>OZ037765.1:25556503-26756503 GCA_964035545.1 Bugula neritina
TATCTCGAGAAAGCAGAAACACACCAGCATCCGCATTCAAGCTAGCATGTTCTGTTTTGAAAACATATGAGAAATATATGCCAAAAAGTGTAGGGGCCAGCACGCTTCCTTGCTTAACATGCCATCATGGAATGACCTAATGAAGGCAACCAGGGTTGGTGGACAATCAGCCTTGGCTAGTACTGTAAACAGAGTTTTTCGATTCACAAGATCAAATGCCTCTGTGAGGTCTACAAATGCCAAGAAAAGCGGTCTTCTCTGCTCACGGGACTTCTCCATCAGTTGGCGAACAGCAAAGATCATGTCTGTTGTTGATCGTTGTGCCCAGAACCCACATTGTGACTCAGGGTAAATTGTATCAGCCACTTGTTGGAGGCGCTTGAGAAGTATTTTTGCAAAGACTTTGCCAGTGAAACTCAATAATGAAATACCACGGTAGTAATAGTTATGCTTCTACTTACAATATCAATATAAATATGACTATCACAATGGCACTCACAATAATTTAGTCATACTCATAGTGCAATAGCCAATAAGTGAAACTGAATAGTCAATAACCATTAAATATAATACTGATTTTAAGTAGTATATACTTACAGTTATTGAGTTATTATATATTAATATAGTCAATAACTTGATAATAACAATTATATATTTAATATTTATAGTGTAAATATAATAATAATAATACTAATGCTATCACTTAATGATAATATAGGTGTATACTAATAGTAGCGTAATACTGATTTTAAAAGTGTTGAAACTATAAACCTAGTAGTTACAATATTTTTAATTTCAATTACTAGGTCTAGTAGTAGTAGCTTAGGCTTGGCCTTGTAGCACAAGTTCTAAGAGAATGATAATGGTTAGTCTTAGTGTTCAAGCTTTTAGTCCTATAACTCTCAACTGTTGGTGTAACCTAGCTAATTTGTAAGTGAAAACTAATTTGTTCTTTTGACTTTTTGCATTATTTATAAATTCACTGATGGTAATTTATAATAGTTGGTACTTTTATTAGCAAGTATTATTAGTTTATTTTTTTCTCTTATTTGTTAGGTGTCTCTCTTGTTTTGTTAAAATTGATCTTTTATGTACACAGTACATTGTTTTAAAGATTACATAGACTGAATTAATTTCAACATTCAAATTCTTGCAGTTTTAATATTGAAGAAGGTGTTGATGAGATTTAAATTCATAATTTTTGCTGTTTGGGCTTGTAAGAAATTAAGTAGTAGTATGTATGCTTTTAGCTGATTTTCTCACACTTACTACACCTGTACTTTACGTAGGCTAATAATCATATCACGTTAAACTGTTATTACATGTGGTAGGTGCATACTAAATGATGGAAGAAGTTAATCAAAATGATGTACAGAGTCAACAAATGCTGAGGGGCGATGAGAAGCCTGAGCAACTATCCGAAAAAATAAATTGGGAATCAGTAGATCAATATGAACTTGAAAATGAAAATGGATCAAAAATATTGTTTGCTGATGTTTACAAAGGTGTTCAAACAATAATCATCTTTATTAGAGTAAGTCAAATCGATCACAATTTTTGTATTAAGTCTAACCTAATAAACCGATCTGTGGGATTTTTCTGTTAATTGATATAATTCAATAAAGACTGAAAAAAATGTAAAATGTGTAAAAATAGAATTCCTATGCTAATCATTTATTGGTGTAAACTAAATAGAGCTGTTGGCTAATTTGTAGTTCCCAATTCTTTTGCAACGGCTATAATTACTAGTGTACACATGCCTTTTTAAAAATGAAGTACTTCTTAATCTCCTTAATGTTGTGATGAAAATTAACTAGATCTAAGTTCTAAAATTACTGACCATTTTGATTTGTAACGGTGTTGAAATTTTTTTTAGCAAAACTGACATTTTATGACACTGCGGTCATTAGAAATTTGTATTTGTAATTTTTTATGTTTATGTTGTTTTTTTCTAGCATTTTCTATGTTTTACGGCCAAAGAATATGTAGAAGATCTTGCAAAGATTCCTAGAGAAAAACTTGAAAGCTGTCGGATTCGCCTTGTAATCATAGGATGCGGTGATGTCAAATTCATGAAAGTAAGTTTCTGTGTATTATCTGCTGGTCTATTATAGTTGTACAGAGGATGAAATCAAAAATCAATAAAATATGTTAAAATCCGATTCTTTTAAGTGTTTGACTAAAACATGTTATATAATTATTTTGACTAAACATGTCAACAATTGTATTTTTTGAACTAGTGTATTTGTAGTTTTATGGCAGCCAGCTTGATTCGGTTGCCTAGTCTTAAGGCCTGGCCTCACGATCGTGAGAATCACACGAAATCGTCTATTTAACACGAAAAAACATTTGTACAAGAAAATTTAAGGGAATTCAAACAAAATCATCTTCGTTGGGTGTACACAGCGATGACGATGGACAAAAAGTCACAATCGACGATAAGCACCATTTGGTTGGGCAATAGAATTTTAGCAGCAGTTATTATTTCATTTCTACCATGTTTCTCTATTTGGCAACTTTCTGTTGTTTGTATCTCGTGCAAGACTCGTTCACGAACTATTTATTATGTGTTTCGTCCGACGAGTGTGTGGCTGGTCATAATGAGAGGATAACTCACGAAAATCGTCACACGATTTCTTGTGATTCTCACGATCGTGAGGCCAGGCCTTTACCTTTTAGCAACAGGCAGATTTGTTTTCATTTTTTCCTGAATAGATTTGAAGAATCTTTTGATTTTCAAATTAGATATAGGCACACATGTATGCAGTTTTTTTTTTATAAAACAGCTTAGTGTTAATTGTTGAATTATTGTAAAAAGCTAAAATATTCTTCAAAAGAATCGAATGCTACAATTATTCAAATATTTGAATTGTAAATATAACATTGTAATAAATGTTAATATGCGTTTCATAATTTTATTCCAATATACTATTTTGCTATTCATAAATGAAATTAATTGGTTTATACTGTAGCAATAAAGTGTAATCATTTAAAATTAGTTAGACTTGCTTACCATGCACGGGACACTTGCACTTGTATAAGTTATTTTTATATATATTTCCACAGCAATTTAGACGAGACACTGGTTATTGGGCTGAGTTTTACACAGACACCAAAATGGGTTTATATAAGTTGATGGGCTGTAAAACTACACCTGACATAGGCAACTTGTCGTCTAGTAAACATGCCAAATCGTCAGCGGTTATGGGAATTATTAAATCTGCCATTAGGTCTACAAACTTCCCTGGGGAGTGGCAAGGGGATACCAAGCAGCAGGGAGCAGCATTTATTATAGGACCAGGTAATGTAGTGGTCTGGAGAGATTAGAGTAGGTACAACATATTTTTTCAAAACTGTTTTAATTGACTTCAAAGGTAGCTTAAAAATTATCACATGATATAAAAAATTTCTGCATTACTTTCTAAATATCTAACATTTCTGCATCTTTTCATCAAAAGTGGGAATTTTAGACAAAATAATTAATGTAAATTTACCATAACCATGTTCAAAATTGTTTTGAAATAGTTTGTGTTTGCTGCACCAGCAATTGTTTAAAAAAACTGAATTTATTTGTGTTGTTTGATAGGTCATGATTGCCACTTCCGTCATATTGATGCTAATAGTTCTGATCATTATCCAATCAATAAACTACTGGACCTGGTCAATATCGAGAATATCTGCTTTATGAAAGATAGTGGAGTCATTACTGTCTAGTATATTACATTTTTATACATTCTACTGATTTTTTTACTAGACACATTTTTTACTGCTCATATGTTCTATTGTTATTTTTGAACATTATAATGCTATCACCTGTTGGTTTTTTTATGACAATCATGTTGTTATTGATTTTTCCTCACTTTTTTATGAATTGCACTATCATTCTTTATAAGCAATATCCTTATGTTGCTGGATTGCTACTGAACTATACCATTTTCCTCTATCACAGATACTATTTTAATTTTGATTCTTTAGTAACTTGATGTTTTTATTGGTGATCACATTTATGAATTTTCATTTCCTGATCTCTTGTATTTTATTAGCTTTAATGTTTGCTCCTGTTCAGCATTTTGTGTCTTTTAGTATTTAACTGTCTATTGAAACAAGATAGCAATGTCTGGTTTCCAGAATTGAAAAATAAAAAGCAATTGGAAAATTATTTCAAAAATGAACCTTAGAACTTGGGCTTATATTGTCAAAATATCTTGTACAGTCTATGTGGGTTTGTGTATACTGCATATACATGTAATTTATTCATCCAAGCTAACTTGTGACTACTATTTTTAGATTATTGCTAAAATCACTTCAGTCATGTGCCATTCTCATAAATTGGTAAGATATTATAAGCATACATACTATTTGGAAAAAAATGTAATTCTTGTTTTAGTAACATAGAAAGTTATCTTCCATATACAAAGCTGGTCATACATCACACTGGATATTAAATATCGGAAATAAATTCTATTGCAAGGAAATTAGAATAGCATAATTTTTTTCTCTCTTTAATACTATTATTGTGGATCACGTCATGTTATTAAGTATTCCAACATCTGCTGCTCATCACTTTGTTTGCAGCTCATAAAATGATAAAGCAGCTGTATTTGCAACTGCAAGTTTATACAGAGCCCCTTTAAAACTCTTATAATGTGCATAATATCTTCAGATTGTAGGCTTGTGGATATCTGTATGTATGGTGCCTATATGTGCATGACTTACATTCAGTGCACAATTTCCGTTACAGAAGAGTTTGCTGCTTTCATTTACATTCGATTATCTATAAAAAAAGCCAACAAGCTTTTAGCCTAGAAATCTTGAACTGCATTGAGCTCTAGAATTATCTTGTCTCGTTTTGAACTGTTAGTTACTGTTTCATAAATCAATATTTTCATCAATAACAATTAACAAAATCCCCAGAAGGCATTCCACAGTATGTAGACTATCCTATCATAAAGCATATGGTGATTATGTGATTATGCCTTTCATGGCTTATGTCTTACAGCAAAGTTAAACTGGCATGCAATGGTCAGAACTTTGATCAGTCAGAATTTGGCCAAAAGTTCCATTTTACATGCTCACTAAAATATCTATTTTTATAATTATTTCAGTGGCTACATTACATTAACAACAGAGTTTGGTTACTGTTTAGCTTGAAGTTGTTTTCTTTCACACAGCACAGTAGATCTATTTAACCTTAGGTAAGACAACTCTATAAAATGTGTAAAATTCCATACCTGTTCCGAATTGTACTTCAATTGTTTTGTCATCATTAAAATTAATTTTTTATTTCAAAAAACAATAAATTATTGTTTTGTTTTTAAAAAAATATGATAAAATTAAAAAAATATTTGTGAAAGCATCTTACTTCTCCGATCAATAATGCGCAACGGTGACGTAACTAGCCAATACCTGATTCAGGCCAATACCAACTGAGTCATATTCATATTGATGGACATAGTGAAACTAAATGTAATATCGACATATCGTACCGTTACTAAAAAAAATCGTTCAACTCTCTTTAGGTTTTAGTCACTAAATATGAGATCTGAAGTCTGGTGATGAAGTAGTACTTGGAAGTTTAAACAGGTTGAGATTAGTGATTAGTCATACATGATACTCGTCTCATCAGTCTGAGTGGTTTACATTGACTTTGGGTTTCAGTTGACATTGGCCTTGGGCTTGGGGGTTGGCCTTGGGTTTGACATTCAGTTTCACAGTTCAGTTTTAGTTTGAGTCATCATTCAGTTTCACATTAGTCATTAGTGTAACTGTAAGACCCTTGGTATTTCACTTTGTCTTAGTCTTACAGTTAGAGTTAGTGTTACTCTTGAAGCAATTAATAGTAATACGATAATAAATTTCTTAATTGGATTTGGTCATGGATTGGAAAACTTCATTCTATGCAGCAGCAAGAGATGGTAATGTTAAGCAACTAAAAGATCACATTGGATCTCGAAAAAGTGATGAACTCAAATCGCTCATCAATCACAGAACAGGAGATGGGGATGGAAAGGGTGCTACACCATTAGTTATGGCAACTAAAAATGGGCACTATGAGGTAGTACAGTTTTTGATTGAACATTGTGGTGCAGATGTTGAGCTTGTAGGATCAGTTACGTTTGATGGCGAAACTATAGATGGAGCGCCCCCTCTCTGGTGCGCTGCTGCAGCAGGACACTTGGATATTGTGAAGTTTTTGATTCAGCACAATGCCAATGTAAACAATACAACAGTCACAAACTCTACGCCTCTCAGAGCAGCATGTTTCGATGGACATTTTGAAATTGTAAAATATCTCGTAGAACGTAATGCAAATATTGAAATTGCCAATAGACACGGTCATACATGCCTTATGATATCTTGTTATAAAGGCCATTTAGATATCGTAAAGTATCTCTTAGATACAGGAGCTGATGTCAATAGAAAAAGTATCAAAGGTTAGTCTAAAGATCCACCTTATTTCAAGATGTTATTAAAATTGTCTTTGTAATATGCCAGACTTTAATATTATTTCTACTATTAGGATTGGTTATAATGTTGCTTGCAGTTTTACAGCTGATTCTAGGAAACATCAAAATACTGCAAAACTTTCTGATGACCCAAGTCCTTAAGTACAAAGTTACTAGATGTCTATCACCCTTGTCTTATATTCAAATTAATTTATATTTTCTTGAAAACAATTTTTTTAATTTAGTTCAATGCAAGCTAATTTAGCAATAGTAGGCTACTTTTTTGCGTGTGCACTAGTAAATTTGAGTAACCCTGAAAAAAAACTTTTAATGACTTATTCTTAATATGCTTGAACCAAGTTATAAAAGTATCAATATAAGGCAAGGTATCAATAAAGGCAAGCAATATATTAGTTTTATCATTTCATCAACAGTTTTAATCACCTTTTAGAGCTTATATTATGAAAGACTGTTGAAAAGTACTGGTTACTGGCAAAATAAAAATCAGGGGCAGTTGGTATTGTGACTTACTTGATGGATTCCCAACATGAAATTTTACCCAAAAGTATTGAACTCTAAACTAAGTCTAATCTGGCCAGTTGCATTTTTAAACCTAGAATAGATTTGTTCATAATCACTGCAAATGGTTATCTTGAAATGCAATATTATGTTGAGAAACATCAGTTATTAGCAAGAAAATTAAACTGATTACCGCCATCTTGTTTGTTGAGGGGTAAGCAAATCATTGTGAGTTAACAAACAATCTGTTTTTCCAATTTTAAATGTAAGTTACGGTACAAAAATTTGTATGTGGGTTTGGAAATTTGCTATGATCAGCCAAGTCATGAACATTATATGGAAAAAATTTAATTATTATTACTCAGAAGATTGAATTTTCATTTTAAAGTTTGCTTCTTTTGTAAAAATTTATATTGTGTTAATGACTTGTCAAATGAACTCATTCAAAAGCTAGATACATTTATTTCTAAAAATCTTTTCCAAGTTTTTAATGCTTTTGACTTTCAAATGGTACCTGTTAATCATGTGATTTGTATTTTAGGCAATACAGCGTTACATGATTGTGCTGAGTCCGGCAGTTTGGAGATCATGGCTCTATTATTAGATCATGCTGCTAAGATGGAGAAGGATGCTTATGGCATGACACCTCTGTTTGCAGCTGCTGTTACAGGACATACTAAAATTGTAGAGTTTCTGATACGGCGGTGAGTAATAGGATTGTCTAAAGTGTTTTGCAGTAAGCGAGATTTGGTGCAACTGTAAAGCTATGTTTATATTATTTTTAATATACCAATTCACCCTTGCCGAAATCCCATATGCTTAATGAATTAAAATCACATTAAAATGCTAAAAAAATATTTCAATAATTGCTCAAGTTCTAAATTGGAATTTAACAAATAATGCTTTTAAGACAAATGTTTACTATGCGTAAATTTTCATTTATAATTTGTCAATTGAGATCTTCTTTGTATAAAATATTTTAGTGTATCCCTCAAAATTTTCATAGACTTTGAAATGTTTTGCGCTCTGGTCATATATAAAATAAAGACTCAGTGAAAGATTGTTTCTTTTTGCAATGATCTTCATGCTAACTGAAAAATGGAGTGAAAATGGCAATATAAAGGAAATACTCTGTGATTACTGCTTGAAATAATATTTTTGGTAAATTTTAGAGATGAAGTTTCAAAAGTGGATAGGATTGAGGCCTTGGAGTTACTTGGTGCAACGTATGTGGACAAGAAACGTGACATGGTTGGAGCTATCAAGTACTGGAAGCGGGCGCTAGAACTAAGGTTAGGGTTGTCTCTCATGTAATTTGCTCATTGGTTTTTTGAAAACATTTTTAAGCAGTGCTCGGCTTAGCATTTACTTTTTATATAGTTTATTTGAGCAACTTATGATATGAAGTTATGTACCCATCACTCCTAATATACACGCAGTGATGATAGAGCTAGTTTTCCATCATATTAGGAGTTATGGCCTGGACACACTACAATATTTCCAAAATTAAAAGTGTTCATTGCTTGTGTTTCTAGTATGTTGTAAATACCAGCAGATCCTTATAAGGAATGTTCACACAGTAACCTTTAGTTGAAAGCATCATGTATTCACGTGAAAGCAACTCGCACATGTCTTGGCAAAATTTAAAACACTTTTTTATCTAAAAAATTCTAATCATTAGCCAGCTTTAATGATCAAAAAGATAAGTCAGTAAAAAAGTTATTTAAATTTTTCAGTAATAGTGTTTTTTGATAAACAATAATTGATCAGCCACTAAAATGTTTAGTTTTTGTTCCTGTTGGCAGGAGGAGATAATTTCTAAATAATTTTGGTATATGCGTTTTCAACATATCTATTTTTATATGTATTTCGTTAGTCATTTCTTTTCTTAACATAGTTCTTTGCAGTTTTCTGTTATTTATAGGAACTTTCTGTTATTTATAGGAACTTGGACCCAAACAATCCAATTGTCAAGCCTGTAGCTGCGTCAACTGTAGCAGCATATGAAGGTGCAGTAGAGATACAGAATGTTGCGCAGCTGCAGGAGTTGATAATGGACCATGACTGTATGAGAATGCAGGCACTGCTGGTTCGAGAGAGAATCCTGGGTCCTGCTCACCCAGATACCTCCTACTACATCAGATATCGCGGTGCAGTTTATGCAGACATGGGTGACTTTGATAGATGTATTGCTCTCTGGATGTATGCCCTAGACATGCAAATGAGCAAGCTTGATCCATTGTCACCCATGACACAGTCTTCTTTGTTATCATTTGCTGAACTTTTCAGTTTCATGATGGGCAACGATCGACGTCGTACCACCTGCATTGTTAAGTTCACTGATATTTGCCTAATATTCAGTAAGGCTATCACAGAGCTGAGTAGAGGGCAAACTGTGCTGATGAACACGGACACGCCACCTAGCGATCGAGAAAGCACTAACTACTCTCGTATTGTAACAATCATTCTCCACTTCATGTCACTTATTTGCCGTCTTGTACCAAAAATGAATGAGGAAGAAACTTTCACATTTAAAAAACTGGTTTACCAGCTTGTTAAAATGGAGCCTAAAAATTCAAATGGTCAAACTTTGCTTCATCTAGCTGTCAGCAATGATACTACTAACGTTGGCAAATATCCTGTCTGCACATTTCCCTGCTTGGATTGTATACATTTGCTGCTAGAGCTGGATGCATCAGTGGCAAGTCTTGACCTGCACTTAAACTCTGTGCTGCACGTTGCCTGTTCTCAAGAGAAAGCCGACAGCCGTGTTCTCTTGGCGCTGCTCACTGCAAATGCTCATATCGACTGGGTCAATGCTGAGGGCAAATGTCCATTCGATTACCTAGCTGCGTCTCCCAAATACAAAGATTACGTCAGTGCTGTGGTACCTCAAAGCTTTACTTCCCTCACCTGCTTGGCTGCTAAGGCTGTGAAAAAATATAAGATACGCTATCGAGGCCGAATTCCTAAAGAGCTGCAACTCTTTGTCGATAGGCACTAACTCTAAATTTCTATATATAAAAGTTCATTTTACGCTGTGGTGTGCTTATTGAGTTCCAGGGACAGTGAGATTCTTCGTGATCAGCTTTACACCATGTAACTATAACTACAATAATGGTTGCTGCTTAACAATTATGTGTTTTGCTTCATCAGACCCAATATTATTTCATTAATACAAACTTTATTTTTGTACAACTTTAGATAAGTATAAGATATATTTTTGCGCAAAACTTTCTATGAGTGTGTTTTTTCTTGAGACAGTTCTGTTGTGTATCTAAAATAAGTAAACTTGTCTAATTTTAAGTGTTTGGTACCCTAAGGAGGTGTAATTTCACATATGAATTGGAAATTTGGGCTTCTCTGATTATATTTTTCTTTTTTCCTGAGCTTTTAAACCTGGTCTGTATTCCCATGTTTTTATTTCACAATATACATTAAACTAGCTTGTCAATAATCAAATGATGATTTGTATGCTGTGTCGCGCACAATGAGATGTAGTAGCCTGCTAAGTATTATCATATAAATGATAAAGTCACTTTAGTTGTTATCAGACTTTTAAGATGATATTGATGTTGATAAAACTACCTAGAGACCTTAACCTTTAGTACTTGGGTTGTTGAAATTGTACGAGTCAACATGCACAGATCGGAGAAACTTTCAATAGCAGCTCTTCTTGTGTCGGTTGTAAGTCTTGCAGGCATTGGATACTTGGTTTGGTGAGGCTTTCTATATACTTTGGTATCTAGTTTCGCTACTGCTGTAATGTACACAATACCATGAGAGTTCAATTTAAATATACATAAAAAAACATGGTCTGGCTTTTATCGGATGCATTTGTTGAATTTCTAAGTTAAAACTCAAATGAATTTATAGAAAACGCAATTATTACATTAAAGGTTGGAAACCATTAATGATGAGATCAATACCAACCCCTGTGCCACAGTGCCTAGCACTGTTACTACCTCACCACCTAGCACTGTGTCCTCCCCACTTCCCGAGGAGTCTATCAAACACCTGAAAATTGGGGACTTGGAAGTGGACAGAGTTTCTGGTACATTTGTATTGAGAAATACCGTCAGCAATACAACTGGGTCCTTTTCAGATTTGGCAGCAAACTACGGAGCTCTGAAAAACTGCTCTGAGAGAATAGATAAGGTATTAACTTGCAAATGCATATATATAATTACCAACTCTACTCGGAATGATACTGTAGACTGTTGCTTGTTAATGAGTATACATATTATAGCATTCCGCCAGAAAATTTTGTATTTTTTATGCCTTTAGCTGTGTTTGAACTCATCCGATGGATTCAAAGTTGTAATACATCCATATGAGAGTTTGTCTGCCAGTTGTTATAAAGTACAACAAAGTTATCCTACCTCAGCTCATCAACCAAACATCACAACATGCTTTGATTATGGAGATCAGCATTGGTATGGAGCGGCTGAGGTACGAATGCTGAATATGGTCAATTTCAAAACTGCATGCAATACATACTTTTGGCTAAATTTCTCTAAAGAGCAATGTATTCACTGATTTACAATATTTCTTTTTTGTTGCAAGTTTTTTAGCGTTAAGTCGAATATCATGATTATGTGAATAGCTTTTGCAGTTAGATGGTTTCGTTGCTCAAGGTTTTATATTTCTTGGTACTTTAATGGCTACACAACAACTCAGTTGTTGGCAAAACTTTCCTAATAGCAGTTAAAGTAGCTACTCTGTATGCCGCAGGTCCACGATCAGCACTGGCCTGTAAATAAATGGTCTATTGACCTTCAAGAATTCGTCACCAGAGATCCATACTATCCTGGATATTTTGGAAGTGTTCAAGAAAGGTAAACTGTTTTGTTTCTTCCCTTAAGCCTGTATACAGGTGGTTATTTTTTGCTTATATCTTAATACCTGGGTATATATTATTGTATAGCCTCTCTGTTTAGCCTGGTTTTCTATGCTGTCTAATTTTATTAAAGTAGACCCGGCAGAGACCTGCCTCTCATATATGTCATCTTTCTAGATGTAGGCTTGGAGAATTATAAGTTAATTTTTAGATATGTTTTTCATCACTGTTGGTGCAAAGAATTTTGAAAATATCTAATAATCCACTGCAAGGACATGACCAGCAACTTTATACCACAAAGTATTTTAATACCTTTTTCTTTTCTGTATGAATTTTTTAGAAATTAAATAGTGAATGTTAAATGTTGAATAGAGTATAGCGCAAAGTATGATATAAACTATAGTATAAACTAGAGTATAGTAACTATATATTATTATAAATCACATGGCGCAAACTATAGTATACATTATGGTATTAGATATAGCAAATTAACTGTGTTTTTGTAGATACTGGATATCATCTGGTGGAGTGGCCATACATATACCCTTTAAAATACCACTCTTTGTCAGCATGAATTCATCCCAAGACAACAAGCTATGTTTTATATCAAGATTTCATGTGAGTATGTGCAACCTGTCCACAAATTAGCTCACTAAATAATATATAAGCTGATTGGGTAAGAAACATTGTCTGTACCTTAGTTTTCTGACTTAATTCAGACTTACAGAATTTTTATCATAAGGAAAGTTTTGTGTGCTGAGTGTATGGTGAAGAAAAGCCTTGGACGTGATCATTTATATAAGACCATATGCTGTGTCAAGCAATAAAAGTATGACAGCCCATCAAGTGTTTGAAAGTAATTTCAAGTGGAATTGTTCCACATTAACAGCTGTTGCTTTTCTTGTTTGTAAAAGCACATGTCATGACTATACATGTAGTACTACCAAAATACGTTGCGATCTGTTAACATTAAACTTCTTATGAAAAAATATTATTTGCCACCTTAACACTTCTCAATTTCTTCAGCAATTGCAATATTGATGTTTTTCACTAAGACGTCAGTAAGTGAAGTCAATTTAACTTCAATTTTAACTTAACACACTCTCGGATTTAATCTTATTCAACTTTTCCAATATGTTTATACGTTACTGGGCAGTAACTTACGCACTATATGATGCTGTTGAAGTTTCTCTAAGGGTGCTATTCCTGAACTTAGTTGGGAGTTGTAAACTTTCTGGCAGTACTGGAGGTTCTAGTTTAATTTATATGTAGGGTAAATTACTTTTTGCAGATCTTACCACTTTTGATGCACCTAAACCTTAGTAGCTGTCTCTCTGTAATGTTAGTTTAGAGAACTAGTTGCAGGCACAATGCTGTGTACACTTATTGTAGCAGCAGTCCCTTGACTTATAATATTGGGATCTAAGTTTGAGTAAAACAATATTTTTTCCATTGCACTTATTAGCTCTAAAGTATTTTCTTTAAATGCGAAGAGCCTCTAGATCGGGGGGGGGGTAAGTCCCCTAGATAAACATCTGCTATCTTCAAATCCAACTTTAGCCTATTATTTTAGTTTAACTTCTATCTATAGCCTGCAGCCAGAAACATAGCATAAGTGTCAGATGCTAAAAATAATGTACAATTCTTTTTTATACTCATGTCGGATCTATAATATACGGAGGCTTGTTTTTGGAGTTATCTGCCATATATTTTGCAATTTTATTGTCTCTCTTCTGATTTTAGGATTCTGTGTACCATAATATTAACAATGAAGATTTAAACCTGACTTTTGACATATGCCTTTCCGACAATATCACACACTTGCATACAGTTATGGCCAACCAGTTTTGGTCAAAGCCTTTAGGACGGCCAAATCTTGACACTCTTGTCAAACCAATATGGTCAACATGGGCGGTGTACAAAAAGGACATCAACGAGTCGAGCCTGATGGAGTATGCTGACAGGTAATTGAAATGAAGATTTTACTTTGAAACAGAAACAGATTTTTATTGTGCAACTTTCACTAAAATTTCAAACTTTGCATTACACTACAATATTTCGGTTTTCCGTTATATGCATCTTGTGATACTAAAACGTAATGCTTATATAGCAAGTGAAGGTGGTGAATTGCACATCTTGAAATCATGCAAAAGTGCTTTCCATTATTGCAATGAAATGGAAAAGTCAGGTTTAGCAAATCATTAACTTTATACATTGCACTTCTTTTTTTAGTCCATAACATTTTAAAATACAGATGGTAGTTTTGCATGATCTTGTCCTGGCAAAAAGCGTCAATTTTATTAAAATACTTTAATTTATAAAAATGGTAAGATTTCTTTGCTGTAATGAATCTGATGGAAGTAACATACAAAATATTTTCTCAAAAGAGATTTACCAATGCCCTACTTTCACTGACTGAACTATTAGTATTTTCACCATAAAAGCTATTTGTAGCTCAAACTTTTACAGTTACACATTTTATATAAGTAGTATAACATTTCTATTGAATTGATATGTGCACCACAACTTCTTTATTATGTCAAGGACACTTTTAGCATAATTGTGATTAATACTTATTAATTAATCTTTTTTGTCAAACATATGATATCTAGAAGGATGCATGCTATTAGAATTCTGCTCATGTTGCAGAATTTTAAAGAATGATCTTCCCATTTCACAGCTAGAGATTGATGATGATTGGACACCAAAATATGGAGATTGGGAGTTCTCAATAGAGAAGTTCCCAAATGCATCTGAAACAATGAAACAAATTAAACAGCGAATACCTGCTGTTTCAGTATGGATACATCCATTTATCAATGTTGACTCTACAGCTTTTGAGTTTACTGCAAAGCAAAACATGCTGATGAATATAGATGATACGGTACTAATCAAGATAATACACTTTCTCCAATCTTACCTGTTTGGTATCCATAAAAAAGGGCACATATCAAATAGCATAATTTTTAAAAGTATAAAATTATATGCAGCTGTATTATTTTGTATATACTTTTAGATGCCAGGTTTAACACAATGGTGGAACCCTGGTTATGCTGGACTTCTGGATTTCTCTTCAAATGTTACTTCAAGCTGGTTTTTGCAGCAACTTGAAAACTTAAAGACCAATTATCACATTGACTCCTTCAAGTTTGATGCTGGTACATTATATTCTACATGTATTGCATATTATAACAAATATTTATATTGCATTCACAGACTTGAATACCATGATGTTTATTCACTACATAAATATGGAACAATATTTATTATAGTATCAGGTGATGTAAAAAAGATATGGCTGCTTTTTAGTTTTGTTATTAGCTGAACACTGTAAGTCTAAAAGTGGTTATTGTTTTCTTAGCAGTTCATAGATAATTAGTTTGATATTTCTGTTGTTCATGCCCATGTGTTTACTCGGTAAATAGTGGTAGAATCAGAGGTAGGACACAGGAAGAATGCATGATCTTGCTACTTTTTTATTATGAGAGTTTTAACTTAGGAAATGGCCATAATAGAGATATTTTGCTAGGTGCAGAGATGTAGGTGTTTGCTTGCCAGGTTTATACATTTTAGTTTAGAATTTGGGTTTAAAGCAAGTTTTTTTTATTTCATAATCTGACTTCCTATATTGCACATCCCTACTGTTAGAAAACTGTAATTTTGCATTTACCTGTTGAATGAGGTCTGTACACCTCATCCCTACCATTAAACTATAACCCCCCCCCCCCCCCCCCCCCGGTTATAGTTTCAGTTCAGTGATCCTTACTAGTAGCATCGTACCTCCTCTTAGCTTCTGTTCTATTGTTTAAAAGAAGTAGGTTTGTTCTTCTCATTACCAGTTTTATGTATTTTATGTTTTAAGGAGAGATTGTGTGGATGCCTGCTCAAAGTGACATGTCTAAATCATACTTTCATCCTTCTGAATACATTCAGCATTACGTGCGAGTTGCTGTAAATGCTGACAGTTCAGGTAGACGACAGGAAGTTCGAGTTGGCTGTGCAACACAAGAAGCGCCTATACTTGTACGTATGTTAGATCGCCGGTCTAGATGGGGCATTGACAATGGCTTGAAAACTGTCATACCTACTGCGTTGACATTTGGTTTGCTCGGATATCCTTTTGTCTTACCTGATATGATTGGAGGAAATGCATATGAAGGAGTAGAAGTTGAGCAAGAGTTATTTGTGCGATGGCTACAAGTAAATATATTTCTTCCAGCTATTCAGTTCTCAATTCCTCCTTGGCAGTTTGATGAAAAGACTGTGAACTATACCAGAGAAATGCTAAATATTCGAGAGTCTAAAAGTAGTGTGTTTGACCAGCTGAGCCAGGAAGCTGTAGATTTTGGTTGGCCAATGATGAGGCCCCTTTGGTGGATAGCTCCAAACGACTCTAATTGCTTCACTATTGATGATGAGTTTCTTTTGGGTAATGATATTTTAGTTGCACCAGTTGTTGAAAAGAGTGCGAGGTCAAGAGATATATATCTACCTAATGGTAAATGGCAAGACATGATAAATAACAGAGAGTTACAAGGTGGAAAATGGTATAGAGAGTTTGATGCTAATTTGTGGGAACTGCCATATTTTTTTAAAGTGTAATTTTGTTTAGGCAGAATTTTACTGCAATATGATATATAAAGGACTAGGTGCTTAATGCATAGTAACATAGTAGGCTATTATTATTGTTAGCATTATTGTCTGTTATATGTTGATTTCATGGCCAATTGTTTTATTAGTTTCCTTATATTTGCAGGCTTGGAGCATTGCACAATTTCAATACATTTCATACTTCTTAACATAATTATGTTTATTTAAATCTTTATATTTATGAAGAATTATAAAAAATAATCAAGTAAATAGTAAATAAAGTAAATATTTTGATAACTATATTACGTATAGTTATCAAAATATTTTGTTCTATATCTACATATTGGAACTTGCAGCATTGGCCTATGGTTGTAGAGTGCCAATTGGCTAGTTTTTAACTCTGCTAATGCTGATAATTGACATTATTCTACATCATCAAATTAATGAACTTTTAGAAATTTACTAAAAAATAGATACTGGCTACTAGCATATAATGGTACATAATAGAACATATTATATGTGATGAAGCAGCCTTTTACCCATTTGGCATAACCAGCATAGCAACTTTAATATAATTTAACTGGTAGACTATCATTAGGGGCAGTTGTCTTCTCGTGATAATTTTTCAATTCAATAATGTACTGTTTTCTAACCCCATCAAAAACTATACAAGTTTACAATAATCATAAATACTATCATTTGTACTTATTGCTACCAATACATCCTCTTTACGCTTGATGTTAATCTCTTTTTAGACATTGCTGATGAGGAAGGAATTTTTACTTTTAATAGTAAATATTTATGTGTACACGAATCAGTTTTACAAACATAATTAGTACATGTACCAGTAGCCTACCAATGCAATATAGCACGCACGCACGCACGCACGCACGCACGCACGCACGCACAATGTTGCTATTATATGTGGGGGGGTAATAAAAATATGTAAATAAAAAAGATACAATACATGTAAACTTGAAATTTAAGATAATGTTCAGCCTTAACTAACACTCCATGGAAGTTGGTTACTGAAGACTGTAGATGTTGTATATTATGTATGAGTATATTAGCATACCATACCAAATAATAATTATAAGTTTGCAACAATATACATCTATGGTCACGATGGTCGTGTGGAATGTATAATGTAATAAAATTAAGCATCGCACAAGCGCCCGATAAAATAGTCTAGCACGTGATCAAGTAGCGTAAACTACTCTGCACGTGATTAGTAGTTTGCTGCGTGGTCTCGATTTACGAATATCGCATTGTGCGGACAAATGATATGCCTTTCCCAAATTTTAAGTAAACAATTGTGGAAGTTTGGCTAATGCCAAAAGTTTACAAAACTGTTCTCAGTTCTTGAGATTTGAGTCATCATAATGACAATATTTATATTCATATTAACTTATAATTATTAAGTGGATGCTATTAATCATTATATATTTTATACTTATGCAGTTGTACTGTTAGACGTTAGTGGCATTGTTGCTCACCCTTATTATTAATAGTTATAGTTACACTTGTTGTATAACTATAAGTATAACATTAACTATTGGCGATAAATGTAACATAAAACATTAACTATAACTATAAGTACTATAACTATTACATTTACTTATTGCCTATTGCCATTGGTATTACTATTACTATTAGTATTACATTTACTGTATTACTATTAGTATTACTATACGTATTAGTATTACACTTAGTCTTACAGTATAGTATTACTATACGTGTTACTATTAGTATTACACTTAGTCTTACAGTATAGTATTACTATTAGTATTACTATTAAGTATTAGTATTAGGCTAATAGTAATACTAATACTAATAGTAATAATAATACTGATATTAATTATTATTACTAGATTAGAATTAGTATAATACTTTTACTAATATCAATAGTAATAGTAATAGTAATACTGTTAGTAATACTATATAAATACTATATTATAATTAGAATTAGTATTACATTTACTATTAGTATTCCTATTAGTATTAGTATTAGTGGAATTGAATATCAATATGAATATCAATACTGAATAAGATCAAGTATCAATATGAATATGGGCATAATAATAATTATCATATTGAAAATAATTTATAAGTATGACTTCAAGTTTTAGTTGATAACCATACTTACAGTTATTCATATTCATATTATTAATCAATTTAAATTATAATGCTATTCTTATAGTCTATGACTATAAGTTAATATATAAGTATCAGTTCCCGTATATGATTGAATTTGATACATATTTAGTTTTACCCGATGTTTATTTGATATGTATACACTTATAAGTTACAGGCTATAGCATATAATTCATATTGATATTAAATTTAATATTAACTGTAATTTATAAAGTAGTTTGTCTCATGAAAATTAGAACACTCTAATGACACCTAATGGCGCAAAATTCATGAGTGCATCTTGTGTTTTTTGTTTGGATTTATGATATACTAAATTGATTCTGATTAATTGATTGATTTATTGCATATCACAGACATGACAACACGTTGTGAAATTTAGTGTAAATACCAGCTAAATATAAGTAGGCCTGAACAAAAATGAAAGAAAAAAGTAAAAACTTTGTTGGATTATTTAAAATAGAAGCTCATTTAAAACATTTACAAGATCTCGCAAGAAGATTCCAGCATGTAGTTAAGCTAAGTTATAAGTTTTAATTGAAATATATAGGATTTTAACACTAGGCTAAACTGAGTTTGTGTTATGAGGTAGTATCCTCAAATATCTTATGTTTTAAGTGAGAAAACTGTCGTTAGATATTTGTGAGAATGCAGAAACAGATGTTGGTTCTCCTCTTTTAGCAGATCAAGTGTTAATTCGCCAATTTGAAATTAATAGTTTGCCATACGCAAATAAAAGCATTTCATGAATGGGTATTCTCATTGACAAAGTTAATCTGTGGTCTTTTTAAAAGTTTTAAACTGTAGCTCAGTACGAGTATCACTAATGCCAAAGTTTCCATTAAGGTTAACAATAAAGCTATGACTTGGTTTTGGACGTGTTCAATTTCCTCATGAACACTTTTGCTAGTTAGGTTCCACAAGGTGTCTGCATATTCAAGAATAGGCCTACGTAGACTTAGGTATGCGATTAATTTTGCTTGCATGGGGGCGTTATAGATTGCATGCTAAATACAGCCAATTACTTTGCTCACATTGTTCACCTCCGGTGCAATATGTCTGCCAAACTTCAGATTACATCAAGGTATTTGACCTCTTTAACTGTTTTGAGAGTAGTGTCACCAAGTGTATATAAAAGGGAGAGGTCATTAGTTTTTCTAAATATGATAATTCTCACTTATCGGTTTTAAATGGCATTTTCTATTTAAGTGGCCAACTATAAAGTGAGTCTAGGTCTTTGTATTTTGTTGTCAACCTTAGAATATATAAGGATATTATTTTATATTAATAAGTTTAGTAATATAAATAGTAATTTAATATTGATATAAAAATATTATATCACTACATAGATTATATTATACAAATTCATATTGGCCTGAATTTAAATACAATATATGAATAAATTATACTCATATTCACACTGATATAATAATGATTATATTATAATTCTAATACTAATAGTAAGAATCAATGCCAGGTCCAAGTAGCAGCAGCTCAATTAAATTAGTAGGTAATCAAATTCTAGTCATGGTCCGTACCAAAACTGTCAATTAATTTGCAAGTAGTCTTTTGCACATACTATATTGAATAATGATGCTTAGATTTTTGTTGTCAGTATTTAAAGATGGTGAAGCCAGACCATGACCACCTAATATATGAAGACAATACTAGAACACTGCCGTCATTCAATGGCACCACCTCTTCTACAGACTTTGAGAGTTCCATACACGATCAACAGGAGCCTCTGCCTCAATACTATACTCATATTAAAGTTGTCAGTTATAATTGCCTAGTTTTAGGACTGCTAACAGCGCTTACTGGTGGGTATTCACTGTATGGTATGTATACTGAATGGTCTGTCATTAACCATTACTTCATAAGCATTTTTGTCAATTGAATTGAATATTTTAGGGAGTATCCAGGTCTTTGTGCTGCCTTTAGTGTGTCATGGAGGCTCCGGTCACATATCTTTCTCCTATGACTTCTTTTTTGGTTTTACAATGTGGTGTGGTATTTTGGTAAGTCACTCTACAACTATGTGTATTATGTACATTACATGTATTGCTATTGTGTTCTTTACTTGGTTATTCACAGTAAAATACAAGGACTAATTATAGGAGAGAGTGGGGGAATATGGACCAGTTGGTAATATGGACCACCTCCTGATTGGTCAAAAATATTTAGTGATCCTAGTTTTTTTCTTTATTATGTCATGCAACTTCCTTTTCTAAAGTATCACATGCTGCTTCTGCATTTGTAATTCTGTTTCCACATACAAGGTGAGTAAATTACAATTATATGCAACCAAATGTAAATATTCTGAATCCTAGTTAAGCAGAAATATCTTTGCTGTATATCAACTCACAAGTTTAACATTTTCCACAACAGCAACTCAGAATGTGTGAAAGTAACATGCATAAGCTTGAGAAGACAACACTTGAGAGTTTTGAAAAATTTTTAAATTTCTCCTTTGATAGCTAGAGGGGTAAAATGGACCACTTCAAGCGGGGTAATATGGGCCAGCGGTCAATATTACCCCAACTCTAAGTGTTTTATAACAGGTTATTATACATTTTTAAGTCATTAAATGTAGAAATCAACATAATTCAAAACAATAAAAAAGTATTGTTTCATGTTAAAACCTGCATGTATTTACTCTGTTTTGAAGGTTTTAAAACAAAAATGCCAAGAAATTATCAACGAAAAATTGAAAGATCTAAATTTACTGAAACACAGCTTCAGTCAGCTTTAGATAACATTAAAACAGGACTCAGTCAACATGAATCTGCTGCCAAATATGGGATTCCAGGCACTACTCTTAGGTATGCAGCTCAAAGTGGAGAGATAAAAAAATCAGCATTAGGTCGGAAGGCAGTGTTTACGACAGAAGAGGAATCAAAGCTGGCACAATATATCATAGACTGTTCTAAAATGTTTCATGGGTTAGGCTTACAAAAAACCAGAGAGCTAGCATATAGCTACGCTATCAATTTACAAAAAGAAACAATCCCTGAATCTTGGCATGCAGAGAAAATGGCAGGCAAAGATTGGCTATAAGGCTTCAGAAAGCGTAATGGTGTGGTGAGTCTTTGAACACCAGAAGCGACCAGTCTAGGCAGAGCATCGACTTTCAACAGAACGACAGTTTCAGAATTTTTCACTAACTTGGAACATGTTCTTAAGCGCTACAAGTTTACTCCTGACAGCATATACAATTTAGATTTTACATGAATCGTCAAATTCAACTGTTCAGCGAACTCAAAAGGTTTTAGCCCAAAAAGGCATTAAACAGCTTGGAAAAGTGACAAGTGCTGATCGTGGAATGACCATAACCATGCTTTCCTGTGTGAGTGCATCAGGTCCAAGTCTCCCACCCGCATATATTTTCCCTAAAGTGAACTTTAAGGATAACATGATGATTGGAGCTCCAGCTGAATCGAAGGGATTTGCAAACCCTAGTGGCTGGATGAACAATGAGCTGTTCCCTCAAGTATTGAAACATTTTATCATTCATTTCAGTGGTGCAGCAGAAAAACCAAAGCTACTGCTCCTAGACAACCATGCCAGCCATGCCACTTAGGAAACTATAGATCTAGCAAAAAATAATAACATAACTATCATAACCTTCCCTCCTCATTGTAGCCATAAATTACAACCACTAGATGTTAGTGTTTTTAGTCCATTTAGAAAATATTATAACACATTTCTTGATGGTTGGATGCTGTCAAACCCTGGAAAGACATTCTCCATGTATAATGTTGCAGAATGCAGTTGCAAAGCATACATGAAGGCAATGACACCAACAAACATTACAAAAGGTTTTCTGGCAACAGGAATCTATCCTTTTAATAGCGAGGTTTTTGAAACTGATGATTTTATGTCATGCAGTGTCACAGATCGGCCAAGCAGCTCTGCAGAGATGCATGCAAACTCTGCCCCACTTCCACCTCTACCAAAAGCTCCACCCGAAGTGTCAATGCCACTAAAAGAAGACGCCAAAAGTCGACTATATTGACAGCAACTCCCCAAAAACCAAATGACGTTGCGGTGACCAGCAGCTTTCTACTTCCATCATTGAAAGTCGACCAAAGACCAGAAGACGACTACAATCTTAATATATTAATATACACCATTTTGAGAAATATAGACACTAGTTTGCAATAATATGTTATGGGCATAATTAGATTGTTGTTTAATTTAAATAAAACCATCAGAAATGTCAAGCCAAACTTTTTTAATAAATGAATATACCTGTTGTTTCCGATGTCCATATTACCCCACCGCGGGGGAGAAAATGGATCGCCTGCTCAAATTACAAAATGTGTTGCACATGAAAAACTATTTACTTTCATGCTAAAGTTTTCTAGCATATAATTGAGTAACATGTTGCAGTAATAAAAATTTAGTTTGCCTGGCTCTCTCTCGAAATAAAATATTCATATTGGTGCTTTTTTAAAAGTTTGTCCATATTCCCCCACTCTCTCCATTAGTATTTGATTTTCTTGATTACATTTTATACAAAGTATTGTATATTTGATAGCTGACACTAACTGCTGCTACTGGAGTGAGAGTAACTTTTACTAAGAGACTAACTACAGTAAGTATTATAAGCAATCATGTTGAAAGTTTCACTACCTATGCTATATAATGTTGTACAGCTCATAATGTGGAGACAATCTATGTTTAGTTTTCGCATCACAACTATTGAAGGACTTTTTAATCATTTAATGGAAAAGAATATTTTTCTAGTGCTATGCTGTAAAGGAGATAAATTTTCAATCAGTCTTATTTTGTTTTAACTTAGTTATATGAGAAAAATAACTACAATGGGCAGTCTAGGCAGACTCTGTAACAAACAGTTAAACCAGGAACATGTTTTTGTAAATATTTCATACCTGAGCCAAAAGTGATAGAAGTATGTCAATTCAGTTCTTAAAATATGCTGAATATTGTAGGAAAATTATTTTGATTCCACTAAAAGTTTGTAAGATACTATGAGCTGAACAACAGTTGCAGCTCAACTGGCTTTAAATGTTTCATTCTAGTTGGTGTTAGTATCTATTACAACTTTACAGTGGCTGTCTGTAGTCACTTCAAGTAGTAATACTGTAGTTATTGTAGTTGTTTATGTTCAATATAAAATGTATATTATATTTTATTATGTTTAGTTGTATTGAATACTACTTAGTAATGAGATTGCGTGATATGCAAAAACAAACCTGTGAGTGGGCAACATTTTCAATTAAGTTTTTTAGCCAGCCAAACTTAATTAACTTTTGGAGTTGGTGTTTTATGCATAGTCTTAGCATTCAGCCAGAATTAAGAAACTTTTCGATGTCTTTCATAACTTTCCCACATTTTTAGCTAAACCGGTACTGTTGTCTTCAAATCTTGTGTACAATAATCTATATTGTTGGGACAATCATCATGATGGTAACATTTCTCACCGGATCTCTGATTAATGTGGTAAGGATTATGGACACTTTATAACATAATATTCTAATGATTCAATTGTGTACTTTTAAACTCAAAATTATGTGTGAAGATGACTCAAGATCAATTATGAATTTCTATAATCATGAATGATTGCTGCAGCCTGCAACAGTTCACTCTTAGAATGACATTTCTTTGTTATTTGCACAGACATATATCTGTTCTGTTAGGATACCTGTTTGGTTGCTGGTCATTCAGTGAGTGCCGTGTTCTTGGGTCTTGGGATGCTCCTTCAAATGGCCATTCTAGCTTTCTCATCTCATACGCTGTATGATGGGAAAATAATATCGTTATCTACATTATGCATCCGAGCTACTAGGGACAAGTGTTGTCCAAAGGTAAATATTATTCGACTATAATCTAGATTCTTGGATTTCAGTAATTTTATGCTAGTATGTAAACTTTTGTTATTTAACTAGTTGAGCTATTTTTAATATATATTATCTAAGTTGCATTCACCAGCTTTTGCTGCACCTAAGCCAATGTGCAGCCATCAACTAGTTAATAATGGCTTGCTGATTTATTTACTAACCTAAAAAGTAGATTTTGTCTTCATTATTTATTCATTCTATACTTAGCCAATAAAGTAAGCATAAGTTGACATTTTTAACCAATCAGTAGTGGGCACTAAAGTGCTTTGTAGTGGCCTCCATCTTTTCGTTAAAGTTACTTGGTTCCATGCATAGAAATCTAGTTATTCTTACCTCAGCATTTTTAATTCACTAAATTGTTCATCAGTATGTGTAGTTTACAGTAAGCACCACCACTGTATAAAAATTGTCTTCCATTTTGTTTATAACAAGTTATCAAATGTTTATCATTTTTATTCTGATGAGCAACATCATGGATGGCTATGAGACACAAGTCATAGTGCTTGAGCATTCCAAGTCGAAGGAGCAGATAATTTTGTGATCAAGTTTAAGAAGTCATGAGTTGCTAAACTGCTATGATTGCTCTTATGTTTGGACAACAAAGTGTTTTAATATTGAAATATCTCATCAGGACTTGGACTTCCTGGGCGTTTAGGATCTAATGTTTATAATTAATTTGAAACCACCCATCTATATATATTGTATTTTTAGGCAGCATTATTATCAGTGGTAAGCTGTAAGCCAATGTTTTTCTTGCATCATCTGCTGTATACATAAATTCTAACTGTTGTAGGAAGCTTATAGTGATGATGTGTCACAAGATTTAGCAGTCAACTAATTATTGTTATGAGCAATAATTAGTGTAAGGAGTGGAGATAATGTGATAGTTATCCCCCCCATCCAACATACTCATTGAGATAGCAAGAGCTAGGGGCTTTTTTTATACCCATTTTTATATATTTTCATGCATAATTAAAGCTGAAATCCAGAAATTTGCTTATTTACTTATGTTTGAAATTTAAATCATTTTTAGAATTCAGTGACAAACTGGCATTTATGTACATTCATCTTTACTTTGGATATTTCAGCTCTGAGCAGCTGGCAAATAAATTTTTTTTTATATGACATTTAGAGAACCGTAAAATTGATTTCGCCTTTAACTCTGGCATGTTAATCTGATTTTACTGAACAACTGCAACGTTTATACCACATTCTATTTAATATTTTACGGTGCAAAGCTTCTGAAATAGTTTCCATGTGTTATCACTACACTAGGAACAACTCCATTGCAATAATTTTAAATAGAACATGCTTGCAATTGAATTCAACTGTTCTAGAGTAAATGCACCAGAGAGAAGATAATTCTACATAACATTTTTCATAGCTGAAATTCCCAGCTCAACATAATACCTTGCCATGATTCTAAAATTAACCACCAATAAAATACTACTTATTTTGCAAGATCTTTACTATATAACAAGGGTGGGCAACTGGGTATCCTAGGGTCACTTGTGGCCCTTCGAAAGCTTAATATGAGTAAAAACTGTTTTATTCACTCTGATTAGCAAAGTATAGGTGTGGCGACAATTTTCCTTATTATAATAAAATTTACTGTGTGTATATTCATGTGGCCCTTTATTTTGGCAGACTTCTAAATTTAGCCCACCTCTGCTATATAACAGAGGTGGGCCCATTTAAAAAGCTGGTATATATGCATTCCGATTAGCAGTGTAGGTTTGGTGACAAATTACTCTACAATAAAATTTAAAATGCACACGAAGCAGCCGTTTGCTTTGACCCTCATGCAAAAGAAGTTGCCCACCCAGTTTATATACTACGTAAGTGGATCAAATTTGAAATTACAGTAACTTAAAAAACTTGAAAGTAATAGACAAATGATATCATTGATCTGTTGTTCCACAGTTATATTCTATAATTTACAACACACTTCAATTCTGGGATATATTTCAATTTTTTAAGGCTAGATGTAGTTTGCTCGAGAATTGGCCTTTATAAAAGTTTATATCTGTGGTATCAACAGGACACCAAGTTTGTATTCAACGTTTTATTGGTAAATTCATTGCAATACAGAAACAGCTTATTTGCCCTTCTTAGCTCGCAACTTTCTAACGTAGAACTGCAGTTCCTGTCCTTCTAGGATATATCCATCACTTCTACCACATTTACCAGGTCTTGAAGAGATGCAAGCTAAAACAAAATACCACATTATAAAAAAAACTGTATTACAGCGGAGACAAACTAAGTTCAGTTAATTGCTATCATCAGAGTAACTATGACACGATTCATACTATCACATTAGCTGACCAAAACGGCCAAGTGTGATATCAAGTGTTAAGAACAATCATCATTAAAAGAATGCCAAAAAACACAACTAAAGCTGTAAAATACACACCATAAAGTTTTCCAGCAACAAACTGCTCTTCAACAGCTGGGTCAACGAATGCAGTTTTCTGCCTTTCATCATATTTCTTTTGAGTCTTGTGAGAACGCTTTTTCAAGAATGGAAGTTCAGCCTTCTCTTCTTCAGTCTATAATGAAAATAAGTTTTGGCATAATATGTATGCTTACGAATGTGCAACATGACTTTTTTTATTTATAGTTCAATGCTCAGAGTAACTATGACATTTTATAACACATCATTAGTGTAGTGTGCAGAAAAACTGCGACACTACACCTAGGATTCAAGTTTATCATCATAATTTTTACAGAACTAGGGTTACCAACTGAAATCTTAAATTGCACCATCACAATTTACCAATAGGTAACTTACATATTTCTTCTCTGCTTGTTTCTTTCGACCTAGAGGCTTGGCATAATGTGCTTCATACCATTGTCGGAAAGGGGCAGCATCAATTTGTACGATCGTGTTTTTGGTCAGTGTCTTAGTTCTTACCATTTCATTGTTAGTTGCATTGTATACCACATCAATGATTCTGGATTTATGGGATATTCCTATAACAAGTGCTTACAATGGTAGATAAAAATAACTTGTTTGAAATATCCAAATTGAGTTTTCTATATTTATTGAGTAAATGTTAACATGTTTGCATTTACATATTCATACTGCGCTCTAAGATTTTATGGAGGAGATCAATCAATGTTTAAAAAGAAACTGGTTTAACTTCAAGATTTTTTTAAAAAATATGAAATCGAATTGCTTGGCATGATTATGATATAGTGAGCTCATTACTCCAATCAACCTTAATAATGAAATTTTGGGGTTAAGCTTAGAGTTACCACACCTTTATATATCATGGCTACTATGCCCGAAATGAATATTAAAAACGATAAATAAATGTTGTTATACAGCAATTTTAATTTACATATTAATATTCGAATTCACAAATGACAGTGCTTTTTAACTCACCTTCTGAAGCCCACGCAAAATTTCCTGTGTCCAAGCGAAGAGCACGCAATTTAATATTTCCTCCCATAGTTCTAACTGTATGTATTCTTTTGTGACCAAGCTTGGTGTTAGCTGGAGCGCGTCCCATCTCAAACTTTCGTTTGCCCCGGATTTGGGTTTTGCGCCCACCGGTTTTCCTCCTCTTGTGCCATTTATCCCTTGAAATACCTAAAAACAAATTAACAACATTCAATCACTGACAGAGTAGCTATTAGCCGACTGGCAATCACCTATCAAACTGATTAAGTCCTTTAGTCAGTTTCAGTGTAATCGCTTCCAGCTTTATACAGTGGTTTTCTACTTTATATGTTTTCTTTTAGTTCAAACGTATATATTGCTCTTAAGCATATAATATAAATATGCTAAACAGACTACTATCACAGTAAGATGGCTAAGATATAAATGGATAAAGATAGATGCATTTCACATTACAAAATTTCTTGTCTACTACTTACCCATGTTTACGATGTAAAGGAATCGCGATAGCGAGAACTGGTGCGAGATTAGACTCTGAACCAAGGAGTTATCTGTCGTATTTAATACGCGGTAAGTCTCGGGTATCGTTAAAATTTCTAATTTTGTTAATAAATAATCTTAAATACAACTAGAGGTCAGTGATAAATCATTCCTAGATAGAACCTGTGGAATTATATTTTGACCAGTATTGCTGATAATTGTATTTGTAATAATTACAAATATTTTTTCTATTTATTATCTTAATACTAAATATTTTTGTTGGTGTAATTATTGTTATGAACAATATTGGCATCATTTTAATTTTGTTGAGTTATTGTTGAAAGGCCAGAATCGGAATGCGAATCATAATCATAATGATAATGATAATCACTTTGACTTTATCAGTTTATGATATTGATAATCATAATCATGACGAGTTAGAGTTAAACTTAATGTTATCAGTATCACTGTTATGGGTTACCGAGAGTGACACTGACTGTGTCTGTTAGTGTTGTCTGTTAAACTTAGTGTTACTGTTAGTGTTAGTGTTGGACTAAATCTTAGTCTAAGTCTTAGTGTTCTGTGTTACTCTTACTGTGGCCGTGTGTGACTGTGAGTGGGACTGTGAGATTGAGTAAGTCGCTTGAGCACGCCACTACTACTAGTACAAATAGTGTAGTACTACACCTACTACGAGTAAGTCTACTACTACTAATACTAGTACTAATAGTAATACTACTACTAGTAGTAGGTACATCAAATAATAATTTTCAAGTAACGCTTTACAGTTTAATATTAGGTTAGATCGGTAGACAAGAAAATTTGAGTAAGCTTCAATGCACTCTCAAGAGGCAAGATCAACTACCAGTGCAGATATTAACTTGTAAATTTATGACGTTCAAC
Organism: Bugula neritina; assembly: GCA_964035545.1. Taxonomy (NCBI): domain Eukaryota; kingdom Metazoa; phylum Bryozoa; class Gymnolaemata; order Cheilostomatida; family Bugulidae; genus Bugula; species Bugula neritina. The sequence goes on from OZ037765.1 coordinate 25,585,700, forward strand.
CAGTTACCCGGCCAGTTAAATCTTCACGCCATGAATGCTATAGCGAACCCACTTATTTTCATGCGTTTAGCAACAATAGCGTAATGGCTATCTCAAAAATCTACAAGTCTCGAGCATAGCCTTCTACTTAAATCATTATAACTAAATAGCTAAAGCATAATATCATCATATTAATACTTCAATTGATAGAAAACCTTTAGAGATGGTATCAAAATATATTCATTTTACATATCTGTCACAAATTATAACTTAAATTATCGATTGAAAAACATGGATTTTTACTATACTTTAACACCACTTACTACAAGGGGCAGATGATTTGAAGGGGTTCGTGATCATAAAATCAGTTTAATATAAGGCTCTGCTACACAATGATATCTTCAAATTTTCTCTACATGAACTATACTAAAAGTTATTAGCAAATCAAAAAGAGGTCTAAACAGGTTTTCTACGCTGTATGCTTCCCAGATTGGACCCGGGCTATCGATGCCACTCGATTTTGCGAAAGTAGGCGGGGCTAAAGGATACTTGATGTACCTACTAGTAGTATAATACTAGTACCACAGCTACCAGTACCACTAGTAGCAGTAGTAGTAGTACCCATGGCCATAATCATATTCATTCCTATTATCAATAATCATAATCATTATCATTATTTTAGTTTCATATTTATGTTGTAAGTTTAATTTTATGATTTTAGCTTCAAGCCAATGTGACTTTTACTAGTTTTGCTTAGATTTAAAAATAAAAACTAAAATATGTTTAGTGACACTGACAGCATGGCAAACTGTAGATTCCTAATACTAATAGTATTAGTAATACTAGTACTAATAATTATTTACTTTTGGTTATGAAGTATTTACGTTTAATTTCTTCACAAGATTTGTCAATGTGTCACACAAATGAAATGTTGCATTAAGTTTCACAAAGCTGTTAGAAATAGAATGATTTCTTATTAGTAATTCAATTTTCGTATCGGTGTATAAATAATTTTAATCATGACTAACTCACTATCATAGGCATAGGTAAAATGCATAGTCAGACAATAGCAGTTACTCTAATATTTTAACAAATGTAGATCAAATTCTAAACTACTCATCTGCTACTTAGATCTAAGTCAAGTTGAATTTCACGGCTTGAATATAAGGTCAAAGCAACTTGCTAGCTGAAGCACTTAATCAAGTCAGCATATATTTATTATTTATTTAATAGTAATATGTTTGAAAATAACTGCTGCAATAATTTAACCGCAATAGCCACTACATCTCTATCTACAGCATTGGAGCTATAGTTGATTTACTGGAATGCAATGTGGCATAACTAAATCATTATCCATGTGCTCTCACACATTGGTTTAAACACTTGCCATAAATACTAAAAAGGTTAGCTAAGCAATTTAGATCTTTGGTTTGCTCCAATTTTGTAAACTTGCTGCAAGTTACTCAAAGTGTCTATTAGTTGTGCATCTCATCTAATCAGTTGTGCAACACAATTAAAAAAATTTAAAGTGCTTGCTCTAGTCAATGTGACTTGGACCAAGGTCATGGTGCCATAAAGTACGTGTAAAGTATAATTTAATGCTATCAGATAAATATAACATTAACATAATAATGCATATTGTTATACTTAGCTGCAGCAGTGCAAATTTAGTTTACCCAACCAGAAGTGCAGGATTAAGGTAATATTTATTAAACCCTTTATTACCAATACTCAATTTTTAAAAAAACTGTTTCTATTATGACAGTACATTTTTTAACCTAGTTATAAAATGCCCTCATGAAACTTCTAAAGTCAACTGTTAAGTAAAATTTAGATAATTTTATGGGGTTGCTTTTCCATGAGATTAATATTTGAGTGGTAAAACACATGTACTTTAAGTATTTTCCTAGATTTTGTACAAGAATTTCCTAATGGTAAATTTTCAAACATAACTAGTTTGTAAATTTTGTTTATCTGTGGGCTGGCTAGATTGCAGTAGCACCTAGGACAAGATGTTACGTAAATGGTATCTAACAGATTTTTTATCAGTATGTAATAATTATTTGAAATAAATGCAAATACAATATAGCCTCATTTTATAACATGTCAATAGTGTGGTTTGAACTTTTATAAAGCTAATTTATTTAGCAGTGCTCAGTGATGCCCTGTTTACCACACTGTCATGCTAATTCTGTTTGTATTACAAGTTCTTGCTTTGTTAATTTATACTGGTAGTAAAAATCTATTTTGTGAAAATATACGAATTTAAAATTTTGTGCAAACCAAACCCTTGCTTAGTTAAAATGAGAAATGGCCAATAATTATTTGCCAAAGCATAAAATTTCGTCAATCAATGAAACATTCACTTCTCCCTGAAAACTATAATAACTAGAATATGCTGATACTCGTACATCTAAAACCTTGCTCTAACCATCAACCTTTATCAATTAAGGAAACAGTGTAGACACTAGTAACATACATGAATGTAGGATGTTGAGTCTGCTCTTAGTAACTAGGTTAAAAGACATTCTTGTCATGGTATACACATTTCTCAACTAAAAATTGACTAACAAAAACAAATAAAACATGTTTATTAGGAGTTAGTGAAAACTGAGACTGAGTTCAGATTTCAAAGTTGACATGGTAATAGTTGTAAGCCTTGATATTTCTTTCAAATTCAAAAACCCAAGAACACTTCATAGCATGTAATCAATATAACTATTAGGGTTAATATTACTGTGTCTTGCTATATAATGGTAATTATGTAATCTAAATAGTAATATTTTTATGGCTATTAGCAATCATAATTCTCTGCTATATGTTGATATTGGTTTGTTTATTGCAATTTCTGAATCTTGAATACTCTTTATTTAAGCATCTGTTAAACTCTCTATCACCAGTGTTTGTATTATCACTAGCATGAGAAATCGGTTTTACTTCCTTTACAGTTTATAATGGTGCTTTTTGTGCAACTGTAAAGGTTATCAGGTTACTTGTTTGTTCAAAACTGACAATTGGCTTGAAGGGCTGTACTAGATATACCGACTATTTCAGTTGAAGTTCATCAGTGAAACATGGCGATGAGTAATTCTTGGCTCCATTCAGATTTATACAATAAATGAGTGTACTTAGCTGCTATTGGCTGCTTTTAGATCGAAGCAGTCTTTTTTAGGCAATAAAGTTGCTGTGGTAATTAGCTTTCAGTTTAGACTTAACCAATTAACTATGCTAATGTTGCTGAATTTCTGTTGTGACTTTCATTTTTATTCATTTGTTTAAAAGTTTTTGTGATTTCTGCTTTTGTAATTTGTAATATTGCGGTGAATTCGTAAATTAAATACTATACAAAATGTAAATAATATGGACTAAGGTTGTTATGTTAATATGAAAAATTATATAAATACAGTCGCTAGCAATAATGCACTTGCTCTCGCAAATGGCAGTAAATTAAGCTAATTTCATTAAAGCTGCTGATGGATATGTATAACTTGTAATGTCTTCCAACAAGATGTCATCAACACCACAGCTGACTGCAATAGATTCATTTTATGATCACAACAATCTTCTTTTGATATAAATTTTGATTCTTTTTATTATAATCAATAAAATAAGCTATATACACTTATTGTTTTGGCTTAAATTAAGCTGTTGTATTTTGTGATAAGACTGTGAAACTTTATTTTGTTCCTTTAGTGATGTAGAGGGAATGAAGGAGATGAATGAAGAGTCTAAAGAAGAGAATGTATGTTTACAGCTAAATGATGCCTTTTCTTTTCTTACCTGCGAAGAAGAGGGAGAAGGTATTTATGTACTTTGTAGTTGTATTCCAATGTACACCTCTTAATAAGAAGCTAGTTCTCTTAATTTATATATGCATATGGCTCAATGAATAAGTAGTATTCTTTGACATTGATTAATTTTACTAACATTGGGTCACTGAGGGAGATGACCCTTTCCCAGACAATTCAAGTTTGTTAGTAGAGTCCATATTAAATTTATTTGGTACTCTATATTTATTGCGTAAAGCACAAAAAAATTTTTTATTTAGTCAACTTGCAAATAATATTCCTACATGGCATATTTATAATGTAGTAGGCTATAGCTGTCCTATAATAAAATTACCTGTACAAGGATAAGTCATTACATTATGCAAATACTATTTTCGAATTAGTTGAACATACATGCATAAATAACTAATGCAGAGCTAAGACATGACAAAGTTGTTGACTAGACACCCTGTTGCATAATTAAACTGGAGTTTTGATTGTTTCAATTCTGTAGGAAACTGCACTCCTGGCGAAGAAGATGTTATTACAAACCTCCAGAGCAGTCACTCTACCAACACTAATCAGTCAGCTGCTGGCCAACTAGACTCTGTTGACCAATTAGCAGATTCAAATCATGCTGCTGAAGAACCATTAGACACACAAGGTTATCAAAATCAGGTAACTAGGAATATCGTTATCTCATAAGTATACTGCAGTTGTTAGAAAAACAATGCCAGACTGTTACTTTAGTTGATGTCTATGATTACTCGCTTAGCTTTATTAACGGATATTGTTTTTATATTGTTATACTTGGTGACTGTAAATACTGAGTAGCCACTTTTAAAGCCATCAGTATTACCATTCTTCTGGTATCGAGCAGAGTAGTTCCCAGGTAAACTTCTTGCCTCAACCACTAACATCAAATAAACTTAGCTGACTTTCATATTAAATTCACAAAGGAATTAAGGAATAAAGGTATTAGCTTAGAGATATGATTTGTTTCTTCAACTAATGTTAAAACATTGAATCTTTCACTTAAGGTGACTGTTCTGTTGCAAAACTTCTAAATTTAGTTAGAATTTTGTTTGGAGTACATGTTTTTATAAATATTGTGGTAATAATATTGATGTCAAATAATAAAGCCAGTGCTATACTGAAAATTGAAATGTGATACCAAAGTATTGTGCTAATAATTGTTGATGTTTGTTAGAATGGTGACAAAGTTGTAATGAGAGGACAGCATTCTGTAACTACTAACGGAGCCGCTGACGATGAAGATATAGGTTTGTCAAAAAAATTGAATTATTGATTCAGTTATTCTTTCCAAGTTTTTCTATTGCATGGCTTATCTTAATAGATCAGTTTGTGTTACTATGCTAGCAGTGTCCACAGATTAATCGGGGAATAAAAGCTTTTGAATGCACACAGTGAATAAATTTAAATGCAATAAAAAAATATATTGTTAGTGTGAAAGCTGGGAGAATAAAGATTTGTCGTTATAGATAATGGGTTATACTGGTGATAACCTTGATTTTTAAAATTATCATCTCTTGTAGTATTCTACATTGAATATTAGTTACGCTTCCATTGTTTTATTACCCAATTATGAAAACATGCGATGTTGTTATCTAACTGCTAAAGCTATTATCTGGAAAGCGTTCTATTGTGTATTGGAGTTATTTTCACCAAGTATTAAAATTTATGATGAACTATTCAAATTTTTGTGTAATTTTAATTTTTTGATTTTACAATCTGCATTACAATTGCAGAGCACACTATAGTTGGGATGTTTATTATATATTTATTTTATGAGTAGGAGTATATGCTGAAAGCGTGAGGACATCTGTATGGAGATTTGTAAAAGAAGATGATTGGGAATCTTTTGATGAAAATCTTCCACATGGTGGACCAGGTAGACTTTGTCTTTTCTGTGCATTCTGGTCTGCAATGGTATGATTGCAAATCGTGAGTGCAATATTTTATTTTTATAACTGAAGCCAAGCCAGACCTGGTACATATCGATTACTGATTAAATAACTAAGTCATATTTATGTGTGAAGAGAAATGAGAAACCTCTAAGCATTGAACTTTATGTAATATTGCAGCTGGCTGAGGTATGTACTGTGTAATAACATTGCTCAGCAGTCTAACTAACCTTTTTTGTTAACGAAATGGCTAGACAAGACATGCATTCTATTCCTAAGTGAAGCTTTTACACCACCACTGCAGTTTTCATTACTACATGTCAATTCTAATTGTTTTGTTGATTAGTTATGATTTCTCATGTTCACTGGTAAGGAGTTGCTGTTGTATATATGTCTATGCTCTTACTGTAAATCCTATAATGGTATATATTCCCCGAGCTCATTGGTGATAGTTGTATATCTCATTATGTATTTATTTTTGCCTCTCAAGTGTTGATATACTAGTACTGTATGCCTGCCATATTCTTTCCAGAGATGCTCATATGCTCTACAGACAAAATTATGTGCTGCATATCTACTTTAATGTGACTCATAATATGGCGGAGCCTATCATATAGTCTGGTTTCTGAGCTCTAACAAAGCATACGTTGTTAACTTTGCTTGATTTACTAAATTATTTATGTCCATTGTCCATTAACACTATTCAGAGGCACAGAACGAAGATAGTAAGGAGTCGCTAGAAAGAAGTGACTCTGTATCCACCACCATCTCTGAGAAGGAATTTGTTTACCACCGTCCTTACGCCGAGATATCTACACGACAAGTTCTAAGAAAGTCCAGTCTACAGACATTTGCTCGAGCAAATTCTTGGGAAATCAGTGAGTCAGCAGGCTAATATAACAGTTTCAACTCCTGGTTGGTGGCTGAAATGAAAGTTAAATGTAATTACTGTATTTTTCTGGAAAGTCAGAAAATTCTTTCCTTTCTGTAGATAATAAAAATGTTTCCTGCTCTACTAATGGCTGACTTCTCATTGTAGCGGCTGAAAAGGTGGTGAAGTTCAGTTCAAAGGAAAACAGCCAAGGCTTAGGTTTTCATATTATTGGCAGTCATCCTACCAAAGTCAGCACTATTGTTAAGGGTGTGTCTCAATTCAGATACTCTTCAATTGTATTTGCTAGCAAATGCTATCTAATGTGCAATATATTTTCAAAAAATATCTTTATTGATTACCATTATATAAATTTTAATTGAATTTTTCTAATTTTAAAATAATTCACTAGGATGCAAATTCAAGTTCAAACATCATGAGCCAAATATTCAGTAGTCTAATGCTTTTCGCTAAGGCCTATCTACGTATATTTATATGTATGATTATCATTTGAACCTCAGCTAGTGATCCACTTTTACTGGTTATCAGACCAAAGTGTTAATCAGTGTTGAATGTTATTTAAACAAGTGCAAACAACTACTAGAGTGAGATTTCTGTGTTTTATATTTAGGTAGTGCTGCCGAGAAAGCTGGAATTGAAGTAGACGATGTCATTCTCGCAATAAATTATGAGAGTGTGCTGCAGTTTAGTCATGATAAAATTGTGCAACTCTTAGTAAATGGTGAGAGTCTTTATACCATACACATTACAAGGACAATGTTGTTTTCATAGTTGATGCTCATCTGGCTAGAGATTGCTGTTCATACTGCAGAGCTTATCAAGTTTTTGCCCACATAAATACTGTTTACTACAATATTTTGCATTCACAGAAAAAATTACTGTAGAATAATGTGTTGATTTGTTTTTTACATAACTTTTACATGATAATTAATTGTATTTATATGCTAAACATGATGAAATAATATATACTGTATTTTATGCCATTGTCTTACAAGTTGCTAATGCTGGTAAAAATAATCTATCTTAATTTCTTAGAGTCATTAGCCCATTTAAAATGGGAAAATAACTCTTCATGTTGTGTTCCGTATAGTATAATGCAGCATCATTAAGAGTATACTGGGTATTGATAGAAGAAATTACCAGATATACACCAAGAATAATAAATTTTTGCATCACTAGTATTCAATAATGCAAGTTTTTCTTTATTTCAAATACTATTTAATATAATTGAGTCATTTGTTATTGACGTTTCGAAAAAATAGATTTCTGATGGATGCACTGCTAAAATGCTACAATATTGATCACTAAATTATATCTCCTCAAATTATTCAATTAGTTGAATTGTTGCAATGTGGCCACCTCAATTGTGTGAAAAAATTTATATCAATTTTTATAAAGTTTGTTGGCAAAGTTGTAAAGGTTAATTTAGTAGTGTATTTAACAGCGCTAAAGAATGTAGTCAACTTTATAATTTACCCATCATATAAGATAGACTTTCTGATTACAGTGATGTATACAATAGGATACATTATGGCACCTTCTCCAGGGTTGTTCAAGCACTAAACATCACTATCTGTTTTAGCCAAAAACAATGATGTCACCATAGAGTTCTGCAGGGAGTCTTCCTTTAGTAGGACTACTGGTGATGAGACTGACCGTGCTGGGACAGTATACTCGGCATACGCATATAGACTGGCCAACTCTACATTCAATATATGGAAGAAAAGATGGCTAGTGCTCAAGTCTGATAATTGTCTTTATTACTATAAATCGGAACACGTAAGTGGCTTTTGCATTTCTGTCATTTCATACATATATCAGCTATATACACATTCTAAGTATATTATAATCAATATCTAACCATTATCATCTAGCATATTCCTGCTGGACTAACTGTACACCAGTACTCATATGGCCATGAAAATCTATCGATTATATTAAAATAAAAATAATATATTGCAGCACAAATGGAGCTGAAAGTAAATACAGTAATAATGAGCTATTTTATATTCTGCAAAATTTGCTGCGGTGCTCAACCAATGTGATTTGTACTTTTTTTCAATAAGCACAATATCTTTCTTGAATATTCATTGCCTAGGCTTAATAGCAAGAGCAGTTTATTTAATCTCACATTTTACTCAAATTTGCTTGATTCTAATCCAGCTCTAATGATGCATATAATTGCTGCAGTGCACACACCTTCTGTCATCAGCTGTTGCTGACTCACACATTTTGAAGTTATTTTCTTTCAACTCACTGTTTATATGTGAAATATGTATATATGGTTGCACTGTTGAAGAAATGTCTACTACATGTGTTGTACAGTGGTAATGGCTCGATTACATCTGTATTATTCCAGGATAAAGAAATACTAGGCGCCATACCTCTATCTGGTTACACCTTACAAAGAGTTGTAGATAATAAACGGTTAAAAGACCATGCCTTCAAACTGGTGCATCACACTAAAACTTACATCTTTGCTGCAATGGACAATAATGAATTTTCAAGGTTAGCAAGTTGACAGTTTATATTATAGCATTAAATTTTTTCTAGTGCTAATTTACAATCATGATTTATGACACTAAAGCTTGTGCTCTTGTTTCTAGGTCAAAGCTTTTGGTAAGTTCTTTTTTAAGGTTTTGTCTTATGTTTAGTAAATTTGCCTCTGCTTACCATCTGTCTTGTTTATTATTAAGTTGGTTGGATATATAGATGTTTAGTCTAAAGTTATTTTCAGCACGCATTAGTTTACATGGAGTTGCAAATTTTCAATGCACAGTTTCAATTTTCAAAGTTTTGTTAAAATAGCATTACATTTTTAGTTGCTGCATGAAAATTTTGAGTTTCAATAATTGGTTGCAAAAGCCACACTGGTTATAGGTATTTTTGTAGCACCCAGTATGCTGAATAAATTTTTGACTAGCTTTAGCAAAATAACTTTTGATTATGAATAATTTTGCAGTTTGATTGGAGCTAGTTCCAGTTAAGTTGTATAATAAGACATTTAAATAGTTGAAAAATTTTCAAGTGTTTATTTTATTTGTTACTTTTACTTTGTTTTATTTTATGTAGATGGGCTTCCTTATTAAACAAAGCAACTGCTGAGGAATCTAGTATGGACAACTGGATAGATGCTAGTGCACATAATGTGAGACTACCCGCCCTTTCTATATCTAACGTAGACTGCAGTGGTTATCTGCATAAGATGGGTGGACATTACAAATCTTGGAAGAAAAGATATTGTGTTCTCAAAGATGGCTGTTTATTTTACTATTGCGATGTAAATTCACGCTCAGCCCAGGGTAGATAGATGCTATAAAGCTATTATTATTTCACTATTTGTTTTTTTTCTTCTCATTTAGTAAAATGATGGTCTGTGAATGATGATAATTTTAATATTACTAATTGGTAGTATTTTCAATCGGTTTCAGGTTCACGTAGCAATATTAGTCCATGTCAATTTAACTTATGTTTTTCTATTTCTAAATTATTGTGCTTTTTTGTATAGGTGTTGCTCATTTGCATGGATACACTACAAATGCTAATCCAGTGACCAATAAAAAGAATGCTTTTGATTTAGTGCCTCCAGAGTCCAAAATGAGGACATTTCATTTTTATGCTGAGACTAAAGTTGACCAAGAAAGGTAGGTATTTTAATGGAAAGCTAGATGTGCAAATAGTTTTACTGATTCGGCCCTTTTAACTAAAATTTTTTTAATTAGCTCATCAAATTTTTTAAGAAACATTAAAACTCTCACTATTTTAAACAAAGAATTCAAATGCACCTGCACAGAAACTAAGTATAAGCATACTCTAATTTATTACCAACAATTGGGATAATTGGTAGTTGTGGCTGAAATTCCAACATTTTACAATGGCCTATGTGTTTTTCAGATGGTTGCGGGCAATGAAATTGTCAATAGGTCGATGGGTTTTGGTCAGCTAATGAGACATTTACTGTGGTAATCTAGAATTCTACCTAGCTTATATTTTTTTATATAAATGCTATATATCAATTTTAACATATTGATAATTTTTATTTTTTTGTGAAAAATGACACGGATTTGTTTTATTTTTACATGTTCAACTATTTCTGCTGAATGTACCAAGTTTCTTGCTCAACAAGATTTATCTTGTAAAATAGAATTGTGCCTTTTTTGGCAAAAGCTGGAATACATGTAATTTATACTAGCATGGCAACTTTTTAGTGTCATATATCAAACAGGTAAATTTTATTGGTTTTAACAAAGCATTCCTACCTGTAAATATTATGTGACATTAATTGCAAATACAATGACAATCATATTTTGTTATTTTGCAACCAACTAAACCAAGCCACTTTAGATTTATACCATTGGTTTCTGCAAATAAATATTTAGCAATCAACAAAGAAAAACTGATTTATTTGTATAATCCTTAGGAAGCTATTTCTAATAGTAAATAGAGCACAACAGGTCCAGCTTGAGTTGTTCACCGACCTAAGAAATAGAACCAAATTCTAAAATAAATTTAGTGAAAGATGACACATTTTCAGTGTGCCAATACATATATGTGCACACCTGGTAGTAAAAATACTCTTCACAATTTTTATTTTGCGGAAACAATAAAGCTAATATGTAGTAAATAATAGATACAAGAATAAATTGCATATTGACTCAATTGAACAAAGTGGCTTTGGCAAGGATGGATAAAACAAAATAATAGCATTATCTTGTATTTTCTATAGACTTCAAAACATTGAAAATAAAATATATCATTTATGTGGAAATTATTAATAGAAATTATAGAAGCTTCACTAGGTGTCTTCCAAACACCTATTTTCAGTTACACACAAGTTTGACAAAATATTTGACATATTTTCTAATTCAGCATCTGGTTTGCAGTCCTCTGAACGAAATAATACAGTTGTTGTTTTTGCTAAAGATCTTAGATCTTCAAGAGATCTAGAACGAAGTAAATCATTTGAATATGTCCGGGAAGTAGGCAATTCTAATAGAGAAGCTACTCTATTTGAAGAGCTTTGATCAATGTTACTCTGGCATTGAGATGATGCAATTTTAAAATCTTGATTCGGAGGTTTTTTCCTTGCATTACCTGGACACATAAGAGAGCAAGTGGCAGACCTGTTTGGAAGCTGGTAGGGTTTACGACATCTTTTTAATTTTGTGTTGACCTTCATTTGAGCAAGACGCCCAGACTCGCACGGATTTCTAGTGACATGTGCAGCAGTTAGTTTAAATGTTTCATATTTATAAGTAGATATAGAAGTTACATATGATGGATTGATGTCAATGATGTGAAAATCTGATGAACCATTGCATGGTGTGTCAGTAGATGGCATTGGTGTGTTGCAGGGCATAGTGGGAGACTTTTCTTTTGTTTCAAATCCATTTATATATTTCCATTCAGCTAAATTGTTGTTAAATTCAGCTGCTAGACCATCAGCACTTGAAACGGTATTAAAAGATTCTTCCATGAGGTATCAACCATTGCATTGCAAACCAAGCTGAAAAACATTGCATTGGCAAACTAAATAATAAACTCACACAGCCAACTGTCAATCAAACTTGAAAATTTATTATAAGTCCAAGAGCTGGAACGTGGTTGTACATTCACATTATTATGCAAGCTGAAATTTTAGCACTTGCTTGATCAAGCACTTGAAATACTTGGACCCAAGTTAAAACAAGAATTACTGAATTACCTGTATTAACCTAAATTATTTAAATTGACAACGATATGTAAATAATCTCTGAAATTTATGTAAGTCATACCTGGAAATTATGCCTGTATATAGTGGTTTTATTATTTTAATTTAAAACATAAGGATTTGCAAGTCATTAGAAGTTGAAATTAGCTGCAAGTAAAAATAAGATACTGAGTAATCTAACTCCAACAAAATTTGAAGCTACTTCCAGCCATTATTTCAAATTAGCATCACATTAATGTTACCCTAATGAGCATTCTAAAATGTTTATACGCAGTATCTTAAGCAAATCTTGTTACCCAACAGTGATTTGAAATAAAATGTTAAAAGTGATATTAACTATTCACCACTTTAGCGTTTCCTAAAAGATTTCATATCAATATATGGCAAAGAGGTACTAGACAGGTGGTGACCAGGTTGAGTTGAAAAAATAATAAAAACTACATTAGGCTCACACATAGCCGTTGTGATTAGACTGACAAAATTAAATTTAATTCACAAGAGCCGGTCTGAGTTTAATCATCACCAGGAAAAATTAAACTGTGACTTGAAGTAAAATTAAAAGCAATGCATTAAGCTTAAAGTTGACTTTAATAATAATTATAATGATATTAAATTTAGTAATGACAATTATCCTATTAGCATTTAATATTTATTAGGATCATCATGATAATCAGTATGATTACTATTAGTATTCCCGTTACCACTTGTATTGAATAAATGGTATTATTTTAACCCGATAATCAGTGTCATAATGATAATGATATTCATATTGAATTTGATATAAAATTTGCAGATTAAATTTTAATTTATTATTTAATTTCATTATTAATTAATATTATATTTATTATACTTATAGGTAATGTTATAAAATTGAATGTAGTAGTAGTAGTAGTAGTAGTAGTAGTAGTAGTAGTAGTAGTAGTAGTAGTAGTAGTACATTAGGCACTAGTATTACTACTACTACTACTACTACTAGTAGTAGTAGTAGTATTTCTAAATATATGCCTATGGCTACAGCCACGCTCATAGGTATAGCTATGGCAAGGCGGGTTAGGACCCCTGATACCCGTACTGATCTGATAATGATGCTCATACTCGTAGTGATACTGACAGTCATACTCATACTGATAGCATCAGGCTCAGCTACAGGCTGAGTCTACAGCATAAAATTTAAGATTATAATTTTTTACACACTACTGACATTGACTACAACATGAACAACTATTACTAAATCTATTATTATTAGTATTACTATTAGTAATACTAATAGACCTAGTACAAGTACTACAACCACAAGTACAGAATCAAGGGTTGAGTCAATGACAACAGTCTGAGTCAACTCTCAAAGACAAGAGTCAAGTTCAATAGCTTTACAAAACTTTCAAGTTTTAACCCAGTCCAAGTTAAAGTTTTGTCAAGCCTAGCATTATTTGATTATCACTATGATTATGTGATTATCATTATGATTATCCTTACGACTCCAAGTTCATTATAAATATCATTATTTATGATTAATCACATTATGATTATGATTATGATCAACAATAACATAACATTAACTATTCAATTTCATGATCATGATGATTATTATTATAATTGCAATCAATTTCATGTTTGGCAACATGAACATCGGTATGAATAAGTATTTGCATACTACGAACACAACATGAATAACACAAACAAAAACTAAAAGCACCAAATCCAACAGTAGCTGTAGGTCAAAGTGAAAGTGTTGCCTCTAGGCTCTAGCAAAGCAGTGAAACATATTTTAATAAAATGAAATAGAGGATATATCTACGCGTTTGCTCAAAATCAATCACCAAAAGAAATTCGCAGTTTTATTTTAACTCGTAATGTTAGAAAACTGGCATTATAGAATAATTGTGTCTTTTGCAACTTTTGAGTATGTTTTTCTATGACTTACACAAAATAAAAATGTAAAACCAGACCAAAATTTTTGAGGTTGCACATCAGCCCGCAAATTTTAAAAATGTAGGCTGTTGAAGATAACTCCAGCACCCATTGAAGCCAACAAATTGTACAGAGCTTAGACTGAGCATCGATTCTATTATACTAAATTTAAATATTCCGTTTCGTGTATTCAACGTCCCGCACTGAAATCGAGGATTTTATTTCAGCAGCTAGATTAGTGTAATAAATACTAACAAGAGAACTGCATAGTGATACCATTGAATTATAACCTATAACTATAATAACTATAACTATTATAGTTTCAGTTCAGTGAGTGATACCAATGAACTGGAAAAGATAATATTATTTCTAGTTCAGTAAGTGATAGTGATAGTCATGGCGATAGTTTTCTGTCCTCTGCAACCTACCTTAACTTTAACTTTAAGCTAATCCTATCACTATCAGTATCACTATCATAATCATATGTTTAATGTTATAACATTAACTTATATTTATAAGCATAATCATAATGATAATCATAGTGTATTGGTATCATCATATTTATATTACTAATAGTAATACTAATACTAATGCCAATGGTAATATAATTGTTAGTATCAATATGGGTCTCACTATCACTGATAGTGAGACTGATACTGATAGTATCAGTATCACTAACTTTAAGTATAATACTAATAGTAATAGTAATACTAATACAAATAGTATTACTATCAGTAAAAGTATCACTATTACTATTACTGTATTAGTAAATATTAAATTAGTTATTATTAAATTAAAATAATAACTATGAGTATAACTATAAGTAATAACTGATAATGACTGTCATTGAACTGTCTGAACTATTAGTAAGTTACCTTTACTATTAGTATTTATATAACTATAAGAATTACATTTACTAATACAGTAATAGTAGTAGTAGTACTAGTAGTACTAGTAGTATTAAATATAATGGTAGTGCCAATAGTATACTAACTGCAAGTATTACACTTCATGATTGTGAGTAATACTAATAGTAATAGTAGTACTACTATTACTATTAGTATTAAAGTAAACTGTAGATGTAATAATTATTATTATAAGAATATTGAATTTAATGATTGTTACACTAGCAGTAAGAGACTATTAGTAATGCTATTGCGTTACTATTAGTATTAGTATTACTTAGACTATTTGTATTAGACTATTAGTATTACTATTGTTATTAGTGTTTAAAGCATTAGTTTAGTATTAGTTATATTTAGTCTAATTATAATTAGTGGAACTTCTACTAGATGTAATACTAATAATAATACCAAGTGTAATAGAATACTAGTACTAATAGTCTAATACTAATACTATACTAATAGTATTAGTATTACTCCAACTAGGTTTTATAGCTATGAGTATTTGTCTTATACATTTTTTCCTGGCGTATTATAGTTTCAAAATCAACAATGTCTGTTTAGATATGGCACAGAATTCATCAAACAAAAGGTTAATCAGTGAACTAATCAGTCAAAGTACTGGCTTTCAAGTAAGTTTCACTCTTTTTAGCTTACATTCTTTTAATTGTGGCATATTGTAGTTGTGCATCTTTACTTTCTGGTGACTTCTAATATATTTCAACCCTGTGAAATAGGGTTTGTAATGTAATTATTTTGTATAAATAATTAGTCTGCAAAGTGATTGTAATAGTGCAAGTTTGCATTTTTATCAAATTTCATTGTATTTTTTCAGACTGGTGAAGAAAATTTTCAGATTTGCTTAAAATATGCAGCTTCAAATCTGCGTTTCCATCGCTACTTGGATGTGGACAGACATAAAGTGAAATGCTTGCTAAATGGGTAAATCTTTTAGTTAATGTCATGTCAGATTTCTAATTTTCTAAATTTAAAGCGCTGTAATTCAAATATATTTAACTCCTTGTAAATTTGATTATGTATATGAAGTTTTCAGCATATTCTAATACATGTTGCCACTTTTAATATTTATGGATCACTTAAATGTTTTTTGTACTATTGAATAGTTACTTACAACTAATGCTTATTTTTATATTTTCATTTGTTAGTTTGTATGAAAAGTTTACTATTCACTCTGCGCAACCAGTTAGAGAAGCACTGAAAAAAGCAGTTTCTGCATTTCTCAATAAACCAGAGTTTGAAAAGAAAAATGCACCAGAGGTAAACACTTTTCAACAAAAATATGCATGGCATATTAGGTAACTAGATCTGTGAAACAAATTTTTTAGAGTTTGCACATTTATATTTATTTACAGACAGACACTCATTATGCAATATTGTCCTTTTTACTGGAAATGTCCAGTCGCCCAACATCTCAGCACTATTCCTTTGAAGAAGATGATGCAAAAGAGGAGGATATAAGTAGGTTGAAGTCAGCTTGTTAACCTTATCGCTCTACAATTATGTACAGAAGTTGTTCTTTGCGATCGTAACATTTCAAACTTGCTTCAGTGATTCAGCAAATTAATTTTAAGTAGACTTCAAAATAAGTACCATTTAACTCTAAACTTGATTTGAAAGTATAATGAGTAAAACTTAATAACTGTTTACCCAAATTGATATGGGGTATTGTTTGAATCCAAGTTGTTCCTACAGTTCTATAAATTGATGAGCAGTTCACTTGTTTTATATCACTTGATTTACTATTGGTGCATATTTATTGAAAGAAAAAATAATGCTCTGAGTAGAAGGCTGAAGCAGAGCTGTGTAATTACGTTTATATAGTATTAAACTCTGCAGTAAGATTCGGACTACAACTCGAATACAGTTTTAGAGTTGTATGTCCAAGCAAATTGATTTCATACCATATTTGGCTCAATTATATCTTTGGCTAATAAATATGTGGTGTCTATAATTATGCCTGTTTTATTTCAGGTGTCAACTTTGATTGGTATAAATACCTTACAGAAGATTTGGACCCTTTACCCACATCTTTCTCAGATTCATCTGTAAGTACTTGTTTTTGCTTTCATCACTTGCAGAGTCTGTAAGAAATATGATGTTGTTGGTGATGGGATACTGGATCAAGTCTTTCTGATGTCCATAAAAGTCTGTGAATTTTGCTTTGCATTGAAGTTTCGATTTTAGGAACTCTCTATTATTTAATAATTTGTGATGCGTCTTTTCCAACACATCATTCGCCAAACTAAATTAAGCACACTATTAAGGTGTTTGGAGTAATTTCAGCAAAAGTTATAGAAATTTTCTTATAGCTATGAGTAGATTTGCCGATTGTTATAGATGCAGCATGAGACCAAATATCGACACTTACCAATTGAAA
Source organism: Bugula neritina (assembly GCA_964035545.1). Lineage (NCBI taxonomy): Eukaryota > Metazoa > Bryozoa > Gymnolaemata > Cheilostomatida > Bugulidae > Bugula > Bugula neritina. The sequence continues at coordinate 25,603,184 of OZ037765.1, forward strand.
TAGGAATTAATTAGAATGCTGGTTGTGTAGCCTTTACTTTTATACTACTATGCATGGTATACTTTGTTACAGTAAGGTTTACTAAACTAGAAGTGTATTTGGTGTGTTTTGTCTTTGTACAGAAAATGGCTTTACTGGGTGCACTTATAGGAGAGCAGCCATGGTCTAGGCCCTAGGGGTTAGAGCATTGGCTTAGTAAACATGAAGTCATGGGTTTGAACCCCAGTACAGGCTATTGGTGATGCTAGGGAGAGCACCCAGTCATAATTGCTTCTGTGCCCTATCTGAATAAGTCCTTAGCTCGCTTTTAACAACCCTTCTCACAAGGATAGTGACTATAAACTTGTGAATTACGTATAGTAGGTTCCTATTCTATAGGTTGACTCTGAGGCCAGTGATATTGAAGAGACTATAATGGCTGTGGCTGAACCATTTGTTCGAGAAGAAGAAATTTCACAGCAGGTGGAAGCAAGCACTGCTATGTTAAGGGAGCTGCTGGTCAACAGATATTGGGCCGGAGAAGACAACTCTTCACTACTAGCTGACACAGATTTTGCTCATGACTGGTTTGCTTATAGATGCCATTTTGAATCTCATTTCGTGTAATGGTATTTCTGAACGTTCTTATTTGCAGTTTGTTAGAAAGTGAGCACTAGTGAATAATAAAACTGTTTATCGGAATAATTAACTTCATTGTTCGACTAAACATATTGAAGTTTATTAAATTTGCAGAGTTTGCGGTTCTGTAAAACTTACTAGGAGTAATGTTTGAGACTGTCTGCTAGTTCATTGTACATGTATAGTGACAACATGTCACACTGTCTAGTCACAAGATGCTTCTACCTGCTCACACCTGTGTGCTGTTTTAGGAATGGACACCTCAGAAGTCTGGGGGTGTTCGAATCCTTCCAGAAAGATACTTACATGACAGAATACCAAATGGTTCGCGAAGTCATTTGGTAGGGTTTCTCATGCATTTAAATGTGTAATCTAATCTCATGCTAACACTTTTGCTCAGTAAGCTCTCTACACATATTTATACATGTACAATGTGCACGGCATTTGAATGTAACATTTTTTTCTGAGAATAATTCTCATGAAATCATAACAAGTAATATGAAGTGATAAAAGAGTGTTTATTTGACAAAATTGAAGTAATTCGGTTCTAACTAAACAGACCAGTGGCAGTATTGCTGTTCATTTTTATTACTTTATATATATTATTATTTTAACAATTCAACTCATGAAGACTAAATCTTCTTTTTACTTTGACACTGTTTTGTAGGATGCTTTCTGGTGCAACTGAGTCATTCCTCTTTCTCTATGATGAGCAACAAGCTGTGTTTTCTATAAAGACATGTGTGAACTTGACACACACTACTAAGGTAAATATAGTAAAATATCTTTATCATGCAGCAGCTAAGTATTTGGTGCAAATAAACTTGATAATGTTTCGTTAAAAAGTATAAATCCTTTAGATATACTTCAATTTCTATGCCATTTTTAGAGGTGAGCTTTAATTGTGCTTTTATGGTAAACACACTTCTAATTAATACCATTTTGTTGAAACTATGAGTAATAAATTAAGTTTGAAGTATATACAATTCATTCACAATACAAATTGTGTGGGAAGGTTAACAACACTTGCAACTTAGTAATTACTTCACTGATACATTCGAGACTGATTTGCCGATTGTTTCAAAGTATTTATTGTATGTGTGTTGCTTCTCCCCAGACATCCTTAGCTGAAGTCCTCATTAAGTTTACAAGGCTAGCCACTAAGGTCTCACAACTACGCCAGTTTGTCACAAGACTATTGAAGGGAGATCTTCTGTCATTGGAATGTCAGACCTACCAGGCTTTCAGTGTAGCTTGTGCTGAAATTCTGACTCAACTCGATGTGTTTTCACATCAGCTGTCTCAGCGAATACAAAATGGCGGTATGTTTATAAAGAAAATCTCGACCACAAAAATCAGAATACACCAAATTTAAGTTTTTGCAGTATGAATTTTTCACAATTTTCTGTGGTATTTTGTGGATCATGTAATAAGATAAAATATTTCATTTGCTTTAGAATTGTGAATTAAAATATCAACATATGGTTTTTAGTATCCTTGTACTTTCAGTTGTGCTTTCTAGTGTTTGTAAATGTAGTAAATCCCGAATCTATGTACTTTAGACTTGAGCGGAACTCTCATCGCTATACTACAAGAATACAATCCATACCAACAGATAATACACATTCTCCACACTATATATACCAGTGCAATCTGCCCCAACCTAGCGATAGCAAAGCCCTCTGTATCGACTGCAGCAACTCAGCTGCTTATTGCCTGTAACTCTCTTCTGAATGAAGCCAGTTTGCAAGCAGTTGACACAAACACAGTTTGTATTTATTAATTATATTTGCTGAAAATTATGTAACATACTTGTATTCCACTTATACTAGTTGCCAATAAAATTATACATTTTTTCAAAGAGCGAGACTTTTGGATTTTCAAATTCATAACATGGTTAATTTGTAATGTAGTATAAATTTAAAAAGAATTGCTTTCAGTTGACAACTTTGACCAGAGTGTTTGTCAGGACCCTGGCTCCATACCTTCATATCATTGATGAATGGCTGACTAATGGAAACCTCAATGACCCGTATTTAGAATTTGTAATCAAAAAGTAAGTCATGAAATATCTTTCATGATATTTCTTTCATTCCAGCCAGTTAATAATTTATTCAGACTTGAGCGTAGGTGAAGGCTGATTTAGCATTTCTTTTTTGAAATTGAACTGAAAAACCCCAAACCCTTGAATGTTTTGCTGATACAATTAATGATGCTAAGTTCTCGTGATCTCAACAGGGATTGTGTAAATATTCTTAGGAAGAACTCCAAATGCCTGGATGAGACATTCTGGGACATGGCTGTGGAGTTGACTACGTGTGAACCAGCAGAGTCTACAGAACGTATTACCAGCTCATTCTCGTATAACTACAGTGTGCCTGACTTGTTGAGAGGTACTCTCACCAGAATAGCTATTTCTGGCAAATCAATGGAAATGCTCGCTCAACTTGGCAAGGTCTCCTTTGCTGTAGGTATGTGCGTATAATTTGTTGCCATACATGTATATATTAGTCTATATTACTATATGCTCATATCTGATTACTACTGCATATGTGATTTGTTGCTACACACATGAAAGTAACATTATCCTGTCATTTATTGACTTGCCTACTTTAAATACAATTCTTCAACAAAACTTTTATGCAAATGTGGTGCACTAGTTGAAAATTTCGCTATTATCCAACAATGATTAGCGAGGTAGTGCATTATGTTTATTGTATTTAAGATCAGAGAGAATATTGTAGGCTATTTCAGCCAACTTATTCACAAAAATTATGTTTGTCTTGGTATGCTCTTAACGTTTTGCTATAGTTGAGCTAATTTTGACAGAAATCATGCAGTAATTCTCCGTAGTTTCATGAATAGAAAGCTTATTTAATATTTTAAAACTACTCAAATATAAAATGTCTTGGCAAAGTTTTTCATCAAGTTTTGGTTTTTATTATTTATTAGGTTTTCTGATTGTTGTTTCATGACATTCAATTTTTGGCTTATCTTTTAGGAGAAAGCAATAAATCTTTGCTCAGTGCTTTTGTGGACAAATTCTGTTCTGGGTTGAATTGGAATGAACCCAAAGAAGCACCCACAGCAGCAGAAGGTGTAGAGGAGAGTGCTAAGCTGACGCCCACTGCTGTCAGTTCTGCTCCAGACGTCTCACCTCTCCTACGTGCCAACTTCAGGGCTTTGTTTGAAGAAGGCAGACCTATGACACCAGTTGATGAACTACGGTATCTAACCATAATATAATAGTTCTTACTTGTTGAGTTGTGCTAGTTGCAGCTGTCAAATGGCAATCAGTTGCTGCAATTCTGCATTTAAACTAAAATCTTTTTCAACTGTTTTCAATTAAATCACATTCTTAAATTTACATAAATAGGTATTTTTATTTATATTAGATTGTATATGAGCTACAGGCTTTTTTATAGTAATAACTAGTCTACTAACTGAAATTTATTTTCAGTGAGACTACCACTAAAGTATAATAAATTCATGATGGCAGAGTGAGTGATAATGTATATTGTTGTATAGGGCTTTATCTGGACAAAATATGTATAACATGGTGAACCTTAAACAGTTGATGTCTTCAAGCCTCGAGCTGCTTGTAGAAGAACGATATAATAGAGTGTCACAGTGCCTGCTTCATGTCTTGAAAGATGACTGCCATATTTATTATTACCTTTCTCTTGTACGGGTGAGCGGTTTACATCTTTATGGGTATCTTTTTATGTCGAATGGACCAGCTAACCAGCCCTATCTTGAGGTTTCACTTTACAGCCCAAATTGCTAGGTGATTACAGGGAAAAGCCTTTTCTTTCATCATTAAATGCTCTCAATTTGTTTTGTATTTGCCATTCACCTGCTCTCTTCCATCAAATAGCATTGCCTTAAGCCATATTATTTTGCATACTTCTGTATGATCTGGAACAAGGTCTTATTTCAATGTGTTTATTTGATTCTTCTGTATGGAAAGCATCAATTCAATATTCTTTTTAGAAAGTTTATCTCTTGGAAGCTGGAGGTATAATGTACGAGTTTTTATGGGAACTTTTTGACAAAATAAGACTCGATGAAGATTGGAAAGATGTACTGACACTGAATGTTGGTCTTCACGAGTGTTTAGAGAAGCATTTCCCCAAACATTTTTCCCGGTACTAATTTGCTAGTATCCATTCTTCGTATCTCGTATCACATGCTAATATATTTTTTGATCAACATTCTTTTATTCTCTTTTGATGTGTCAAATTGAATATATTTGTGTTTTTAGGTTTAGCATCAGTTTAGCTGATGATGTTAGAAAATCTGAGTTTTTACCCATTCATATGCTAGAAAAATTCCATCTACATTACGAGGTAATGCTCGTTGATATTATAATGTTGCAATTTGATAAAAGGGCGCAGATTATAATAAACCTAGCTATATGCAATCTTTTCTATACTGTATACATGTGTGTGTATTTGCGTGAGAGTGTGTGTATCATTATTTTTTCTACACTCTCTTGTAATAATATACTTTAAATTGTTTATAAGCTCTATTGGGGTTGGCATATATGTAACCTTTAGATGTATTATTACTGGACACGTGGTTATATGCATATGAAGCTAATAATGTTAGAAGTGCAGTAAAACTGGATGTGTTTGTTTTCAATATAGGTTGACTGGCCTATTGATGTGATATACAATTCAGCTTGTGAAGAACAGTATAACAGAATATTTCAATTCCTTCTTCAACTGAAGCTTGCGAAACACTCAGTTGATAATCTAAAGTTTGATGGTAAGATTGTGGTCTGCACAGCCTTTACGGATATAGATATAACATGTGGGCGATTTCCTTGCTTGTTTTATGTTATATTTTGTTACCATGATTTTCCTATAAAGTTGGTCATTTGTAATAAGAAGTTAACCGTGAGTTTGCTGTGACTGCTGGTGTTGATTCATCTCTCTAAGATCATAATTATAGCAATTGCATTTTAAAAATTTGTTTAGGGTGAAAATGCATACTTTTGTGACTTCATAGTGAAAGATTATTTGATAATCAGTATATTGTATGCATTAGTTGGTTAATGCCAGTTACTATAAATCACATCCTCACTGTTTTTGTCATGTTAGCATTGCACAAAAAGCTCACAGATGAATCGACTGCATCTTGTGCTAATGGAGATGAGTTACTAGAAAAGAGCATCTACCTGTTGAGAATGAAGATCTTGCATGCTGTGAACAGTATCCATGACTACATAATGACAACAGTTAGTATGGTCATTCACTCTCTTAGTACATAGTTATACACCGTGTTTCTATTAGTCTGATTCTTCTCAAGTTTAAAGGTGTGTTTATACTGGCTTTGGAAAAAGTGCTGAGTATTAGTTGATTAAAAGTACTATTTTATAGCTGCACAAGAAGTCATTAAAATTACATTGATGCTGAAAATCATTTACGATTAGTAATACGTGACTGGGTTAGTTATTACTTGATGTGTTCACAAATTAAACTATGTAAAAGTAATAATGTGAAAGATAACTTATAATAATTATTATTTTACTACAATTTGAAATTTTTTTGAATTGCGGAGGGTTTATTTGATGCCCTTCAAGTAAGTTGTTTAATAGAGAAAGCAGTTTTTTTAATTTGGGGAGCTAAACCGCCTAATTATTCCTGTAAATTGTATACTGAAACTTTACCAATAAAGTAATAACAATTTTAATTATTTACTTTTATAATGCAAGAAAACTTGGTGAAAATGTCTCCTCAACCAAATTGACCTTTTTTATTATTAATCATGGAGGTGTAAACACATGTATAACCTCTAATCTTTTTAAAGTTCTATGCTATAAAAGATTTTTAGTTCATTGAGATGTATTATACTCCATGTTTTGCATTTTGCGGATTTCTTATAACTTATGTTCTGCTGTTAGTGTAGAAGACATATTTTACATAATTTCTATTTTAGTTGTAGGATACTGTAGCATGTATATCAACCATGCCCAGTAACTCGGTTTTTGATTTTTATCTGCTATTGTTATATATATTTCTTTGTTTTCAGATTCTGTATCACTCGTCCCAGCAGTTTGAAAAGAATGTGGAGTCTGCGACTGACCTGGAGATGATCATGATGGTGCATAGAAACTACTTGAATCAAGTGTTTAATCGTTGCTTTCTTCACCCTAAAAACTCAGTCATTCATGGCTGTCTACTCAAGATACTCAACACTGCATTGATTTTTCAGAAGATGTGGGACTCTGGCTTAGACACTACAACGTATGTTTTTTTAAAAAGAACCCCCATGAATTTGTCTGTTTCATGTTTTTTTAATTTTATGAAATATCCAAGTTTTGTGTAGCAAGTGTTAATCCAATGCAATACTGATAAAATATATAAACATGCATATTTTAGCTACATACTCATTTTCAGTTGCCAAACATCAGTAACTCTTCAGTAACTTGACTTATATTTGAACTTTTATGATGATGAAATTGCAAATAAAAAAGTTTATTTATTCGTAACATTAAATGTCAAAATGTGTAATTTAAATCAAATGGTTGATTGCTTATATCAGACAGATAATTTGTGGAATGGTAAAATTTATAGTTGACATTTATTTATAATCTACGTGTAGTTATTGTTTTAATAGGTGGACGAAAGTAGAGGAAATCTCACTTAGTTTTACCAAGTGTATACAGATTCTGATGTCATTTATCACATCACTTATCAAAACCGGCTCCTTACCACACTGTGAGTTCATGTTTAAAGACCTGTGGGATTGTAGCTTTTAACATATTATTTATATTATTATTTCCTATCTGTTCTGTTCAAGTTATATGACTAGCGACTGTTGAATTTCTTCTACTGCATAGCATATTTTTAAATCATCTCTGGAAGTTGGAAAGTCACCTTATCACTTGGCATAAAAGTATGTGCATCTGAAAGTGATACAATTTTGACCCTTTGTGTCATTACATTGTAGAAAATATTTTTACCATGTGCAACACTTCAAGCTTTCCGATGATACAAAAAGTGCTAGGAGGCAGAAAATCTTTGGTTTTTTAAAAAATAATTATCTAATTGAAATGCTAGAAAAACTGGTTTCTTATTAGATTCAGCGTTCTACAGAATTGAAGGCTAAGACACTCTAATAGACAGGATACACATTTTAGGCTAAATAATGATACATCACTATTTTGTATAATTTAAATACATTCAATGGAGAGTTGTGTTTTTTTAAGTTTCCATTCACTTTGTTATGCATTTTCTGTTGTAGTGGAGTCATTGGCTTTGGCATTTAGAAGCACTACTGCAGTCAGCTAATAGAACTTCAAGCTGCACTAATTATTAAATGGATGAGTGTAGATGTTATCTAATCTAACCATGGAAATGCAATTTGATGGTGCTTTCTGTCGATTATGCTTATTTGTAGTCACTCCTCTAGGTAGGGTGTTTGCTCTTGGTTTTCAAAGCAGAATTTGACTTTTGGTTTTCTTTTTCTTTTGTTTTTTTTTACAACATGAATTTATGTTTTTCCAAAATAAAATATCTTGCCTTTTAATTTAATTGGGTTATTCTTATTTCTGTTTTTAAATATATAAAGTTTGGATGTTGTTACATCTTCTAAACACATTTTATTTCATTAGCAAGTTTATTGACATTTTTAAGCAAGATAAAACTTGCTAAGCTTATATAAACAGGCTTATGGAAATTTTGATGATCTCAGTTTATACAATATTAGGTTTGGTAATAATGAATCAACAGTTCGCATTGTAGAAGTTGCACATGCAAGATATTTAGGTAATATAGCTATTTTGCTGACAAGAAGTTGTTTAAAAAAATTAAACAAAAGGTTAGCCACTAAATCCAGACCAGCCTGATATATTAATATATTTATATTGCCCTTAAACCCACGCCTACATGCATTTCAAGGTCCCAGTGAAATCTGTGGATGTAGCTATTGGAGCGAAGTATAATCATTTTATTGTTCGAGTTGTCTTTCCTCTCTGTGCGCTCCTACTAAGACCGTATATAAAACTGTTTCCGGTTAAAAGATCATCTTGCAAGTCCAAAGGTCTTCGCAGCCCTAATTTATCTAGTCTCAGCTCAAACTTGCTAGTCGCTCTTGGTTAGATCCTTATTATTTAAAAGTAAATATTTACAAAAATGGCAAAAGTATTTAGACTAGACGAAATAAAAGAACACAACAATGGAAAATCAAGCTGGTTAATTATCCATGACAAAGTTTATGATGTAACAAAGTTCCTTGACGAGGTAGATTAACTTTAACAATAACTTCAAGATATTCATATTAATATTAATATTCATATTGATATTCAAATTGAAATTCAATTTTATATTATTATATTTAATATTACTGTTTACAATTTTATCTTTACTGAATTTGGATTTAAATTTATGATTTAAATTAGTTTATTTTCATTTTGATATTGAATTTGATTATATTTTAATTTGAATAATAATATTAATAATAATGTTGGTATCAGTATCCCTATCTTAATAGCTTCTAGATCATCTAGTATATGTTTAATAATGATTTTATATTCATTTAATTACACTACCTCTAACTGTAACACTATCATAAATCATTGGCGAATGATCCTTATGAGTTTGAAATGAAAGCCATTCCTCTAAAACTAAAAGTTTTATTGTAAAAGTAAAAGGATTGTACCAAGCTCGGTTGACGTATTTTTTTATGTATTTATTTCACACCAGAGAAAATATTAGTGTATTTAATTTTTAATTTTAATTTTGGAACTGTCCATAGTCGAGATTCAAATTCAGCACTAATTTTTAAAAGTAAATAGATATCAATTATTTTTGTATATGACACTCAAAATAGTAAATGTAATAAACCTGCATTTGTATTGCTTGTAGTGTAAAAATATAACAAGGCTCTTTGTGAATATGCAAAAGATTCTCTAATTGAAGGCCTTATAATACGACACAGTTATAACATGTTTTTACCGAAAAATCATAAATGTGATCAGCCAATTTAGATGAAAACTAGTATGGCTAGATTCCTCGACTTTGAACTTAGTAATTGTGTAGTTTTCTCTAATCAATACTCAATGGAGTCTATTACATGAAACACACCATTACTACTACTAGGCTACCAGCATATATTTCTGTTGTGATGATTATCTTTTAGTTGATTCCAGAAATTTGTGTTCATTTAGTCATTATAATTTTACTGGGATGCTATATAAAGAAAAGTCTAAATATTTTTTTCATCTGTAACTCTAAATGCAATGTTATATTTTTAGCATCCTGGTGGTGAAGAAGTGCTTTTAGAACAGTCAGGTTAGTTTTCTTCAAATCTTTCAGTTGAATATAACTTAATCTACTTTGCAGGCAGCTGTACTAGTAACTTAAGTTATCTACTAGCAGCTTCAAAACCTTGTGTATCTACAACTACTTTGCGCCAGGCATGCTTCAGATAGTTTTTAAGTTGCCGTATGCTCTTATAAAATATGTATGCCGGTTTCTTTTAAGATAGGTGTTCAAACAAAACTTGCTTGGTCATGACAGCTAAAAACTAGTATCAAATATTTTCAACCTTGCTTAAAGTTAAATTTCACAATGCTGCACCAACTGTGAATAACTTCACCTTGCCAAAATATTTTTAATGTTACGTCTCAAGTTATAGAATCTATGGTCTAGATTTCAACTTTGAAAAATAATGATGAAAAATGAATACAACATCAGTAAAACCAATTCCTGTATTAGGTGATAGTACAGCTGCTACAAGGCATTTCTTATGACGGACTATGCAACTAGATTTCTGACAGTTATGAAATATTTCATGCGCTCTATAATTTGTAGTAACTACTAATAAAAAGTGAATGTATCACAATAATTATGCTGGTTTAGAAGATTTCAAATGTTTTGCATGAAACCCAATATTTCAGAGTTATATAGCTGAGCAGATTTGGACAGAGTGTAGTTAATATCATTTGTTAGTGAGTCATTGGTTTTCATTCCTTAGTTGGAAAAGTCAGGTATCCACTTATCAACTTTCTTGTTTGCAGTTTCACTTTGTAATAACATCTAATAACTGGCAAGGCACAGCCATGGTTTAGTTATCAGAGTCCAGGCCCAGTAAGTGCCAGCTCATTTATTGCACTACAAAGAGAAGCTCTCAAACCATGTTGTCAGTATGATAAAAGTCGCTGTCTTTAGCCTGCCTATTATCTGGGGTTGTAATAGTGGTAAAGGCATCAAATAAATGCTAATGTTTTTATATAAAGGCTGGGAGTTTCTTGATAACAATTATCTCCTTTCGTCAATCACAGTAGTTTCAACGGCATTCGTACCCAAGATCCTCTATTGGCTGCTCTACTGTGGACTTCTACCTTCTAGACTCTTATACCATAATATCCATGTTAGCCATGTTCAGTTCAGCGTAGAAAATAAATCAACCTTTATAAATATAAGTCTCTCATACTACAGCATAACTGACAAGGTGTATTACTGTCAAGGAGTGCTGTTTCTTCATTCATTTGCTGAAGTGTGAAGTATTGTCTACTTCCAGGCAAGGATGCAACTGAGTCTTTTGAAGATGTAGGACATTCCACAGATGCCCGTGAACTTATGAAAGATTACTATATAGGAGACTTGCATGAGGTTAATATTCAGTTTTGTTAGTTCTTTAGTAGATATTAAAATATACTTCATAAAGCAGCATATGCTGATCACATTTTAGTCTAATCAATAATATGGAATCTAAATGCACGGATCATCCTAGAAAGTTTGGGATAGCTGCTAAAGTAGCATGTAACTAACAGTAGCTGGAGTAACATGTGAACTGGGTTAGGCATTACACGAATTGTGTGCTCAGCATTGATTTCTTGGAGTTGCACAACAACTACATCAATAAGTTTCAACAACTGCACATCTCTGTAAAGCTACTTGTGCATTAAGTGGTTGAGCTGTCTTTAATAAAGATCTTGTGTTGTACGAAAAGTTAATATTTGATCAATATCTTAATTACAGACTATTATTTCTGTGAGCTTGTTCAAATTTAACAGTCTATATTTTATTGCCAGTAGGTTATTATTACTTGAATGTAGCCATGGTTTAGACTTTAGCATCTACTAGCTGTGTTGTAGCCATTGAGAGTGAGTGTTGTACAATCCAATGATAGGGTCAGCTTGCTTCAACTTTTGAAGCCATACCGTTACGAATTTCTTAACTTGCTGCTATTGTCATATATTTAAATGCTATTACGTATTATATTTGTAGGATGATAGAGTGGTCAAACCATCAAAGGTAAGCCTGACAGAATTTTTAGTAATGGTGTTCATCTATTAAAAATCGCAATATGTCAGATTATATAAGATGTACGTTTTTTAGAAAATTCATCAGTAAGTCCTCTCGCAATTTATAGCCAAGAGCAAGATTGTGGGTTACATCAATATAGCTTTTAATGAGAAGCATTTAAGCACTATTTTGGTGCAGGTGGTATTCAGTCATTGGTCACTAAAGCCTGAAAAATAAACTGTATGGTATCCCTTCACAGACTAGTTAATATATTGGATATTAGTGTTGTAAATTTTTACCTTTTTTGTAACTGAAAATAACCTATAGTTCTGCTTGCCTATGCAGTTTAACTTTTAATCACACAAGTTAAAAGTAGTTGCAATGTAGCATCATGGTTATATCAACAGACTTTGATACTGAAACTGCTAGCTTGTTGAAATATTAGAATATTGATTGCCTTAAATTATCTGGTGCTAAATATATACCTCACAGAATACATTATTCTTTTTCTAGCCTTCTTCATCTGCAACTTCTGGATCTTCTAATGTGCCAACAGGGTAAGTTTATTAGACGGTTTGTAAATTAGCCAGACATTTTGAAAGTAAGGTGGAGGGAAGTCTGCTGGCTTTATTCAGTGTAAATAGTGAAGTTGGTTGTTTTGCATGCAACTTGCCTCCTGGTTATTATACTATCATTATAGTGTGTTTTTAGGTTATTTAGTTGTACATTATTTTTTAATAGAGACAAGGGTTGCAATACCATGTAAGCTTCAACGCTGGACAGCAATTATAGGTATAATCGTATTCATATATCAACATATTGATTGTGAAATTCCTGTATTTGTAGCACATATCTATAAATTTGAACTGATTGACAGACATCAAAATGTTGTTGCTATGGCAACCTCTATTACCATGTAACCCTGTTGTAAGACAGTAGTGCAGAGTTCTATTAGTTTGCATGCACAGTATTCTTTACTACTTTTCTGTACAACTACCATTGGTATGTTTTGTCAGCTGTTGCCTCCAAGGTCTGTAAACTCTCATGTTATTTCTTGACTTAGTATCATGAGTATCATTTCTGTTTCTTGATGGTCTGTATTTTCTTCCTTTTAGATCCTGGACTTCATACCTTCTACCACTAGCAATGGCAATAGCTGCAGCTTTAGTTTATAAAATATTTAGTGAGAAGCAATGAAGTATTAAATCAAGATTGTTGTCAAGATTTTGAACTGGTAAATTCTTCATATGGATGCTTGGAACTATGATTTTACATATTTTCATGACATAGTTTTTAACATTTATGTTACAAATTGATTCCTATTTTGATGTAATTTCAATAAATTGTTAGTCCATTTCAATTCCAGTTTGAATATATTGAGTTTTGTATAAGTTTAGTATTATCTTTTTACAATAAAAGTAATTATACATAGCTGTCAAAAGTTGCGCTTAAATTTTTTATGACTCTAGGTCCACAATGTGCCATTATTGCTCAGCTTTGCAGCTTTTCTGACTGGCCATAAATATAATTAGTTTTAAAAAATCAAAGTTATCAGTGAGATACCATAATACGACAGATCCACTTGACTACTCAATATTATTGTAGGCTTTATGTAAATATAAGAACCATTTGCTAATAAAAAAAGACATTAACTGTATATAAAAATATGCTGTTTAAAGAAAACAAAAACGAGTAAATAATGGTTAGAGCAATGCTCAATTAAGTTGAAAGGCTAGCAGCTAATGAGTGATCAGTTTGAGATAAACACTGGCTCCGTATTATGGGGTGGAGATTCATCTCTTTCTGTGGGTACTTGACTTATACATTCCGAGTAAGATGGAGGCAGCCCAAGACTATCCTAAAAGCATTTAAAAGAAATAAAATCTTGTTTGATGAGACAATGGCCTTTCCCACTTTTATTGCAACTAAAAAATTCACTCAAACGATTGTTTTACCGATTTTGAATATATCAGCACAAACCAAGACCGCGTTAAACATGGGGCTAGTTTAGTTGGTCAGCTCAATAAAATTGATTTAGACTTGCTCAACTAGTAGTTGATTTAGCTTAATAACCTAGTGCCACCACTATTACTAATAATTACTATAGCACTGATGCAAATGATAAATATTGAAGCATTATCATCATAAATCAAATTTTTATAATATTAACCATCACTTGCAATTCATAATAGTATTGATAACCTCTACCTACACTAATAACTATTCAAGTAATATAATAATGAAATACTTCATAACTTTTATTTCATAAAATATACTATTTTTATACTAAATTTTAATAGTAAAAACTTGATGTATTCCATGAGCAAAATCATTAAAATGAAACATTCTAATTATTTCTGATTATTATTTATAATTATGTTTTGCATATTCACATAATATTTTCAGTTATCTGCAAGGATTTATGGTCTAATATATTGAGCAAACATTGTGGTTCGAAAATTTTTTATGTCCATTCAGGGTCACTAGTAAACTCAAGACACAGCTTCATTTGACATGACTTAATTTTATTTAACCAATCAATACCATGACCTGAGTTATGACTTTGACCCAAATCTGCATAAAATCTTGAAACACTATGTTGGGCCTACATCAAGTAGGCTGCAACGTCTAGACTGACTAACATCAACAAAACCCTCCAGATTTGCACTAAACAGAGTCTTTTTGAATGAGACAGATTTTCTGCTGGCACTCAAATAACTAGTATGAATTTTATGTTATATAGGCAAGTATAACAATAATTCTTATCTTCATAACAATAAAAAGCATACAATTAAATACACATCATTCAAACTGTACATCAGTTTTACCATGTTGGCTATTTACCAATGTCTCTTTTATTGTATATAAATCTTGATTGAGTTCAAATTTTACAAGGGATGCACCGCACGATAGCATAGGCATTCTACTATTCATAAACATTAAACTAAATCGTAAAAAGTGGCACAACTACTACAACGACAAAGCATCGAGTTCAAACTTATTTACACGAACAAATTTTTACAGCATGATTATGACATTTAATAACAAAACTTGAAAAACTTTGTTCTACTTACGTTAACTTCTTTTTGCTGACTATGAAATGTGGCTTCATCATACGTTGGAGGATACATCATAGTTAATCTGTCTGGACAAGCTGAGAATTGACACTCTAAATCTGAATATAGTAAATAAACTCAAATAGTTTGTTAAATAAAATTATTGCTTCATTTCCTCATATTGAAGGCTATTTACTACTACAGCCATCAACACCTACAAATACTATTTTATTGTGAATATCTGCTAGCACAAGGTATTGCCTAATTCACAAGATATCTGAACTGTTATACTAAGTGAGAATGTTGCATTTAAACTAATGGGTTGGTAATAGTATCACAAATATAATGAGACTCATAAAGTTGGATTATCTAAACTCAGCATAAAATGATCTATTTAAAAATAAACAGTCTCATGCTCACCATTGAGATGGAGACTTCTAACATCACGTGGATTTCTTAGAAATTGCTGTAGCTGTCGTTGAATACGTCGTCGCTGCCTCATCCTGTGTCGGAGGTAGCACAATATAAACAAGAGCACACAGAGAATCATTAACATTACGGAGAATGGCATGAGGTAATTCATGTCTATGAACCAATCAGAGTTGGGTCTATAACCAGGTACATCTGGAGTTTTTGGTGTTTTCATCGCGGGTATAGTAGTAGTTTCATTCATGATTTACAAATATGTAACCACCTGAAATTACAAATGAAACATTGATCTTGTATCTGTAAAATAGTTCAAAATTTACTAATGGTGCTAAAGCATTATGCAAATAATCCCAGCTCAAATTCTCCTTAGAAGTTCTTAGTTTTACTTTATATTACGGAACTAAAATTAATCTTGCCATTGAATCATTTTTGGTTTGTAAAATACTAACCATTTTTCTAACTCAGTATACTAACAGGCAAAATATGTTACAACAGTATGAAAATTTTCACAATTTACTTCAGGTTGACTGATGAAAAATAAAATAAATTTTATGCAACCGTAAATTTGTCTCTTGCAGCAATGTTCACATTTCTACATTGGGATAAGAACATATATGCATCATGTTTTTAATAAGCTCAATTTTTTACTAAATTTTAGGGTTTTAAGTTGAAAATGCACCAGCTATACTTTTTGAATAGCCACCTATTTTCTTGGTTGAAAAATTTGCTAAAATAGGGGTTCTTGAGCAAAGTTCAGAGAGTTTTGTTTTTGTCTATTTCAAAGAAATTGTGGTTTAATGTTTTTATATCGTCTATTTGTTTATCAAAACTTTTCGAGATATTAGGAAGATGATTAATATTATGTAGTTTTATTGGCAGAGATTTTACATTAGAATGCAATTTTGTAATAATTAAAAATATAGTAGGCCTATATTATATCTACACATAGTAGAAATAATTTACTCATAATTTTTTTCAATAAAAAATCATTTAAACAACTTAGCAGCATTAATATGTAGATATAAAATATATTACTGCCGTTTCATTCGGACCAATGGACCTTCCGACCAACGGGCCTTCAGAATATTGACCCAATCCCTTAAATAATATCATAATGCATGTTTTATAATCACTACTGCTATTAGTATTTGCAGTACCAATAGTATTACTATTACTATTAGAATTGTATTTGATAATTTATTGTTTTGAATTTAAGTTATGATTACAGCTTACATGTTTACAGTTACAGCTCACAAGTGCAGGTGTTATTTTTATTTAAAAGTTTAATATATATAGAAACAATTGTCTCCTTCAGTATCGGTATCAGTAATACATACCGAATACTAATCTAAAATTGAATCATAAATGTCACCAATATAAATATGAATATGAACATTAAACATTTATTATTGTACATTTTATTATGATGGTGATTATGATGTTTGATTACCATTATGATTAATTTCACATTCACAGTCATTATCATTCTGATTAGCATTATAATTATGATAATGATTAAGGTTTATAACTTTTACTTTATGGCTATCGCAATCAGTATCAGTATGACTATGAGTATGACTATCATAATCACTATAATAGTGACTATAACTATAAGTATAACTGGGCATAAGCTAACTGTGAGATCACCATTAACTGAATTAACTATTAGGTATTTCAATTTGTATGAAAATCATACAATCAGTAACAGTAACTGTAAGAGTAACACTAACAGTAACACTAACTCTGTAAGACCATGACTCACTTTGACTCACCCACTCACTGACTTTGAGTGTGTAACATTTAATCTTACACTAACAGTAACTGTATCACTATCACTGTGAGCATATCAGTATCACTATAAATTAATGATAATCATATTCATAATGATAGTGATAGTTTCACTATGACTATGAGTGTGAGTATCAGTATCAGTATGAGTGAGAGTATGAGTCATGCTGATACTTATAGTTATACCCCTACTCAGTATGAGTATGGGTATAACTATAAGTATAAGTATAAGTATCAGCATGAGCCATGACTCATGAGACTGTGTATGACTGTATCACAGCCAGTAATACTAATAGTAATAGTAATACTAATACTAATACTAATAGTAATAGTTATAACTATATTGTTATTATACTTATAGCAATTCCAATTGTAAAACTCAAAGTGAAAGTAAAACTAAAAGTAAATGTTGAACTTGATCAGTTAAAGTTGAAGTTGATGCAAAGTTTTAGTTTATAAGTGAAGTCAGAGCCTAAAATCAGAAATGTCGCTCTACCAACATCAAACATGAACATGAAGTTGAACAGCCCCATTTTAAATGCTATAACTTTTTTGCACTCAAACCAATTCTGTGAACGCATATTATAAATAATATTATAATATCAATATGGATATGCACTAAGCAATTAAAAACTACTTTATCCTGATGAAGTCACTGCAATCAGTGACAGTAGTGTGGCTCTTGGGCTTTAGAGTGCTCTTGTCTTGGGTAGATAACCAGTATAATCGCTTTAAACTATGATCGCCCCGAAATCTACTTGTCCAACATAGATCTCGCCTTCATGGTCTACTCGCCCCACCTATGTGCGTTGCATGGAGTTATCTTCTGATTTTTTTGGTGAATAATGATGAATATTATTATAATTCTTGACCAATGGCCGGTGTAACTTTTGCATATTTATCGTTTTAAAATAGTATTTAAATAAAATATTTGTTTTACTTTAGTGTAATATGATATCAATTTGAACCAAGCACTTAAAATGTCTCAGCTACGTGTATATAAATATACTTATTCTGAAATTTTCGACTAATGATGTAAAAGAAAATGATTTTAACTTATTACCTCAAACTCATAAAATATGCACCAGCAACGCGATTTTTTATTATATAATTTATGAATACTTGCGGAAAAATGTATTCTACATGTTATGTTATATGCTGCCTATAATACAACAGGCACTGCATACCACACTGTTACAAACAGTATACATATTATCTTTCGAAACTTCTTCACTAAAAGTAGCCAACAAGATTATTTTTAGTTTTGTAGTATTATATAGTTTTTCGAAATTTATTTTTGTAACCTTACTTTCACTGATTGTGCCAGCTTTAAATTTGTGCAAAAATTATGAAAATTTTAGAATACAGTACACTGGGGGTAGTGAAAATGCTGCTCCTACTTCTCAAGCGCCAATGTATCGAAGGCAGCTCCCTAAACTTTAATTATGTATGATGTAAAGAAGTCCTGCAATTTTTATGAAAGATTTTTAAATTTAATGCAGTTTAAAAAATTTTTGTAATTACTCAGAAATTATGTTCAATATTTTTGAATGGATATTATTATGTTTCCTTTAGCTATGTTGACATGGATCTGAATTCATTTCAATATACACAAACTTGTGCTTTGGCCATGAAACTAATATTCTATGCTATATGAACTTTGTTGGTACGATCAGTTCATGAACATGGTATATTGGACCAAGTAAATTCTAAGGCAAACAAGCTTTGGGACAAGTAACTAATACACATACATTTTGAAAGATAATGTTAGTGGTGCCGGAGTTGTCATACTTATAACTTACGTCATCCAAATCTCAGACAAACACGTGTTGTTATTATTGAGTTGAAAGATCACGTCACGTGACACATACATTGTTCATTCCCCACACAAGCCACACTTATCTTAGCATTGCAGGTTTCTTGCTGCTAAAGTATATCTCTGTGTGAGCTGCAGTATACTAGAATTCAGAACTGTTGGTACAAAATAAAATGGCAACGAGAGTGCAGTTCACTACTAAAAGTGCTGGAACACTCAACTGTGATGTGGTAGGCACTCTGGACGGGGCCAGTACTGTGGTAGTTACTGTCCACGATCTTGGCTGCAACAGCACATCCTGGACTCATTTTGTGCAGCACCCATCTACGGCTGAAATAACCAAGAGGGTTGCATGGCTTCATATCAATCTACCAGGACAAGAAGAAAATGCAGAAAACTTACCTCAAGGTTAAACAAATGTGTATTTGTGATAGGTTTAAACTTAACTAAAAGTATTTTTGTTCTTTATCATTTATTTCTATTATCTTTGCGCAATTTTTGCTTTGTTTCTTACAGACAAATGAATAAATCTAGTTCCTCAGTATGAGGATTATGCTTTAGCTTAGTCTAATAATTATTTTTTTACAAATACCCCATACAGATTTCAAATACCCTTCAATGGATGAGCTGGCTAAAGCGGTGGCTGAAGTTTGTGAAGGTATCCACTGCCCAGTGATTGGTCTCGGAGAAGGAGCAGGGGCTAATATTCTGGCTCGGTGGGCCTTGTCAGCACCCAAACAGCTGCATGGCGTTGTGCTTATTCATTGCACAAGCACTACAGCAGGCTATTTAGAGTCACTGAAAGATAAGGCTAGTACTGACATGATAATATAATAAATACAGCAACACTTCACTTTTACTTATGTTATATATGTTGGTTTAAATTTTCAAATACCTGGTCTGTCTACATCAACTTGATTACAACTGATGAAAGTATGCAAGATTTATTATTTCAATGAGTTTGTTGTAAATAAGTCGTTGAATTTGCAGGCTATAAATTGGAAGTTGATGGGTGGTATGAACCCCACCGCAGAGAATTATCTCATCATGCATAGATTCGGAGACTTCACTCATGCTAATAATGCAGAGCAAGTGAAAGCCGTTGTGGAAGAGTTTCACCAACAGCTGAACAATCAGATGAACTCTGCTAACATCAGTGGATATATCAACTCTTTCGTCCACCGCACAAACATTGCTGAGAAAATGGCTGCCCTGTCTGTGCCACTTCTACTTATTACAGGTGAAATATATTAATATGATCTGTAGCTATGCCAAATATGCCATGCACTTTGGGAGACTATTGCTATAAATCTGTGGTTTTGGAATTTAGCCAATGTTGGCTATGTCCAACTAGTCATCTAGTGAGTCTTGCATTTAATTGTAATTTAAATATGGTGACTTGTATCTTACAGTCATAAGCAAGTCCTATTTATAGAGTGCTAATGGCTGCATCTTGAAATTTTAATAAAATTTACTCTCTTCCTATAATTATATTAGCAATAGTCATTCAGACTTCTGAGGTTTCATATTTCAACATTTTTAACAAAGATGCCCTGCTTCCTGCCTATGATGAATTTGATCAGCTTACATATTAAAGATATCATAATATTATTACGTAATGGGTATAGTAGTGGTAATGTAAAATCACTGGTCAGTTGACCTCACTGGCTAACAAAGCAAAGTGCCTTCTTATCAGATGCACTGTCATATTCTTCTCTCCTGCTTCACAGCATTGCAGCAGCTGTTGTGTCTATACTTCCTATAGGTACTGAGCTTTAAATGCTGAAACATTAGCCCCATAGTCTTGGTCTTGAGTGAGATATTACACAGAAGGTAACAGGATTGTCATAGAACATCGTAATTATATTTTAGGAGCTAAGGCTAACCATAATCACACAGTGCACACATTCTACAACGCCACCCTAAAGCTAGTACCAGATAGGAAGAAGGTGGAGTTCATAGAGATTGCAGATATCGCGAATGTCGTGGAAGGAGCACCTGAGAAGCTGGCTGAGAGTATGCAGTTTTTCATGCAAGGATGTGGAGTGCTCGGTGGAGCTCCTATGCCTCATCTCTCCCAAGTATCCAAACCTGGCACAACTATGACAGCTATGGATAAATCTGACATGTAAATCCTGAGGTTATACTAAGTAGAAAAACTAGTCCAGTTTATAATTGATTTAGTCTGAGCAATGTACAGACTAGCACAACCGGCTGTCAACAGATATTATTGTTTAGCTCATTGATTTCACATGGCAAATCAATACTATACAAATGCAAGCTCTCTGACAATATAATCCATTAGCTGTAATTTGTTATCCATACATGTAATGGAACTATATTTGTTTACTTACAATTCTAACCAAATGTGTTTTAACCAAAAAAGTCTTTTAAAGATTTCTGTATATTCTGCTTGTAATGCATACTTTATTTGACTGAGCACACTAAATGGCTATTAACTACAGTGTTTTAGCTTTGGCCAACTTTGCCTCTACACTTATAGCTGTATGCCATTGAAGTGGCTATTTTTAAATTAATTTCATATAAATTTAGACTAGCCAGTCGCTAGTGCAAGCCAGTTTCTAGAATAGTCTTCACCTGTAAAATTGGGTTTCACAGCTGTTATTGTAGTAAGTTTGTTTTGTACCATTTTACGCCAATTTCTCCAACCTAAGATATTGGTTTACCTGTTTCTCATTTTAAATCTTTTGCTTGAAATAAACACTAGAAGTCGCCATTGCTGTTTCTTAACTTATTATTGTGACTTTTGTCATGTCCATCTACTACGTGTTGTTTGTCACGTAGCCAACAGCTAATACTATTATAATACGTCTTGCCGTATGTAAACATGTGTCTTTATAAACACCTATATATAGATATAATAGACACAATAATAAAGATTAGATTACCGCTATGCCGTAACTCTCTCGCCCAATAAAATAAAGCTTTATTCTTCATTGGTCAAATGCTAACTTGTCAACATAAATCTAGGTCAACTCCATGAGACCTATCAGTCACTCTGGGTAACCTCTGACCTTCTCAAGACTGATTTGTTTTCTCACAGCGAGTACATAGCTACTGAGATAAGTGAAATCTTGAAACCTTCAGCAAATGGAGTCTGATGAAAATGATATATCTATGGTTTTCTTCAAAACATAATTCATGCAGTTGAAGAGCTGTCAAGCATAAAATTACTCAAGCAACATATTTTCAGTAAATAGATTTGACAGTGCTAATTATGGGTCTTCAAAATATCATGTCTCTTATATGTCTTATTAGATTTACATTCTTAAAAATCATTTCATCTATCAACAAATGGGCTAGTTCAGTATCGCCACCCATATTGCGCTTGTGAGGCTTGTTTTTTAGCATACTTTATCTATAACTTGCAAAATGTGATGTTACTAAAGTCACTGAGATATATATTATAATTATAATTCATAACTATCTTTGTTGGAACTTTAGTTCTTACGGCTAGACCAGCTAAACTCATTTAGAGTTTATATTTTTATCGCGGTACTTCGTTTTATAGGGAGTTATTATTCCATTTATTATGCCCATTTCCTTGTTGGGCTTCGATTAAGAATCGCTATGACTACATAAAGATGGCGGACAGTATGCTCTTCAAGGCGCTCCAAGCTAATGCATCATCAATAAACTTTAGTTGCAAAAAGCTCACAAAGATACCCAAAATTATAGGAAAAATACAGTCTATAGTTCAAATAGATTTAAAGGGAAACCAACTCAATGCATTACCAGATGAAATTTGCAATTTGATTCAGGTAGCTAATATAAATATTCCGTATTGTCTATTAGTATTACTATTAGTATTGTCTATTACTATCATCTACTATTACTTTTGCCTTTGGTATTAGTATTACTATAGGTATAACTATTAGTATTAGTATTGCAACTGCTACTGTCTGCTAGTATTGCTCCAACGTTGACTAACTATGATTTTTAGTCTTAGTTTAAATACTATGATTACCAAACTTCTAAGACTGATGCGAAATATTTTTAAATGCACCTCAAAATTGCCTACTGCCTGGTCTACTTTTACTCTATAAACATTGCTCAAATAGTTTAGTAATAAGCAAATATAAATCAAAGTCGTAGTAAGCCACATTCATATTTTTGCTGCATTCAGGTGTTAATGAGTTGTGCAAGTCAAGCTAATAATTTTAGCAGGCAATTCAAATAAAAAATTTCAAATACTCAAGTTAGCAAGTATTAGAGTCTATGTAAATTAGACCCAGTCTTGATAATAGAGTGAGCATGTGATTTAAAAAGCAAAATTTCAATAAGTATTAATGTTTATATGAATGAATGCCTAAAAGAAAATTGTATTGTAAATGTTAAGAGCTAGTCCTGTAATAATGTGCATAAAATCAATTCAATTTGTTTTAACCAATAATACTTTTCTTTACAGTTGGAACACTTGAACCTCGGCAATAACATTTTTACAACTATACCTGTAAGCATTTCTCGGCTCTACACTTTACTGACTCTCCATCTCTTCCAGAATCAAATAGAATACATTCCAGAAGGAATTTTTGGTTCGTGCCATTTAAATATTTATTACATATACTCTCATCATGGTAGCTTAGTGGTCTCAAGCAAATAATGTGTTAATATTAACATCATCAAAAGTACAGTATTTTAATTCAATTTTGTGTTAAATAAAATGATTGTGTTTCATTGTAAAGTAAATTTGTTTATTATTCAAAATATGTCCTACAGGAAAACCAATTTTTGCGTTGCAGTCAATCAATTTGTTATCTTTATGTTTATAGCCAATCTCAGATTTCTGACTACTTTGAATTTAAATAACAACAGACTTGCCAAACTACCAAAAGACATATGCAACCTCAGAAGTATAGAAACTCTTAGTTTAGACAATAACCAACTGCGGTTCTTGCCAATTGAAATATGTGCACTGGGGAGATTGAAAGTTTTGAAAATTAGTAAAAATCGCTTGGAGCGTCTTCCGCTAGAGTTTGGTTTTCTCTCACAACTTGAAGAGCTGCATGTTCCACTGAACAAACTTCGAGAACTACCAGAAGTAAGATATGATTAACTCTTTGCATTTAAAATTGAGAATTCATAGTAATATATGTGTACTGAATGCAAGCATATGTATAATACATGTAGATGCAATCTGCTTTAACAAATTTTATAATAGACACTTGCTTGAATTTTAACTTTTTCTTGTTTTATAAGTGTTTGTTTAGAATTTAATTTTAATCAAATGTTGTAAATTGCAGTAATTGTACCTTGCTATGGTGTTTTCAGTTTTGAAGTAAATACGTTAATTAGTAAAGAGAATATATGAGGGTCTGTAAAAATTTAAAATAATGTGATTTTCCTCAATCTCTAAGCCACTACAAGTAACAAAAGGATACTGAAACATATTACATTACATTGCATAATGGTTATATTGGTATGAGTGCAAACAGCTGGCAAAGTCTGTAGTATGTTAGCAGTTTCAATATATGTTCAACTAATAAACATTTCATTATGATTTTAGAGCATAGGAAAGTGTTATAAACTAAAAGTTTTAGATGTGGCAGCGAATGATTTAAGAATATTTCCCACGGAGACAGAAGAGTTGCCTCTTGTTGAACTTCACTGTGAGGAGAACCCATTACTTTCACATCTACCTGTTCACTCTATTCAAGAAGAAGAAATTCTCTCATTAAAGGAGCTTACTGCCAGATATATTATGACACAACTAAAAGACAGGTATACTATATGTTCTGTGCAGTAGCTTCTGTAATGGTTACTAGGTCATTTGACTTTATTTAGTACACATCAGCAAATTTTGACCAAAAACTAAAGTTTGCTCAAAATCGATTCAAATTTACGATATGGGGTAAATTTATGCACTGATTCTAGCTATGCATAACAAAAAAGGCTAGGAGGGGGTTTTGCAACATTAAAGTGCACCATCATTGTCATATGAGCTAAATATATATATATATATATATATATATATATATATATATATATATATATATATATATATATATATATATGTGCTGGCATGATGGAAAAAACAATCACACCCGCGAACACCAATTTACAAAAAATTAGGAGAGGCCGTTAGAAAACCCAGCAAAATTAAAACAAACTGTAATTTTTCAGCTGTATTTGTTAATAGTTTATAGGTGTAGGGCAAGAATGTAGGTAAGAAACCGTATATTTTCTCAGCCAAATTGTGAAAAATAGCTAAAAACTAGAGATCTCAAGTGTGTACTAAATTAAATAAAATGACCCTACTTTATTGGTTGTGTTGAGTCATAACTGTCTGGCCAACCACCTTTTTTACTCCATCTTTTTCAGTTGAAATTTAAGTTTTCTTACCATTTTTAAAACAACTAATCAGCAATTGTTTTTATGAGTACATAAAATGCAACCCAATCTTTTACTAATGTTCTAATCCAGGCGGCCCTAGGGCCGGATGTGGCCCCCAAAAGCATAAAACTAAAATTATTCTTCACACGTATACATGAAATAGAGTGAAAAAATAACTTTTAAATGTCTTATTTATACTCATGCTATAGTAACCATAAGGACTTCATAGTGTAATAATTCATAAGAATTTGAAATAAAGTTATAATTTGAACAATGTTGATGCTGTGGCCCCTAGAGCAAGCTAAAGTTTCCAATGTGGCCCTCGCCATGGAGTGTTCCCTTTCAGTGGCCCTTGGTCTGAAAAGGTTGAACGCACATGTTTTAATCAATATCAGACATCTTGATGAATTTCGCACTGTTCTAAAAATAACTTTGTAGGTTTTCTCCTCTTCGGGCACAATTAAGACATTATCCTGAATTGAAACAGATGCTTGCTCAATCAAGTACATGTGCTGTTTGCTCTGAACCATTTCTAAACACGTGGCTTGAATGCGTTCACTTCATCAAACCTCGGGTAAGTATTTCAAACTTAATTTACAGTCTATTACTTTTTGCGTAGCCTATATATTGTTCACATAACAATTTGCCAACACTTTCACATCTTTTTATCAAACTCAAATTCTGTCTTGAAACATATGTTTACAAAAAGCTTCTGACTTGCAACCCTTGTTTCAGAAATTAAAGCTAAAAAACAGCAGCGTTGGACATTCACAGGAGATACCTATAAGAGCATTGTTGTGTTCCTACAAATGCTTCAACCAAAAGAACCATGAATATTATGGAGTAGCGTTTCCTTAATATGGCTACCACGGCATGGGTGATGGCTTACTAGCTATTTAACAATTAGTTTATATTTAGTTATAAATTATCGTTGAGCATGAAATTCTCTACAGATTCTATCTTTTTTTTTTATTCCAGACATTTTAAATTGCCCACCTTATACATATCTCAACTGCATAACCTGTACTGATTGAGTAATAATTTCACCTTTAATATTAAGTTTTGTACATAGCAAGTATTTTTGCAACAAATTTCCTTGAAACATTAAACCTGTTTTGTAAAAAACATTGCTCTTTGAATGTAAATTAAATATGATCTAAAGCATTTGCATGTTGGATTTAGATTTTTTTGAAAGAAAGCAAGAAGTAGGTGTGACTATCAATATAGGTAGTAGGCAAAGGATCTATGTAGTATATCAAGACGCAATTGGTTAGTATTGATTGCTACAGTAGAATAATGACAATACAAAAATATATAACATTGTAATTAATACTAAATGTGATTCCAGTAGCTCCCACAGAAGTACCAACAATAATTGTACTACAAACTGAAAACATATATCTATAAGATTATGCAAAAAATGTAAGTTGGACTATTTAAATGGCGAAATATAAGCTTTTAGAATACAGTGATAGATCCCAATGTTCAATATTTTTGGCAAAAAAAACAAAAATGTTACACTATTGATTAAGTATGTATTAGTTTAGTCTAATTGGTGTAAAAAAATACTTGTAAAAGTGTTAGTCAAGTTCATCAGCAGGTTTAATAAAAGTAGCTTTCTGAAATAGTAATAACTCACAGGTGCGTTGGTTAACCGATTGTTAAAGATACAATATAGTACAGCAACATAATACAATGGCAATAAATATTCACAGATATAATAATTAATTTTACACACTAAATGAGAGCACTTAAATGTTACTCTATGAATTTCGTAGATTCTGCTATAAAAATTGTTCTCTGGCTGGGTCGGAAGATTCTGTGTCAGGGGGTACATTCGTGCTATTTGAAATCCACGCTTCAGGCTACAAGAATACATTTCATAAAACTATAAGATTATATAAAATCAGATGCCATATAAAAATACACCATAGTAATGAATACAGAAGAGCAGCAAGTTATAAAAGAGAACTCAGTTGGAGAGTGGCTACATTCAAGATTGTAGTCCATACTTAGAACGTACTACATATTTCAACATAATAAAAGGTTTGCTCTTTCTTTTCAGCTAAAAACCTTTCAACACACAGATTTAATTACTATAACTTTGTGACTAACATAACATATATTTAGCATCAAAATAGGCACAAGTGTAATACATGAATCAAAGCCTGGAATTAATAATTTTTCAAAAAATAATTGAATATTATCTTTTTTTCAAGAACTGATGAAACACTAATAGCAGACCCAATTGGACAGAAATTGTATTCACGTTAAAGTGCAGTGCCGCAGTAAATAAATTGACAGATTTTGCTGAGAAAAGTGTTTGCTAGCTTCAATTCTCTTCTATAAATAAATAAATATATATAAATTTTCCATTTCCTTTATAACTATTATCATCATGGTTTGTAGCTACTTGTACTTTATTCATATAAAATTAAAGAATATCAATCAACTTTGGGTATAAAATTTATGGGCACTTGTCAAAAGATTACTGTATTATATCATGTAACTAAAGAGCACCTACCAGAGGCTCAAACATCACATGATCACTGCCATCTAGATGTAGGCCTGATGTGGCATCTATTAAGTCTTCATCATCATTGTCATCCAACAGATTTAAAGTTGAGGGCCCATGAGCATCTCGGATTATTTTACTTGCGCCCTTTCGTTTTTTTCGAGATGTCGTAAAAAACTTCTTCGCTATAAGAGCAAATTTCTTTTTGGAACCTTCAAAGACACCATAATGAGATATATGCAATGCGTTGCTAACATACGAATATTGAGGGCAAAATTTGATTGGTCTGTAAATTGTGATAGACGTGTACAACGGAATACAGGAGAAAATAACTCACTTGTTCCCATAGACTTGAGTTGGTCTCTAAAGTCTAGAACATCAGTTTTGTCTGTTCTATCAACAGGGACAATGGAGGGGCTCAGATGTTCAGCAGAAGGTGAGCTGATCTCAGAAGTTTTCGTAGTTTTTGCTGCAGCTGCATATGCATCACAATTATGTTTATTATGGAAAGATAGTAAAATATAAGATAGGATTATGAGATATATTATATACTTGCATAATTACAGCTGTGCATGTTGACATAAAATAATTATTTTAAATACTAATGCTATAACATTAGGCACTATCAGAACATCTCCAGTATTGTATGTTATCAGGCATAACTTACCAGCCGCAGAAGTAGAATCACTAGTCAAATTGTTAGCGCTTGGTGGTGAAATGTCCTGAGGAGCCAACAGGTTCGGTGGAGGTCTCTCAGAAGATGGCGATAACCTTGAAAGTTGTCTGTTTAACTTACGTTCGTGAGCCAGCCGTGTGGCCAAAATATCTGCAATGTTATCAATAACATTATAATTAATAAAATAATAACAGGGTCACTAACATGACATAATCAATAACATAATGTAATCAATAAGAAGTTGACAAACTATATAAAGTATAACTACCTCTTTCAAATTCTAAAGTCTTCATAAAATCTTCATTTCGTTTTAATTCCCTCAGAAATTCTTCATTTTGCATGATAAGAGCCAGTCTAAAAGTACAACCCAAACAAGTAGTAACAAGCAAGGTTCAAGGGCAACAGTGCGTAATCTCGACATCAACATACCAATTGCTGACAGGAAATTATCAAAAAACATCAATATATATCAGTATTGTGTGTAAAAATGTGCTAATGCAAAGTTCCTTCTAAAAACCCTTATGAAGTACTAAATAACTGGTGACCAATCGTACTTTAGATTATCAAAATTGATGTAAGAGCAAAATAATTGAATAAATTTTACTAGTTACAATTATGTATGTAACTATGGTCAACTTTTACAGCTATTTTCACTATCAATGCATTTTCACTGAAAAATCTGAAACGGTTGAGCCAATGTCACTGTAGCTTCCGTTTGGTCAAATTTTGATAGTAGAATTATCCTTATAAATTTTATGAGTTGTGCTCTCATGAAAATTTCTATCGACCAACTTATTTAAACTGGAAAGTTTCAGATAGGGTGATAAAGCATTAAAATCAGCATATTCCCTTCATACCAAGGTTATAAATTCTGAGAATAATGATCAATAAGTAGAAATAGCTAGTTTAAAGTCTAGCTTCAGCATATTATTTTAGTAGTTTAAAACAGATGCATAAATAAAAACAAAAGCATCTCATTAACCTTTCATCTTCTAAATATCTGTCAGAATCTCCCTCAATCTCACTAGCTTCACACGTTTCTTGTAACCTTCTTTGATTGGCATGAATTTGTTTCTTTAAGGCGTTATGACTCAGTCTTTCACTGGCAGACTAGAATTATGACAGCTTGATTTTGGCAGCAATAAATAAAAGTAGAGCATAAGTATCTGTATTAATAACATTCAGCAGTGTAAATCCAAACCAAATTATTATTTACCAAACCCAATGAATTTTTCTCGAAATTAGGAGCTATCACTATTATATAAAATGTCTAAAGAGCATTTAATATAGAAATATGTACAATTTTATTTAAAAAGTTTGAACAGCAAACATGTTTCTACTGTATTTTCTATGTGTAATAAATTCTTTCCCCAAGTGTTATACCATATTACTAGTTGAAAGCATTTTTACACTACATACAAGTTAATATCAATAAAAACTCAAAACTCAATTTTGAAAAAAATGAAATGAAAGTTTACAAAAGGGTTGTGACTTATTGATTAAGAGTACTTAAATCACATCATGTGGTGGAGAAATGACTACGATTATTGTTTAAAAACTGATTTAAGGAGTTATCTTTCCAAAAATTCAGTTATATCACAGAACAGGTTAATTGAAGAGCGAATTGTTTACTTGTAAACTAGCAAATGTTGCTAGTTTACAAGAACCAGTATGGCAAACGATAAAATTTGCAAAAAGTGGTCCAATATGAAAATTGTAAAATTTCAGTTCAAATAAAAAGGTGCATAGCTCATCTAGTGTTCCAATGTGTCATTAACCATCACACGCTAAGAGTAAAATCTCTCCAACTATAACAGGTAAAATGTTGGTTTGTATACAGATATAAACGAGACAATTACAAATCAAATAAACCAAATGATGGGTGGTGAAAACTTGGTCATGCAGGTTAGAAGAAATCTCAAGCATAAACAAGCCATGAAACACTGAGCATGCGAAGGAGCTTTGAGAATAAACATCAACTTGATGTATCTAACAACACCAGACACCTCAAACTATGCTGGAGAAAGTAGGCGACAGAAAAACATTTAGAATTGAATTGTACTCATCAAAACTCACTTACCCGACCAACTGTTGTCCGAAGCCCGTGCCGATTCCTGGATGTCTGAGAAGGGTTTGCACCATGTGATTGAAATGCGGTAGCTCGAGACCTGCTAACTGGCTGCTCGGCCAAATGAGTAGGAATCTTGTTTCTCACAGAATGAGACCGGTGCTTAGATGAAAGGCTCTTGGGGGGCCTTGGAGGAGGTGAGTCATTGGAGATTATTCTATGAATAGTCATGGCAGGTGTTAGCAGTTTCGTTACACACAACTGTCTATATGTATAAATATATAAATTTAAAAGGTGGACCTTATGTACAATTTCAACTATATGGTTAGAAAATTAATTGTAGCTTTTTTAGTAAACAAACTATTTACAGTCAACTTTTTAGTTGGTGAAACTAATAGGTTCAGATGGGTCATGATGTTGAATATGTAAACAAAGTGATTAAGAAGTGATATCAATAAACTAAAATCTATTTTTACACTTGACAACCTCTCCATTTCAACATGCTTTTCAAAGTTTAGAGGTCTCAACATAATTTTCTTTCAAACAATTCAGACTAAGATTTGGCAAATTTAATTTAATTTCAACTCTATTATTGTTATTATCAATAGTAATAGTGACACTGTAACGTTCTCATTATCAAATTTTGTCTTAGCATAGACTGAGTCACACACAGGTGTGAAGCCTAGCCCAGCTATAACCTAGCAATTAAAAGCTCAGCTACTACTTCAACCTAATGTTACTGTATGTATATACAACAGCTGTGAGACATGAGCAGTTACATAGCAAAAGAGAGATCAACCACCTAATATAAACAGTGTCACAATATCTGTATAATACAAACCTCAACAAAATATCATAAACATGGTAATATACCAGTAGCATAAGCTATAGTATAAACTATACAAGTTGTTCAAACATTGCCAATAGTAAGCCATCAACTGCGTTTAACTAAATAAAATTATAAGTAGAGAAAACAAGTGCTATAAAGCATAAGAACACTCACAACTATTTGATTTGGTGCTGTTAAGATACCTGAGAAAGTTTGATGGTAGTTTGCCGAGCATTGGTATGACGAGACCATTCCACTCAGTGTCATATCTGGTCTGTGGGGTGTTGTAGAGGATGGGCGTAGCATTGGTCACCTTAGGGGGCTGCTTCTTCCGTTTCAAAGAGCCCTCCCTTGGAGGCAGAGCAGGTGTGGCATCACTCACTTGTAATCTTTCAGTAGAAGATCTTAGACTTCCGGCTGGTTTGGGTGGTAGCAGTGGAGGCTAAATTACAAACAACTCATGATTCACAAAAATAAACATAATTTCATAACAAACTATCATTAAAACAACCTTTACATGAAAATACTGCGAAAATTGTTTGTTTTTTGTAACTAATCTAAATTTACACCAACAGAACGACAAGGGTTCATCAAATGTACATCATCTTCAGTATGTAATGGCAGAGACATAATGGAGACAAGATGTACAGTACACTTGGCATATTATTAGATACAAACTCTAATCATTTAGTTTATTTTTCTATAGAGATAAGCATCAGATAGTCATTCACTGTTATAAATTTACTGTGCCTCATGCTATATACTCTATACTCTATACAAAGCATGGACTGTGAGCTTTTGTTATAGCTATATAGTATAATTAAAACTGTAATTATTAACAATTATTACAACAATAAATATATAACACAGTATTTACTGATGAGGAGAGGTTAGCAGCAGGCTTAGCCTCAGTGTCTACATTCATAGTGAGGAGCTGGTCGATAGTGTCATCTACAGCCCCGCCATTAGCTCTCAGAACAGACTCTATCAACTCAACATCTAAACCAGGGAACATGGTCCGGAAATCATCCATTGCCTGTATTTATAATAGTGACTAAAATAATATATTTGTACATTATTACTACAATTATTATACAAATAGAGGATGCTGTGAAGTTGAGTAATCACCTCTGCAGTTCATTTCCGGCATAACGTAACACTAATAAGTGTATGCTGGGTGATATACTATACATGATATGAATAACTATTTACATTAAATTAGTTTCAATATAAAACACCAAAATAACATCATGGAAAGAACTATAAACTATGAAATGTTCAACTAATCTATCTACAAGTTGATTAAAAAAACTAAAAAGCTCAAATACTAGTCATTTAATAAAATTGGGAATAATAGGTTTGGTTGGTAGAGCATGTAACAGAATTTGTGACAGGGTGAAAAAACACTCAAGTTTTATAAACATAGATGTTCACATTTTATACAGAAATAAAATTTACAAAACGTTGTAAAATGCTATTATAAATCTCTATTAATTACCTTTGGACAACAGTTTTGAACATAAAAATGCAAATTGCTTTCAACACCAATAAATGTTTTCCATTATATGCTATAAGAATAGCTGCTTTTTTGCTGGTAGTTGGAAGATAACACTTTGACTCTTGCATTTTAAATATAAGCAAATATAGAGGCTACCCTTTAAGTGGGACCACCTAATAGCTATTGTGTCCTATTGAAAACAATTTCAATCTTGCATGGCTTTCACAAAATAGTTGAGTTAGTTAGTTTACTAAGCTAGTCATAGCTCCAACTAGGAGATGGGCAAATCAATATAATCAGAATTAGAGTTTATACTGACTCAACTAGGAATCATACAAATATTTTATCTCACAAAACCAGCATTCAAACTTTGTGTTGCAATCAATTATCAATATTAAACTTTGTTTATTGTCATTAGCTAAACCACAAATGGTATATATATACATACAGCTTCAAAATCTAGCTGACCGGGATTTCGTTTGCTTCGTTTCTCCTCAGCAATCTCAAGAGCTGGGGGTGCTGCACTGTGTATTCGCATATTTTGTTCAATAGGAGAACTGAATCCCGCCATTTCTACTGTTTCTCCAAGTCTAGCTTTATTGAGACTTTGAAACAATCTATGAATCAACAAATAACATGTTTGAATAAAATTAGGGTAATGGTAATATGTTACCATAGTAACAAATAGCTACAAGAAAAAGTGTAACAAGTAGCAGTGAAAGTTGCTGTATTATTCATGATACTCTGAATAAAATGTTATGAGTTCTCATATTCCTAAAGGAAAAGAAACGAATATACTATACCACAAAACTGATATTTATACAATGAAGTGCTACATGTTGGTGAAATGACATAATTCTTAAAACAGTTTCATTTTTACTAACAAAAAAACCTAGGAGTAGTTCAACATAATATTTCTAGCTGAGAACTGAAAAAAAGTATCCAGGTTATTAAATTTACTAAATAGTAAATACCAATTAAATAACTTCAACAAAAACATTTAATACACATTGACTATATATATACAAAAGTTACCATTCAGTATTATTTCAGAAATCAGTTAATATGTCTTTGTAAACAATTTAATATTTCAAACTTTCTTTAAATCTATTGAAAGACCCAATCACTACAGCTATTTTTCCATTTTCAAATAGATGATCTCAATATTTCAAGCAAAGATGGGTTGTGCAAGAAAAAGCTAGTGTAAAGTAAGTACGCAGTTTAACCTAACATTTTGGCCCAATTTTTATAGTACAACACAACTTAAACACTACACTAATAACTAAGCCTAAGTCAAAACTAGCATAGCTTACTTAGTTTTCTAAGTACTTAAATAACAAACTTGACCAGTTCACTGATATGCTAATAATATCTTGTTGATGTATTATGCCTCACAGGTGCAATCAACATAATGAAAATTACAATTTTAAATTTGGAACATAATCAACAGATGTTTACCATGCCTAAAATTTTTCCAAATCCAACTCTTGAAAATTGACTGCAAAGGCAGTTAAAGCAGCTCAATCACCATTAGAATCAGCAGAATTTGTATAAATTGCCACCAAAATAAGTTCATACCCAACTTTTCTCTTCTTGTTAACATAGGAGAGTACTATGAACCTTAGATGCAATAAACAGCAGCTATAGGTATAAGCCTAAAATTTCTAGCCTTTTCAAGATAATCTGCAGATGTGAATGACTAGAAATTTATTCAGAACAGTAACAGTCCCAGTTTGAATTTTTCCTGTAATGATATTTTTTTTATATCGATGGCCACTACTAGACTTGATAGGTTATTAACTTTTACATGCTTCCGGTTACATTACTGTGAACAGTTTATGCTCATAAGAATAAATGCGATACTCATATTCATACTGTCTGTTTCCAGAAGCTTGCTAGTATCAATGCTATCAAAATCACTTTCAATGTGACATTGAATATCAATATGAATATTAATATGAGTACAGTATAATATTAATTCTAACGCTCTAGAGTCTAGCCTAAGCCTATTGGCATTGCTTATTGGCAAACTACAATGTCAACACAGTTTGAAAAGTTTAGTTTATTACTTTACCTATAACTATAAGTATAACTATTAGAGTTCATGATTAAATAACTCCCCCCCCCCCTCCCCAACAATCTTTTGCAAGTTGCATATCGATATTCATATTAAATTTTGATTTTCATATATCATATTGATATTCAAAGTGACAACCCTTACAATACATTTGCCTCATTAGGCTTAGCTAAGAAATTAATATTCCAAAGTAAAACTAGAACTAAACTAAACGTAAACGTAAGCTTTAATAATAATTTGATTAATTAAATTCTTTTCAATAACTATTCTGATTCTCTCCTTATTATAATAATTATAATTATATTTATAATCATTACTTAAACTTATACTTATAGTTATAGCTATTAGACTTGAAGTGTCACAATTATAAAATAATTATACGTCTTAGTCTAAGATTTGGATTAACTTTAAGTATAAATGTAAAAAGGTAAAACTGAAAGTAAAACTTACAGTTACAGTTACACCACGTTCAACTTCAAGTTCAAGACTTCGACCCAGTCAGTATCAGTATGGGTATGCGTAACTTCAACTTGGTCTTACAGTAACAGTTACTAAGTCACAGAGTGAGAGTTAGATTTACTTTAACTTGAATTCCAACACTAACATTAACACTAACAATATCTTACTCTAAGTCTAACAACAGAAAGTGTAAGACCAAGTGACAGTGTGAGTGTAACTCCCATAGGCCATAGGCCATAACATAAAGTTAAACATTAACTCTATGATTGAAACTATGAAAGACTTTTAGTTTTACTTTAGCTCTAGTCTTGGACGAGATTAAATAAAATGTGATTAACCACTATGACTATTAGTATTAGTCCCACTACTGGGTTTGGCTAACGCGAACAGTTGACAAAATACGAATGGTAAAGTAATTGAGCATATTGCTATTAGTCCTGGAATAAACCCTGTTTAACCACCGGAAGCTCACCGGATGTACAAAGCGACGAGTTCATTCTGCTAAATATCTTAGGTCAGCCGCAATTTGAGCCATGTGAGAGCACAACTGCTGCACTGTTAGTTTGTTGGATTCGGAGTGGAAGAGAAATGGAGTAGGTACTAGAACTAAGAAGCAGTGTCAAGTTGTTGTTAAAACGGAAAAGAGTATATCTTTATAACTATGATTTGGTATAACTATAACTCTATCAGTGTCTAAATTAAACCAGTGCCTTTTAACCTTCAGAATGCAAAACCTATTATACTTTACTTTATATAGGCTGGTTCACCTTTTCATGTCCTTTAATTTTTCTATGTTGCGGAAATTTTAGACAAAAAATCGCATGTTTTAGTTGACCAACAAATAATATTATAGGCCTATATAACTAAACGGGTAAAAGGTATTGTGACTAAGAAGCTTGTTTGTGGTGACTAATGTTTGTTGATAAAATGGTACATAGTAAGGTAAGGAGATTTGAATAGCTGTTTACAACTGCCTACACACTTCTAACTTTTGGTAATATGAATAATATGTTACGTAAATGAGTGGTAACTATTCATGGCATGATGAATTGTGTTTATAATTCTTAGCAAACCATAACTCTCATTAGCTTCATCGATATAGGCCATCATTGTAGCCATTGATTAATTTTAAAAGATGTTAATTTGTTTAGGCAGTGTATACATTCTTTGGAAAACTGTAGTAGTTTTCTTTGGAAAACTGCAAGTAGTATAACTCAAGCCATAGTCATAAAGCATATACATGGAATTATATATATATTTGTAACATTATTGCTTCCACATAAAACGCTTACAACTATCCAATTTAAATTGAGAAATATTGTGTACTTGACCAGTTGGATGAAACTATGTTTTAATAGCCACTGTTACAAAAAAGTATATAGATAAGAATTGTACAAAAGATAATAAAAAATTGAATTGCGTAAAGTGTAACTATTTTATGATTGCACAATGCTGTAATGTTACTTTGAATGCCTATACTCATGCAGCTAAACTTTAAAATTTGTATAACCAGTATGATATAATCACATTATAATTATAATGAGTACAGTGATGGTAATAAAGAAACAGCATTATACAACATGCAGATAGTGAGAACATTATATTATATATTTATGCTTTTTCACAAGTATTTTAGCTATATTATTATTTAGACCTGTACTATGAACATAATATAATATATGTAAAACCTTTTATTATTCTCAAACATAGGATGCAAAGTTAATAATTTATACAGTGATGTTTTCTCAATGTTTAACTACAACACAGACTTTTCATTCTTTGCACTATCCTGGTTATAAGAATTACCTTCTCCCACCTAACTACTTTTATAACTAGCTTGTAAATATTTTATGGATATGAGGAAAGAATAAAATTGGAGTACATCCAAGAGAAGACAACTGCATCATGTGAATCACGGAAAGCCACTGTCTTTACACTGAATTGCAGACCACCATTGCATTTCTTATGTCTTTGGAATATACTGCAAGGATGCCAAATGTACCACTACAGCAATGTCCATTCTTTGAAGTAAACCTATATGTTTCTTATTGAAAGAAGAAATAACGGCTCATACTATATAAGTAAAGTTCGACACAATGCAGGGTCAAGTGACCAGTTACTGGGTAATGTTGTGTTTCTTATAGAGTGCTATAATCTCATTCACTTCATCTGCAGATCCGAGAAACACAGGAGCTCTTTCATGGATTTTTGTTGGCTGTATCTCTAAGATTCTTCCGGAACCAGTAGAGGCCAAACCTCCAGCATTCTCTATGATGAATGCCATTGGATTAGCTTCATACAAGAGTCTCAGCTAGAAAAAACAGATACCAGATTTTAATTCCATGATTTATCAAAACTCCAACTTACCAAGGTAGCCTCTGATAAAGTTTCAACACTGTATAAATAAAATAGTATCTATAGTATTTAATAATGATACACCAATAGGCTTTCTTTCACTATTATGAGAATACAAAGGAGGTGTAGTAGTATCAACTTCTCTTTTGCCATGCTCAACACTCTAAGCAATATATAAACACTGCATAAGAACCACCATATCTTGATATATTCAATGAAGCAACTTGAAGCATGAAGAGCAGACATACCTTTCCTTTTGGAGCGGAAGCAGAAGGGGGATACATAAAGATACCTCCATACACAAGAGTCCTGTGTACATCAGCCACCATAGATCCGACGTACCGAGATGAATAGGATTTACCATTCTGCAAAATCACCAGAAGTTGCATTTAAACTTACACAGCAATTTTTCTTGAAATGAAATACTTATACATGTTAAATTTTATAAACCAGCCTTTTCTCAACCCTTTAGCTTACCAACAAAATACCAAGAGTGTCACACAAAGCCAATGCAAAATTAGAAATATAATATTGGAGATCCTTGCTTTAATGATTAACAAACCTGAGGGAACTTTTTGTTGTTGACGTATTCTTTAACAGCTTCATTCCAGGTACTGGCGTATCCCTCATTTAGAGAGTAGATTGACTTGCCTTTGGGAGCCATAGTTATTTTAGGGTGTGTCAGAACAAATTCTCCCAAACTCTACTCAAGAAAATAACCACATGACTAACAATAAAGTGGGCATAGACAAGCTCATCAAACAATTTAGCAATAAGAACATCAATGCATGATATATATTAGTATAGTTTAACCTTCATTGTTAACAGAGAAATCATGTTCAACATGTTCACATTTATTCAAAGTAAAAATATCTGCATAATTAAAACCTAAACAAATGAACAAAATTCTTCAATGTAGGTATTGTATAAGTGAGGTGAACTCATATTTGCTTTTCAATTATGAATTTATAGCCCTACCCTACACTGTTACAAAATATTGAATCACGGAAATATGCAATTTCAATTAACATGATTTAAATATGAATTGCTGCAAACACAAAAGGAAGTATTAGTCTCAACTGGATTACATTAAAACTCATAGTGCTTTCTTTCCTATGAAAAATATAGTATAATAGGTAAACTATTAGTGCAATTTTTTAGTAAATAATTGGAGATTTAAAAATCAAAATGAATAAAATAGGTAAAATTCACCACATAATATATACGGTTACAAAACTTGAATAAATTTCTGATGTTTGTTGCAAGACCACAATAATTGGATATGCTTCCAATTTCAAAATAGTTATTTCTTTTTTATTGGTTTGGCCATAAGCTGGTAAATTTTGAGGCAAAATGTAGCTGTGGTTTGTAACCAGAAAGTTCTTAATATTACTTTGAAATAGTAGGAATGATGTTCACTGCAAGTAAAAAAAACAAGTAATAACATAAGAATGAAAAATGCCAATCTGAGATAGCAATAAACTTTCAATGCTCAGAAAATGGGATATATTTAAGTAGTAATTCTGTGAGAGTATTTCATAAGTGAAAGCATAGACCAAGATTACATATACAACAATACCACCTAAAATGATTGATTACACAAATACACAAAACAAACAGTTTTAGGCTAAGTACATACAGGATCTAGCATAAAGCCATGCACTCCAGATTCCTTGCCCAGCGATATAACGACCATAGTAGCACTGCCGTATAGAGCATAGCCTGCACACACTAGCTCAGTGCCACACTGAAGGGCATCTTTTATACTTGGAGTTTCATTAGATATCTAAACATCAGCAGAAAATATAATAAATCCTACCGTACAATAGTTAAAAAGAGAGATCATATAAATACAGATAAGTTGTATATTTTGACCAAGAGTGTCTAATTCAACATTTTTAAAAAATGGTTATAAATTCAGACAAAATGGTAAGTAAATGCCTCAAAGTATAGCAAAGTTATGTGATAGAATAACATAATTTAAATGAACAACTAAAAGATAATTCTCAAGCTTAAAACTAGTCACAGTTTGTTAAAAACTCAACTATAAAAATCAGACAATCGGAGGTCAAGAACCTGAAAACTCACTTCAAATCCTAACTGCATAAAAATGATTGATATAAAGATATAATAACCAAGTAAATTTCACTGAATTTGAAATTATTTCAACTAATTGAAAAGTACATTAATTGATGGGTGGCCATAAAAAAAATCTAAACAATTTATTTTTTTCAACTTATTACACAAACACATCTGCAAGATTATGATTATCATCACCAAGAAAGTTCAGGCTCACTTTTTGTTTAAGCATTCTACAAGTTCAAATAACTGTTTTGATAATATTGAGCTATTTATAACTCTAAGAAATAATCTGACTAATGAGTCTAAAACAACATGTACCTTCTAGAAGTTTAATCAATAACTGTACACATTTAATTTAAAATCGAATGCATTTATTCACAACAGGAAGTAAAGGCAAAAAGTAAAAAACAGTCTCTGCTTACCTTTCTATAAATTCCAAAGATGGACCCAATAGATACTAAACAGTCTATATTTGATGAGCCGTCCAAAGGATCAAAAGTGACTATATATTTACCCTGTAAACAGCACACATCTCACATAACAGACAATTTTGGACTTCCTGTTTTATTCGAACTACTATCTTGTTATTATAATTCAGCAATGTCCCACATTGAGGATACATTATAGTTGTGATTCAACATATTAGCAAATAAATTTGTAAGGAACTCCATATTGTAATTATGCAATAGACATGTGCCTATTTCCACATACTTTGCTAGCAATATCAAGTTAGCTAATGCACTAGAATAGACCTTATGTTGCAATCAGGAATTGAGCAACACTGTGACTTGACAGCGTTCAACTTGATTGCAAGTTACTTGTTTTGAAATGAATCATAATGTGTGAAAGCTAAATTATAAGGCTATGGCAGAAGGATGTTATGAGAATGTTGCTTCAGACATAATAAGTGTGACAATTTAAAGATTCATTTTGAATCAGAACTGCTCATACAAGCAGCATCTTAAAAAACTAAAATAGTCCAACATGGACGCCCTCCTCACCTTGACCTAGCCCAACTCCTAACCTTGACCTACAAACCTGCTGTTCAGTCTCAACTTCTATCACATCTTCATTTTCCTCTGAGACCATAAGGCAGGTTGAGTATGAAGACTTCAGCATATTTATAAAGCAGTCATTAGCCAGAACATCCAGTTTCTTGACCTCCTCACCTTGGACATTGGTAGTCCCTTGAAATCCATACCTGCCATAACAGCAGAGCAGTTACACAACACAATTACATTATAGCATTTTAAACTCATAAGAGATGTTACAAAAATCTCCAATACAGTTTCAATGTAAGAAAACAGCTGAAGTACATTTTTTTTTCTATTTCGAAGTAAAACAAATATTTAGGGTCATAATCAAACGTTTTAAAAAAATTTACCTTCAACTGCTAGATAAACTATGCAAAAACTAACAAAATTTAATAAAAATGATAAAAAATATATCAGAACTTAACACTTTCATACATTCAGACATATCATCTAATCTAGATAAGCCTCAAGTTTCATAAAGTAAGCAAATAAGTGAAGAGCTTTGTAATAAAATTTGTGCATAGTCATATTTTAATGAGACATAAACATTTGAGAGCTTTGATTAACAAATGCTATAAAGGTCAATATAATTAATTGATAAGCAAATAATATGCTTAAAAGTTTACACCTAAATATGAGTATATTACACTAATCACTCTCTTCAGTGGTGTACTTAACATAACAAACAACTTGGATTATGAAAAAAAAGGCATGGAATATAATATAAAAGAGGAAGTTCTTTTCTAGTACAGTTATAAATATATAGATAGCCTTGTAATACATATTTGCAAGACTGACATACACATGCATTTTCTAGTTTCAACTTAAACAACAAAACATTTTTTTTTAAATATTGTGGCATAAACAGTTTAAATGTAAATTGCTAGAAAAATTTTGTCAAATATATTGTGTTTAGAGAAATCATAAGTTGCACTTACAGATTAGCAATGCCAGCCCGTCTTACAGCTGTCTGCACAGCTTTAACTGCTGTCAGAAGAGACTGCAAAAGCATAGTCAGATCTCCAGTGGCATGAGGGTGTTTCTTCTGCTCTTCCAACACAAAGCGTGTCAGAGTCATGCAATTCGTATCTATTCCGGCCATAATGAGCAGGGAGCTGTTGGACTATGCTCAACACAAATACTACAATATCATAACAATTGTTTTTCTAAAATTGCTGTTAAACTTACTAGAATGCAGAGTTACTAAACTTTGAATCATGGTGAGGATTGAGTAATTGAATGTCACCATAATCTTAAAGCTATAATTTAATAATAGACATATTATAATAATAATAGATGGCTATTTATCAAGCAAAACTACTACTAACACCACCAGCTTTGCTTCCCTTACAACTAACTAATTTTATTTTCTCTCCAATAATATACATATACAGCCTCCCAACTGCAAGTTAGAATAAATCACAACTCGCAAGCTACAAAAATTCTATTAGATAAACTAGTATTTTAACAATGGTAAATATTTGCACAATAATTATAATAACAAAAATATAAATACCTATAAAATCTCATTGGTAGACATAAATGGTAAATGTTTAAAAATGTATTACCATTATGCTTACCATCACTATAATTTGTTAATTATTGTCACTACTAGCAATAATATTACTAATACTATTAGTACAGATGACTTTATCTAGTTATTGTACTACAGAAGCTTAATACCAAATAGCAATAGGCTATTTTACACTTAGAACTATACCTAAGTGTATGATAGTTACTACTTTAAGAATCAAAGTAAGATTAAAATCAATAACTATAAGTGAATATAAATATCAATATTCATATGAAATGATTATCATTATGAAATGAATATGAATTTCACTATCACTATGAGTATGAGTATTACTCCGACTAGAACAGTGAACTTATTGTTATACTAAGTCTAATAGTAATACTCAAAGTATTAGTAATAAATAAATATTTATAATAATATGAATATCAGTATCACCATTAGTAATTTATAATAATAATAAACTAAACAGTAAAGCAATAACAATAAATCATTAAATGAATAATATCAATATAAATATAGCGGTTATAATTATATATTTATATTATTATTATATGATAATAGTGATTACATTTATATAATGCTAATACTTATACTAATAGTAATAGTAATACTAATACTAAAAGTAAAACTAAATTAAATAACCTTGGAAGTTTTATTGAAAATAACTTTTAGTTTCACCACTGGGACATATTATTATTAGTATTATTAGAGCTGTGAGTTGATAATGATATTGATATTATAAGTCGACGAATCCAATAGTAATTTTAGGTTTAATATATATATATATAACTATTGAATTTGATAGTAGAGTGCAGAGATTCAGCTAATCAACTTCAGCACTCCAAGCAAGAACAGCCACCTGGCATGATGATGAAAATTCTGCAGTGGTTTTATTGGAC
This sequence comes from Bugula neritina, assembly GCA_964035545.1. Classification (NCBI taxonomy): domain Eukaryota; kingdom Metazoa; phylum Bryozoa; class Gymnolaemata; order Cheilostomatida; family Bugulidae; genus Bugula; species Bugula neritina. Next base: position 25,646,529 of record OZ037765.1, read on the forward strand.
GTTGAAGCCACACCCACTATAAGGCATAATTTTGATTGAATAACACGACGCGGCTTCAAGTTGAGTATTGCTAGGAACAGCACCGGGTTAGGGGTGATTAAGTGCAGTATTTGCTTACACATTGTTATCCAAACTCTAAAATATATTTTTCAAAACACTGCACGCAATCACCTCCAACTTGGTGTTGTTTCAAGCGATTTTTTCCCAAATTTAATTCCGTCTAAGGTTTCACAAAGAGGAAGGATAACTACCGCACTAATAATCTGTACTGTTACTGGCTTGCAGCTTGCTCTGTCCAATGACAACTTTATTCTACCTACCAACTATTCATGCAAAACCACAGCATAATGGTTTTGACCGCACTATTGCATTGCTAAATTAAATAATATAACAATTGTGAAAAGATATGAGTCATGAGATTATATTGACACTGCTTTAGCAAACACTACAAATCAAATTTTGAGGCTTGATATAACTTTTCAGGTAGGTACATAAATTAGGAGTTTTCTTCAAATCTTTTTCAAGTCTATAACCCCGACACACGGTATCTATGTAGTACTGAAATATCCATATAGGCATTAGTTATCATCATAAAGTCTCTAATTTTTAGTATACTCACATTTTAAACTTCTTTTTGAAAACTATCGTGCAAAATATAACATAACATATTTACTTTTTGCATGACTTTTTTAAAATTAGATGCTAAGGCACATTGAAAAGTTTAGCCATCAATACAGGTTCATTTTTCTTATAAAAACAAACTGAAAACAAGCTGTTTGAGATCAGCTGGTATAGCAACATTTCATTTAATCAAATTATTTTATGGTCAGTTGAAGAAAATTGTAATCATTGTTGGTTTGTGTGTTTTGCTACAAAGTTTGAACATATTAAATATAATATTATTATATTACCACGGTTCTTTCAATTATCTATAGAGTTGTTTCCCATCCATGCAGAAACAGATTAGTGTTGAGGCGTCTGTGTAGTGTATATTTACACAAGTGTATAAGATACAACAGAGAGAGGAAGAGAGCATGACTGCAGGTGGGAAACAGTGATTTTATGAATGCATGATGACAATAGTGAATGTCCAAACCAAAAAGCAGGACTACAGATTGTCTCCCTACTGATACATTTACTTCAGAGGCTTTACCTACAGCCACACAACATACTGCATGTGTTCAGTAATGCAACGAAATCAAATAGTAAAAAAGTTTTTTCAAGTCAATTGCTTTTAAATGTGTGGGTGTTACAAATAGGCATACTATTTATTTATTCTGATTTTTGATTATGGAGAAAAAACAAGCCAGCAAAAGTTAATTTCAAACCCAGTTATTGCAAATCTTGTGGGGAGATTTTAAAAATGCATGGATTTATTTTATAGAATAATATTATATTTTCAAATGGTTATAAGTTGTACGTAAATAAGCTTATGTAGCTGATAGTAAATAGCAATTCCTACCACATTGATTAAGACAAAATATAACAATACTCATACTAGTTCTAGTGGCACCATTATTAATTGGCCATATGCAATCTATGTGGTGTTTGAAAATATGCAGCCTCTCTTTTCAATTTCTAAAGGTAGTTTACATAATGCACTCAGAGAAGAAAGCATTCATAGGTCCATGCCTTTTAGCAACTAAAAGAACAATTGAGCTATTATACTACATGAGGGCACAGTTGAAAAGATTCCTACAGCATTTAAAACCTCATTAAGCATGTATTAGTTTTTGTGCTTAAACTAATTTAAGGAATTATAACTGTTTTGTAAATGTGAATTCTTCCTTAGTGATTAGAAATAATTTGCTCTAACATATCAATCAGCAGTCAAATCTCAACTGTAAAGGTTAGAAACAGAAGGTAAGTGTTCTTATATGGTTTACAGTATTATGAAATAGGCTTAACAACAGATTTTTTTTATCACATTTTTGTAAGAATAATATAGTTAGAGTCAGTTTTCTTTTTAAGCGATAACAATTTAAAAAATCAGATGTTGATGCTAAAATGTAACTTGATTTTTATCTTAATATTGTAACTGATGAATAATACGTATAAAAGGCATAGATGCTATATTATTCTACTTTTAGCTATACATCTATCTATAGCTGATAGGTTACTATGGCAGAGCCAAAGGCAATGATTGCTCCACCGAGGCAGCCAATAGGATGGCCTACACACAGATTCCAGCATTCACTAAAGACTGTAATGCCATCAGTATGTAAGTTTGAAACACTATCTTTTCTATAACCAGATATTTGGAGAAAATGTTTATAGCTAAGTTATGATATTATGTAAAGATGCCCAGCTTTAAAATTATCATGATTTATTATGTCTAATACAATGTATTATCATGTAAGTAACAATAATTCTTCAAAACTATTTTAGCAACTGGAAGCAACATGACCATCCATAGAGATATTCCCAAGGAACTTTTACCTTTTTCACGTTATAATAAAATACCGGAAAGATGGAGAACTCAATTACCTCCAATTCAAAAGCATCAAATGGCAGAATATAGACGAGCTGACAATTCTGGCATCAGTACTCAAAAATCTGCCCACTTAGAAGTAAGACCACCCAGTGCATATAGTGCAACAATTGTGCTAAAATCAAGAACAGGAGCTGAATATTGGACAGCAAATAGGAAATTAAATGTAGAGAGGGTAAGTGAATAATGTGTGGTCTGTAAAGGATGAAAATTGCATGAGTAATACCCAGTTCAATATCAATATTATGATATAAACATACTAGTTGAGACCTAACTGCTCTTACAGAAGTAGACTAATGCATATAAGCATGTATGATTTTATTTTCTATTTACAGGTCAAAAATCTTATTAAAGAAAACACATTTTTGCCTGGGAATTTTAGTACATTATACAGATGCTCTAAAGAGAAGGTTGAAAATATGGTCAACAGATTAAGCTATGACCCATACGAGAGAAGAGAACAGCTTATGTTGGCCGACAATCCAGAAGGTTTGCAAATTGAAAATGTACACATTGTATATACAATAACACAATGAATGAAAATGCACACAAGCATAGGCTACATATCATTAAATACATTTTAGTAGAAGTATTGCAACTGCTATAGTTAGAAAAACTAAATTTTAAAAGTGATGGCTTTTATAGCTATTACAGCAATGCATTATTGTTGTAAACTTTTAGGAGATACTGATGACAGAATGTACAGCAAAGCTGATGTGGACATCATTGTTGCTCGATTGGCGACAGTGAAACCTGCCCCAGCTCCTGAACCAATGCCTGAGAAGAAACCTGTAAGCAAAGAGCTTAGTGCAAAAGAAAAAGAAATTGTAGACCGGCTGAGCAAATATGAGCATCCAGCAAATAAAACAGCGGAAGAGCAAGAAGTACAGAAGAAAACAGTAACCAAAAAAGAGTTGGAGGTTATCTTAGGTCGACTAACTAAATATGAGGCAAGAAAGGAGCCAGTAGTGCAACAGGTTGAAGTCAAGAAAGTAACAGCAGTTGATCTGGATAACATTCTTTCAAGGCTTACAACATATGATGCTCAAAAATGGCCCCCAGAATCTAAACCAGAAATTTTTCGAGCTCATGCAAGTTCTGATTAGGCAAAAAGTGTTGTTTGTTTCAAGTAATTTAAATCAACATATTTTTAAAGACACTTCAGGAACATTTGAAAAAGAAAACCAAAAATATATGACATCATTTAAATGAGTGGAGTTTAAAAAAAGTAAAATATTTTATGAGCATAACTTTCGATAAATGATGGCGCAAGGAGCACATTATCCTGTAGATGAACTTTCGCTATACTCAGAGCCTGTTTCGGATACTCGTAAGGTTTTTTTGAAAGTTGTACTCATTGATTCTTCCTGCTTTTTAAAGTATATTAAAACTTTTGCTTGCAATGTTCTATTGTCAATATGTAACTTTTATTTTTTCAGTGGAACATCTGAAATGTGTTCGGTTTCTTTCAGTACAACCAAACTATTGCAATGACATAGCCCATCAAACTAAACATTATACACAACTCATAGGGGCTACACCTAGTAAGTAATGTAATAAATATATTTTTATTTTAAAAACAGAGCTAAAAAAGGCCATAGTAAGCTTTCTTAAAGTAGGTGATATTGCATATTTAGATTTGTGAACCCTTATGCTAAAAGGTTGACTATATGGGCAGAAAAGCAAAACAGATACGTGGAAGTTATGTAATTCAAGTAACTAAAAGCTGTAAAACTTTATGTCCAATAAAGTTATTTTGCATAAGATGAAATACAATCTTATCTAAATCTCATGTGTTCAATTATAAACTTGGGAACAAATATGACAGGCTAGCAACTGCATCTGTTAAATTTCTCCATCACATTCATGCAAAGTAGCTTTTTAGACTAAGGCTCTTATATACTAATTTTTCATTTCTTAACAAGTATAATAGGCTTAAGATGCACATATTTTCTAAGATTTTCTTGATAGAAACAAACTCAAAAATGAATTCTAGCATTTCACATGCCTTAAAACTTTTGATATGCAGCTAGTTGGAAAAATCTTTCCAAGTCTTTACTAAAAATGCGTCACATCTTAACACTTGATCTGACTGATAAACCATACTAAGATATACTACAACTTGTCAAGTCTTAATCTAATAGTATTACCAATAAACTCTAGAATCAACATGCTCAAAGTACTAAGCAAAAAACTAATCTTTATAGTAAAATACAAGTGAAATACCAATAACCCTTGTCATCAGTTAATCACTGCAAGAAGCTTTTATGAGTATTAATTTGTGATTTCAAGTTTATTGTGTGATTAACGTGCAGGAAAACTTCCAAAGCTCTATAGACCTACAAATATTGCGCCAGGATATCCATGGATACCAGGAAAAGATTCAATTCCGCGTACACCATTGTGGTGTGCAGCAATGCCTCTGCATCCTAACCTAGCGGCAGGTATAATCATATAAAATCACGAGATACAAGTTTGTTTGCTCACAGACAACTAGTATATTATGCAAATTCGCAAAATATGTCAGCTATATGACAGCAATTAGACATATCTTAGGTGCAGGTTTTCTATGTGGATAAATGTGGAGAAAATTGCCATAGAGATTATGTTAAAATGTGTTAACTTTGTAAAGTCATACAATGACAAGCTTTAATTTATAAAATTTAATTAATTAGAATGAAAATGTATAATTATAGGTATACATTTGAGTAGTGGAGGTGAACATTTGCCATACAATCATTATAACCCACCAAAAGGAACATGGTTATCTCACACATAATCCTGAAAAAACATGATGTAACATGGTTTTAAGGTAGCCTGGGACATTAGAAGAAAGTAGTGAAGATACAAGGTGTTCCAAAGAAAGACTCATGAATTTATATGCATTATTTGGTGCTGTGCAGAACTTTGTAAAATAATATTATAAATTAATAAATGAGTGCATTTGTAGAAACAATCACTCTATCAAAACATTATATTTTAGACTTACAGAAACATTATTTATATTTAACCACTAATGACATATGTAAAGACATAACTATAGACATAAGGTGTAGGTAGTCAAAACACAAGACAGTGAAGTTTGCACATAGAAGTGTTGAATGAAACGATAGCTCTTACAACAACTACACATTATTTAGTTCTCAACATTGTGTAGATTATTTAATTATAGACCTATGTACATTATACTACAAATTATAAAACTGGATGTATTAATAAAGATACAAGTATTAGCCATCAGTTCTTGAATATAGAACAGCCGCAGGTACCCATATAGCATGAGCATGGTAAGTACAGTATGTGTGGATGTGTGGAGAGCTTACTGGATATGTAGTGTCAACTAGTGATCAGTTTAGGTTCTATCAGATTAGATAAGATGTCTACAATCTACAAAAATACGAAAAAAAAGTGATTGTGTATATTTCACCAGTTAACTGATTATATAAGAGTAACCAAAGTACACTGTAGGTAACACCAGGTCTTATAATGTGAGTAGAGACACATACCTCTTGCTGCTGTGAATCTACATTGGTAAGAGTTTCACCCTCTTTCTCAATGCAAACCTCAAATAGTCCTTTTCTTTTTGTTTCTACAAGAATCATGTAACCAAGATTTAAAATGAGATAGAATTATTACCAAATCAAAACTTATAAAGTTTTGGTATTACAAGCGGTTTTAAAATACGCAGTATCAAATGCGCATAATTGATATTTAAATTATTGTTTGAACATTTAGAAATAAACTATTTCAAAACGCTATATCTTTTCAAAAAATAGCTCAGTAATAAAATTTTCTGCACAGATAATTGACAATACTTTACTTTAAAACTTTAAAATAGAGTTCCCCAATAAGTTGGTGCAGTGAAGTTAGAACAAGTAAACCGAACTCTAGCATAAACATAGAGAATACAACTTCAAAGAGTAAATAAATAGTGAGCCGATTACCTGGAGGTAAAGAATCTAGCCTTATGTGTACCATCTTAGACTTGGGTTCATAGCTGAGAACAACCCCTTCTTTATATCCTGATACTACAGGAGTGTAGTCAGCCGACACCTCTAATCTCTGCAAATGTTACACGTCAATGTATAGAACATACATAGAATATCACAGCAAATTTCAGCAGTGGTTTCAGCTAAAATTTGCTGATATAATGAGCTCAGTTTAAAAATGTACTTTATGTTAAGGTCAACAGTTGCCCATAACTACAGGAAATTGTTAAAACTAAAATATAAACTATAGAAATGGTTTTTATGTACACAATGTATTTTTTGTCAAAGTGAGATGGAGAATACTGTTGTATTTTGAAAAGTTCAATTGTTCCTATCAGAATATTTATAGCTGATAGATGCGCTACCTTGAAGGCCAATTTATCACCATTCCGAGGTGGGCCATCTAAGTTAGGGTACGGGGAGTAGTCTTTAGGCTCAGCAGAAGCCCGACAGCTCTCCGTACCATTTGAGGCATCATGGGAGCCCAGCTGACTTTCTTCAAAAACACCAGTTTGCTGATTCTCTTTAGTTATTAGATCTTGTGGTTTGGACCCAGTTTTAGTCTATTTGAATAAATTAAATACTTGGCAAGATTTTACAATGAATATTGTGATAAATACACACAGTCAAGTATTTCATGTACTTTAAAATGTTGAAAATGAGACAGTACAAAAAATATGCATGCATTTTGCAATATTTATAAAATTTTACAAGAGAAACAAGGTGGAAACTGTAAATGTGCAGTATAATTACATAAAATTTTACCTCCTTTGTATGCCATTTGATATTTTTCTTAGCCGTGCCTCTATCAGGAGTGGAAGGGTTTGTCAAATCAGACGGACAGACAGAACCGCCACTGTCAACACTCTCTTTCACTGTACTATCTTCTAAGTGTTGCAATATTGCAGGTGAAAGAGTAGCACGAAGCTTTAGTTTTTCCCTTTTGTATACAACAGGGCCCTTTGCAGAAGTATTAAGCCTAGTCACAGTTGGTTTAGTAGGTGGCCGGTTTCCTTGAGGAAAAGGTTGTGGCATTTTTACAGGCTTTGCAGCATTAGATATAGTTTGTGGGTTGCAAGATGGGATGGCAGTTGGAGAAGATGAGAAGCTAGCAGTCGGTAGCTGAGTCACTTGTATTACAGAAAAGCAGTCTTCCTCAGCCTTACAATTTACTGACTTATCCTACAATCATGTACAATGTGCATTATAGTCATGAGCAAAGGTGGAGATAACATACAATGAGAAACATGTGCTAGATAGCTGAAGTGATTGGCAACAGTAATCCATTATAATGCATTTATAAACCACCATGGTACACTATTATAAATCTAGTAGATATCTACATTTGAGGTTATATATATATATATATATATATGTAGTTTCTATAATTAAAAATGAATCAAAAGAACTCAATATTTCGAAAAATAGAGTATTTATATTTGGTACTAATACAATTTTGGATATAACAATAAACTTAGATCTTCATTCTATTGACTACAATATTGTTTCACGTAGTGCGAGCTACGATCATCAGGTCGTTGTAGATTGTCGGTGGCTAAGGGTGAAGAGCCAAACAACAACGTTAAGAAGGTAAGGTTAAAAGGTGTTTCCTGTTTGCCAGCTTTGCCTGAATGCTACATCTGCAATCTCCGTGAATTATGCTTGTAACAGTTGCCTTCTGCTAGTCTAAGCTTCCAAGTAATTCAACATTTTTGGAGTTGTCATCACCTTTAGGGCAATGCTTTGACTGTTTTGCCAGAAGCCTCCTCCATTAGTTATGAAGAAGCCAAGTAAAGTGCAGCAACCAACATCCACCCAGGATCATCTCTCCCCTGTTGAGGAGCTCCCTCCCTCTCCCCCACCGCATGACTTTAGTTCCACAGCTAATAGAATGAAGATCTAAGTTTATTTTTATATCCAAAATTGTATTAGTACCAAATATATATATATATATATATATATATATATATATATATATATATATATATATATATATATATATATATATATATATATATATCATGTAGAAGATGAACACATACGTTGATATTGGGCGTAGATGACTGGATACCAAAAGGCGTTGAAGGTATTGGAGCAACATAATTGGTCCGCTGCAAAGTCATAACAAACAACAGTTAATACAGTATAGAGACATAAAATATACATCATCAACAATTAAAAACACCCAAAAAACAATGGTAAATCATGTCAATTATGTAATAGATAGAACAAAGTTGGTACTAACACATCTAATGTACTCCAAAGAATCAAAATTGTCTTCCACATGGTGTCTATAATACATAAATTTATAGTTGAACAACCTAGCTTTGTAATTACATTTTGACAGCAATGATCCATATATATATAGACTGTAATAAACTATTTTACTAGCAGCATTACTAACAGCGCTGTTAGTGAGTTCAGCTTTGTCATGACCTGACGTCTCCATGGCAACCTCTAGGCAATCTTCACCATCTGACTCAAACACTTTCTTATGTCCCTGGTAACTGCAGTTCAGTTGAAAAGATTTTTCTGTGATAGAATCATCTGGTGTTACTGCATTCTACAATATTTATAAAACTGAAGCAAAACTGGATGCACACAATATTTAAAATTTTGAGTAAATAAAAAAACAATCATACTCACCTGCTCAATTTTAGCCGGAGAGGCTTTTTTTGACTTCTTTTTTCTGTGCTTTCTACGCTTTTTAGGTTTCGGCAGACTTTCTAATTCTGCAACTAATTGTTTTTCAATTGGAGTCAATTCAACAGATCTACTCTTCTTTATTTTACTAGCTCTACATTCTTCATCGCTTTCACTATCTCTTTCCTAAAAGATGTTCAAATTTCACAAACAATTTGTGTAGCCGTGTAGCCATTATAGCGCATTATGAATCCAGTCTATTGCATGAGTTCAGTATTATATCATTTGCACATTCTAGTAACAATCATCACTTACTTCACCTTCTATACTCGAGACTGAACTGAGCTTGTCAGGTGAGTTTGTATCTACTTGGAGTTGTGTCCCCGGCAGACTATGATTTTCATGAGCACCACCTTCTGTATGAAATATACATAGAAGTGAGTAGTTATGCATATCTTATGACTTTTTACAACATATATAAGAAGCAGTTATGTTCATTGGTTCACCTATTAACCAAAAACAAAAAAGCGGGTGTGTATTAACCAACAAAAACAAAACTGGAAGTCTATACATGTCCATCAACAAAGTGCAAAGTAATCTCAGAAAAAAACATGTGTCTCAAGTTGTAAGTACTATAGATTTGCAAAATATATTTATTGCCCGACTGCCTCAAGTTCCTCTGAATTTAAGTGTTAGGTCCACTTTCGTAGGTGTAGCTAATAGAGCTACCTACCTTTTCACTATTGGCATACAAAAATAAACAGTATTATTACAAAAAGATTTGAAAAAAAGGATAATACAGTGATTTAGCCCGTCAAAACCTGAGGATTTAAAAAGAATGTACCTTTTCGTGAATTTGAGTTGTAGACATATGATTGGCTTTAATTTGTTGGTAAAAAAGGGAAAACACTAACCACAATAGATGAGTTCTAAGTTCAACACACTTTAATATTCAAGGATTTGACATGACACAAATATGATGTGCTGAGAAGTTTGTAGTCTTTCAACTGTATGCACCTGCTGGTTTGTCTTTTATTTTAGTAATTGTCCCTTTGGTCTTTTTTCGACAATCTTTCTTTATCTTTTTTACTTCCAGTGTGTCACAAGTATCTGTAATAGCAATGTCACCATTTTGCTTCCTTTTTCTGCTTTGTTGGGTGAGATTAAGAAAACCTATTATATCATCTTCAACATCAACTTCACGGAGTCTGGAACCAAAATGGCAATTGATAAAATGCAACTTTTATATTTATATTGATAGAAGTAATTATAATAAAATTAAAATATGTTTTAAACCTGTGCTAAGTTATACCAGATGCATAAATTTGCAAACTGAAAGCAAATAGTCAAAAATTTTAATTGGCATTCTATTATTTGATTTAACTAAATTTTGCATAGCTAGCAAAATAATAGTTTTATACAGTAGTTCACATTATGATTGCTCAAACTTGCATGATTGACAAATTTGGCCTATCAGTATCTAGCACTTAAATGGTTGTCTAGCAACAGGGATCTCAAAAATAAGCTAAACCCAACTTATAAAAAGTGATTTTGTTTTAAAATTCACACCTAATTATGAAATAGACTGCAAAGGTCTTTATATTTTATATGAATAATATATTTATTATTTATTAATATTATATATCAAATTGAAATTAAATTATTAATATCAATATTTTAATTTATATCAATATATGGTAAATTAAAATAAAAATCATCCAACTCTTATTCTACAACTTACAAAATTCGATTAAATGTAAAACTAAATAACTATAAGTATAAGGATGCTTTTACTTCCTCGAGTCTCAACACCTACCAACCTTAAAATTAAATAACTTACTCTACAATTTCATTATCTCTGAAAATTTGCGAACAGGATTCCCAGGTTGGAATGATGGTATCATCAATATATAAAGCGACATTTGGAGATATCAATTTAAACTTTTTGCAAATTTCTTTTAATAAAGAGCGTATCGTTTCATGTTTCTCATGATCTATTGAGTACCAACACTTTTGTTCTGAAGAAAAGTTACTTAGTTTTAATGTGAGCTTCACTCTACAGCATGAACTCATGGGCGGTGCCATGATAAATGACGTCTAACAAACAACGTCTATAAGACCAAAGTTAAAATCAGATATACCATAATTAATCAGGGCTCCGTAAGAAAAGCGGAGTTATAATGATTCTGTTATCGCTAGAAGCAGCACCGAAATAAGAGCGATTGAGTACAGTATTTGTATACACATAGTTGTATCCAATGTCTTTTCAGTGGTTGTATCTCTAGCCCCAAACTCGAGACGCTCCCACCCCGACCTAGTGCACTCAGAGAACACCAACTCGATGCTGCTTCAAGCGATATTCGATAGTGATGGTGGCCTAAGTCAATGCATTGATGAGTATGTGATATGAACATAACCAATAATAATTTATAATAACCATAAGGCTACGCCTACTCAGCTACTTCTATAGCCTACTCAATACTCATAGTAATACTCAGCATTATACTGATACTCACTCTCAGTCTGAATTTCAATTAGTCTCACTCTCAGCCTGACTCTGAGTCTCATACTCGTAGTCAAACTCAATGTCAGTCAGTATCATAGTGATAGTCATAGTGATAGTTAGACTTATACTGAAACACAGTGATACTGATAGTGATACTCACACTGACACTGATGGTGATAAATTATACTTATAATTATTATTCTTATACTTCTAGGTATTAAATTATTTTCATTCTGGAGAAGAGTTCCTAACATTACATTGGTTTCATCCGCTCGAATTATGATGTCAAACTCAAAGGATGCTGCAGCAGTTGAGATAAGAAGCCTTCAAGATGAGGCTATGAGTCATAGAAGTGAAAATGAGAGTGAAACTAGCTGCTCTGTGAATCAACTTATTGATATGAAAAAAGAAGACACAACTGATCTCATTGATATGAATAAGACACCAATTAAACCAGATAATCCAGAAGCTGTCAGCACATCTAGTAGAAGGTTAAATCGAATGAGAGTAAGTTGTGAGTTTTATTTTTTGCTCACTTTCCAATTAAATAGTTTTTAATTGCAATGTAAAATTGTAGATGTAAAATATGTAAAATTATAAATTATAGATATGTATTTATAGAGAAGAGGTCGGTTACATAAACGGCAAATAGAGTCTGCAGCAGAAGGTGTTGATTTAAAAGACGGTGAAGTAAATAATTTGAAACGTCAAAAAATAGATAATGAAGAAGATAATCTGCAGCACCATCATGCTGAAACTGATTGGTATATTGAAAATGGTATGTTATATTTAGAACATAATATCTTATAGTTATGATGTTGTTACTATTACAACTTGAGAGTACTGTGTTTTCAGCCTTATACTTATTTTTAGGCTTGCGTAAAGTGTATCCTTACCAATACACATATTTGTGTTACTGTAAAGGTCGTTGGAAAGGTAAAACCATTTTAGACGTTCTCAACAGCGAATTTATGTCTAGCAGCTTGGAGTTTCATGTGAGTACGATATTGCCATCTTTGCTCATGTTTAGACACAGAATTTCTAGATTTGTAATTTTCAATACAAGCTGTATTCCTGTACATGTAGCATATGAATGTAGTAACTTTTTTACATAATGTTATGTATATTATGTTTTAGACTCGCCAGATTGAAAATGGTGGTGTTAAGGTAAACGGGAAGTCAATTAGACCAGATTATACACTGAAAGGAAAAAATGAGCTGATATCTAACCTGGTTCATAGGTACTGCTGATATTTTTTTTAATATAACTTTTCATCATTTCTCATTTGTATATCATTTATCAGTTTATGTATCATTTTTGTGTATCATCTTCCCATTATAGTTTCAAAAGTAACAGCTATTTAGCAGGTTTATATGCAATAGCAAGATCTAAATTTACTTACTCTACTAAGAATAAAGTTAAATTCATTGAAAAATGGATACTCTGGTATAGAAATGCAACTATACTTAGAACAAGTATTACTTATAATACGACAATATATTAAGTATAGATGTTTATTCTCTTACATTTTCATACGATACATATCTTTGGTAGTTTGAGCAAGCTATTTAATGATAGAAAAACGAACTAGCTCCAGGAGACCTTTACACTGTTTCTCTGTTTACATTTTAGACATGAGTTACCCGTCACTTCACAACCAATTCAGATTGTAGCCAACACTGATGATTATCTGGCAGTGAACAAACCATCATCCGTACCTGTTCATCCTTGTGGGAGATATAGACACAATTCTCTTACATTTATGCTTAGTAGAGATCATGGCTTTCACAACCTACGTAGTATGTACATGTGAATGTATATTATAATCAAAAGTAAATCATCTCCTCAATAGTTCAAATCTCAAAACTAGTCCTGCATAGCTCTTTTACTATTATATGTTAGAAAAGATATACGAGTATGATCCTGGTTGATAGAAAAAACGGTAAGACTAAACAAGTATAAAATGTGAAAAATATTTCTAAGTATGTAATCAAATAGCTAAACTACAATGTTGCTATACTATCTAACTTGGCTATTGTCAATAAAGATTGATGTTTGATTCACTCCAAATTAAGGCGTTTCGCATTTCTTTTTACATTTTAAATTAAGAAATATAATTTTTGATGATTTCAAATTGGCCAATTTTAGCACTGTATAGACTAGATCGATTAACATCTGGACTGATAATATTTGGAAAAAACTCGACCTCCACCAATGTTATAATGGACCAGATAAAAAGCCGCCAGGTGTCCAAGACATATCTATGTCGAGTTGAGGGAAGCTTTCCAGAGTAAGAAATCATAAATATTTACCACATAATGCATTAAGTAGACATTATTGTCTTGTTAAATAATCTTGCAGCTTGAAACACTTTTTTATCTTTAGGGGTAAAGTTGAGTGCAAGGAGCCGTTAGATAAAGTTCATCCTAAAATTGGGACCTGGAGAGTGAGAGATGGTGGCAAACAATCTCATACTATATTTGAAAGAGTAAATTGTAACGGAACTTCTAGCGTTGTCAGGTGTAAGTCTACATATGTTGCTGGATGAGCAATACCTTGCTCATTAGCTAATTATATAAAGTTGTTTGTTTGGACCTTCATCCTATTTGTTTCTTTAATTATGTCTTATGCAAACGCATCTTATTTTTATAGTAAATCTATACCATGCATCTATTGCTCGGTTTCTCAAATTACTGTGTCAGTAATATACATGATGGGTTAGGTCGCTTTCATACCTTATAACTCAAATACTGCTCAAAGATAACATTTCTGATTTTAAATGTCTATGATACTATGCATTTATATTATGATATATAATTATTTGTTGAATATTGTCTTCAGGTTATCCACAAACTGGAAGGACACACCAGATTCGAGTTCACCTTCAATTCTTGGGACACCCTATCCTAAATGATCCACTCTATAATGATGATGTCTGGGGTCCATCAAAGGGCAAAGGAGGGCACTATGGCAAAACGGATGAACAGGTAAGTGTTATTTAAGCAATCTTCTACATGTTGCACGATAGTCAAAGATCAAGCTGTCATGTTGCTTTCTTGTGTACAACGTGCTCTCTAAATTTGCTGTAGACCTTGAGGTGTTTCTAATGTAAGCTGGTGCGTAGTTCGTACTATGCCTAATGTTATGTACGAGTAATAAAGTTGTTTTATATTTTTGCAATTTCAAGTCAAAGCAGTCAATTCTATGAAGAAATAATTTCACAAATGTTATTGGTGTCATAATTAGTTTATTTCTATTACTTTTTCAGCAGATCTTTTAGCACACAACTTTTTTGCCATCTATGTTTAACAATAACCTTTAAAACTTATAAAATACTTCTTCAAAAGTCTGGGTGTCAAGTATACGCTTGAATACGGAGATGTTAATTTTTTGGCTAATCTTTTGGCAGTTTGATTTCTAAAATTATAGAACAGTCAATATTATTTAATAAATATGCTCAGTAGCCTATTAGAATTTTTTCATTGCTATTTATTTATTGACTTAACTCTTGAAACAAATTTAAAATTACTAAATTAATATATTGTTTGACTGCTAAAATCTGGTGGTCTTTCGTCCCTTTGATTTCAATGGGTTTCAGTAAATAAAATTTGATGGTTTGTGTAGGATAATGTGAATAAGCCTTCAAAGGCTAAATTAACTTTTGACTTGTTATATTTGTTTCCGTAGAAACAGCACTTGTGATTTTCAATGAGCAGCAGCTATCTAGAAGTTGGCTAATTCATAAAGAATCAGTAACGATTACTATATATCTATTGTAAGCAGTATGACGAAACAAACTAAGCTCCTGCATCCATGTGTTTTAGCTATATCATGACCTTTTGGAACTTCACTCAACCAAAATATTTGAAGATTTGGTGCCTGACACAGGTTCAGAAAGCAGCTCTTGTGTGGCTAACCCTAAACACCATGATCTCATATTCAACTCAAAACAAGATTCTGAAACTCATTTACTACGACTCACTCCTGATCCAAACTGTGAATTTTGCCTCAAAAAATATCAGGATCCAACGCCAGATAAACTTACCATATATTTACACGCTCTATCTTACAAGGTAATTGGTAGTAATAGCTTGCAAACTAATTAAAATCTGAGTTTGTTGAAAAAGAAATTTGTGGTGACTCATGATGGCCAGGGTTTTAAGCTGAATATTGTACTGTTTATTACTTTGGCAACATGATTTGAGGGCTTTTGTTGTGGCTCAGAAACGATTTTGATGCTCTTCCTGATATCACTCATGTCCTGGACTTTAACCTTTAACCTGTGCCATGCTGAGTCAGCACTCTAACCACTACACTACAGCTGCTCCTTAACTTGTAAGATAAATGCACATTTCACCTATTTTTGACATTAACTATTATACTTCATGCGTTTTTTTAGGGCGATGGTTGGGAATTCAGCACTGAAGAACCTGATTGGGCCCAAGAAAACTGGTCACTTCAATAGAGTAGTTTCTATATATTATATTAACTACTAGTACAGTTTTTCAGTAAATAAAATGGCAGTAGTGCAAACAATTTTGGCTGTAATAATTTTTGTTGTATATAGTTGGAGATATGCACCAAACACCTTGTATGATTTAGTTTAGACTAAGCATCTAGGCGTTCTTTTTCTGATGAATGATAGTTTTTATACTCAGCATCATTGTCAAGATAATTATGCTGCTGTTACAAAGTTTTAATTGTAAAATTCTTAATAAAACAGTATAAAACAAAACTAATTTTAATTTTGTATTGTTCAGCTTAAATTTTTACAAAAATTAACTTTTCCTTATTGGTAGGTTTTCAGTTAATCATTTTTTAAACAAAAATATGGGGACTAGAGCGTAAATTTGGAAAATTGTTGACCGTTTTACAATAGTTTACAAAGAAAATTAATTTTTAATTAGGTATCATATTTGCATATGTATGTATATATATTATGTATATACGTATCAGCTCTGAGTGGTCCAACTATCTATTGATGTGTAACTAGCACCCTTTATGTAGGAAGCTTTAAGTTTAGGTGGATGCACTTTAAGTTTATGATCCTGCACTTTAAGATGAATTTGTGAGACTTAACTTAGCAAACAAAAAATGCAGTTTATAGTTGTGTATATTATTTGATTCATACTTTCGAGAATATATAATTTCATTTATGTTCCATGGCAGTAACCAATCATCTACTGTGTTAATGGTTAGTTTAGGGTTGTATTAGTCGAACGCAACACTAGTTTAAACTTTAAAGCATGTTGTTTTTACTCTTCAGAGTTTTTTCATAGAGGTACAATTATTATATTCTTATTCAAATAATAATTATCATAAATTATATATTGCTATTTATAAATATCATTGATGAGCCTGATCACAGACATGTAATAATATATTATATATAGTATATTGCAATGAAGCTGATGATTACCATTTAGAAGAGATAAATTGTTGTTGAGTTATCCTACCATGCTATGTGTAAAACAGTTGTTGTATTAATTAAGGCTTTTTTCTTCTACGAAGTTTATACCAGTTTGCCGATTAATAGAATGACTTTAACAGTTACCAAATTTGAAAATCTATCTCGAAGTGTATACGATACAAAATTATGCAAATAATTTGTTCAGTTTCAGTTTGAGTTTAAGTGTTTCAATTTGTAGAAGGACTTGATGTGAGCCAAAGAAAAAAATCTCTCAATTAATTTAGTTTGAATTTTATCTAATATTTATTGCTAACACAACAATGGCTTCTAAATATTACTATAATCATACCAAGAGTAAGACTACTAACTTTAAACGGACAATTATTGAGGCCTCCCAGTTTTACCACTATGATAACGACTACCAGTACCATGGCCATCATAATTTTGACAATCGACGTGACAGCAATTCTTCTATTTTCACTACATGTGATAGGAAAACCAACTCCAAGCTTGACCCTAACATTCCGAGTCTTGCTGGTAGCAGTATGAGTATTACTATTACTAGTAAAACTAAACGACAACGTAGCACTGAGACTCTCACTCTGACTGGCACCCGGCGTGGCATCTGCACAAGACCTAAACTTAAAGTTGAGGGATTTACTACTACTAGTAACTTTACTAATAGTAATAGCAAGCCTAGTACTAGTAGCCATATTGATATACCCAAGGCTAATAATAGTAAATGTAATACATTTACGTCTAGTGCTGCAGAATGTGATTCTCATTCTACATTTGGTTCACATTCACAACATGAAGCTGCTCTTGATATAAATATGGATGTGGTAAATATGTTATCATTATGGTTGTAGTTAGGTATTCATATTGTATTGTGATTCAGCTCAAGTATTTGTCTTATTTACTTGTATTCTAAATGTACTTTTCAGTATTTTATTGATATTATATCAATATGTAATGAACTAAAAAATTTTATAGTAAACTCATTAAAACTGTGGTTTCTTACAGTAAACTGTCATTCATTTGGATTTCATTTCAAGTTTAAATTAATTGCACAAAATTACATTTACCTTAGTTTTTAATTGTGTAAAATGTAGGTACTAGCAGTTACAAGCGATTTCTGTTAGAGATGAGCAGCTTGTATGTAGCATTTGGTTGGTTTAAGTTGCACTTGATTTTCCCTCACTGTTGCAATCAATGCCTGTACATGAAACCAACTACATCAAAAATCAGTTATAATTTTTTGCAAATCCATTTGAATTGTCCATGTCCAATAAACTTATTGAATCATATACATATATGTTCTCTTAGGATACAACAGAAAAGTGGGAGTATCCAAAATATAAACACAAAATTTCTAGAATTAAAGAAACCTGGAGACACACTCTAAAAAAGACGATCGGCAGGCGACGTAGTGCCAGAATAAAGTCAATGAATAATAGAAGATATACCATGTCAAATTATGCTTTTCCCCTTGGAAACAGTTTTGATTATTTCAGGCTTCTAGACTCTATGAAGGATTTGGGTGAGGTAATACATTTTTCAATCAAATATGTATTAAATTTGTTCTCTAAATTTTCTGTTGAATTTTTTTCTTAGCCTACTGAGTTAATATGAGTATATAATATGATGAAATCAAGTCACTTAAAATTTGACGTAAGTTACAAAATGTTTTCGTGTGTGTGTGTTTCGAACTCACAAAGCACCGGTTTTTTTAGGGGTTGTCATCTCTTTGTAAAAATTCTTTGGCTTTAAACATATTAGCCTCACTAGTTATGGCCGTATCGATCACCACTTATATGACTTTCTAGAGCTTATTCTTGACTTTTTTATTTGTGCCTTTGAAGTAATTTGATGGAATTTATAGAAATTTGCAAAATCTATAGTAATTTTCTAAATTAAACAGTTTCACACAAATTTATTAGACAAAACCTTTTTTCAAGTATTGACCTCTAACTAGCACCAAACTTTTTTATGTGATAAGGGTCAAGCCTTAGGAAATTAATCCACCTAGACATTGGACCTCAATGTTTGCAGAAGAATTTTGAAATTTCTACTTCTAAGTAATATGCTTACATTTTATCATCACTTTTCAACTTGAGTTTACTAAATTTTTAAAAAAATGTTATAATCATTGAAACATCTGCAATCTACCAATATGGGTTTAAAGAGTTGTCTCCTCAACACAAAAGCTTTGTGTCACTTGCTGGTTTGTATATTTGGTAAGCCAACTTTTTAATTGTTTTTGCTAGATGCTGAAAATTCTTGCACCAAAAAAACTTTTAAATTTTGTTCAATGCTTGCCTCATTTTTGTGAAATGTAAAACTTATTTAATTTTCATAAATGGGCTGGTGAAAACAGTACGATTACAGTTGTGCTTTTTATTTATCAGTTGCTAACAAGTTTACTTATTTATATGTAACCTTCAGGGGGGGGGGGGAGATTTTTGCTTTGCTTTATCATTTATTTTTAATTTACTTATTGTAATAATTTTACTACTTTTATTTCATATAAATTTATCCAAGGTTATAAACAGATGTGGCATAAATATAAAATATCAAGCCCTGGCATTATAATTTTATTGTACTGCTGAAATAGTTTCGGAGTTATTATCCCTATGCAAGTAATGCCCTCCTATGGGCATTGTAGTTTGTACTCTCAGACCAACTTCAAGTTGAAATTATTTCAAATGTGACGGGAAATACCTTTCATCATTATCATCAATAGAGTTTTCTCATACAATATGGTGTAAGCGCAATATTATTATTGTGGTGGGTTCTAGAATGTCGAATGGTATACGGTAGTATACTTGCTATACGTTGAAAATCATAGTGCTTCGCGATTGGCTCGTTCCGGTCTAGTTGTAAGAATAGTAAAAGTTGACTCATATGAAGCCGCATCATCTATTGTTATTCAGACCATTGTACACTGCTACTGCTATAATATTATTTGTAATACTGGTAGCCGTTTCATTTATTGCTCACGTGTGGTTACTATCAAGTGCGGAGAAATCTCTTAGGGCTAAGCTGGGATTATACTTCAATATTACAACGGCTATTATATCGGAGTTCAGCGAACAGACATTTCTTCAACTACTGCAGTTCTACAAGACATAAATTTACACTGTTTATCATTTTGGCAATATACATACAGTACACTCTCGGTTGGCTGCTACTGTAAGGCAATTCTGGTAAAGATAGGACTCGAGTGCTAAGTACAATTCACACGGATTGAACCTTCTCCTGCTACGTGTATATCAGTATATGGCTATTAAATAGTATTTGTCTTGCAACTGGTACATAAACAGATTGCTGCCTTGCCTAGAGGTAAGAATGCCTCAAGTAAATAATAATGATCATTTGACAGCAGTTACAGTTGAGGATCCATACATATCACATATATTTCACGACATGGATATCATGTATTACAAGCAGATAGCTGCTAACTTACAGGTAACCACTTATCATCCATTGTTGACAGACGGCACATGCACTCAAACTCTACAATGCTTGTAACTGGTGGCTTGTGAGGTGCCTTTTTTATTAGTAAATCATTGTCAGCTGGTAGAGGACTTGTTTTAGTACACTATTTATACATGCTTGCTCTAACTAATACAGATATTAAAGTCATACCATGGCTTGCCCTATATATACCCTTATATAATTGGGAAATCTATAAGTTGGTGCTGCCGTGTATTGATTGCCTATTAGTTTTATATTTTCTCTTATATAGAGTTCTCTTGACTGTAGTAAGCTGAGATATAGAAAATGGGTTACACAGAGCAACTTTATGGTTTTCTCTCTGAGAAATGGTATAAAAATCGTGTTTGAAACTGAATTCCAATGTATAGGCAGTTGTCAGGTTTTAGTAAGAATACACAGGATGTAGATCTATCTGCCTTCCCTTCGTGAGAAATTGTATGTCTTATGACTCATCTCGACTCCCCTTGCATTCCCCATTGATAGGTACTCACAATGGGCTGTCAAAGGGTTGCAATACTGCATCAAGTAGTTTGCTTCAACCTAATTCAACTGTATTATAATTTGACAGTAAATAAATGTTTATGCAAATGTTCAGGTTTCTAGTGTATAAATTGGAACAATTCACTGGCCCATTTCTCTTGCATGTATTACTCTAGTGATTGTCAACTTACTGTAGGATCATGAACTTCATAAAAAGATAGACCATGAGATGAAAATGAGAGATGGCAGCGCTAAGATGTTGGCTGCTGCCAAACACACGACACAGCAGCTGGAAGCTGCCAAATCTCTCCACACCAGTAACTGCCGAATGTCTGCCTACATGGAGTATCTCCAGGAGAGGAGCTCTGAAGGCACTCAGATTGTGTAAGTCACAGCCAGGTGTATGTAGGACTGCAGCTACTGCTTTTATTTGTAGCCGACTTTTCCTATTCCAACCAAACTTGGCTTCAACCTGTCATGAGGAAATGGCCATGTACTGGGTCAGTGGGTTTAGCTACACTCAATTAATTTTGATTTGAAACAGGTTGAAAGTTTATGTTGACTGATAGCTGCTGTTGGTGATGCAACATTCTCCCTTTCATCTCTACTCATAGAATGACACAGAAATGTAACAACTGCCAGCCTTCTAGTAACAGCCAATTAGCTACAAGCCGTTGCCACGTATACACTACTCAGCTGCAACTCTGCTTGGCAACTCAGAATTCTTATGACTCTAAAAATAACTGATTCTTTTTTCTTTAAATACATTTTTTATTTGCAGCTGTTAAAAATACAAATAGTGTTGTATTTGATGAGAATTTATATCGTAATACTTTTAGTATTAGTAATACTTGCACTAATAATATTTTAGTTACACGTTAGATGATACTGTAAATATAAGGAACTGGTAGTGGGGGTTTGAACCCTGCAGCACCAGCTAGATGAGTTATTTCCTTCATCAGAATAAAGTTGTGTATTGAACTAACAGAGAAATGTGGGTCATAGCAATAATTTGTAATAAACAGAATATCACGTGCTACATTTGCTGAAAATATAGAAATTATCTTCAATATTGTATGTTTTTATGCAGATTAGCAGAGCTCTTGCTATTGTTTATTGTTTACCCTTGGGATAAACCTCACTGCCTGTGCTAACATTTACTACTAACCCTTACTTATACAGCTATACAGCATGAACTACACTTGGCCTGTTTGCTAACCAATTAGTAATATTGGCTTTGATTTGGATAGAGTTAGGAGCAGATGAGGGAAACAATACTCATTGTTGTGCTGCTTACAAAAGGGCTGTGAATGTCAACTTGGGAGTGATTTTGCTGTCTCCAGTTTTATATCCTGGTTCTGAAAAGTTAATTATTTTTGCAGACCTGGAGAGAACCGGCTTCCATGTTGTGCTAAAGTATCTATATCTGAGATCAGAGTTCCTCTCATGTGGAAAGATACAGATCATTTCAAAAACAAAGGCAGTAAGTGAAATAGTTCCAAGACACTTTAGGGAAGATGGATATCGTGATGGGGCCATTGTGCTAACGTAGACTGAAGTGTATTTAGAGTCCAGGCTTTCTGCAATAATTTGTTTCGGTTGTATTTTGCCTGATTTTACTGCAGATAACTACAGCAGTGTTTTTAGGATGAGAGTTTTAATTTATGATATTATTAAAACAAACAGTGAGAATTAGTGAATGGAAGTATCATATGCTTCCTGTGAATTTCCTAGTATTGGAATATTTGTGTAGAGTATGTAGTGTATACTGTAGAGTATGTAGTGTATACTGTAGAGTATGTAGTGTATACTGTGGAGTATGTAGTGTATACTGTAGAGTATGTACTGTATACTGTAGAGTATGTACTGCATACTGTAGAGTATGTAGTGTATACTGTAGAGTATGTAGTGTATACTGTAGAGTATGTAGTGTATACTGTAGAGTATGTAGTGTATACTGTATAGTATGTACTGTATACTGTAGAGTATGTACTGTATACTGTAGAGTATGTACTGCATACTGTAGAGTATGTACTGCATACTGTAGAGTATGTATTGTCTATTTGATTGCAGATTACAGAAGGTTCACTGTGTTCTGTCTCATCAGAATTGGCACAGAAGTGTATGAAACTGGTCTGGTGTCAGAAGTGGACCGTCTTATCACCGACATATCATTTGATGACGTCATTACAATGTGAGTACATGTCATAATTATAGACATAATACTTAGTATGCTGTGTGTACTGTTCATCAAGTATTTTATCTCATTGAGTTATCTCCTCCAACTAAACAGATCTTGTCAGCTTTGGTAGAATTTACCAACGTCATATAACCAGGTCACAAGAGGTCACACACTGTATTGGCCTGTTTACTAGTCACTAATACAGCAGCAAGTTAATGCTCTATACTCTATAGTGTATTATAGTCTATTTGTTTGTATTATATTCTATGCAGTGGTTCTTCACCCTTTCAGAGTGTGACCCAAATTCTAGCAATTTTTATCTCTTAATAGTAAGACACTATGCAAAGTATTTCAATGTTAATAAAGTCCAGTATATATTGGTATTATTTTTAGTTTTGTTTTTGTTGGTCGACATGATATAAAGTGGTATAAAATGCCAAGTGAAATTTTCTGTGTTACTGTGTGATGTGTACAGTACACATTAGCTGCAATCTCACAACATTAAAATTTATGACTCAAAATCAGTAGCAAAAAGTGTTTTTGTTGAAACTGTGACTCTTAGGGATCTATCAATGAATCTTAGGGTTTCGGGGTCTGGACCCATGGGTTAGGAACTGCTGCTTTAGAGTAGACAGTAGAGCTATACCAGTATGCATTTCTGTTGTCAACTCACTGTTGTGTTACTAGTGCCCTGGTAATAGTGAAGCTGTAATGCCAACAACTATGGCAATGACAAAATATATTATTATAAATCAATTTCCTTCTCCATATCAACTGCATATTTTCACTGCAGCTGAGTCACTATTCCTTAGATTTAATGTTTTTGTATGACAGGAGTAAATAAAGTTTCAACAGTAGCATTGTTCAAACATAGTCATGTTATTTGCATAAAGCATATATGGAGTAAATGATATCATCTAATAAATGTTTTTTATTTAATGAAAGTTATGCAATTCGTCTGTTATCCAACCAAATAAGATATGCTGGTATAATATTGAATATACATTCTGTTTTAAACTTTATTCCAAATAATCATTGAACTCTGCCAATTCACTGGAACTGTGATTAATCTATTCAGAAACTATTCACACAATTAATGCAGTTTGAATGTATTTTCAGATCTATTTAGGGAAGTAGCCAGTGATGTAATTTGTTGTGTCACACCATGTATCACACATTTGGCTTGTAGACCGAATGTACCGCACAATTTCGAGTGTCAGCTGAAGATCTACGCCTACGAGCACCACGAGGATCTGACTATAGCCAGTACGCAAGTCAAGCTGAAGAAGCGAATCAGCGACATATCAAACACAGTTGGTAGAAGGCTCTCCGGCCTCACCTTGGTTAGTTGATACATTAAGTATACCGCCACCAGTGCTAGGGGTGTTAGCACTGTCTGTAGGTAACTGGTTAGTGATAGGAGTTATATTAGTTAGTAGTAGTTGTAGTACTAATAGTGGTTGTGGGAGTAGCAGAAGTAGTTGTAGTGAAATTGTTGCAGTGATAGTAGCAACGCTGTAATCATTATTGTAGATTTTAGTACAAGTTAGTGGGTGTAATGTTGGCAGGAGTATCTCTAGTAAATAGTACCATGATGCATAGTACCAGTACTAGTACAAGGGACTAGTCCCTTGTACTAGTACTGGTACATGATGCACAGTATAAGACGTGTGTGTTGGGTCAGAGTATTAGTCACAGTTATGTAATAAATGGCAGTGAGTTATAAATGAATTGGCCCTGCAGCTGTTTCACTAAACTGACGGAGTATATTATTATATTGTGGGCTGATGTACTGCAGCAATACATATGTGTATGCTTTACTATTTCACTGCCTTGTTTTCCTATTCTATACTACAGCCAGCTGGCAGATGTGTCTAATATTGTCAAGTGTTTATTGATATAGTCAGGTCTTTTGTCATGACAACAATCGTGTTGCATCAAGATTTTTGTTTATAGAGCTCTCAGCTATAAATGTACAATAGATTGGTTGTCTAGCATAGAGACCTGCTATACTAGCCATTAAGCCTTTTTCTCTAGTCATACAAGTTATCTTCTCAGACACAATACACAACATGGGTGTGAACCAAACATACATATTTGAACTCATAAAAAAGATGCTTTGTTGAAAGCTGTTTGTCTCAAGAATGGATGTTTATGTAGCAGTTCACATTATTTGTTTATTTTGTGTTTGAGATCTACCGAGTTGTTATTGTTTGATGTTAACTATACTATCTTTTAGCATGTACTGCATGGAGCTTATTGTAGTCAAATTTATTTCCTTCCCTCTTTTGTTCATCCAGCGCTTCCAAGTTTTTTTCCATTGATGTTTATATACCAGTTTATTGAAATAATCTTTGACCACTAATTTTATTTTCTATTGTAGAAAGAGCCTTTCGACATGCAATCATTGCCGTGAGTTAATCCAGTAATCTACTATAATACTATTATGTAACAGTATGTGGTAATCCTCACTTGTAGTTTATATATTATCATTGTGCAATAAAGCATATACAGTGTTGCTTGTGACTTGGATATTCTACCAACAGTGCTGTAACTTAGTTTATATGTTGTTATGGTTACAGTGGGCCAAAGTTTGAGCTAGTGGCAGAGTCAATACTTAAACTAGGAGATGCTGACGACAGGACTGGCTCCTTTGACTTAAGCAGCAAAGACACAGGTATGGCAGCTGCACAACTGTCAGCATCTACTAATCACTCACCATGATGTCATAATATAAAGCTGCTCCTATCTGGCAATACTTTATAATCTTTAGGGTGTTTCAAGTACAAGATGCTTAATTTGCTGATGCTTACCAACTAGTCCTTATAGTAGTTATAACAATATTTAAATTGTAGAAACTGCACCATCTCTGCCTTTATTTGGTAATTTCTCATGTCGTTTCGTGGTGCAGCCCCAGTGTCTTGTCCAAGAAGCTGTGTCTGGGTTTCTCTTTGTTAAGGTAGGAGTTGTCTTATTTACTTAGTCTATCTTGCAGTACTTATTGGTAGTATTATTATTAATAACTTTCCGTTTTAAAAACATTGCTGAATCTGAAATTCAAGCATTTGAAAAGATCAATAAGTTCACTGGAACAATTAATAAAACTCTCTAGTTACTTATTACTAATAAAACTTCATTTGTACATAAGACTTCAGAGCTCTACATATTTGCTGACTTGAGTTTGCTGTTTGTTTTAAGGATGACGACAAGTGGGTCAAGTACTGGTGTTCCCTTCAGAACCTGAAAATCAGCTGCTGGAACTCACAGTTTGAGGCTGACACCCAGGACCCTCTCACCATGATACCTGTCACAAAGGTGTGATACGTCTGCCATTCAATCTGTTACTTGCCAATTCAAATTAAGGCAAAGTATTATTAGACTATAGGGTTGAGTGTTGGTGCTCAAAAGTTTTGTTCTAAAGAATAGTATGTTGCTTTAAAGGCTGCCAAAACCTTTTCTTGTAGGAAGTCTCAATATAGAATCAAAGGGTTGCTGTAATCAACCCACCACTTTTAATGTTTACATCTGTTGTGACGTAAAATTATTTTATGGGTGTATCTGGAAAATACTGTGTGCCTCAATACGTAATTCCTATAAAATTTAACTGTGCCTGTATTGAATTACATGAAACTATTTCTTCAACCAGCCCTTTACACTTTTCGAATCATGCAGGCTGTTTTGCTGAAATTGTCAGTTTTACCAAGTAATGTCATGTTAACTGTACATGGCTAAGGCTTCATTCTCACTTGCATCAAAAGCATATTAGTCTAGAAGTAACCTCCCAAAAAGTGCTCAAAAAATTGGCTTATTACACTTTACTAGGTGGCCACTCAAAAAAAGTTGTTTCTAGATCAAAATTTTGTGCTGATTCTGAATCTACAAACTCTAGAATTCTATCTCTACCCAAACTCAAGATATTGCAAAAAAACAAATCGGCATTTGTGAATTGTGCAAAATAGTATCCAATTTTATCAAGCTATCTTGAAGAAAAAATATTTGTTGAAATACCAAAAGTAATTGCCTCTTACTTAGAATTCTATGCTGATACTGAATTTAAAGACTGCAAGAGGCTATCTCAAATTATAACCAAGTTGTTTATATAAACATATATAGTCTAGAAGTAACCTCCCAAAAAGTGCTCAAAAAATTGGCTTATTACACTTTACTAAATGGCCACTCAAAAAAAGTTGTTTTTAGATCAGAATTTTGTGCTGATTCTGAATCTACAAACCTTAGAACACTATCTCTACCCAAAGTCAAGTTATTGCAAAAAACAAATCGACATTTTAGATGGGTGATAAAAAAAAATGTGGATTGTGCAAAATAGTATTCAATTTTATCAAGCTATCTTGAAAAAAGAAATACCAAAAATAATTGCCTCTTACTTAGAATTCTATGCTGATATTGAATTTATAAAGACTGCAAGACGCTATCTCAAATTAAAACCAAGTTGTTTATATAAACATATGTGTTTGTTATGAATCGACATATATTGCATGAGGCATAAGCATGCAGAATAATCATGTATGACCAAGCTATTTATACAAAAATAAAAACAAAGTCATGCCAATGTGTGAAAAAACTATATTTATAAAATTATAGTACAAAATAAATGTTGAAATGAATAAATATTGAAATCTTTTGAGCTCAGCCCAAGTGAACCATTTGCTATATAGTCTGTGGGTAGCCGTTAAACGTCTGCAAAAATCAACAAGATTTTGTAAAATTATTTAGAGGAACAGAAGCATGAGAGATTATCAGAAACAAATTGGTTGCAGTAAAATATATAACACATGTCTAAAAATAGTGCTTTATTATGAAAAAGTATTCTCGTCACCATTGTCACTGCCATAAGTCTCATCAGCTTCTTCCCCAATATAGAGCTTCTTTTCAGACAATCCTTACATTGACAAACATCAGTGTATGCACTGCATTTGAGATTTCTGACATCCACATTTTGATATGTTGCAGCTGGTCTTACAGGAGCAGTTTAAACTTTGCAATATACATGTTCAGGTACGGAAGCTTGAATCATCCACTTTATATTTATGTTGCCATGATTCTCAACAATCTTTTCATAATGTTCTGGGGTAGTGCATCAATATAGGCTGTTGTCACCCTTCTCTAAATGGCTGCCTGATAATTTGCTCTTTTTACATGCAAATTTAATTCATCTTTTGTTGGGGGCAAACTCTATTAAGTTATTTTAGACGGTGAACGAAATACAGTGTATCAGACATTATCTATATATGGATTTCTTGCTCCATAAAGCTTATAGACAAATTGTTCTACTTCACCCGCTGTAATGGCTTACAGCTTAAAATACTTCCCATGCAAGGTGTTCAAGGTTTCCCATACATGGATATTTTCTCAAAAAAGAGTAGGCTGTGCGCTATCCTTTTCCATAAAAAGCACTATAGTCGAATAAAAACCTGTTAAAGCATGAAATCTAGTAAGTGCTGCACACAACTGCGGTCTGGATTTATTTGCTGCAATGTTGACATCCAAATACTTAATATGATTATGGTTTTCTCCCAGCGAGACGCTGTTTTTATTTTGTTACCATATATATTAATATTACCTATATAACTGATGAACTGATTGCTAATATGCTAATAGCTATATGTAGCTAATACATATAATACTAATACTAATACTAATATAGTAATACATTAATAATAGACACTATCTTTAATGGATACTTATTAGCAAAATATATTTTCGAACAACAGGCAAGATGTATAAAATAATATACAAAATTAATAAGTTAATGCAAATCAAAAGAATTTATTTATGTGCTAAATAACAAGCAATTGATCCAAGTTTATTTAACTATACATATATTTCAATAATATTAAAATAAGTTGCACATGAAAATACATTTTACCAAAATAAATAACTAGCGTCTAAGTAGGAAATTTAGTCTAGCCTCTATCTGGCATGACACCATGATTACCACACCAGTGAAAAAAAATAATTGGTAAAAAGGTAATGTTTTGCAAATAGCGAGACTTAGGATGAAAGATTGAGATTTGATTATTACACGTGAGATTATGATGTTCATAAGATATTTTGCACGTAACAAAGTTTGTGTATCTGCTTCCTCATGATCTAATTGTAAGCATTTGAGTTCTGCTTTCTTAGGAATTCCACCATGTTTGGTAAAATTGTAGCGAACACAATTTTTTTGGTATGCATCAACTATAATAGCAATATTGTTCTCTAAAATATTTTTACTCCATGTTTCACACAAAAATGCACCAGTCTCAAACTCAGCTTATTTTATTTGCTGATAAGAAATTATTATTTTTGTAACAAATGGCACACATGAAAAAAATACATGCCTATGATCTTTGAATGAGGCAGCCCAAGATCATTTTTCTAATGGGTGGTCTAAATATAACCATATATATTAAACATTATAGGAAAGCTTTAGGGTATTTCTTCTGTAACTATAACTGAGATAAATTGGCTCTATAGTCATTATATCAAGATAGTATAAAAATATGCATTTTAACCAATAGCATTGTTTTAAAAACCAAATTGCTTATGTATATATATATAGTTCAGCCTAAATTTATTAGCAAAGCTCAATTGTACACATTTAAAATATTATCTTCCGGAGTCCAGATCAACCAGCTCATGCTTCTCATTACTTTTTTGTAAAAGTAGTTATTATATAATAAAAGTGGTGAAGAAAATCATTATCAGACACAGATTTATTCGCCTTTTTTATAGCTGATCAATAATAATGTTTGCCTTATAACTAATAAACCCATTCCTTTGCTTGTTTTCGTCCAAATAATCCACTTTTTTTCTGATTTTGTCACAAGAAAATCACTAGAAATAAACTCAGAGAAGTGAAAAACACATCTATGATTATCTGCAAAAGTTTTTGCTTGTATATATAATAAACTAGCTTCAATAATTTCAAGATAATATTTAATGGATTTGGACAAAGTTGTGGGGAAACAACTCCTGTAACATTTAAAAGAGTTTTTGTGACTAACCGGGTGAACAGAAAAATTTAGAGTTTTTATAAAAGAAAAGTGAAAAAAGTATCTATAATTATTAGCAAATTTATTTTGCTTATATAAAATAAATTAGCTTGAATAATTCCAAAATATTTAGCCGATTCACAAAAACGTTAAGAGAAAACAACTCCTGATTAATTTTAAAAGTTTGAAGCGCTTTTGTGGCTAACTGGGTGCACAGAACAGTCTAGAGTTTTCACAGATTAATTAGGACCCTTCAAACTTTCTATTTCTAAAAAAATTGCGTGGCCACCCCTCGAAGTGTAATGAGTGAAAGATAATTAGAGGTTACTTCTAGACTATATTAAATGAATTCATGATTACTCTAATCAATAATGACATGCTTAACAACTGAGGCTGCATCAAAATGAAATTTACCTTAGCCTAATTTTTAGCTTTACTTTTTTAAGCTATAGGGTAATTCATAGCTTTATAGTTTAAAATTTGTAAATGAAAGTGATTTAATTATCCATAAAATTTTTAGTGCCAGGTGAATTTTTTGTGTTTCTGAGTCAGTAATGATTATTATTAGGTATCAAATTCTAGCTGAACTGTCATATTTAAATTTATGTGTTTGCCTGGTGCTATTTTAACTCGAATTAGTCATTGCTATATTGAAACATTACCAGGGTAGTGCCTACAGTCAAACCACGATAGGGTGAAAGAACATTTGCACATCTATGTTATATTTTACATAAAACTCTTTCAAACTTCTCAATCTTACTGAATTTAAAAAAAACTTGGCACATTTTAGTAGGTCATTTCAATATATACGCGTTAGTGTAGAAGTTGCATAATAGACTCTCGCTTGTTATTAGGGGAAGTAACTCCTATTATGTTGGTTAATTGCAGGAATCTCTTATAAGTGATACAGATCCTTCCCAAGCAGAAAGAAAGCACTCGTTCTTCATACATAACCATGTTCATAAAGAGGAGTGGCAGTTAGCTGCACTATCTGCTGAGAGTTTGATGGATTGGTGGGCTGGTCTGGAGCAGCACCTACTTGATCAAGGTGGGAAAATGTTTAGTATTTTATGGCATTAACAGTTTTTTAGCCTTGACTTGAAATTTATCTGCTCATGGTTATGCATGTGTAATGGTTATGCATTTTATTAACATCTAGTTGTTTGGAAGCAATCGTGTCAAAAGCTGATGGAAATACACACAAATCCAAGTCCCAAATCACCTTACTTTCAACGAGACAAAAGAGCAGGGTCACTCTATGACAAAACTAGAATGAAGCGTGGAATAAAGCATCAGCTCTTGGAGCCAACCAGCACTCAAGAACAAAGCCCACTTACACTTGCATTTAATAGATATACTTGTACTAATGAAGGTAAAGATGGCCGAAGCAGCCCTTTATCTCGAAATAACAGTTGTCCAAAATAAATATTCAGTTTAAAATGAGCTGTATTAATTTAAATTATTATGAATTACTTTGTAAATTACATATTGTATAAAATTGGCTTTAGGGCGCATTGAATTTTACTTCACTTCATTTACAATGAAATCATGTATAATTGTTAATTTTTTCATTTATACCATTGATATAGATTTATAAAATATGAATAAACTATAAGATTCTAGTATAACATTCACAAGTTTTTATTTAAATATACAAGTTAGTTAACTAGATATTAAACTAAATAATATTCTATTACAGTTGTATAAATCAATAAGCTACAACCACCATTAGTTTGTCTATCAGTTTGCCTGTCGCAAACTTTCAGTAGCCATTTTCAAAACTCCTTCATAAGTGACATTGCCACCAATAAAACCATTAGCATGAACAAAAACACAACCAGCTATTCCTGTAAGGTTGGAAAGATCAGTATCTCTCACACCACGCCATTTCTCAGGCAGAGAAAGGCGGTTAACAAAACTATCATTCCTAATAGGCACACATTGTATTCTCCATGTAGAGTTTGCAACATCTGGATACAGAACATATTTGATGGGGGTTTCCACATTTAATTCTTTCTCTAGACTCATTACATGGTCTTTCCATGGTGCAGCTACATTTGGGAAGCATATGATTTCTCCACTAGGGTGTATCTCGAACCTAAACCAAAATATAGTACTATATTTTAGCTAAATAAAAACTTTCTAGAATATAGGCTATGGCAATTTTTGTATTAACAAGCCTTGTGACTAAAAACCTTCATTCAAGTTCAACATCTTCAACAAATTATACATGCCTTACAATAACCAGTAGCAACAGGTTGAAATTATAGTGCATTTATTGGTGAGAAGACATGCTGAGCTTACCGCTTTTCCAAGGCTTCTTTCACAATGTTGTGTGCAGGCAGCCACCCGAGTTGATAATAGGTAACTCTATCTACAAATTCTGCACCAACCAGAGCCATTGCTTTCTCAAACCTTTTCAACAGTATCTCATCGTTACTCTGCTCATTCCAACGAGGATTCAGATTTCCTACTCGTTTACCTAAAGTAGTAGATACTACATATCGTGGAACATCATCGGATTGCGATATCCCATTATCGACAGCGTCTATTTCTTCAATGAGATTTTCATATACTTTGCTGTATATAATTCTAACTTGTTCTTGAGAAATACTTGTGGCATCTAAGGAATTTTCAGTGGCAATTTTCTCCATAATAGTTCTGATAACTTCTTCACCATAAAATACATATATCAACCCTGCACTACTCAACTTTGTTGTCCACGGTTTAGTTGAGTCAAGGCTGTTAAAAGTTTCTGTAAACTCTTTTTGATGGTGATCATACCTACATTTGCTATGATCAAAAACAGCTCCGACATCAACAACAATATCACAATCTGCTAAAATATCAGAGGATCGGCTTCTAACAACTTTAGCATCCTTGTATTTGGGAATCTGCTTCAACATCCATACAGCACAAACTTCATCACAATGGAATGTACCATTATGTGTTCCAATAATCATGTTAAAGCAAGTTTTCTTTGATGGTGGTGATCTGCTGCTCATCAGTCGCTGCTTTTGTTTAACAAATATGGACTGGGGTATATAGCTACCATTAAATTTATGTTGCACGACACCTGCAAAATGTACATATTATTCAATGTTATAATATTATGTTTACTATTACTATTGCGTAGTATTGATTAAGAGTATTTGTTTATTCCATGATTAAAATTCAAACAAGCTTAAAACTAATACCAAGTCTTTATCACCATTCATATCACTGTTCAGGTCTAGGGTTAAAATTTTTATGGTATTGTTACATTTGTATTAAGAATTTGCCTCCCCTTAATCACAACAACGCATTAGAACTACTTATGCTTAGAATATTGCTTACAATTATTATAAGTTATGAATTTGAAAATATCAATTGGTTAACACTAACAGTAATCCAGATATTACCTTAAAAGTGGCCAGTTTATTTATAACTAATAGTAATACTATAAAAAATGTGTTCCCTTTTGTTGGACGTAGTATATAATTGAAATTACTGATGTGCAATTTTAAATTGAAATTCAATTTCATCATTATTATCATCGATATCACAATATGAATCAGAATGTCTGTGTCATAATGATATTGATAATCATTACAACTAACTTACCAACATATCACTATGATTATACCATCACTATGAATATTGAATAAAATATCGTTATCATTATTATGATTATCATCATAATCATAATGATAATGATCATAGTCTGATGGCTTCAAGTCGACTATTTAATATACTATGATAATATAAATATACTATGAGTATGGCTGTATTAGTATTACTATTATACTAACTATTAGTATTAGTATTACTATTAGTATTACTTTAGTATGCGACTATGTCAGTGTAAGACTAAGTGTCGCTGTCTTGTCTCAGACTCATGTTGATGTCTCACTTCAAGTTCATGTCTGTTATACTTATCACTTTTGAGTTTTGACTCCGATACTCAGACTCTGAGTATCGGAGTCAAAACTCAAAAGTGATAAGTATAACAGACATGAACTTGAAGTGAGACATCAACATGAGTCTGAGACAAGACAGCGACACTTAGTCTTACACTGACATAGTCGCATACTAAAGTAATACTAATAGTAATACTAATACTAATAGTTAGTATAATAGTAATACTAATACAGCCATACTCATAGTATATTTATATTATCATAGTATATTAAATAGTCGACTTGAAGCTGAAAATTCAACTGAACATGAAATCTAAACTGTTACGGTTATACGTTAGTATATTGCTAAGTTCTACTTAGATCAGTTCCGGTTCGAGTCATTTGTCTTTGAAAATATCAAATTTAAATTTTAAGCGTAACGTAAACGAGTACTTTGATTACTACTACTACTACTAGCAGTACTAGCCTACCAGGTTTTGTATCAACATGAAATAAGAACGATGTCACTGGGGTTCTTTTCAAAATATTTCTGGTGAATTGAAATGTTAACATTTATTAAAGTTTAACAAAAAAAATTAATGTTGATTGTCCTGGAGCAAGGAAGCTTGCACGTGGTCAGGCAAAGATAACTTAGAAACGGATAAAATCACAGCGATTCAAGTAAAAATTGTTAAGAGCACGCAACTTTTAATCTTGTAAATCCTAACATCACGATAACAAATCCTAATATTTTTTGGTACAAAATTCACAATCTAATGACTAAACTTTAGAAGCATGACCAAAGGGCATAAAGAGCAAATATAAAAAAATAGCTTTTTTAGACTTTGATTGAGCAAGAGTAAAGCAACATGCAATTATTAAGCTTAATATGTGTCTACCAGCATTTGTATAAGGCGGTCATTAGAAATTTTGTTGCTATTGTAAGACTGTGATATTAAATTTGATTATTCACAGAATGTCATTGAAATTTTTGCTGAAATTTAATAAAGAGCACAACTTAAGTTGGTTTATTTTCACAAAATAAGCCTGTACAAAAAGGTTCCAATAATGAGATTCAAAACTATAGACAAAATGTTGACAGTGAACACATAGAGCTAAATTGATGAACAAAAAAGCTCCTTATTTACAAGTATAATATAAATGTATGCTAAAGTAAGTTATAATATACTGATATGCAACTTAACAGTATAGTATATCAATAATACAAAGTAGTTATATTTATACTAGCATTGGCAAGTGATATCATATTTGCTAGCATAATGGAATGCTTGTAAAACAGTTTCTGTAAAAGAGGAGGTAAAAAGATCTAAGTGCATAGAAGAGTAAAAACATTCATCATATGTTTTCATATTAGCAATAATAAAAATATAGCATGCAAACTTCTATTCACAAACAAGTTCTACACAAAGAGAAGTTAATATCAATTGATTGTCATTAATAACTAACACTTCATGAATATAATAATCTAATAGAATGGCCAGGATACTTCTAATACTCGACACATCTACAGGTCGTCTTCCCCGGCATACATGTCGGCCAACCGAGAGAATTTTGGTCCCCAGTCATTGAGGTAATCAAAGTCTTGATCACCGCCAGAACTGCTGCTATGCAGCGAGCTAAGGGTGCCTGCATCACTGCCCATCCCCTCATAGTCATAATCCTTGAGCTCATCTCCTGGACAGTTGGTCGGGTCATCATCAGCATCGTTCAGTCGTCCATTGATGAAGTTACCCACATCCGGCTGATCATTATATTCTTCTACAAAGCAACCACAATAAAACATATACTCACGCAAGTTTATAGTCACTATCCCTGTGAGAAACCCCCTGGCGGAAAGGGTTTTTGTTAGAGCGGGCTAAGGACTTATTTAAATGAGGCACAGGAGCAATTATGACTGGATGCTCTTCCTAGCATCACCAATGGCCTTTGTCCGGGCTCGAACTCATGACCTCGTGTTTACTAGACAAACGCTCTAACCCTTAGACCACGGCTGCTCCACAATAAAACATATGGTAGCTATGAATTCTGTAGTCTAGAGAATTAGATACACTTTATGAACATAGACATAAGAACTAAAGCAGAAGATGAATGCCAAATTAAAATAAGATATGCCCAGAACAAAAACTGTAGCTGTGTGACACGTTGTGATACATACGAGGTGATTTCTGAAGAGGCACATCTGTGAAGGGCTGTATGTTAGGGTAGAGAGGTTTGCTAAGTCTGGAGATATCGTATCCGTGCTGGTCCTCCTCGGGCATTCCCTCCTCGTCATAGTTGTATATTGTTTCCTTGATGTCATTGTACGGATCTATTAGAGTCTCACTTTTCTGGATGCTGCTCCTTCGAGTAACATAGCAGAATATTCCCAGAGCCAACACTGGAACAAGATAAACCTTCTAGCTAACCAACACAAGTACAAGTAGACTGTTGTAAATTGGAAACTAGTAACATGTAATACAATGTCAGTGACTGCACGACATGACCTAGTATCAGTGACAAAGAGAGAGTTGGTTACTTACACAGGACCAGAAGTATTGCCATTATGAGTGCAATTATTCCGTTGGAAGCCACGAGCAGCTTAGAAGCACTAGGGGCAAGGTTACACAGTTGTCCAGTATACAGTTTCTTAGTGTCTTCGTGTATATCACAGTCACAGGTGAAGGACCCTATGTGGAAATTATAGCAAATATTGCAACACTACTCGGAATTCCACAGGCTTTAGAAATATACAGCTTTTAGTGGTAGCTATTAATTCTATTTGTCAATGATCATATTAATGTTTCAAACATGTGCCTAATATGGCAGTGCCTGCTGGTATGTTGACAGAATATGAAAATGCAACTCTAAGAATGACATGCTATTAGACAATGGAAGACATTTAAAAGTTTATAAAATGTAGCAGCACACAACTGTATGAATTAACAAACACAATTGTATGTGTAGGAGTCGTAGGCTAAACCATAAGCAAGTGAAAAAAAACATATTTTTATTAACTTTTAAGAAAAATAATGATATAGGCGAGAAGCTGGCTCAATATACATCTGCTGTGCCAAACACATGAGAACATAACTACAAAATGTCTCAAGAATGGCGAGTGTAATAGAGAACTTAAAGAGCTGGAACTATTAACAATTATTGCTGCAAGCAGATTGCCTGAGTTACTGTGATACTCAGTAATGCACAACACTGAATTTCCTGTCAAATATAACACACACCTTTGGTGTTGATGCACTTCCCATGAAAACAAGGGTTGTTGGGGAAACATTCATTAATATCTTCGCAATATGGAGCAGTGTACAACGTAATGTATCCTCCAGGACACCTATGCATACCAAATATATAGATATAGATGCTGTATACAATTACTAGCCAGAGATACAGAAAATTCGGGTAGGGAATTGCAAACAGCACACAGTATTAGTACAGCCTTTAACAACATAAGACTAAACTTGGACTGTTTTGGTAAGCTTACTTGTACCAATAGACCAATAATATGCAAAGGAAAAATACATCAATACTCCAAGTCCCCAGTTTAACAATTTACAGTTTGAAAACATTTTCTTCAACTATAAACCTGTTTAGAAGTTGAGTCATATAGGCCATTTTTTTAATAAAATTAAATGATTAATTTAGTAACCAGTAAAACACTACCAGTCAATCAGTGTACCTGCAGTCAAAGTCCCTCCATATGTCAACACACTGCTGTATACCAGGACAGTTAACGTCAGCACATCCATCACTTGAACAGCCGGCAGCTACATTCTGTCTGCGCAGCAGACGTATGTCAGCTGACTGAGAATTCTCAGACTCCGTAGATGGGAGCCACTTGTTATTATAACGAATATCTGTTACACAGGCTAAAAGTGAAAAGGAAGGAATTAGACCTTTGAGTGCAACATTTCCAGGATAAATAATAATATTAATATTATTATATAGCAAACACCCACTCATTTAGAAGTTAGAGTCAACAGTATATCAACCCTTCTTAGCATTGGATTAGCAAGGTTTACATCCTACAAGTCTTGTAGCAGTAGTTTTTACCATTATTTTGATATGGAGATGGGATCTTATTTATACTATATATAGTATATATACTGACTACTGAGTGAGTAGTCAGACTTTAGAGTATATATACTCACTGTTATCAAGGTCACTGCTAGCTGATATGTTTGATGCCAGAATATCAGCTCCAGAAACAAATCTGCCATCTGTTGCAAAGAGCTGGTGTGAATACACATCTACAAGTTCAAAACATAAGCAGATTATAGAATAGTAATTTTAGGTTTAAATGATGTAATTTTAAAACCTATGGTTAGATACAGCAAGATAGATATTTGCTCCCACGATTGTCGAAAACAGACTTTTATGGTCCCCTTTAGCTCACACAGTCACACTAGTACCATGTGACCAGCAAGCAGTGAACCAAAAGTCTAACAGCTATTCGCCCGTTTTACCTTGCTTCTCAGCAATAAACTTGCACTTGTTCTATGTATTAGTTTGTTCAAAGGTAACTATGAAAAAATGTCATCTCCTCACTTCAATTACAAGAAGGTAGATGGATGTCATTAGCCTTTTTGGGCACTCAATACTAAGTATCTTCGTATCTTAAACTTTGAGTGACCAATTTCCTAGTTGATCTCTTTGTGTATTTTACTATGAATTAGTAACACAGATAATATTTGAATTACTAGGAGCCATTTAATACCTTCACCTAGTATACAAGCCATCACATATATTTTATTGCCTTTTTATAAATCCATCTTATTTTATGACTTTTTGTGTATATGCCACAAATGTAAAATACATTGAGCCAAAAATTTTGCCCACTTGAATCACAAATTTAAGAAACAACTGTATGCCTCTCACTTGTACCCTGACTGGATCTGTATTTAAAAGCTGCAAATTTTATGCTATGAAAGTGGCATCAACCCCCAACCTCAATCTAGCTAACGAATTGCATTTCGAAGGTTACAATTCTAGACATCAGATAGCAAAGGCTCTTCAGGCCAACTACTGACTGCACCTAAACCTGTGTTGGCAGCATGGTTTGATAACTTTTCTGGGCAGCGCCAACAGCATGGCTGCAGAAGGTTCAACATGTTAGATCATCACCCCATCTAGATACTGTAAACAGGGTCATACCTTCATGTTGAGCAAAATATCTGCCTTCCCCGCCATCTAGTTGCAAAGTGAACCTCTTCCCGTATCTAGTGAGAGTTACGTGATGTAGATCACCGTCAGTAACAGTAACTGGCAAAGTCGCTATTTGCTCAGCATTAGCTGGGTCAATGACATCACTTCCTATGTTATACCGTAACTGCAGTTGACCAGCTACAATCTAAAACATACACATTGTGCGTGAATACAGTAACTCGCATGGTTCCAACAAGTAGGCCAATAATTCTAACAGTGAGCATACAAATGTGACAGTGTGAGTCATACGAACAACTTAGGAAGTATCTACTGAGAGCTAGGCATCTGTATAAAAATAGAACTTTGATTACACAATTAGCACAATTTCTCGTTGCATACTACCATCTTAAGCTTACCATAGCTATACAATTTATATGTACCTGAAGAACTGTATTTACTACTTTACCTGTACACACATAAAGTTACATGTAAGATAATTACCAGCAACTTGATATATTCGCCATCAACATTTCCCTGAACATACAAGAGTAGGCCATTGTTATCAGTATCTCGAGAACGAAATGACAGCCGGATATCAGTCTCAAAGTTTTCCTTTAGACATTCTGTGGCACTTTGACAAAACGACTCCATTTTCCACTCCACGTAGCTGTTGGGTGAGAAATCCATGTACCCAGTTTCTGTAAATAATGTACACACATGCAATGAAGCTGAAATATTCCACAAAGAATCACTAAAGTTTATTGAACCGTACAGTTCATTTTACACACATCTTTATGCAGGGTAGGTTTAATGAACCTCAAGCTTAATAATAATACAAAAGAGGTGGCAGAGAACAGTAGAGAATAAGTGAATGCATAAAAATATATATAAAGTTTTAAACATTTATCAGACAAAACCCTAAAAGCAAAACAATATTAAACTTTACTTCATTAAATTGAAAACTTGACCATGGCACTTTAGCGCAGGTTACAACAAGCGTAATGTATTTCGTAACTAGTTCCGTTGTTTTTAACCCAACAGATCCGAAATCATTTTAAACAACAACATATCTTGAAATGAACATGTCAACATCAAATAAAGTTAAAACAAACCAATAAAAACTCACCAATAAGACAACCGTCTCCCCTCCAACCAGGCTTACACTCACACGTGTATTTACCATCCAGTCGGCCTGTGCAGACACCATTTGCTCCACAGACAGGCATCCCATTACTGTCTGTACAGGCTCTATCTTCACTTGGACAGCTGTCTTCAGAGTTGGAGTGTCTTCCCACAGCACCAATGTACAGATCATACAGCTGCAATAAACGCAATGCGTAAGGCTCCTAACTCCTATTATAAAATTATCGTGCAGGGTGATAACTCCTTGAGTTACTTGAGCTCTTAGCTCGAGTTAACATATCTTTCAAATATGCTTTAGTAGAAACATAAGTTTCTTCTATTGTGAAGGTGTGGACCATGGAACTCTGTTCTATGCTGACAAGGGGACAAACCCTGCTGTATGCAAGTTGGGGTGTATGAATATAATGGGTGTATCATAACTAAAAGTCACTTCAACAAAAAATGAATAAAATTGATGAAAATGTTGATATTTACTTCTCCATTATGCTTGAGTTTCTTTACGCAGCCATTAAAGGATGAGCGACTAGAAACTTGTATTTCATTAGGCCACCATGTAGTAGCAGAGTTCTGTCGGCCACCCAGCTCTAGCAAAGTAGCCACATTGAGAAACTGGTTCTCTCCAGGAGTTGGCTGAGTATCCTGACAGAAGTTCCTGCTGTCGCCAACTTGACTCGTGTCAGGATCCAGTGAATACGGATCTCTGCAGTCGTCCACAGTCAGTGTCACTACCTAACAAACACAACGAGTCAGTAGAGTGGGCAGACCAGAAACTATGGGGGAAACCTTTTTGAAAGTTTAAAACAAAATTTACTGAATCAAGAAATTTGAAACTCTATTGGTCATGCCTATTTTGTTACATTCACTGAGCCAACAAAACAAGATTAAGAAAAACATACAAAATATTTTCTAGTTACAGGAACAGTTGTGCAAAATACATACCCTGTCTATCTTGGCTACTTCCAGTTTGTGCCATTTGCCATCATTTATGACCTTGTTAGCTGTTAGTATCACATGGCCAGTTCCATAATCAACATACACTACAGGTTTACCGTTTGATAATGTGATGGCGAGGTAGTCAGTCACAGCATCTGCACCAGACCCTGGATAACATTGATTACTAGGAACATGAGATTAACAGTATTTACAGCAGGAAAGAAAAGTAAGTTTCAGTTATAGTATAGAAAAAAATCTTTCACACAGCTCACAGAGGGTGAACAAAGAATTCATAAATTATTTTGGAGAAAATTTGCTGCAAATAGACAAGCTAAGACAGTATATAAATAAACGTAAAAAATTGCAAAAAAATAAGTGTATACACGACTGTACCAGCTGAGTGGCAGTACATTAACTTTAACTGAACTAGCATACCAGGATCAGTGTTGGGGCCGTTATACAAAATTAGGCCATTTGATTTCGCCGTCATGACTTCAATAGAGGTTGTGCCATTACCGCACTGAGACAGAGTCTTGTACTGAGCCCAGCCATTGCCGTTAAAACTGTGTCGCAGTTGTTGGCATCTCGGCCCATCAAATGATTTCGGACATTCACAACTAAAATTAACCTCAACAGGGTTGCTACTCAGCACTCAAAAAATTCAACATTGGCTCTAATATGAGATATAGTATAACAAAACAATACAGAAAATCACAACTGATAAATGTGCCAGAAATATAAGGTTTTTCTTAGAAGAGGGCTGTCCAAAAGACAGCCCCAGGGCTGGATGTGACCCCCAGTCTACATTTATGTGGTCCTCAAAGGCATAATACTAAAATAATTTTTCACACATATATGAATTGGAGTAAAAAAAAACTTTTTAAATGCCTCATTTATACACATGCTACAAAACATATAGCCTGCAGTAACTATTAGGACTTTATTGTGTAATGATTCGTAAGAATTTGGAATAAAGT
Source organism: Bugula neritina (assembly GCA_964035545.1). Taxonomy (NCBI): domain Eukaryota; kingdom Metazoa; phylum Bryozoa; class Gymnolaemata; order Cheilostomatida; family Bugulidae; genus Bugula; species Bugula neritina. The sequence continues at coordinate 25,688,812 of OZ037765.1, forward strand.
AATTTGAAAAATACTAATGCTGTGGCCCTCAGCTCAAGCTAAAGATTACAATGTGGCCCTCGCCACCGGAATATTCCCATTCAGTGGCCCTTGCTCTGAAAAAGTTGGACACCCACTTTCCATATATTTATATTAGATAAGAAAGAGATGCAACCTACCTAGTAGTGCGACTATGCTTGTTGTAGATGCACACACCACCATTAAGGCAGCTGTCAGGTGTACAGTACTGGTCTTCAGATCCATCGTCAGTGCTACAGGTACAGTTGGCTTCCACCACTACAGTCACGCCAACCAGCGAACTGCCATTGGCATTAACAAGGGTTGGAGTGTCCAATATTACAAGAGTATTGGTGCAGCCACTGTCACACACCTCTTGTAGACATTCATTGATGGGAACCTGGGCTATGGGCATACCGAGAGCCTTGCCAAGCTATACAACATAACAGAAAGCAATCAATGAATATCATTTATATATTTTCAATAAAATACTAAACTATAAATGACTACAAAACTAAAAACAGAAGAAATATAATAATGTAAAATGCATAAGTCCACATATAATCAGCACAGCAGTTTATACTTTTATCTATTTTTGTTTCAATTGCTTTGACAGGGTAACGATCTTTTACAAATGGTTCAAAAATACTGTAGTGGTTATTCATTCGGAGCCAAAAAGCTTAAACCTTACCTCTGGATCATCTAGCACAGCACCTATTAGCTTAGATGTGTTATAATAAGGGCTTCCATGAGCTGAATATCTGATATCAACATATCCAGGAGTATTGGAGTCCAGAACAGAGAACACATCAACAGAGTCAGTGTTAGTGCCCAACGAATTTGCCATTCGAGTTATGAAAGTGTCATATGGACTTTGACCAGTTGAATCTGGTTCTAAAAACTCCAAAGCTGTGCCTAAAATGATTGATTGTTTCAAATGCACAACTTTTTTGCAGTTGGTAACAAAATATTATATTTATGATTGAACTAAAAACAATCATTTAAATCCATCTAAAATTTTAATTTCCCAGTTCATTAAAAATATTTCACTAAATAAGTGTAAGCATTCCACACCTTTAATTCTTATAGAAGCACCATTCCAAACTGGAGCTTCTTCTATTGTCTTGATTGTAGCTCTAACAGTAGATATAGCTTCAGCTTTTACTCTACACTTGTCTTTGCAGAGTTCCACCTGTGCAGCAGTGCCACCTTCTACATTACAGTTGAACGCACAAGTAGTATCCTTGATGTAGTTATCAATAACCTTACATCTGAATTCATATACACCAGAGGGCAGTTCTCTCATATCTACTGTTATCATTCCCGAGTCGGAATCAATGCTACAACAGATTAGTATTATGAATTAATTACTATAAAAAATAAAAAAGATAAAAAATGTTGCATACAGCCTCAGAGTATAAAGGATTTTCAATGATTCCAATAAGCTACATACATTGTATGTCCAAGTATTCCAATATAGAAAACATCTAATGATGCTATCACACAAAAAAGTAGTAAGTCATCTAAAACCCAACTCTCTGGGTCACCCAAGACTGTGGTAGTTCTTAGCCAGTAGCTCAGATGGAATGAATAAGGTTTCTAACTCACCTAAAACCAGAGTTCCATTCACCAACTTTCTCGTACGTCTTGTAAGGTTTATCCCAGTCATCGGGATCCTCAGCATAGCAGTCACCAATATCCACTATCTGGTATTCACCTGCAAGGAATTCAACTAGTAGTACATCGCGTCAATACTACACGCAATGTAGTCTGAGAATTCCACACTCGCAGGTATAATAAACAGCAGACTAGCAATATTGTATACTGAAGCTGCAACACAAGCAATACCAAGAAGCTACATCAAAATGCTTTTCCCATCATCTCTTTATATCTTCACAAACTATTTTTCCTGATTTTTGCCTTACTTGACCCATATTGGCTTAAAATTACAATTGATATAATTGATCGATTTTCAAATAAATTTACTAGAAATAATGAAATAAGCATTTTTACTGCAAACAAAATTTTGCAAATGATCTAGCAAATTAAACGCACACACTCTGCTGAGATTATTGCATAAAACCAATTACTTACTTCCCCATGCTATAGAAAAGGATACAAAACGAAGTATGAGACACAAATATTACAGAACAGTGAGAGACATTATGCTTGAATTCATCAAAGAGGATAAAGATCAAATCATGCAATGCAGTTTCTTTTCAATGATAATAAAATGGGATAAGAGTCACTCCAATAAGTTTCAGTTATGAAACCATCAACACAATATTCAACTTGAGATGCATTGCAAGCTAGGTGCTCTTACCGCGTGTCTTATTTTAGATACTAGGAGATAAAAACACTAAAACTTTAAATAATTAAAACAACTGAGATGCATTTAGTCGAGTAGTAGTTGAGCTGTTAACATTTGTCAAGTAAATATGCAAGTAGACAGGAATTGCTTCCCCTTGCGCAGGTCATACCTTTGTAGTTATAGACGAGAGCATCTCGATGACCAGGGGATGGCGGGTTGTCATCCTCGTCAGCCACCACAACTGTAAGCTGCCGAGTGTCACTCTTGTTCTGTTTATCAAACAACTGCAGATAGAAGCCTATTTCAGCACCTTGTGAGGCCTCTCTATCCAACACCGTCTTAGTCAGCACCTCACCAGCCCCATTAGCCACGAGCAGACCCGCAGGAACGTCCCATTCTATATAATCCCAACACATGTACTATACCATAGAATATACTACACTATTCTATAGAATATACTATACCATTATATAGAATATACTATAATACTCAATAGAATATACTATACTATTCTATAGAATATACTACACTATTCTATAGAATAAAAAATAAAACCTCATAAGAAGCAAAATCTAGCTGATAAAAAGTTGCCATAATTTTGCGGCAATCAAAATTTCGGGCTAGGTGTGTTGATGCCCACCTATTTAAATGAATTCTGGTATGCTGGTTATGTACAATATAGAAATGAATAATAAAATGCACAATATTTCACACAATCACAGTTTTGTGAGGGCATAAATTGAATACTTCTTGACACAACATTCTTTTGGAATATGATATTTACATACATGACAAAATTCACTGGAAGCTAAAGACATCCTTGTTTTCTAATGGCAAAAAAATGATTGGGGAGGCAACTTGTAAACCTCAAACCCAGATATATGTGTATGTTACACAGCAGAATAAATGTTTTAGCTACAACACCAAACATGTCGCCACCAGATGCCCACCTTCATGAAAGATAAACTCAAGAAAGGGGTTGGCTTGGGATCCATTAGTTGGGACCATTCTGAAAGGCGGCCCATGTCCTATTTTGTTGTCATCATCATCAATAGCAAGAATTTCTCGCGGTATCGTGTGAGACCCAATCGGCATGTTCTCTTCAATATGGACTACTGGGTCCACCAGTCTTGGCCCGTTGTCATTAACATCATCAAGTACAACAATGAGCGTGCTGGTCCCAGTGCGTCTATGGGGAAACCCTGCACAAAGATTAGACAACATTTTGATTAAAAATTAAACCATTGAAACCAAATTAGAAGTAATGCTCATCATCTGTGTAACAAAAACTTGTCTTATAATGAAAATAATATATTACTGTGGATAAAAAGTAATTGTATGAAATAGCTCGGTAATATAACAGTACGATTTTTTCAATATGTTAAATGTACCAATGGTAACAAATTACCATTATCAACAGCTAGAACTTTCACAGTGTGGGTCTCCAAAAGCTCCCTGTCTAACAACTTCTGTGTTTTCACTTCTCCACTCTTGACATCAATTTTAAAATATCGATCAAAATCTGAATTGAGAGTGCGGCTGATGTAGTATCTACAACATTGCAAGTGATTAAATTCATTCTCCATTTGAAATCTATCAAGAAATAACACTATTACGGAGAATACAAATATTGAAAAGAATTGCCATCACTGTTCCAGAACTGCTATTCCATTACTAATCCACAATATCTCTATGAATACACCATTTATTTACAGTAATTGAAGATTGAAAGACTTTCTTATATGAATAACATTTCTAAAACAATGTGACGCAAATATGATGTAAATTTTAATATATCATCACCACCTTTAAAATTGCATTTCTTTCATTTTATTTTATCTTGATAACAAATAATTAGTAATTTTAAAAAGATTGTATTTTTAAGAACTTCAACAAATTCAATTTAAAATGAACCATACGAAAGATTGAATATCACCAGTATTGAAATTTTACTAGATAACTCACTCTATTTCACTGTTCCTTGGCGTACTAGATGCGTCTCGGTCTGTAGCAATAAATGTGTGCACTGGAGTATCTATAGGTACACTTTCAAGAAGATTAACAGATACTGTGTTTGGGTCGAAGGTAGGCGTCTCATCATTCTCATCCACAACTAAAACAGACAACAATTATGTCTGCCTGTGTCTGTTACGCATATCTGCATATATCCAAGTGTACACAATGTTAGAACACAGGTCCCGTTTGAATATTGAAGTGGAATAAATTGTTGCACAGAAAAAACGCTTATGAGTCACATTCTCTTTAACAAACTTGCATCTCATAGTACTTATTCAAAACTAACTTAAACAAGTTTCCAATGGTGTAAATATATGACCCTTAAATATCTATTGAAAACCTTCAAAAGCGGCATATTGAAAAAAAAAACAGTTAAACTTTAATGAAGAGCTTGAGAGAAACATTTGTGAAACAGATACAAGCTTACAAATGAGCGCATGCTTTGCAGTTGATGAAAACCTAATTATACGTATTACGGATAGAAATAGAAAGTTGACACAATTTTTTTTTCAAATTTTATTTTGTTGTGTCAATTTTTATGCTTTAAAATTCAATACATTTTAGACAAATATATCTTGATCAGGTGTAATAAACTGCAATGTGAATACTGAATATATAATAGGGGTATGGGTAGTCTTGTGCAGTAGTTGCAAAGTACTTACCAGTAATTTTGACATTAGCTGTATCTTCATATATCCCATCCTTTACAGTTACTTCAATATTAATTACAGGAGGAATTCCCTTCTCATGAAAGTGTTCAAAATCTAGTCTCTGAAAAGAATCCAAATTTATAAATAAAAATCAAACGTTTACCAAAAATTACCAATATTACAATTTAGGAAAAGTATTGCGGAATTTACAAATATTCATTTCAATAACAAATAGTACATGCTACGAGTCCTAGAACAATCAATTTATGTGCCCTTTTATAGCTCCTCTAGAATATAAGACTATAATAAAAAGGTAAAGCCGAGAGTAACCTCAAACACTGATGTATGAACAATACCTGCTGATCACGGATAAATATGTTGCCTTGGTTGTCTATGCTAAAGTTCTTCAGAGCCTGGTCATCAAGAAGGAACGCAAATGTCGCATCACTATCAAGATCTTCAACCAGAACCTGGACAATGAAAGACTGAGGTCCAGCTAGCTCTGAAACCCGTCTCTCGTACACGTCAGGAATAAAGTTAGGAGGGTTGTCATTCACGTCCCCTATGTTGACTGTCACTGTTCCAGTAACTAGAGGCAAGATAAATAATATCAATTACTAAAAACTTACTAAAAAAGTATTGGGCCGGCTGGTTACTAAGATGACAAGAAAAGATTCAGGTATTTGAAAATCTTATATAATATGGTTCAAAATAGTTTCATTGATGATATCAACCTACACTTACTTTACCTTTCAACACTGACAAAATATTAAAATTAATGAGAAGATGTGAACAAATAAGGCAGGAAGCAAGTGATGTATTCAAACCTGTTCGCTGGTTAGGAGTTCCCTCGTCATATGCGATAACCTCAAGCGTGTACCTGTCCACCACCTCTCTATCAAATTTAGCTAAAGTCTTGACTACACCACTTGGCTCAATAGAGAAATAAGGATATCCTGTAGCAGGGAAGTCCTTTGGTTCAACTGACTGGGAGTTAAGACGGAATTGTACTTTGCCATTATTACCTTCATCTTTATCATCAGCCCGTATAGTCAGTATTTGACTTCCTAAATCCCAACAATTAAACTCATAGTTTAAAGCAAGTAACTCGACGAACATATGTAATAATGTATGAGACTAACAAATGCCTTGACTTTAGAGAGACTCATTCTTTGATACCATATGAATAAGAATACATCCACCAACACCAATTGGCCAAGGAAAGAGGTGGCTAGTAAATTCTCACTTTATGAAACTGAAAGATAGGTTATTGGTATTAGTATAATTAGCGCCATATTTAAGCCACCACATTCCATTGCTGTGATATAAAGTCTTGCCATCTAATGGATAACTATAGAGTTTCAGCATGATTTGACAAAAAGTATCCTTCTAAAACCACCTCTAATTAAAAAAAATATCCAATAGCAAGTGGCATGGTAGATTACCAACACAACATTACAATACAGCAGAAAAACTATCATTGCACAGCTAATATTCATACTGTATAACCACACTATCACTCTATCACAAACAATCCGTGTACATGTATTATAGGGCAACATACAGGAAAAGCAGTTTAGACAATGTAGAAGTTCTACCCACCTGTCGCCATATCTTCTGCTATTGTGATAGATAGCGTGTTTTCCCTGAAGACAGGATCATTGTCATTGATGTCTATTGGTATGACTGAGATGATGGCGTAGCCGATACGAGTAGTGGGAGTATTTGGCTCATCATACGCCAAGACATTGATATCCCAGTGTGACTGGAGATCTCTATCGAGAGACTTTACCAAATACACCTGACCTGTAAAAGTAACCAATTATAAAAAATTCTTAGATAATTTCAGTGTTTTATAACACATATTAGCATAGCAACTATTCACTTTAAACACACCCCTCCCCTCCCAATCTAGTTACCCTACAATATAATGTTGATAGTAATTGAACATGTACATTTCTTCAACCTTGGCTCTTAGAGTGAGTAAATTAATAAAGTGTGGGTTAAATGTTAGATATTATTGCTAAAGTAGCTTTTTTAACAAGCAGCTTTGAAATGTATTGAAAGAATATATGACATAGTAAAGTGTGAAGTACCCAGCCAATGTTAAACCACTGCTGAGTAAGACAGTTGCAGTATGATTAGTGGTTTCTCACCTCAAGGCCCTGTGCCAATGACAAAAATACAGATTTTATATTAATATATCAACTGTGTGTAATTCAGCAATGTGTGTCCTGTGCATAAACTAGGCCAAATATTTTTTTCACAAAACTTGTAATGTTCTCATTGTACAAAGTTTACTTATTAAAAAAATCTTTGAAGATCATTTTCAAAAAGCCATGTTTAAAATAGACACCTTGACTAATTTTCCATTGCATTTGGGTATGGAGACACGCTGAAAATTCAAAACGGCCACTACAAAATTCCTGTGATGTCTAAAGTATCAAGTTGAGTAGCACATCAATAGTACACAGGTAACTAGTGAGTAGATAGACTAACAGAAGTGTGATGCCAACCTGAAGTAGGATTTATCTGAAATCTATCACTCAAAGCACCACTAATATCATAAGTGATGTTGTTGGGACGATCCACGTCTGCATCAGTGGCTTTTACCTGCAATGTACACACTTTTTTCTATAATTTAGTGTCTTTGTCCCACAAATGCGTTCAGAATACAAGACAAGGCGGATGCTAAGAGCCAGGCACCTTAAATGGTCAATTTAGCACAACTTGTGGTTATTGAATAAGGCGTATTCTAAGATTTGATATAAAGTTTGATGAAAATAATAAAAAGAGTGATGGTTATACCTTGACAATAGGGAATCTATTAGATGTTGAGACATCAGGGTCTTCTTCCACAACATTAGTTACTGTGTAGACTCGCTGTGTAAACTCAGGCACATTGTCATTCATATCCAGCAACTTGATATGTACATTAGTCCTGGCTTGGAATCGACCGTCACTTACTTCCACTACCATATTATAGACCTGCAAAGCATATCTATTAGCTCAGCAAACATACAATACACTAAGAATGCATACACTACATTCATGATGATGTAACATATACTAATTAGTAACTAGCAGAGAATAAAAGTACTAAATTCAACTTACCTTTTTACTTTCATAGTCAAGCCGAGACGAATCAAATACAAGAACATCTCCAGTATCTGCGATTTCAAATGCCTGATTATCGTTACCACTAATGGTTATGTATTTAAAATTGTTCTGTATGTCAAGGTCACTGGCCCGTATGTTCATGACCCTCCGACCCTTGGGAGCGGTCTCCTCCACCTGGCCATCGTACTGATCTTGAGGAAAGTAGGGCTCATTATCGTTTATATCGTTGATGTTCACCTGTACAGCTGTAATTTCTACAATATATGACAGCCATAGCTTTGACACTGCATAGCCACACAGGCATATTATATTCTATTACACTAATTCGACTTTACAAATTATATCACAATTGCTGTCATTGTGAACAGAGCAGTGTGTGCAATAAAATACAGTACAGAAACGAAATAACATAAACTTATTTCACTACTAGTCCAAGTTAACCAAAATATCAACAAATATGTGTAGCATATTTATTAAAAGCATTTTGGAAGCTTGTGAAACCTGAAGATATTACTAACATTCTTACATAAGACAGGTAAAAGTAAATGCAAAAACTCAATGTTTATTTGGAAAAATAAAGAAAAAGCTTACAGGTTTAAATCACATAGCAGAAACAAGCAATACTAACGGCTGTTTGGCTGTCCATCAGATTGAGGTCTAGCAGAAGGTGCGCCATCTGTAGCTTTCACTTTCACCACATACTGAGATACTTTCTCTCTATCAAACAGGAAGTCCGTGTTCACATAGAGACCTACAACCCCATTCTCCATGTCTACACGGAAAAGACTGGAATGCTCCCCAGGCTCCAAGGTATACGTTTTCTAAAAAATAAGGAAATGAAACCTTATGAGTTTATAGTATTCTATATTATATATAATAAGCGTACAGAGTAAATATACTATATGTTTACAAGCTGTCCATTCTAATGTCAACTTACAGTTTTAAAAGCAGGAGTAATATCAGAGTCATTGGCCTTCAGCTCTACAACCCTGGTGTTGATAACAGTTGAGTTTTCATCTACAGATCCGATGATGTACCCATTATTGTCTATATTCTCAAACACTGGAATGTTGTCATTAACATCTATTAGTTCTATATCGATAGTTTCTTCAGCTGCAACGTTACTGCCACCACTCTGTGGCTGCAAGAATGTAATACAAATAAACATCACAATTTATCTGTCAGCATATAATAAAAGACATGAATTACAGGCTTACTATTACCCTGGCGCAAAGTATATATACTATATAGCAATAATTTGAAGTTCAATGTTATAGTAGATGGTACCACCATTACTTTAAATATTACATGTGTATACAGACAATTCTCCGCAACAGAATTTATGATGCCATGTAATCTTTCATATGCTGATAAGATACATTGCCATCTCGGAAAATCAGCTGAATTTACAATAAAGTCATTCTGACTCCATTAGAAAAAACAGCATGGATATTAAACCAGATACTGTTCATTTGGTGCGCAAGCGATTATTAAATAGCGAAGTTATTTCATGTAAAATAAGATTGTAAAAAATGTTATGTGAGAAATCATTTATTCAAGGATCATTGCTTTCGACGAATGCTTCATAACCTGAACCATAGTCAAGTATAAGTGCATGTAAATAACAAAATCAACACTATTAAGTAACATAGTGTAAAGTTAGTGGTAAATTTATTGAAAGATGGTGACTCATGGTTCCCTACCGTGACTCGGACTCTCAGTTTATAGAATCTCAGTCTATCAGCATCCAGGTTCTGTGACTGGTAGACTGCCAGACAGAGCTCATTGTTGGTATTGCACTCCTGGTTATCTGTGAGCATGTAAAACGCCCCAAGAGTGGTGGTGGGAACCAGGTAGTAGTTTACTGGGCCACCAGTAGCCGTCTCAGCCTACAGATAGTTGGGAAACACTCCACTACTTTGCCACAAACTGGACCACTTGTAGCGGAAAAAAGTTTCAAAAATTAAAAAAAGTATATTAAAAACAACATTTTTTGTCAACAAAAAATAAAAGTCAAATATCTATTACCAATATATTTTAGTATCAGCAAGATGAAACAGGTGTTAAAATATTCCAAACCCAAGAAATATTGGTGTCTAGTATATGCCTGCTAAAATTCCTCCAAAATATGCTACATATTCCTACAATAAACTGTGACAACAACCTTAATGCGAGCAATTATTGTGTCATCGGTCAAGTTTTCCAGAATTTTAAATCCAGGTTCAGGAACTTGTGTGAACACCGGCGGACTGGCATCTTGCCGAATATTCACGGTGAACTCAACACTCTTGGAGCGATTCCCGCCATCAGTGACAGTGATGGTCATTACTTGAGTCTTTGGCTCCAGAGATGCTAGAAGTTTCCTATAAATCAAGTAACCAAACAACTGGAAAGGATTACAGAACACGCTTATAATACCAAAGCTTGAGTACAGTTTATATAAGGCAGAGGTAGCATGTGATTAAGAAATAGGTTGTACTGTAATGAATATCTCAATTCCTTAAATATATATGGATGTAGTATTTGGAGCAGCTGTGATGTAGTGGTTAGAGAGCTGGCCTAGTGAAATACGAGGTCAGTGGTTCGAGCTCCAGCAAAGGTCATCCGTGATGCTAGGAAGAGCATCCAGTCATATTTACTTTCTCATCATAATAAAAAAACAGCCCTCAGCCTGCTTTTAGGAAGCCCTCTCCATTGGAGAGGAGGGGGGAGGAGAAGGGAATTCACTATAAACTTTCGTGAGCTTTTCTTGCTTGCAGCATAATCACAATATGGAAACTAAAGCAACAGACAAACCTGTTACGAAGTGTCTGGCCATCAATATAGAAATTATCATTCCCAGTGACGGTGAAGGTGAGGCCAGTGGTGCCGTTTCTACCAAAGTCTGGGTCAACAGCAAACAGATCATATATACTAGTGTTTGGAGGTGCATCAGCCGCAGCATCTTGAGACGATTGAAAGGAGGGTGAAGGATCATTGTCATTGAGGTCTAGCACTTGCATTCTATATAAGTTATACAAACACATTAACTTAATTAGATATTTGATGGTTAGAAAGCATTGTTAACAGCGCAGATAAAATTATAAACCAAGTAAGAATAGAATACTCATAGAGTACAATACTTTGTTTAAGCAGACAACGGACATCATAGGCAAGCTGATACTATAAACGCAGGTCATGTGACTTACGTGAATGTACAGAAGGCAGTGAGTTTGCTTTGGCCGCCATCTTCAGCCTTAACTGTTATTAGAATGGAGCTGGTCTTCTCCCTGTCTATTGTAGACACAGCAGTCCAAATCTCTCCTGTGTTCTCATCTATTCTGAACAGGTTAGCTCCACTCACTATTAGACTGTATTTTAGTTCACCATATGGACCTACATCCTTATCTTCAGCTTGCACCTGGTAATCACCATTAAATAACCAAAAGCTGCAGAATTATACAATAAACATGATAAGTTTCAGAGAATTCAATGTGACACAGCCAACTTCGGCAACACCTAAAATCTTATTGCAGGCGTGTAAGTTGCCAGAAAACACTAACTTCATTGATTGCTACAAAATAGTATCTAGTTTCAGTAAAGAGCTTAAAGTAGCGGGCAGCATCAAAATCATTTAAATTAATAGCTTTCAACTGATAGCACGAGTGCCATGACAAAGACAAGCATAAGCTGTCACTTGCTGAATATGCATTACCTGAACAGCAAATGCATTAGCAGTGTTCTCTGGAGCCTTGGCAAGGATTGAATAAGTAGCACACTGTGAAAATTCTGGCGGATGATTTCTACCAACTATTTCTATGATAACAGTTGTGTAGCCCACATTGAGATTCTGTGCTCCTGGAAAAGATAAATGCTGGTGGTTAATTTATTAGTATGAGTTGAAACTTCCACACAGTTGGATCTTTTTGAACAATTAAACAAAACAAGTGGCCAGTTTATAGTCACAACTGTACAATAATGCTTGTGCACTTTGTGTGCAAGTTGATTTAATTTAAGAGCATTTTCAGTCTAACAAAATGAAAAAACCCACGGAAGAATTTTTTCAGAAAGAAAAATAATTAACATGCTTTAATTGCTATGAATATAGAACTCAGTTATAGATGTTCCAGACTAACAGTACCTAGTTCACAGCATGAGCCATCATCTGTTGCTGAAACATTTAGAGTAAACGAAGATATGTCTGCATATGCCTCATTCATCAAGTCGGCCGTCAAAGTGACGGAGCCAGTAGCCGGATCTATTCTAAATGGAGACCTGGATGGTTCACCTAAATATTGTGGATATAATGTGAGTAACAAAACATCGGCACTATACACATTAGTATTAGCACTAAACACTTGCAGAAAATTATGCATTATGTAACATTATTTTGTTATTAATTAGTAATTTCTGCATATCACTGTTACATATTTTCCTTACCATAGAAAGAGGGAGAATATTTAATTAAGAGACTTTACAATACAAGCATTTATAGAAATACATAAAATACAGTAGCATTGTTGAAAGATGCAGTATAATATATTTGATGACACTTTGTAACTTACTGCCCACTATGCCATACGTTACTTTGTCACCGTCAGGATCTAGTGCTAACACTGTAGCAACTACAGAGTTCACAGTTTTTGTTGCTTCAATTTTTTCTATAGAAATAGAATTGAATTGCGGTCTCTCATCATTGGTATTCTCCACCTGCACTCTCACATAGGCTGAGCTGGCCTTCGCAGGTATTCCCTGATCAGTGGCTATCACCTTGAACCTGTAGCCTGTGCCATCTATAGTCTCATAGTCCAGGTTCCTACACCACATGTAAGACACATAGGCTCTCAACCAAGAGATGATTACAGCTGATCCAACAATAAAAAAAACAGTTTCCCGTTCTGACTGCGGCTCCCATCAAAATGAATAAAAAACCAACAACAAAAAACATTCAATTTAAATTAATCAAAACATATCTTTTTGGTTCATTTAAATATAAACTGAACAAAAATCAGGCTGCTACACAGATATAATATATTAGTTTGTCTACAGTTGACATACCCGGATACTTTAATCACTCCAACATAGCCAGTGAGGGTTTGTTGAGTTTCAACAGTGAATGGGAGAGCATCACCCAGATCTGACTGCAGACTGTATGTAATGGTCCCGCTGTCTATCTCTGATGGATCCATATCAGTGGCTTGAACTTAGGGGACAAGAACATACGCATTAAGTGACAGTTGAAAAAGCTAATAAGGTTGTTCATTTATCATTATTATTCATAGAAACAGCAATCTATGAGCTTCTATTGAGTTAGCAATAACCTAGAATACCTCTTATAATGGTTGTTCCCACTTTGCTATCCTCTTTCCACACAGTACTGTCCACGTATTCTGATATATCAAATATTGGTGTGTTATCATTGATATCTGTTATTCTCACGGTGAGCTAAAATGTATTAACAATGATGTGTGCACAACGTTATAAGAAAAAAATACTGTTAAATTATAATGCAAAATAAAAAGACACAAATGCAGAATAATATTTAATTTTTTTCAGCAAATAATAAAGGTACTGTAATATAATATAATAAAAAGGAGGGTTATTATATTAAAAATATTTTCAACTACATTATTTCAAGTATATACGGTTCAATATTGTAACAAACATAAAATTAACATCTACACATCCCTGCGATACATACCCTAGCTGTGCTACTCAGCAATGTTAGCCTTTCTGTAGCAGTAATAATCAGACTGTAGGAGCGGGCATCTGTCTCATAGTCCAAACTTTTAGTCACTCTGATTTTAGCTTCATTGGGTCGTCTAGCTGACTCCACAATCATAAACACTTGTGAATCAGGCATAGTAAATGATATGGCATCACCTTGGAAAGACTTCACTCTGATGAGAATATCCAAACTAAAATATAGAGCACACAACTCCTCATCAAATCAACATAAATTCACTAGACTTGTTTGAACTTAATCTACAATTAATATCAAACACTTTTCTGAGTTGTATGTAACTATTTTGATGATCCATACTCATTGCTACAAAATCAAAGATTTGTAACTCTAGAAAAGTATGTCCATTGCTAAAGCAGAGAATTCATCAACTCCGCCTTAAATTTTACACCTGGTGTGACATCTATAAGAGTTTTATACCTTATACCTTAATTAACAACATAGGGCAGAAATAAAGAAAAGAACTGGCCAATAGCAGGGTTTGAATTCTTGCAACACAGATTCATTTAGCTAAACAATATAACTATTAAATGAAATATTCTTCAACTGATAAAATAGCTTCTTATAGACTAAACCTACTCAACACTCTGCACATTCTCTGATACTGATGTCTCGTATATAGATTGGAAGAACTGAGGGGGTCTACGGTCTGCCCTTATATAGATGTCAGCAGTGGCCTTCTGGCTGGCTATGAACTGTTGAGCATTATCATCCACCACTTGTACTTTCACTGTGTACTCACTCCCTTTTGTGAGTCGGTCTGTGGTGAACAACTCCCCATCTTGTGTGATTCTAAACTTGGAACTACCTGCAAATAATTCATCAATCATTTCTACACCTTGCAGTGTAAACTAGCTCGCTATCTCTTCAGTGTTTTTATAATAGGCCAATACAGATATTGGCTTAGCAGTTTCCATAAAAACAGTTACATGTAAGTAAAATGCTATGGCTTATTTTTTGCTAAACAGCAAAACTTGCTTCACACTGCCAATTGAATAGCACAGTTTAGTTACTAACTTTGAAACTTGCCAAGAATATAGAGCAGATAACTTCTGGCTGTAGTTATAAAGACAGTGACCCTGTGCAGGTGTTAGCTGTGTTACTGTCAACTATTCATGATATATATTACTGTGCTCAAAACATTAAAAAATAAGCTAATATTTCTAGCTATACATATTTTGATCATTATTGATAACCACAACTAAACAGTTTATAAAAGTGTTCCTAGAAAACTATAATCTAATAACAGCCAAAATAGTTGCTATATTCGAAACATTTAAAAAGGGCGGTCATAAACTTCTTTAAAGCATTAGCCTAAATTAGTTGAATACCAAAAGCACTCACTTATATTTTAGTATCAGTGGCTGCTTTTACAAAAAAAGTAGTGACAATAAGCTATACTCCAAACTTAGGCTGACTATGAATATAAAGAAGAATGCTAAAGCATAGTTTATACAATTTTGATAAAACTAGCACAACAGTAACTTGATAACTCAGAACGGTACAGTGAGCAGTAAACAATGAACATAAAAAGATAGTACTAGTACACACACTGGCTTTACATATCTGTATGCTAGAAGTTGAAGTCAAGCAGAAAAAAAATCTAGCTGTAAACAGTCTATTTTAAACATTTTCAGCTCATAAAAATTCACAGAAATTTATTTAACAACGTTTAGTCTTATATGTGGGAAGAACAAAAGACTAAAGACTGTTTAACTAAAGTTAATAGAGTATATAGAGCTGAAACTACGCAAATTATGTTTTCAATAATGATAAAGTAAATGGCAACACTATATGAAAAATGCACGCACAATAACTTGAGTTAAATAATCAATTCAAGAATTAATATTAATGTCATAAAATGAAGTTTAATATACTATAAAATAGGTCAGTGAATTGTAGAAATTATCTAAGAAACAGTGAATAAAGCATACACTGACCTTCAAGCAGACTGTAGACAAGCTTGCTGTTGGCATCCGGATCTCTCACTGATATGACGTAGTCAACTTTTGAGTTGGGGGGAAGGTTAGCATTGAATACGGCAAGATATGGGTAGGGCTCCATGGTGAACACAGGTGGCTCATCATTAACATCCCTCAACTTTATGGTTACATCAACTATATACTCTGTAATACATTGTGAGAATGATCTCCTGTACAATGCTCATATTGCATAAGCTTAGGTATTGCAATGCTGGAATAACAGCCATGTATGTCTTTCTTAGGCAAAATGTTACAGATTTTTACATACAGAAACTCTTTAGAGTGAGAATTAAAATTTAAAATAGCAACATACTGACTAAGAAAAGCACACGGGAAGCTCTATAATGTTATACCAATTGTTTAGGTTGGTAAAATCACAGCTAAGCTTGTCATAACCAGTCATATAAATCATGAACAATAAGCTAGCAATAATTGCCCAACATTCCAGATGACTAACGGTAATAGTTAATGTGTTCGACAAAAGCAAAGTATGCTGAAGGATATTGATTAAGAAAATGTCTGCCTAGTTTAGGTTGTATAAGACAAAAACCTTTTGTATATAAAGTGAGAACATGCGCTGCTATACTTCAAGTGGCAGAAACAAATGTAGGATAATCATCTGGATGTGACTGGCATTAGTTGATACAAAAAAGGATTAATGGCCAACATTGGTGCATTACAACTGCAAGTTTACAAGCTCTGCTACAGGCAATGCAGTAACAAAATCCTCAACAATAAACAAAGTCATAAAAATAATGTCAGTTATTCTAAGAACTGCAGCCTCAAACTAAAGTTTGTACATGCAAGCTAAATCCAAGCAGTTATCATACTTTACATTTGTTCATCAATTAAAATTAAATGCAACATAAATATATTCAGCACAAGAATAAATTATAATGAAAATAGAGACAAACCTCTAGAAGCTGGCACGTTGATGATATTCACAGTTAGTTGGTATTGATGTTCAGGAGCTGTTTCATAATCCAGTCTATGTTTCTGGTTGACGAGCAGTTTACCAGTAGCTTCATCAACAGATGTGAATGGCACATTAGGATCCTCCACTAGAGAGTACTGGTTGTAGTCATCACTGATAACACCTACACTTGCATAGTCTAGGATTATCTCCTCCGCAGTCTCGTCTACAGTCTTGCTGATTGAAACCTCAACAGCTCGTTTTCGCCTCGAGTGAAATATTCCTGGCTGCTTAGAAGTTGCTGGTCTATTATTGAGAGCTTTAAAAATTATTTTGTGATGAGAGGTGAGCCCACTAGTCGAGTTCTTACCACTAGCTCCAACCACAATATTCTTGTTATAGAAAGAGCACAGAGGATGTTTAAGGAGAACCAGACCATCTTTTGTAACAACAAACGGTAAGGAGTCCTTGTTGTGCCCCAGAGGGAGTTTATTGTATGTGACTGACCCATCATTGGGCAAGGCTAGTAGAGTATCCTTATAGTTATACTGCTCACACAGAGGTACAGTGGACCAGTGTATTTGTATCCCCTGGCACTGAGAGTCAAGGAGTGCCCAAACCAGCAACAAAACATTTACTCTTAGTACTGCAATTCCCATGGTTGATCTACTCCTACAATATTGAATAAAAACTAAGACACGCATGCAATAAACTAAGATATTCTTAAAAATACAGACAGCGTCAAGCTGCTACAAAAGTATCTCTTAAAGGATTGCTCTATCTTGTCTAATAAATGGCCATTTAGGTCAAACACACACAATATTGTGTTTTTCTAAGCATGCATTGACAAAAAGCATTTGACCAAAGGTAGAAAAAGTTAGTTGAAGTTGAGGGTGTAGATTGGTAACAGCCAAAACGCCGATTTTGAAATGAGCTGGGAACTGTGACGTAACAGCGCCAGCATTCCTGCTGGTCACGTGACTATACAAATGAATTACTATAGAAATATGACTGTGAGATGTGATCTTTCAGCTCGTAATTTGTATATTTATAGAAGTGCAAATGTGAATTCTCTTAATCTATAGCTTTTTGACATTTTAAATAACATGTATGTAATAACATTAGGCTATATTTTGCTTGTAACCATTAGAAAAAAGCATTGCAAAAGCATGCATTCTTTAGGATGAATGCCTGCAATCGATCTAAACTAGGTCAGATTGTGCAATATTACGGGCGCACCAAATTTGACCTATATAGCGCACTGTAACTGCTTGAGCGTTATTGGTTGATATTGTGCTCAGCAACCTTGAATACTAGCGTTATAGTTAGCACGTGCAGCATAGTTACTGGCGTTCACACGTCACGTATTAGGCTATTCTTTTTCATGGCTGAAAATTTTACCGCCCTCAAAATTGGAATTTTGAAAAGCTGTTTTCTAGGCACATATCCCTTTGCAAAGTCACAATTGTTTGCATACACATTAAATTATAGTTCATAATTATAATGTGATTGTAATAAACTAAGATTGAGCAATCCTTTAAGCAAGTCTAGAAGTTAGGTACATACAATAATTGGATTGCTCTATAAATGAGTGGCATGAAAGGAAGCAAACACGATTTAAACCCATGCCTAATTTGAAAACTTCTAATTGCATTATATTTAGCTGTGCTAGTTGGTGTGTATAATTTTCTCAGGTTATTCAGTGGTAAGGATAATTTAACTCTTCAAAAATACAATTGCCATTTCTCTGTACTGCTTCATAAATTTAAATGAAACATAATAATGTTGACCAAGACATCCTATGCGTAGGACAGAGATTTGAATGAGAAATAAACTAATCAGGTGCAATAGAAAGAATACTGCAGTAAGTTTCCTGTCTCTAAAGCATGCTAGAAACACTAAATTAAACTCACATACTTGACGAATAAATATTTCCTTAATCATTGCAGGGTTTAACCTATTTTTATAAAATGCAAACTTTTTATTCAAAAGCTTGCCTAATTAAAAACCAAGCCAATGAAGAAAATCAGGTTTGTTGAACTTTAAAACTGCCATATTATTTAACAAAACGGCTAAAAAAACAAAAAGTAACAAGCCTGCATTATAGGTGTAAATATTTTGCATATATTTGTGCTAAGAATTGATTGTCAATATAAAACTGATAAAAAAACAAATTACCAGCTTGCATATTGCCATTGTCATAAATATAAATAGTGTTAATTGCAATTCAATTTTAAATAGTGAATGTTTTTTCCTCAAATTGATCCAAAATATTAGTTGCTATAAAAAAAACCTGTTTGATACTGATTCTATTGCTATGCATTGTCATCTTTAACAGCTGCATGCAAATCATCACTAAAAAGATATATATTACTAAAATATTATCAATATCATAATGATATTGATATTATTATAGTAATACTTAGTTGCTTAAAATTAACTGTAATTGAGAATTAGTGATACTAATACTAATAGTAATAAACCAAACAACGTTAACTATTACATTATTACAGTCAAGTATTAGTACACCTTCAATTATAACATAAGATTTGCATAACTCATAAGACCAGTGATAATCACAACTCTACATACATTTAAAACTTAGAAGTTGTTTATTACCCAATAAGTTATAAGCATAACTAATAGTTAATACAGCAATATTTATACCAACACCTTTACAGTAGTACAAATACTAATAGTAAAATTATTAATAGTAACATTATTACTAATAGTATTAGTAATACTAATAACTATAATTATCAGATATAACTGCAAGTATTTATAATATTTATATTAATTGCTTACTTTTAATTTTAGTACTGAATTAGTCTTAGCAGTATCATTACCATTATGACTACGACTATTTTAAATTTAATTTATTATTATTACTATTAGAGTATTACTAATACTATAATACTCATTTGACTCATTAATACTAATAGTAATTATTATTAATATTATTACTATTACTATTAGTATTATAATTATTATAATACTAATAGTAACATTCTAATGCTAATAGTAATAGTAATAACTTTATAGTAATAGTAATACTTATAGTTATACTAATAATAATCAGTAATGCGTATGATACTCATAGTCATACATTACTCATACGCATACGGATACTCATACTGATGCTAGTGATACTGATACTGATAGTCTTAGCCAATACTTTCAGTTTCAGCTTCTGTTTAAAAAGTTGATGTTTTCAAAACAGTAATAATTATTACCGTTGACATTGAGAGAACAATAGTAACTACTTAAGCGCTTTTAATGTTAATCTTTTACAATTTTAGTTTATTTTAGTTTTTACGTTAAACTTTCACTTTCACTTTGAAAATGTCTTGGAGTTGGAGTTGAAGTTTTGGACGGAGTCTGAGTTTAAACCGAGTCCAACTTTCACTGTCATTTGGCAAAAGCTACATTAACTAAACTTAATTAGCAGTGAAAAATTTGTTATTACATTAAATGTCAAATCTTACTCATCAAGCAAGTATACTATTTTTTAAAAACTAATAATTTTAATCACAAGTTCAAGTTGAAGTACGAAGAGGCAAGCTATTTTGCCGGAAACAGATAGTTTCTCTATCAACGAGGAATATTATCAAGTCCGTTTTACACTGATGCGAATGAATGGCACTTGTGTTTTGGGGTACAGGAAACCGGTATCTGTAATCAAGGAAGCTTTTTGGCAAACAACCACCTGTTAATGTCAAATAGTTAAAATCACTTAGTTTTATGCTTGAAAACTATCTCTACAATTAGTTTTTTGAGCCTATTTTTTAGTTTGAATTAAATTTGGTTTGTTTTTTTTACTGGTTTGGCTACTATTACTCATAAGTACTATTTATATATTTAAAATGGCCAATATAACTGTTGTTCTCAATAGAGGAAACGGTGCGTCTCCATGGGGTTTTAGACTACAAGGAGGAGCAGATTTCAGATCCCCTTTAGTGGTTCAAAGGGTAAGTAAAACTGAAAATAAATGTCAATAAAATTTTAATGCTCAATAGTTGATGCAATTAATGAATTATATCTCTGTATAAAAGCCTAGGACGTAGGAAGTTGAAGTGTCAGTGACAGTGCTCAGAGTCAGTAGTGAGTAGTGATTTTTATTTTACTTTTACTTATAGTTTAAGGCTTAAGTGTAAGTTATAGTTCTACTTTTACGGACAGTGACAATCAGTGTCACAGTAAGTGTGACTTACTCTGATCAGTATTATACATATACCTGTACTGATACTGTTAGACTATTAGTTATAATTATATCTGGGGTTATCCCTTTAAGTTAATAAAATCAAATTACATTATTATATTGACTGATAGTGATATCCGTATCGTGTGACTTTTTTCATAATATGCCATCAACTTAGAGCTAAATAGTTCTAAATGAGAGCTCATAGATTGTGATTGTTTTTATATTTTAATAATTATCATGATGTTAATGGTTACCTGGTTAATGAATACCCCAAACCTCAAAACCCAAACCCCCTTACATTACAATTAAAATATCCTAACTTAGCTATATGCTACAATAGATATATTTCAATACATGATAAACCCAAACAAAAACAACATAAGAGGCACTCATAATTTTGCGCCTGTAGGTGTTAGCAGAGTGTTCTAATTTTTACGAGGTGAGTTATATTTATTGCATATAGCAAAGTACTTAATAAATTTTGCTAATAATTTGTACGACAGTAACGTGAATAATATACTGGCAGTTGTGATGGTGATACTTTAACCCACATTCTGCTTGTAATAAAACAACATTTGTGATTGGAAAACATTATAATAGTTCAACTCAATTTAAAAAAATACTCAGCAAAATTGTAGTGTGGGTGGTAAGCACCCATCATCCTAGCTGTTAGAAACAGTAACACTTCAAAATCAAAATTAAATTCCATGCATTGTCCATTAATATTGGTGTCTTAACTATTTTATTAAAAACTTGTAATCATATGTTTATAAGGTGGGTTTACAACTACAAAATGTTTTTATATAAAATTGTTCAGCTTCCTTGATGTGTTATAAGGCCCATGTAGTTAATGTTTATTCAACAGCTTTCTTTTAGTAGCATTATGTTGCTGTTGCTTGCTTAGGAGTTATGCTATGCTATGTGTAGTTTCATTCTTTCAACTTGATAGTCTGATATCATATAATATTTCAAAATTGTAATAATAATTTGTTACAAGCATCTACGTGAGTATGTAGAATTAGATTGGAATGTATTACTTGGTATGCAATTGTTACAACTGTACGGTGCCAATGTAAATGGTATGTGGAATTTGATCATCAACTATGCGACTATCTAAACAGTTATAAGAAAATCACCATCTCGTGTCAGTTAACTTACTATTGCCTAACAATCAAAGGATTCATATCACTTTAAGGTTAAAGAGTCATGAATTATCTCACAAGTTAGTGGTCTGAGTTTATTCACCTTCAGGAAATTGCTGATTAATCATTTTGAACTGAAAAATCACTTGTTGGTTATGGTTCAAGAAATTGTAACTTAGCTAAAAGAGGTTTTAGTGTATAGTTTTAATTTTATAGCATGGCTTTTGAACTTCTAAATTTACTACTATATTTAGTATAATATGGTAGTCAAAGAAGCATTCAAGCTATGCTACTGGAGGTGTATGAAATATGATGCAGTTTTAACTTGTATGAGGTCCAGACCTCTAATTATAGTTGTAATTCATAAATGAGAAATCTTCTTGTGTTAAAACATATAGCAAATTAGCAATGGTACATTTTGTTTGAATTTAATGTACTTGTACTTGTATTAAAATGGAGTTGTAGCCTAAGTTACAAAGCAGTTTTCTTCCTTGTCACACTTAATATTTTCTGTCTTGTAATTACTGAGTAAGACCCGAAATACATGCTTTCATTAGATTTTGCATAAAAACTCACAAAAACCTATGAATTTAGTATATCATGATGTGACGTTTTAAGTGATATGTCATTGTGTGTTCACTATAGTTTTTTATGAAACAAAGAATCGAATCGAATGTGTTTGTTGAACTGCTATTGGTCAAAAAAATTTCTGTTAAATATGATAATTCTTTAAAATATGATATATTGTCTAAGTTTACCTTTTAGTGTTTTTCTTTTTAGGAAGTTTTTCAAACATTTTGTAGTTAATATTGTCATCAGTAATGTGTAATTATCTTATTAGTAGTCTAATTTATATATTGTAATTCAAGAACTTTGAAAACAAATGTAAAATTAAACAGTATGGCTTACAATAATAATTGTTATACAAGTGTTTAATGATGGTTTCAGTTTTCCAGTTATATAAAACTCATATCATTACATTGATGTCTATTTTAGGTGAATCCTCGTAGTATTGCTGAACAGTCTGGACTGTATGTTGGAGATGTGATAC
Organism: Bugula neritina; assembly: GCA_964035545.1. Taxonomy (NCBI): domain Eukaryota; kingdom Metazoa; phylum Bryozoa; class Gymnolaemata; order Cheilostomatida; family Bugulidae; genus Bugula; species Bugula neritina. Next base: position 25,711,917 of record OZ037765.1, read on the forward strand.
AAGAGATCAATGGGCTCCAGACCTCCACCATGAGGCATCAGGAGGCACAGCAAACCATAATCAATGCTGGCAACAGGATTACATTAAACATTAGCAGGTGAGAGGGAGAAGTAACCTTCTGGTAATTACCTGATATAATTGATTAGTCAGTGGTTATATTGTTCAGACATGAACATTTTTCTGACTGGCATATTTAGTATCTGATAATTAGCAAACTCTAGACAAATTATAACATGTTATTCTCAAGATTTACGACCAATCAGATTATAGTTTGAAAATATATAGCAAGTATATCTTCGCAATCCGTTAGTTGCTGGTTTTGTTCGGTTCCTATCAGTCTGCTTCGAAGGTATTAGTAAATCGCGTAAGTATGAGTTACCGCCACTCGAGCTACACCTCTCCTCTGGGCTCCCATAGCTACAACAGTACGAGCTACGTGTCACCTTTGGGCAACTCCAGGTATTCTTCCACGTCGTCCTATGATTCGTACGGCAGTGGTTCTGGCCTTGGCAGATCCAAGTATGGGTCAGGTCTTGGTTCAAGCTATGGTGGATCAATGGGAACCTTGCCTGGCTCTTCGAGATTCTCTCGTTATGATGATGCTAGCTCGCTGTCTCGTTACACGCCAACCAGTTCGTCGTACAGTAAACCCAGTAGATATGATTCTATGAGTTCCCTGTACACACCGCGTACTAGCTACGTGCCGCGTAGTGATTATGTGCCTCGCTCCAGTAGGCCAACGTCCAGTTATGACCGAGATTATAGCAGAACGACATACCAGGCTACAGATAGTGATGTCAGCCCTCGCAGATCTTCTCGGAAAACAAGATTTGCTGATGAGGAGCCACCATCTGGCAAGGGAGCTTCTGAAACTGACTTGAAAGTAAAGACGTCTGCTAAATCTTCAGATACCAGGGCAGCTCGAAGTCAAAGAAAGGAGTAAGTCTTGTCTTCAAGTGTGGCAAATACTTAATTATTTGCACATATATTTTCTTAGAATTCGCTACTCATTTTGTGCCTAGGTCATGGGCTAAAGTTAGTTGTGCTATAGAGAAAATAATAAATACAAGTTGTACTCAGTCATAGTTGAGACCTACAGAACTACTAGCACCGATGCTAGTCGAGACCCTGGGTCTGGTAAGGAAACTCAACAATTGGTAAGAAAGAACCACTGAAATCAACTGCTATATCAATTCAAGTCTGTAATCTGCTACCAACTCAACTCGATGAGCCATTCAGACAAGCTGTTTTATGAATAAACAAACTAATAACTTAACATTTGATATTCAGTAACTGTAATTTCTTGTAGTAGTTTCATTAAAGTCTACTTTACAGCAGAATGTTTTGTTTTCTTTAGTAATTAAACAGGAAGTGTTGAAGATTTTAAAAATGACCGAGTGTTTATAAAGATAATTTTCGTTAAATTGTCCTTATCACTTTTGCAGTAGATCCGAGTAAGTAAGATCTACATCATTTTTCTTTCTTTACTAATTAGTCAACTTTACATTGGTGCTTCTCACACTGCTGCCTTAGATTAGTTTTCTCTTGTTGACAAAATTACTTGTTGGCTTGCTTGCTGAAACAATGAAATGTCATGTCTATTTGTTAAAACTGATCAAATATCTGCCTCACATGCCTTGTATTTGCAGAGCCATAAAACTATTTATATTAACAGTGCAATATTTCAGCTAAAATTAATTTGGTGTTGATTAACATCAGACACATTAATGAGGCATACAAGTATAATAAATTTGCTTAATAAGCTTTACTATATTTTGTTAATGGTACATAATTTCTACTTTTCATCACTGGTAATTAACATTTCATATTACATTATGGTGGATTTACATGGTTATTACAATCTATTTCTCTGTTATATTCATTTGCAATTTCTGCTCTAAGCACATCATTACTCCTGCCAACAACACTTAAGGAATTCTTTTCTAAATAATATTATTATGTTTAAATGTAATTGATTATTAGTATAAATTTGTCGAAATGGATAGAGTATATCATTATCATGTAGTTTATAGAAGAAACATAGTTCTAGCAATTACGTAATATACTTCCTTCTTCAGAGTTTAAATTTACTTTTTATTAACTAATTTGATGGCAGCCTATCCCAATGAAGTGTTTACACTGGACTGATTTACTTATCTGTTCATGTATTTGCCATAGAGGTTCTAGTCCAGTGCCCAACCGGTCTGCAGAGCCTAACATCTCAGAGCTCACCCGAAAGACTGAGAGTCTAAGTGTAGACAACTCTGCCCAGCAGCAAAGGTAGCCTGAGTTCCTATACTTTGCATGATGGCAGTAGTTCAGCAAGAGATTTGACTGGCAGTTTTTTGCTTTCTAATAATCCAAGTGCATTTTGAAAGACATGTTTTTGTAGAAAGTTATACATTTTTATTAATCTAATTTCGCATGATGATATGCTAGTGCATGTGTGTGACTTTGCATGGTAAAAATTGCCAATCCTATAGATCAGTGTCTCCAAGTTTCCAAGATTTTGGTAAGCAAACAGCTGAGAGCGCTAGATACCAAGAGCAAGTTACCGATACCCCGCAATACCGACCCTACACTAACCCTGATCTACAGTCTCAGTCATTCAAGACCCTGCAAACTGTTGTTGACTCTGGAAGAGGTAACTTTTGTTTATACAATTTCCTGTATTTTTGTTTCAAATGTCTATTCCTTTACTGTAAACATTATATTATTTGGATCATACAATAAATTATATTGAAAGAAATATTTATATAATTCAGAATTTTAAAACTTGACTGCGTTCGGTAATTATGCTTCCAAAACTTTTAAGCATTGGGAAATAATTTTTATTTTGTTATCTACTGGTACATAAAATTCATTCTTATTGTGAATTAGTAGTTTGTTTAGTTAGGTTGACTGATGACAAAGAGGCAATTTTTATACGTTATGCTAATTGTAGAAGAACCACCTAACAAAAATATTTATAACAACCCTGCTGGGCTTTACCAGAAGTAAGTTGAGATAGCACAGTCAAAACAAGCAGTGTTACTGCTACTTGCCCTTCTATAGTGCCAGTTGTCTTGTCTAGTAGGATATCTAGCTACTTAATACCCCATTCTCTCAACACTAACACTTTCTAACTGTTCTCTCTCACTTTCAATTGTTACGGACACGCACTAAATGCACAGAGATTTTTACTCAATATAAACTCAAATGCTTTTGTAACACTATTTTAACTCAAATCAAACTCTGTGTATTTTGAAATTGCTAATTTTTTTCAGTTAGAAACAAACTCTTGCAAAATAATGTTGGCTGTACAGCAATTAAATAGAATCTGATTTTTTCTTCTATGGGGCTTACTCTATCTTATAATGCATAACATTGAGTTAGCGCTGCTACTGTACTTCTAGCTAGATACCACTTCTCAGTAGGCATGATGTAACACTGTAGAAGAATAGATAGAGAGTTATATCTGTCTGTTTATCTTACTTTCAGATCCTGGTAGTTACTTCCAGAAAGCGCCTTGGCAGAGGTAGTTTACTAATAATATAATAACACTGCGGTAACCATACCCTTCTAATCGGCCATATATACCTTAGACACATTTAACTTTCTTCTTAATTTTTAAAAATTCTTCTTGTTTTCTGTAATATTGAAACAAATGAAATGTGTATGTCTATCAGGAACGTTTAATGTAAATGTTTGGATAAATTTTTAATGAAATTTACAGAAGTACATAATGTATATCCATACCTAGATAAACAGTTTGTATATTTTTTATTTTCACATTTATATTCTATGCTTCTTCGAACAGTTGTGTGTTTTGTTATGCTATCACTGCATCTTACTGCATCTTGCTGCTGCATGTCTCTGGATCCAGAGCATTCTACGGTTGGGCATGTCGTGTGTTTATTTGCAGCTTGTGGTACATTTTGCAGTGAAACTGTTAACCAAGTTAGTGAGGCTCCACGGAAATACACTCCATCTCACACCTGGGCTGCTGTTCATTCAGATAGCGGTAGTGGTGCACCTAGGCCTGGTGCTCATTCTGCATCGCAGGCTGGCCCTTATAAGCCTCCATCTGCACCAACCTCAAAATATCAACCTCCCCCACCATCCAATAACCCCCCATCGCAATACAAGCCTCCAAGTTTCTATAAGTGAGTGTGTGCTTGTAGTAACTCTGATATAGTGTTGCAGATGAGACAGTCTTCATGCATATTATACTGATGCACCATGCGACCTTATATATAGCAGTACAAATTGTTGTAGTGGGTAGCAAATATATTTGCATGGAAATATTTGTATAATTGATATGTAGAGCCAATATCTAAAATGTAAATTTTTTAGCTTTTTCATTAACAATTTAAAATGAAGCGTAATCTAAACATCAATTAGTTTAAGTTGCTACCCTCTTAGTTGGAATTGGTACATGTATGTTTCATATTTGAACATTTTCAGAGCCCCATTACTCTACTTTCATGTTTCAAGTTTATAGTTTTATTGTGAAATCACTTAAAATTAAGGACTTAGATACATTGTGTGCCAACTAAGCAGTTTGAGTCCATTTTAGTGCTCCCAAGCCGTCTGCAGTGGGCCCTAAGCCATTTGCCCCTTCGCAGCAAGATCCAGCTGGAGATGGTGTGGTTACAAAGGGCACGTCTGCTATGAACCAACAAGCTGGCAGCTCAGACAAGACACCCATTTGCGCTAAATGCAATGTTGAAATCAGGTTTGTGTTCAATCTCAAATTATATTGCTAATTATTGAATAAATGTATTGTTATTTGAGCACCCAGTACTTATTGAAATTTTTGAAGTTTGAATAAATGTGTATAAAATGTTAAACTTATTGTAAATCCATTGAACACTAGCTAGTTATTTGTATATAATATACAAATTATAATTCCATTATTGACATGGAAAATATTTAGTAATTTTTATTCTTGTAGAGGACCTTTCGTGTTGGCCTTGAATAAGTCATGGTGTCCAAATCATTTCACTTGTTCTAAATGCAACAGTGAACTAGTCAACATGGGCTTTGTGGAACTGAATGGAAATGTTTATTGCGAGAATGATTATGAGAGCTTCTTTGCACCGAAATGTGCCAAGTGCAGGCAGGCAATAATCGGGGTAGGTCTGTGAAATTTATTCTGGGAGTTCAGACGTATAAAGTAATAATAGGTTATCCCAAAGCATCATACTTTATCTTTAAACTACTTGTTTGTTTAGTTTCACATCTGAAAAGAATGTGATGTAATTTAGCATGTTTTTATTGCTCAACATCCTATTCTTCCTTTTATTATCTGTATTATAGCTCTAGACAAGGCTATAAATATTTTCACATGAAGCTGTTCCCTGTATTTAAGATCATTTATATTGCATCTACTGCCCAATACTAAATTCTTGACATTTTCCTCACTAATTAAAACACCACTATTATAATCAGCATAGGCAGTTATTAGCTGTAATTGTTTTACTCTATATATAATATATATTCATGACTTATCATGTAAGCATAGATGATGATTAGCCATAATTGCAACACCAATTAATTGTAAGAAGCTGAAACATTGTTTTCAGAGTGTAAGCTTTCAAGAAATAGTTTTATAGTTGCATCATGTTTAGATATGTAGTCTATCAAAGCACAATAAAAACTGCTAAAATCTTAATTTACGAATTGGACATACTTTATATGCAGGACACAATAAATGCTTTGGAGAAAACGTGGCATCCCAATTGTTTCGTGTGTGAAGAATGTGGGGAGGCCATAAGCAGCGGAGCTTTTCATGTGGAACAAGGCAGACCCTACTGTATGAAAGGTGATTTACTTTGTCAAATATGTTCAAGGACATTCTTAACATAGTTCAGTTTTTGTGCATCATATTGTGCATATTTGATAGCAAATTTAATGGTAGTTTGTCTTAATAGACTGGCAAAGGCTATTTCAAACCAAATGCAGTGGATGCACCTTCCCAGTAGAGCCTGGTGACAAATGGATTGAAGCTCTAGGTGCTAACTGGCATTCTGAATGCTTTGTATGTGGGGTAAGTGCATCTTATACAACAGTAACTCATGAATTTTCTATCACAGAAAGCAGGTATAAAAACATGGTCAACCATTGTAATTATCTGATACAGGTTTGCAAAATCCAATTAGAAGGGAAACCATTTTACCCTAAAGAAGGCACGCCCCTGTGCAAAGACCATGCTTCTCGTTAACACTGCTTGTTTGAGTGGCTATCTTTATCTTCTCTGGCTGTTTAGCGGTAAACTTGTGTTTCTTCAAATGTGATAACAATTGTACTCACAAAATATTTTTGTTTATCTGCAATACTTATGCATGGTTTGAGGTTTAACCTTCTATTTTCTCATGACAGATATTTGTATTAATATGGTAGCATTTAACAAAAAATGTTTTGTGTTGCTTATGCTTAAAAAGATGCTTATGCACATACGCCTAAATATAGTGGATGTAATTATGCATTAATATTAGATATAGTATCCATTTCTTTACTATAATTCAACTGCTTAGTCATTTTAATAAATATCATATTCTGGTGTCATTCTTAAGTTTTTATAAATTTTTTCAAGTCTAATTCTATAATTTTTGCATTTTTAACAACGTTATCTTAAACATAACTCTTGTTATGCAATTAGATACAGCTTCTTTTAGTTTTACTTACAATGATCTTATATTTTGTCACTCTTTGCTAAATTGGCTGCTGCATTTATAAAATAAATATATGAAAGTATTTCATGACATTACAAGTGATCTGTTTCTGTAGATTAGTAAAACTTTCTTCTGGCTTCCATACACCTCTGCCATAAATTATATTTCATCTGCATTCACTGCAACAACCTAAAATGTGAGCAAATATTTATTAAAGAACTATAATTTAATAATTTCAATTTATTATTTCAATAAAAGTATCTGGGCCTTGAAGTTAATAATATGAGGAAATTAAATGGCAAGTTAGTCTTCACCCAAGTGATGACATGGTTTAAATTAAAACAAGAAAGGTGACAGATTCTGGTCTGAAAATTTAGCTAAGTGACTAAAATAATCAAAAGAAGTGTCTGCTAAAATATATTGCTGTTCTGTTATAGCTTGTTTATCCTTATTCAGTCTCTCAATGGTTTCTAGCATATACAAACCTTTTCGTTGTCAACTAGAATGTCCGAGACCGGGTCTTCATTGAAGAGTTCTGCACCATCTGATGCTCGAACTAATACAATGTTAGATGCGTCTAATGACTCAAAAGAATTTTTTTTACTCAATCTTCGAACCAACTCATCAGAAAGCCAACCAATCGTACGAGTTTCACATCTAGGAAAATAGAAAGCAAACAAGTAATTTCTTTTATCATTACAGGGTACATACATTATGTTAGGGAGGTAAACAAAAGTGGGGTGTCAAAATTCACAAGTTATACAAACCAGGGATTTTACAGAAAGCATTGCAAATAATAGTTGTTTTGTGATACCTTGAAACTGGAATGAGAAGAACTCGGTTTTTCCACTGAACTAGAATCCTAATGTTATGGTGATATGAGCTGTTCAACTCAGTAAGAGGATTCACTGGACGAGTCATCACATCGGTGATTGGTGGCTTCACCACACATACTGACGTACTAGTGAACCCACTGTCTTTTGTCTCATTGAGCCTCATAGGTGCAACATAACTTGTATCAAACTTGGCTGCAGAGTTTTGTATGGGTGAAACGTCGGATATTCTGCACTGTTTCCGACGTGGAGTTGACGATGGCAGTGCAGCACTGTTCATATTGCATATGCTGCTATCATTTTTGGTAACATTCAAGTGTTTTGTCATGGAAGCAGCCTGGCGTACTGATTGCTTTCCTGGTATGGAATCAACAGAAATTGTTTTAGCTGGCTTTAGTTTATTCCTTTTAGATTTGCTATCAAGTGAATTGAAGCTAGCTGATGGAGTAAGTTCGCACATTTCTATCACATTGTCAGCAGAACTTTGCTTCTGACTTGACTCGATGAGATCCACACCTAGTTCATTGGGTAACACATTTTCTTTATCAACAACTTCAGCTGTGTTCTGTATATCTACATTCATAGAACTGACTTTTTTTGATTCACAGATAATAGTATTTGTCTCTGCTTCTGAATCAAATAGAGAATCCTGAGTGAGAGACGAAGGCAATCTGGCGGTATTTTCATCATGTTCATCTTTGTCTTGGAGTCGATATTCCTTTTCAAAAATTGTAGGCCCGTCCAGCAGTTCAGAGAGACTGTCATTGGGTGCAAAATCTACACCAGAGTTTTCCGCTACTGCCTCTCCAATATGCAAACGGTTTACTTGAGTTGCTTCAAATGCAGGAGTTAATTGACTGCAAGCTTCCTACATAACCACCAAATAGGGGAGATTAATAATATAATAAACCATTGTGATCTACAGCTGGCCATATATTGCAAGTTTAGTTTTCATTTATGTTGCGTTGGTATTTAGTCTAGACCTATATTTTAGTAAACGAAAACTATTGTTAATGTAACTTGAATCATAGCATAAATCATAAAAGTTATGCTTCAGCTTCACTATTGTTGAACATGTGTCAAACATTTGTTTCTGCATATGGACAGTGATGCACAGACTACTACTTTACACAATGAATGTAAAGGTAGTCTGTTCTTATAAATCAAATAGATAAAAATGGCTTACAGCAGAGGTTATGCAGAGTGCAAATGCCATGTCTAGAATGTGGATATAATGAGCCGATAGCTACACATGGTATAAATGTTACCTTTATTGGAGATAGCGACGGTAGCCTTTTACGAACTCTCTTTGTAGAACTCAGATTTGGAGACAGAGGTCTCTTTTTAGCTTCAGGACTTGGATTCGGCGACAAAGGCTCAAATAGCGCAGCAATGTCTGCTGCATTAGAAATCACTCTTTGATCATTTGGAGTTTGAGTTGGTTCTGAAGAGGAGATACTCAAAGTCTTTCGAGATTTACTTTGAGACTTCTTAGCAGGGCACTTAGATTCCTCCAAATTAGTAGAATTGTTGCTGTTTGAGTCTGGGGAGCCAAGCAGTCTTTTCTCCGGTGTTTCCTCAATAACCATCGGCGATGACGCTGTCTCCTGGCAGTCATCATGTTTCCTATTTGTATGTCTGTTCAAAGATGTTAGAAATATATGTCTCAGGAGCTGGCTTTCTTTACAACATACACATCATCATAACGCAGTCCAACATTATTAATGTACTGATTACGATAAAATAATGTAATAAAGTGATCACACCAATAAAACTAGTAATTACAGCAGAATGCAATGCTCTACGGTACATACCTTTTCAGTGGCTGGTGAGAATCATTTCTCTTCTGCTTTTTCTTCTCTGGACCTATAGAGTAGTCATCTATAAGCCAGTCACCAGTAGCATGTAGATTATCATCACAGTCATCTCGGAGAAGGGTGGGCCCTTCGGGACCAGACACATTATCTTTAGCACATGGTGGGGCAATTCGCTTTGCTGACTTCCTTACGTTAGCTACTGCTGATTTATACAGTTCTGTAGCAGACAACTCCGGTGACAAAGCCGGCTCTGATTGATGAATTGGTTGAGAATTGACACTGAAATATAAATAATTAAAACTGTAAAGCCAACTTTCTTTTGACCATTAAAAAGTTTCTTTTTCTGTTAGCACATACTATTATAACACTATCAAAAATATCAATTATCATAAAACCATCAATCATATTCCTCTATACCTTTAGATATGCCCTTTTGCTGAATGATGATCTCAATATAAAGCTAAAGATGAGGGGACACATCAATTGTAAAAGGCCTATAATTATAGACTCCCTATTTCTAACACACAATACAATAATATTATGCAAACTGAAAAACTTGTTGATAATTCATCAATTAACTGAAATGAATTTCCTTCAGTCACTCAAAGCAAGACAAGTTTATCTAAAAATAGCGAAGTCTGTGCATTCCACATGACATACCATGTTCAAAAAATGTTTCAAGCAAAATGTTTTTGCTTTGGCTTTATCAAATTTTAGCCTTCCCTATGGAAAGGGATGAATGAATGTAATAACGTATGAGAGTTCAACTTGTGTTTTATCATACCTATCACCACTATCTTTCCTTTGTCTCTGTACAGGCCCAACATCAGCCATGGCGGCTGCTACATCATCCTCTGAAGGAAAAAATAATCATTAGAAGCAATGAATTAAATCTTAGATTTTAAGCAAGTAAACATACCTCAAGTCATAACTGACATGCTGAAACCCCTGACTATATGAATTCCACTTAGTAAGTCACACAGCTCTTACTTGTTTGCTGGTACTGCTCTTTGAAAAGTTTAGGTTTTGGAGTTATCCCCTTTCGAAGCATACAACTCCGTAACATAGCCTCGATGTCTTCAGCAGCTTGCTTAGAATCTTCGTCCAAGTCTTCATACGCATTCTCCAGATAGTTCAGAAGATAATCCAGAGGGTAGCTATTCTGTAATCAACCACCATTAAATGTAAGATACAGAGCAGAGTTTGGTTTGACCCTGAAAGGGGTCACAACACATACTATTTGTCATAGTATTATATAGTAATAGTAAGACAAAACTTCATGGCTGAAGAAACATTAAAGAAAAGTATACATATCATAGTACTATATATATTTATTACCACTACAATCTGAGAAATTTGACCATTTCTAGGAAGCAGTCAAGCCTAGTGGGTAGCATAGTTTGAATGCTATGTAGAGCTTTCGGTCATGACTACATTTGACCACTGCTGTTTCTGTGTTACATTAAAAGTACTTGAGACTAAATGCAGAGTTCACCAAACACTCGTTATAACATACATGTATATAGATTGTTGCTTTACATCCCACTGCTGGTTATTTAAAAGTATACAGAAAAGATATTAAACGTAATAAACTACACAGCATAGTCATAAAAATCACAATGTTTACCACAACACAACTTTACTGAACAGGAGCTACAGCAGGGAGATACCCACATGATTATCTTTAGCTATCACACTTGCACCAGCTTCTATTAGATACTGAATAGTCTCAAAGCACCCTGAGCTGCAAGCATCATGTATTGGAGTCACTCCATCCGTCCCTAAAAATCAAACAGCAACAACACCAGGGCTATAAATTTAGCTGCTCTACTTATTTTAGTTTCTTTCACTGAGCAATTATCAAAATCGAAATTCTGCTGCATAAAAGAGTTAGGGTGGTCAATAGTACTTTTGAAACGATTGTCAATGTTGGGTGGAGTGTGAAAATCAGTCTGCAACATATTCATTATTAAACAGATTTGTTCTGTACCTACATTATCCCATTATATAAATAGTGCGCACATACATACACATATTCATACACACACACATGGTCATACACACATATTCATACATACACATACTCACACACATATATACACACACATATATACACACACACATATACACACACATATACACACACACATATATATACACATATACACGCACATGGTCACACACATGCATACATAGTAATACACTATTCACTGTTAGTATAATAGTGAATAGTCAGCTCACCAGCTCTATCATTTATATCTGATCCATGTTCTACAAGAGTCTTTGCAATCTCAGCATGGTTGTGGATGGCTGCTTCATGTAACGGAAACCAACCTGCGTGGTCTCGAATGTTTACCGGATGACCCTAAATATTTAATATAATTACACAAAATCAGTAAAACACAATAAAATACAAGGCGTAAGCAGAAGTTGCCGATTCACATTTCACTAACCTTGTTGAGTAATTCAATAACCAGTTCCATCTTGCCTTTCATAACAGCCTGGTGTAGCTTAGTTTCCCCCAGTTCATTCCTCTATCAAAGCAAACATCCAAATAAACAAAACTAGCAAGTAGAATAAGTAAGTAGTAAGTTCTTCTACCATCTAACCTTTACATAAAATTGCAAAGGTCAAAACCTATTTCAACCGACATAGTGTTTAGTAAACAGAAAGAAAATCTACAGTGTAAAGAGACCTCATAGTAAATGTATCCTTTAAACTTATAACGAATGCATAGTAAAGCCTTGTCATTCTATACCAATAATTCACTTTTCTGGTACACACATCTTTATGCTTGATGGATTTAGTGAATCTCAAGTTTTACAGTAACATGGCAGAAGTCGGGGAACAGATTGCAATGCTAGTTAGACTTACTAATATCTTAAATGGTTTGCAACGAGTAGACTTCACAGTTTCACTTTCTCGTTCTTCGTCAGATGAATGGTCGGAAAGCTCAAACCCACCGTCCTACAAGAATGATGAAATTGCATGACTTTAGGAGTTGAATGATGTTAGATACCATTAAATAGCATGAGTAACTATTTCATTTGTTTATGTAAAAAGCCACCTATATAAAATGTTTAGTGCCTCAATTTTTTATATTTCTTGTTATCACATAATTTCCACGATTACAATGCAGTTTAGTTCAGAGTTTGGCTACCAATAACTAAACTTTAAAACCAATAGGATAGTATTTATATTGCAAAATATAAACCCAATCTAACCATCAAAGGTGACTTAATAATTATAAAATTATCCAACAAGAATGTACATTGTGTACAAGCTCCACCCACAAACAAGCAATACCGAGTACATACACTGCTTTCACCTCCATCTTCACCACCACTATTCTGGCTTTCATCTTCTGTCTGACTCTCTAAAGGTAGACCAAGTTCTATTTTTATTTGCTCCACTTTCTTACAACACTCTTCATACTTGTCTTGATAATCTAAGCCTTTCATGGAATCTCTATAGTTTTTTAGCACAAGTAGCTAAAAGTTCAAAGCATAAAAACTAAAAGAGCATGCATTTCAAAAAATATGATATGACTAATTCAACAATGATTACAAAAAAGTAATAGATACACAGTTGTTTGTAACAAAGATCGATATCTTATTGTTTCCATTTATATTATTCGCTAATTAGTTCTAGTTTCAAATCGAGCATCCAAGAAGTTGGCCAACATAAGAAGCTAATTTAAAGGCAACAGCTCTTACTATATATGAAATGCATGCAAATTACTAAAATAAATTTGCAAACTATAAAAAAAGTGTATTGTATGCATATAAAAATATAAAATAATGCTAAGTGAAATGCAGTTTATTGAATAGAAGGTATTTACATGGAGTTTCTTATCACCAGCACTACGTGAGTGACTCTCAGCCTTCTTATAACACTGGCATATCATCTCAATGTTGTTACTGCCATTCTCCATGCAACTGGCAACGTTGAGCAAAGACTTGGCTGCCTGATACAACAAACAGTATAATATCAATGTGTTACCAACCGGACGCTATCTTTACACAAGCAAAACAGTCAAGTACATAAATAAATTTGAACATAGTATTCATTGCTATGCCTGCCACACAAGTAATTAGATCTATTTTCTTGAAAATCATGTAGTATCTGAATATTATATATTTAAATCAACCTGTTCATAATTATTCAATTGCTGTTGAATTTTAGCTTCCTGACAGAAATAGTTGATAGCCTGGTCATAATTTTTCAAGTCCTGATATGTTCTGGCCATAGAGATTAAGATAGGTGCCAGAATATCATGCTGCATCTCCATTTGATTGATAATATCCAACTAAAAAAGTCAAATGAGAACGGTCACTATGTGGCACAGCAATATTATAGCAAACATACTGACTGTTACATTATAAAATTCACTGAGTTTCTTACCGTCTTTTGATAAGATAGAAGGGCGTGGTGATAAGCCCCCAAGTCACAACAATAGTCTCCAATCTTCTCAAATATTTGCCTTTTGTCGTCATCATTAGACAAGGGAAGTTTTCTTTTAGCCACGATGATTTTATACACTACAGAGTAATTGCTAAGCTGATGAGGAGTCCACAGACCAGAGCTATTTCAACTATAGCTCTACTTACAGCATGAAGATGTTTTCAAAATGGTTTTTTGGAAACTCATTGATCAGATCAACAGCATAACAATGAGTCATAAGGTAGAGTCATAACAAACAGGGCAAAACGTTGTATGTAAGTTAATCTACTTATCTGCATAAATTACATTATACAATACTTAACTTCTTACATTTAATAGCTACTTTTGTCAACTCTTGTCTTTCGTCTCCTTCACATTTACGGAGAATACCTTTAACAATATCTAAACCAAGACCAACATCACCCATCTCCACAGTCACCTTTAACAAACACACTCTAGTAAATACTGTACACAGGATAGTTAAGGGCATCCTCACTAAGAATATCATAAATTTCTCTCAAAATGTAGTTTAGGTTCTTGAATAATACTACTCTGCGGGTGGCATGCGTGTTGCCTACTTGCAATTGTTTAGCCTAAGATTAAACTACAACCAATAAGCAGCAACCTTCATTAGGGCTGTGTTATCTATCAACATTCCATTATAGGCGCTACATGAACAAAGTACCAAGCAAGCTATTCATTGTAGCCTGTCGGCTAGCAAGCCTATAATTAGCATGTACGCGCCAATATCTTCTCATCCCTACGTGCTCATTGAAGCGTGAAGCACTGCGCGCTGCTAATTTACTATGAAAAAATATGGCATTTTCAGTGTATAAATCACCAATTTGTGGGCAATCTAGAAGAGTTATTGGAAAAAGAAAAAAACTTACCCTGGAGAAATATCTCAGGATTCCAGCAGTGCAATTTTTATTCAGATATCATGCTTTGCTGCTGAGATATTTTACTGGTACTGAAAAGTCAGCTTTTCAGGCAAAATTGGCCAAAATTGGGCAGTTTTTTGTCTATAACTTTGCAAAAAAAATGAAAATTGAAATTTCCAAAAAACTTACCCTGGAGAAAAAAAAGATCTACAGTATAGTTTTTAAATTTTGACTCTAGCACAATTAGGTGAGATTTTATTTTACTGGTACTGAATTCTTATATGATTACAATGCAAACCTCAGCAAGGCAGTCGCAGCTAAAAGGTTGCCCTTAACTATCCTGTGTAGTAATGGGAGTTACATTTGTCTAAATATCATTAAAAGAAATACGATGCCTGTATGTGAAAATATATATGTAAAACATTACTTTTGATACTCAAGCAAGTGCAACAAACAAGCAAAGTTTTAAAAAATCAAACCTATAAAGTAAAGCCCATTGGTTTACCTGGGCAAAAAGTTTGGTAGTGCCAACTGTATGACCCGTGTTATATTTCTGGTTGCAAGACATGGCTTCATCCAATGAACTCCGAGCTTCACTCAATTTGCCTCTTCTCATGTGCAGATCAGCTAAGTTGTTGAGACAAGTAACATACGTCCCGTGAAGGTTGTTTTTCCTAGTAAGATACCGAAACAGTCACAACTAGCAGAGGCTATAATTCAAAATGACCTAACAATCTTTTCCTACATTCAAATCAAAACTAATAACAGGAAGGTATTCTTACTTTGCAATAATACTGGCATTTGTAAAATTTCCCACCGCCTCTACTTCTTCATTTTTCATATCAGCCAGAAGACCTTATCAAACAAACATCAAGATATAAATATAATAACTAGCAAATCAAATAGTCCTAAAAGTCTTTTAAAGCACATTAACAGTAAATTACACATAGAAAGCTGGTTTCTTCATACTCATAAAGTTAAAATAAATTCCCTTCTGTCTAATATGACAAAAGCAACTGATCAGATATAATAGTAAATATTTTTTTAAAGTTTTCAATTCTAGTCGTTCAATACTGAAGACTTATTCGTAAATTAGAAGTTTTATCAATTTCAAACTACCCAGTTATTACTTATCAGTTTAAATAAGTGTATCAACTATTTACCCAGATTTAGTATGGCTCTAGCTCTCATCTCCTGATACTCCAAAACATTGAGGGTAGTTTTTATTTTGTCACACCATTCAAGAGCTTTCATGAATGCATTTACTGCTTTCTTCTCGCTGAAAAAGATAAAACAGCTCAATTTATTTACAAGTTAAATTTTACTTAGCATTAAATATAAATTATTAAAAAAAGGGTGGAGACTACCTCTGTATTCTCTTGTTAGTCCCAGGGATAAGAGTTGGTATCTCAACAAGGCATAGTCTGCCCATTGTAACGAAAGCTCTTTGTAGTTCAATTTTCTTAGGGAGGGTCTTTGCCAATTCAATGTATTTAGAGATATACTGAAATATCACAACAAAACAAGGTTAGGTAGTATTCAATCTCAACAAATGCAGCTCACTGTACAGAAATAAAGAACACTTACTTCCTTAGCAGGTTCAATTTCAACTAATTCCATGTAACATTCTCCAAGCTTACGACTGGCAATTGCTTCACCTTCAATGTCCTTCAAATCTTGGCATATGGCCAACTCACACTCGTGTTCCTCAATAGCTTGCTTATGTTCCCCTAGTTGCAAGAAATATACAAATTAAATTAAGTATTTGAGCAATAATTTTTTTGTTAATTGTTAATATTTATAACATCAAAATTTCTATACTATAATGTATTGCTATTACCAATGAGATCTTACTGCAAACAATGTTGTTATCATATACACTAACCAATCTCTGAACAAAGGTTTCCAATGGAATTGGCATATTCTGCAACAAGCTTTAAGTTTCCTTGCCGCTTATATTTAGCTTTTTGTGTCCTCAACTCTGAAATGTATTAGGTAATTAGTGAGAAAATTAGTCATGCTCAAAGATAAACTTTGTTCAAAAGCTCCGTAGTCCTTAACTGGATAGATTCAATACAAACTATAAGCTAAAATAAAAAATAAGTATTCATTAGGTATATGTATTCCAACATACATGAGTTTAAATTTTGCATGCTGCTTAGAAATTCCCACGAAAACATCCCATTGAATATTTTATGTACTAAATTGCGCCATAGTTTATATAAAAAAATTAATTGATATAATTTAAATACTTTTTAACTCCTTTTGCTTGTCCATAGTCTTGTGAGGTTTTTGGTCTTTGATAATCCTTATTAGCTACTACAACTACAAAACAAAAATACAATAACATGCAGGCTTCTACAAATTTCAATTACTATAAACTGATAGCAATACTGGTAGTAATTTTACTATCAAAGTTCGGACTACTAGAACTTGGTAAAACTTCTCGGCCCAAAGAGTGAAACTGAAAGACATTTTGATTTTCATTTTGGTAAGACTAAGACTAACTCAGTGACTAAGAGTAAGAGGTTCAAAGTCAAACTAAAACTTAATCTTAACCCCGAACTAAATTAAATTATCTAATTTTTTTGACTAGTAGTAGTTGAACATGTACGTTCACTCATTCACATTCTGCGTTTACCCACTCCTAGAGCCGGAGACAGAGTGAGAGTGACTGTGAGAGTTGCATGAAAACATTAGAATTAAAAGCTAAAGTAATTACTAAAACTAGTAAAAGTAAAACTAAATTTAAAACTTAAAGTTAAAACTAAAAGTAAAAGAGAAGAAATAATAATATTAACAAACTAAAAAACAAAGCAAAGGCAGGAAACCGCTTAAAGCACTAGAATCATGCAAAACCATAACATAATTACACGCTGAACTAATTAAATTAATATTTAAATTTAAATTTATTGACCTGAATTTGTTGAGGTTTCTTACTTTTATTCCAAAAGGTACTCCCGGTGAGATGATCAAATAACGAAAATTGTTTATATTTGACCGCCAGAAAGCAATTTTATCTTGACATAGTTCAGTTTCTAAAACTGAAAATTGCCACTCTTGAATTGGAAATAATATCTTTCCTAGTTCATTGGCTGTCACTGCAATCTTTTAACTAATCAAATAAACTAATTTTAGTTTTGCCCAATTAAAAGACTTAAGGCTTTCTATTGGCGAAATTTGTTTGAAAAGAGCTAAGGCTAATACCCAATTCACGTGCGTTGGCAATCAATTGTAATAATATAAACATGTTGTAGTAAAATTTGCGAATTCGGAAGCACACCAATACTAAGTTCCAATAAATACTACTACATGTGCATTGTATCTTCATTTAAATGAAATGAGAGTTTTAACTTGAGGTGGATCTAACTATTATAATTTTAACATTCTTACACAGAGAGCTTATCATTATTCATACCTAAAGGTAATAAGTACTGTTTTATTTTTGTTCATTTGTAATATTTTGATATTATTTCTATTGAATTTAAGTATGAATATCACTAACAGTTTAGCACCAGCCTTGTAAATTATGTACATATTATTTGTATGCAATAATTTACTAGAAGCATATCTATTATTATTTGTTAATATTGTAGCAAGTTTAATTTGAATGAGTACTTAGACTTGAACTTTAAACTATAGTCAACTAAATGTGAATATTATATGCTAATAGTAATAGTAATATAGCAACCAATTCTTTTGCTGTTTCAGTTACAGGTGCACAATGACAATTACAATGAATATCATTGTGTGATCTATGTGATGTGTTTTTCAACTAATTGTTATCAAGTAACAAATATTAGTAGTACTCACAACTATTATGATATAATTTATTACAATGTTTAATCAAATAGCACCTTATATTATATAATGTGAATCTATTGAATCAGTGATATTTTGAGTAAACATTTAATATAAAACTAGCGTATTATATTCATTCAAGTGATTCACTTTAGTGGATACAAGAAAACTATTAAAGTTTGTATTGTAAGCTAAATTTTTTTCATTTAGGTGTTTGATGCATCTAGGAGGGCTATCTCAACCACCACTAATGAAATAAAAAACAACAAATTTTTTTTATAAACTTTTAGTAGTGGTCATAAACCTCATTAGACTTTTCATTTTTTAAAATCATGTTGAAAGCACCAGGTTCATACATAATTTCTAATAAGTCAGCAAGTTTTGCGACATGCTTGTGTCATTCGTGTGTTTTGTTATTTTTATATGTGTGTTTAACTTGTGTTTCGTTTTATTTACCTAAAAAGTGAAATACAATGGCCAATCCTGGAGCAGACATGTTCAAAGTCAACCTGAGTCGACCTAATAGCTCAGTTTCTTGGGGATTCAGACTACAAGGTGGAGCAGACTTCTCAACTCCTCTCTCTATTCAACTGGTAAATGTACCGCAGTATTCCAGCTGTGCTGTTATCTTCTTCCACAATCTGGTGTCACGTTTAGTCCTAATACTTAGCTTATCCTGTTATAGGTGTACCACCTTTGCATGATTTGAAACTTGTCTTATTATATCACATGAGTGAGAGCAGTTCAAACAAACCTACACCAAAGATTACATGTCAATTAGCTGTTCGATAAGCTTGCACTTGTTGCGCAATCTATTTTTAACCCTCCTTATGCCTACAGTATTTATGCATCTTACAGTGTCCACAAAACATTTCTTTGAGTAGGATATAAGGTTGAGGTTTTGTATTTCATCTTCTCAAGGCGCTATTGGCTCATTTTCTGGTACAACAGCAATAAAACTGAGAGATAGCATCAAAAGCATATTAGGTTGAGATGTTGTAGTATAATGGTTGTAAAACTGCGGTATCTAGCTTATTTGTATAATAAAATATTCTATGTGTATGGAAATTATACTATTACCTCACAGCAATCGTGCTCATAGCTAAAGCTGGTAAAACCATGCAACTGTTCTACATGCTCTAGTACAAATTGTATAATTAATTGCGAAATAGGAAAAGGCAGCTGAATAATATCTGTTGGGCAATTTACTAGTCAGCATTATATAGACTATAGAGTATAGAGTGTTGTTACTAGTAATCTTTCTACACTAATCTAAACTGTAAGCTTTCAACCTGCTGTGGTCTGAGTAGCAAATTAATTTTAAATATTTGAGATTCTGACGAACAAGCTGCTGTTACATCAGATCTCAGTCTATATAATATATAATGGCCGTAAGATCGCTTAGAAATATTGCAAAAATTTGATCTGGCATTTTTTCCCAGCTTTGGATTTGAAGTAGGTTATGCATAATTGTTGTAATACTGTGGGTGCTTATGTATTCAAGCATTAGGTAAGGTAAATATTTGCTGGTATGCGCAAACATACAACTTAGCTGCCTGTCTCCAGTAACACGGAATGTCAATAAATACAGCGGATCTACGAGTTATCAAATAGTAATACTGAAATCATTGTTTGGCACCAAGTGAAACTATTTCAGCTTTCAATCAGTTGTTGCTCACCACTTGGATTTCTTCCTAACCTTGTCAATTGTCTTAAACTATATAGCTGATAAAACAGATGACGGCAATAAATTAGTATAAGTAGTGTAGCGCTTTACCTACAGCTGGCAACTGTGACAAATAATTTACTAATCCTAAATAGTTCTTCATTCTTTACTGCAGCATACTGGCACATGTTTACCAAAGTGTAACTACTGGAATGTAAGGGTGGGATGAAGAAATGTACTGTTGTGATAGGGAAGGCATATCTTTCTGTTTTAAAGCATTCTCATGAATTAATCACATGTCATCATTTAGAAACAATATCTGTCTTTTCAGTTATGTTTTCTTAAAATGTCAAAATGACTTTGAGCTGTAAGTATGAATAATGGCATTGTGTAGTTGAGTGAAATGTTGATGGAATAATAACATCTATTTACCACAGCAAGGAAGAAGCATTCATTCCCATAGTTATGATGACCTTTTGACCTAATGTATCATAATTAATAATAGACTAATAAAGAGAGTTGAAGGGTTTCCGATGTTGGCAAATAAGTTTTGGACAATGCATTCTTGCTGAATCATCTTATAGTCACTGTTATTACAGTTTAATAGCTCAACTATCAAAGGGATATGGTGGCGGCAGCAATGCTGCTGGTATCACATGTGGGTTAGTTAGTGCAGTACTTGTTAACTTTTTTAGATGTTAAAACCTTGCCAATACATCTCTTTGATTTGAACTATAACAGTTCAGCCGTTATTCTTATGTACTATTTGATGGTGATTATTGGTGATAATTTCAAAAATATTGTTGTCTATACACATACATTTGGTGATGTCTAAGCTACATGAAAGCCATCGGAGAATAGCAGAGCTGCTTGTTTTATTCTCTTTGATTTTCTGCTAAATAATTGCGTAGTCAGTTGATTTTCTTTGATAGGATGTTTAATAGAGTTTTTGAAAGTGTGCTACTTGCTGCTGCTAGGCCAATAATTTGTTGCTGCTCTCTCCCAGGTTCAACCCAACAGCGTGGCAGAGCAATCTGGGCTGCAAGCTGGCGATGGCATACTCCAGGTCAATGGTTTAGCAACGGAGACTCTAGACCATGAAAGTGCTAAAATGGAGATTATCCGGGCTGGTAATCAGATAGAGTTCCTAGTACAAAGGTAATTTAAAGATTAGTCCCCACTAATTCCCTCCATGTCTAAAGATTTCACGCTTTAAATTGTCCCGGGCTGCAACAGTTTCTTTTCAAATAACCCTGCCTTAGTAGTTCTATAGCCAACTTGGCGATTTAAGGGTGAATTAAAATGTTTACTTATTTTTAATAAAGGTACCCTGGGAAATGTATTAGCTTGGTACAATATATTTTATTATACTGCAACTTAGTACTAGAAGTAACTATATTATGTATTTACTGCATAACCAAGCATCTAGACTGCCTTTGCTCAGCTACTTAGCTGTAAATGTCAGACTGTTGTATACTGGATGGCCTAGATAGCTTTCAGCTTCTCTGTTTATCAATTAGCTGCCTAAGGGGAAGGAAGAGTTTAACTGATAATGTCAGTCTAAACTCTAAAATGATACTAAAGTACTGCAAGGGTGTAACAAGTAGACGTGCTCAAATATAGATTGCGCCAATATCAAATTTGTGTTTGATAACAGGGCTTTTTTATGGACATTACAAAGAGCATACAGCCATCATTATGTAAGATTATATTTTTAGCAATTGCCGTAAGTTAACATAGCTGCTCCGGGCCAAGGAATGTGAAAGATCAATTTTCTTACATTCTAAACTACCTCAAGTTTTCTCTCATTAAATAGTATGTAAATATTTGAAAACTGAGATAGCCAGTGCCAGGCATTTTATCTCACTTGCTGTGTGCATTACGTGTTATATAACCATAAGTATTAATTTTTGATAGATTATTTCAAGCATTTGACAGCCTATATGCTTGCTTTCACAATATACATCATCAATAAGCAGGCTAATGTTACAGACAGTTAAATTCATAAACAACCATGAGGTCAGCCTTCAGCTATTTTATGACTCATCATCACCACGTCATTCATTCTCAACATCTCAAATAGGAAGACACTACTCAATTAGTCACTTTTTAATTCTAAAATACCTGCTCATTCTTGCATGTGTGCGGTAAACTAGGGGTATTTTCCTGGATATTTATGAATTGATTCTGAATAATTAAATGTGATTCACAATGCCCGCATATAATATATGTAATATTTACAAGTACAGAATATGATCTAATCATACACCTCAGTCAGTAGAGTGGTATTTCCAGGCTTCAAATGAATGCTGCACTGTTGTACGTAATTGTTATTCATTAACTTTAGTCTTTGAATAAGCCCTTTGATTTGCTTCTGTGGAGGTCAAAATAATACAGCAAAGTGTCACATCCCGGGTAGCTCCTGAGTCGTGCAGTAGTAACTCTGAGCATTCGGTTGTTCACCTTTTCTTATACAGAACTGCCACTTCACTGGGTCGATGACTTTCATTAATGTAGCTATATTAAAGCAACTATTGCACTATTCTGATGTTGTCCTGATTCAATAACCAACCTTCATTGTTTCTAATCACTTGAATCTATTCAAGGACCTCATATTCCCAGCCATTGCTTCCTCTCTCAGGATTTCAATCTCTTTATTTCATGAGTTCTGCTGAGATATTATGTAGAGAAATCATTTGATGTGGCACAGTTGAACTCTGGTCACACTTAAGCAGTGTTAAGTGTAAATCACGTGATGCTGACCATTTCACAGAGCTGCTTATCTATCTCAGTCTCAGAATTCAAATACATTAGACAACTAATTTTACATAAAAGCAGCTACTTCAGCTACTCAGAAATACCTCAAATGTTGGAAGCAAAAATATGAAAAAATTAAAGCACGCAACACTTGTACCTGACCAATTAGATCTCTAAATCTAATTACTGCTCAGCTCTCTCTTCTTTTTGTTTGAGTTACTAACTAAATGAGTTATTCTCAAGAATGCTTATTTATTTATTATAGCTTGCCACAGTTATTTATTAGAGAAAAGTGAAGGTTCTCTTGCTTTGTTATGCAGCAAAACATACAACAGATAACCTGTACTTTAGGGATGAGATGATGACAGAAGTTGCCTTCTCTAAAACATTGGTCACTTCATTTGAATTGCAGCGACTTTTAAGCAGTGCTTAATCACTAATAAAGGGGGAAAATTTGTTTGCTAAAATATTAGTAAAGTGTGTAGCAGTCTACATGTGACTAACAGTCTGCAGAACTTGTTGAGCTCATCAATAGGGTTTAATTGCCTGTAAACTTTTACTCGTAGATCTTACTATTATCAAATGGAATTTTAACATGTTCACTCTCATTTCATACATACAAGTTTAATAACCTGAGAAATGTTTCCCATGTTACCATCAGTTGTAGTTTCTCTTTAGTCATGCTCTCTTGGGGTTGGCTTCTCTCATTAAATTTTATTTTGAATTATAGAGGAGCTGTTTCTACATGGAGACCAAAGGTCACTCCAATGTCAGGGCTGAAGCCTTCAGAGCTGCAAACACACGCATTACCTGGTGAAGCACCTCCCATTCAAAAGACCTCTCTAGCTTCCAACCTACAGGTAGTTATTTTTATATAAAATTTGTATGTAGAAGTCAGCTGACATAGGATAAGATACTATTTGTTTATATATGTAGTCCGTCCATTGTATTCTGGTTCTCATTCTATATTGGGATGTGCATCTATTATTGAATATTGTGGCATAGCTGAGCAGTCAGCATTCTATTATGGAGATATAATTTTCTGCTTGAGTTACCTTCGCATTCCTGGTCTGTTATAACATTTGAGAAATGTTGATCTCAATGTAATTATTATTATGAAAGTATTCAAGAATTCAATACACAGCTGCAGTTGTATTACTATATTGATGTGGTTTCAAATCAATACTCAAACATGCTGCTGCGTTCTAATCAATATAAATAGTTGCAACAAAACTAATCTTTATACTGGTCATTTATTATTTGTAATCTGATTGGTAGGTCTTGTGTTTCTGTTATTGTAATTGGTTAGATTTAGCACCTTTATACATTATGATTAGACATGAGATTTTGATATTTCTCAATTTGCAATACAATTAATTATGTGGGCCTGTTGCATCTTATCTCTTTTGGTAAACCATCCCATCACAATCATATCATAAAACTATTTGGAAACAACTTTTAATATAATTTACTGAATCGAACCACAACTTGAATGGTTTTGAGATAAAAAACAATGTATGAAAATATTTATATTTTGAATATTGACATAATATTAAACCTTAACATATTATTGTTAAAAGATTTTCATACTGCTTCGTTATTCAGTTATTAATAATCTACTATTTTATTTAAACTTTTACTATTATTTCAACTATATATTATAATTGCTAAGATATTAGCAAAAACTAAGAATTGTTACACAAGTTGGTTTCTCTATAATAAAGTGAAGATAACTCTAAAGTGTTCAAACAATGCGCAACTTCAGACTAGTTAGCAATGGGTCCCTACATAATGTTATGATGAAATTGTATTACCAACTCACACCCTAATAAAATTAGTCTTTTTTCTGTTTGAACGTAAGTGAGTTGATTCAAATCGACTAGACAATAATTTTAATCTGTGCTCTTGAAGCTGATATACAGCACAGTTGACCATATTGTATATAATTTATTATATCTGCCATTCTCTCTATTTGCTCATAAAAGCCTATGGCGCACGTGGGAAGCTCACACAACAGATCAGCCAAACCATTTGGAGCACCAGGGGGTTCATCTGTGGCTACAGAATCTCACATCTCCATTCGTGACTCTTTCCCCGACTCGGCCAGTCACCCTGACGCTCATGGAAGAAACCAAGTAGGCCATATACGGATCAATAAATCATATAGTCGTAATTTACCTGCATCGATTTTGTGATTGCAGTACGGTAATCTCTCCGTATCTCACTAAGCTATGGGTCCCAAAACCTCAATTTGTGAGATAGTAGAATACTAAATTTAACTGACGGATCCGTTAAATTCGGCCATTTTGTCCCTATACGCACATGCAGGTCCTCCTCGTGAAAAAGGAATCTATCAGCTATGAATGGAGTACTGTAATAGTATGTGCATGTACATGTATTGTATTTATGACATGCTTTTTTCTTTTGTAGCTACAGCAAGAATACTTAAAGGAGTGTGCGGGCGTTGTGCCTGATGTAGATTATAACGTGTTGCAATCTACTCGACAACGGCCTGGTTCTACATCTTCCACTGGCTCTGGACCATCCAGCACTAGTGGAGTGGTACATGCTCAGTATAACACACCTCTTGGGGTATATTCTAATAACAATGTTAATGACAGCTTTCAACAGCAGGCTGGAGTCATGCAAAACAATTTCGATAAGTAAGTGAATCTTATGTTCCATTATTACTGTATCAAAAGGTATCTAGTTATTTGCTAAATAAGTTAACATAAATGAAATATTGTTAATTTACTTTTAGAGATATTAGCAATCAGTTGGCTGATGTAACTTTCAAAACTGGAGCAGATATTGCTCAACATAAAGGTGTTGTAGCTGGGTTTTCTCTTGTATTGTGCTTCTGTGTTTATATCTCTACAAGTTGTTATGTCTACCAAGTTTGCGTTGGGTTGCTAAGTTAAATTGAAATGAGTTGGGAAATTTTACATCACAGTTGGAGGCTAAGCTGAGTATATTTTAAAATTAATTGTTGAATGACAACGCAACACAATATAACAAAAAGTTGTGAATAAAACCTATTAAGCTTTTGGTCAGAGCATTAGGTTTTACAGTGCAATGACAAGCTATAATGTATAAAACTGGGGAGATAACTTCTGCAAAAGCTTAATTCAACTGCATTCTCACATTGCTGAAAAGATTTTGTATCACTGTTAGTCAGCCATGGTGAAAAAACCCGCTAAGTTAACTCTGCAAAACAGCACAACTTGCAACTCAAATTTGTAGAGATATAAACTCTGCCTTAGCTTTACTAGTGAGTGGCCAAGTAACCTATTTGCTACAGCTTCTCCAGTTTTGCGTGTTGCATGGTAGTGTTTGTATTTTGTTTTAGCATGTCTTTGCATGATGATGTTGCTGAAAATCATAAAAGTGTGATAAATAATAACCACATCCCCAGCAAGCCTGTGGTCACATTACCACCGCCAACAGCTAATACGGAGAAAGCAAAGTCTCCAGTTCAGTTAGCCTTAGAGCAGGCAGAAAACTTTGAGGAAAACTTGCTAAGAGGCGGAAGTTCGCAATCGAAATCCTTTAAAATCTTAGAGCAAGAGTTGCATGCTGAAGGAGATGATTCTAACGGAATCAATGCTTCTTCCAATGGAACTAGTGAGATGCATTGTTATTAAATAATCAAATGTTTTGTTGGCTGCTGCATGACTTGAAGCTAGTTTCGTGGCTGTTGAAGATGATGTGTGCTTTTAGTCAGTTGAATCAGCAAATTGTAGGCTTTACTATGTCAATAAAACCAATATTATGCAAACTTTAAATATGTTGTTTAGTTAATTCGCATTACACATGCTATATCTTAATGTAGGAGTGCTGCCACCTGGTGTCAAATCTGTACAAGCCCCAAAAACCAATATGAAAATGACTGGTCCACGATACAAACAACCAACTACTAAATGTTACATATGCGACAATTTCATAACGTAAGTGCACCCTCTATTTGTATTGTACAGCTAGCATTGTGATGATAAATTCTGTTTTCCATATAGAAATACTTTTCATCAATGATATAGATTTTGGAGTTGTATTTTCCTGATGTGCAACTTTTCATAATTATGCTAATTAAACATTTTCACTAGCACAGCACATTAGCATTATTTAACACATGGTAATGTGCAGGCAGCAGCAAAGGGAGTTGTTGGCCCAATAAATTGAAATTCTTCAACATCAGTTTTTAATAGCAATGCTTTGTTTTTAATTGGGCGAGTATTGGCTTTATGGCAAGGAGCTGAAAAATTTGAATTTTGATCAAACTTGTCGAGATTTAGTGTACTTGTTTATAGCTAAGAGTAATTAATTTAAGTATTTAAAACATTATTTTCTTAAATCTGTCTTTTTTAATTTTCATACAACTATATTAAATTCATTATATGATTTTTTTTCCAGTGGAGTATTCGTGCGTGTAAAAGACTTTTGTCTTCACTCAGACTGCTTGAGGTGTGCTCAATGTAACAGAAACTTGAAGAGTATTGGTAAGTCAACCTACAAATATGTTGAATTTAGGCCTCTAGCACTCTGTGTATTGCAGCGTGCAGACCAGTTGGCCACCAAGTGGTAATAATGTTATTACAATCACTAATATTATTACAATAACTGAATATTTTGATCTAATAATTAAATTTATTTAACATCTGTCTTTAATGTATGAGCATGCAAGAAAGTGAGTTGTATTTGTATTATATACACCTTGTTGGTGACTTGACTACATGTTTAGGGTATATTTGCGTTGGAGATAGGATTTACTGTGTTAAGGATGCTAAAGCTATAACTCATCAACAAAATGTCTAGATCAAACACTTTTAGTAAGTTTCCATGGGCAAACTAGATGTGAAGATATTAAGTTATGGTTTGTGAGTGTGCAAGTTAATGCTAAATTAATTTATTGAGCATGATTTGTAATAATTTGTCGTTATATGTTCTAATTGCTCATGGAAGCTTGCTTATATTGAACAAATTAGAGTGATGTGGGCTGGTGTTACTTAGATAAAACTTATAAATGTTTGTGTGAGGTTTGCTAGACTTAGTTGAAATTTTTTAATATATCCTGGTTACAAATGGAGTTGATTTATGCTATTTTATTTTATGTTTATTTGGTGGGCCTGTGTTACTTATGAAGATGATTGTTTAAATTTTTTGTTCAATTTTTTAGCATTTTGACATTTTTTTGAAAAATGTATATTGATCACAATAACATTTTTTGAAAATAAAAACTTTTTAGATACGATTATTAGATATAGATTTACCCAACTGTGTGCTCTTGAGCTTGAGCGAGTTTAGCCTCTGCTGATGGGCACATGTGCTGTTGTGTACACACATGTACTTGAACCTTTCTTTAGATCTTCTGCCACATCTGCTATAGTTAGCATTAGAACTGTTTTTGATGATGAATTATTTATTAGCAGCTTATTTTCTTCTTTGATATGGTGTGTTGTAGGATACATCTGGGTGCAGGATAAAATCTACTGCGTGCAGCATGCTAGAGAGCTAACCAGGCCTCCGGGTGGTGGATACACTGCATATGTTATTGATGCACCTGATGCGTAGTGTTTTTCTCACAAATTCTATGAATATAATGTTGTTACGGCTAAAGTTTGAAAAGCTTCTTATGTAGCCTCTGATATACTGTAGCAATTCTGTAACTGTAGGCTTTCCTAACTACATGATGGGTTATAAATTCAATTGCTAGCGGTATCTTTTTTATACCTGTAGTATGTAGTACTGAAAAATTTCTGCTCCATATCAAGCATTTGCGTGCTAAATATAAAAACTGCTACTTTATCTTCACATTACTGTTAGGTGAGCTAGTCCATTTTTCAATATGAATTATAATATAAAAATAATAGTTGCTATAAATGCTATGCATGCAATCAAATTTTGTTAAATTATTTTATTCTTCTTTTCTATAAAATAATCATTTGCTGTTTCCTACAAACCTTTTATAATAATTTTAATCAGTTTGTGAACATTAAGCTTCCTCCTAATTATGTTTATCTGTATCACTTTTTTCATTTTTGAATGGTGTATGCTGATGCTTTAATATTTTAGCTTTTTCTTAGAAGTGCCCTCTGATATTACACAATATATTTTTTGAAAAATAAACATTTCATCAAAAGAATAATAGTGGATATGTCTATGAAGTTGTATATTTCATTTAAAATCACCTCTTTGGTAAAAAAATGTGTCACTGAGATGATGAAGACTTGCTGAAGCAATAGGATTGTAAAATTATATTACCCAGAAACCACATGCTGCAAAATTCAGCTGCTGAATTTGCTACTTTGTACTCTGAGACCATTAAACAGAATTGGTGTTGAGGTGGTTAGGATATTCTATGTGGGGCTCGCTAACATTTTGTCAACACAAGTTTTTAGAACATTGAATCATATCTATTCAGTTATAGTTATATTAATATCACAAATTGCATGCACTTTAAATACCTGGTAAAGTTCAGAAAATTATAAATTTACATATAGAGTGTATATGTTGATAAATAGATAGTTATACAAACTAATAATTTCTATTGTTATTTGCTTTCAGGAGTTATCTTTTCAGCAATATACATATCCATTTATATCTGTCAGTTGATTGGCTATTTATTTCATAGCAGCTCTACTGCTGGTTGGATTATATTGAGACGCAATAGTATACGTGCTTCATATATATACTATACAGCTTCATATTGTTTCAAGTCATTGCAAGATAATCACGGAGGACAATATATACTACAATCATGGGAATATAGCTGATTGCAGCATCATAAAATAAACACGGAGGAATATAAACAATAAGTTAACTTTTTGTTCAACTGCTTTACTATTAAATATAGATATTGGACTTAAACATCACAACTATGGCAAGATATACTTTGTGGAGTGTTATTGCATTGTGCTTGCTAAATTTTGCTCTTGGTGACATTTCTTGTCCGAGAAAATGCATATGTGGAAAAGCGAGTGTTGACTGTAGCTTTAAAGGTTTTACTACAGTGCCATCTGACATTGATCCAGATACGGAAACACTGTGAGTATACTTCTTGTTTATAGTTTTTGGTTAGATGGTTATTAGTCATAAGCTAGATTGATATAGCTCTCCAACCTAAAATATGATAGTAAGACTAATAGCATATATCACAAGCAAATGCATCACACAATTAATTACCGTTATAAATATTTTTGTTGATTTTTATTATATCTCATGTATTGTATGTCCCATAGTTTAAAAGCCTAATTATAATTTAGTTTACAATTACTGTTCAGCCTTAGTGCTAATTAATAATAAAGTGTAGTTTGGGAGATATTTTTAAGCAGCTCCCACTTCAACATGAACATGAGAAAGTTTCACAAGTCTAGATTTTAAATTCAAAGATGTCATAAATAATATATAATTCCTGTGAGTTAAAGAAGTTTATGGACTTTGTTGCTCAAAGAAAGAAAGTAAGACTGATGGTTGTAAACTAATGCTTTCGTCAATACCCTTTGTTGTATCATTTAGTCATTCAATAACGATATTTTTAGTTTAAAGCTATAACGTTGATAGCTCCCTCCACTAGCTCTACAACTGTAGCTAGTCTAAAAATAAGCAGGTCTAAGTGTGTCCCACAGCTTTATAAAGCCATTAAAATACAAATGATCTTACACTTGATTTATACAGACGTTCAAACACTTTCATAATTTCCATAAATGACATTTCTGTACGTTCTACAGTAACTAGCTATTTAATATGCTGTTGCATATTTTAGAGATTTACAAGGCAATAATATCACAATAGTGAGAAGAAATTATTTCACTGGTCTCTCCAAGTTGAAAAAACTGTAAGTATTAAAAACTTATTTTAGAGACATTTTCATATGTAGACATTTCTTAACTTTTTATCGAAAAAGTCGCATTTTCATAACTGTAAATTGAAATTCATTTGCAAATAGACTGCTGTCTATTGTAGTTTATAAATGAAGTATAATTACATGTTTCAGACAATTAGTGGATAACAACATTGAGGTGATAGAATCTGGTGCCTTCGATGACCTGATTAGCCTACAAAATCTGTAAGTATCTCTTTTCTTTCCTTCTTTGAACTGATCGGAAAATCTTTCTGCATTCCAATATAATATTGCTGCGAACCTGAATGGCTGTAAAGGAAACTAGTTGTAAACTAATAATAATAAAAGTGCCCTTGCCTCGCTGAAGTTATAATTGGCACCAGCACTTAAACCAATTTCTCA
The DNA here is from genome assembly GCA_964035545.1 of Bugula neritina. Classification (NCBI taxonomy): domain Eukaryota; kingdom Metazoa; phylum Bryozoa; class Gymnolaemata; order Cheilostomatida; family Bugulidae; genus Bugula; species Bugula neritina. The sequence continues at coordinate 25,743,010 of OZ037765.1, forward strand.
AACTACATATACAGCTAGTCAAAGAGTAGCTGTTAAAACCTCACAGATATTTTTTGCTCTTCTGGAAATGCTATAGGTTACGTATCAGGCAATTTCCTAACAAAAATTAAATTCTTTCTATTGTTTAATACTCGTTTTAACTAATTTAAATATGAGGTAACTAAAACAGGTTTTTAATGTCCCTTATGCAAAAACTAGGCAGTTTCTTTCGCTGTCTACTTTTTTGAATATAGAAATGTAACTTACTACACTATGCAGCGGTATAGCAAGTGACCCTTAAAACTTTCCCCAAGCTAATAGCAGATGCACTGATTTATTCAATCCCCTTTAGGCTAATATAAAAAACCTTGAACACTGTTAGTAATATATAGAAGCAACTTGTTCTATAGCTTAATCTTCTGTGCTAGCATGCAAACAATTAATTATTGTTGCTAATATTTATTAAGACCCCTTCACAAAGTTACTCTTCTGAGATTCTGATAGCATTATAGTGACATTTGGCAAGCCATCTATATTCTAATGAGGAGTATTAGAATGCACGTACAACTAGTAACACGCAGCTCATATGGTAGACAGCAGAGCTGCCTTCTTTAGTGATGTCAGAATTCTGTTTGACTTTATTTAAGATGCAACAATGAATCAATTCATGATTGTTTTCAAGGCAAAATTTTCCTATCTCAAAATTATTATTATTCTTGGTGAAGGAGCAACACTTGATATTGCAAAGTAAATACTGCCAGTTAAGTAATTATTTTAGAGATGCATATAGTAAATACCATCATTATTCATACTATGTGTAAGCAGCAAGTGCAAAAGGATTGTTACGTGAATTTGGTTATATAAAGTTCATACAGCGTCTAAAAACTTGGCTTCTTAACTCTTTTAAGCAAAATCTAATGTAAACAGTTGGGATGTCTCCTCAATTAATTTTGGTCTCTATTCAATTCTACACACCTGTATGGCCACGAAACTATAATCTCAGCTGTCACCACATTTTCTCCATTGGTTTAGAGAGATCATTGTATGCTCAATATTGATCCTAATCTTAGCCACATCCTCTGAGCAGCAGTGAATAAGGCTGTTTGCATAAAAGCTCAGCATTGATAGGAAGTTGCTGAATTGCTGACCAGAACATGTTGACAATCTTCAATAATACTTTTTAAGTGTTTATTTAAGCTTGTACGTGTATTTATATGTGAGTAGAAGACACCTTCTGTCTTGTATTGTTATCAATGTTGACTTCTATTTTCTAGGAGATTAAATAGAAACAAACTTGGAGGGCTCACCGACTTTTTGTTTGCCAACACACCACAGCTGACAAGATTGTAAGTATTGCAGCAGCCCCCCCACCCCCTCTCCCCCTCTCCCTCCATCAGATTATACAGAAAAGACAGGCTAAAGTGTTGAATGGTGTAAATATGCAAATAGCTAGTGTATTGGGAAAAGTGCTGCATTTGCATTCATGGCTTGTGCACTAAAAGCTATTTTAATAAATTGTACTTCGCAGCATTAAATAATCATTATCTAGGCTTTTAGTGACTGAAAGGAAATGCTAAACTGTATATAAACTCTTTATCCAAGTAGATCTAAATTAAATTTATGCATTTCAGCATTTCCAGTTGTGCATGAAGTGCTAAACTCTAAAGAATATAATATGTTGTGTAACGTGGTACATGATTTATCAGGCTATAGCATATTCATATGTCATCAGTAATATTGTGTGCAGTGTGCATAACTCAGGCTGATAAAATGCAATCAAAAAGACTGTAAAACAGTTCAGCAGGTAAAAACTCAACTAACACATACAGCAATGCTTGAGAGATGGCTGAATGTCAGAAAAATTTAGAATAATCATCATACCTTAAACACTAGCATCTGCTACACCTAGGCAAATATTGGATAGCAGTAGTAGATCTATACTAAGTGTAAAATCTACAGCGAATGTGAAATGTCAAATCTGTTACATTGGCAGGTGCATGCATTGTTATGTTATGTGCAATGCAAGTTGCTATATTTAAACAATGCTGACTAAAGGAGGCCTAAACAGCTATTTTGTGTGTCTAAGGTTTTACACATATTAGACAAATAAAGGCTTAACACTTAAGCACAAGAGCAAGCTAGATATGTGAGCTCCATACTGTGACTTCTGTGAATAAGATGCCATTGTCTCTTTTGTTCCCAATTCTTGAAACTGTTTATTAATAAACTAACTTAGAAACATTCTGCAAAGATGCCAGTCTCTATTGTGCGATCTAAAAAGAAATAAGCCTTCAAGTAAATCATCTTTCAGAAAAGCAATTATTGGTTGTGAGCCAGCTTGGTTATGAATGAAATTCAGGATGACACTTTTATGTCAATTTTTCTTTAGTTTATTAATTTTTTTATTGCCTTTCTGTAGAAATCTATAACATAAAAATACTTTATAGATTATGTGAAATTTTGAATAAAGTTATTGACAGAATTTTAGTCATTTTATAAACGGAACCTACTCATGAGATATAGCTGAAACTTAAATTGACTTTTGTTTATTTTGTTGTGCAGAGATGTGAGTAGCAACAGAGTGCATTCTCTCCGGGCCTTCACATTGCAGGGACTGAGCAAGTTAGCTGAACTGTAAGTTTGAGTTATGAGTTAGTAGCTCAAAGCAATTATATACATAATACATTATACCTGCTTTAAACTGCAACTTATCTACAGACATTCTTGTGCACTCTATTTGCTTTATTACTACACTTCTGCATGTCGTGTTAGCCATGATTTATGAAGAATATTACACAATTTAACTACTTTTTCACAAAACAGAGGCCAGCTGATAGGACATTTAAGAAACCGATTAGCTAGGATTTAGAGTCTTATACTTTATCACTGTAAATAGTAAAAAATCGTTAGCAGTGAAAATGCACACCATTGTTTAGCTCTCAAAAATAGAATATGCATTAAACACAGTTTATACTGATATCATAGCCTATATTGATTGTTATTTGCAGACAACTAGAAGCATTATTTTACAGTAAATTACTTATAATGAGAATGGAAAAACAATAACTGGACCAATTAATTAGTCCCCATTTATTATTATTGCTTCATTTGAATGCCAACTTCACTAACAATTAAAGTATCTGGATACAATAACATTATAGCATATTTGTTATAATTATACTAATGTGTTAAGAAAATATTTTATATTTTATTTGTACAAGAGGTAATGCTATATAACTACATTATAAACAAGAAGATAAAAGCTAACAATAGGATGTGAAAAGGATTAATTAATTTCCATAAATGCCTACGCAATATTAGCCAGGTGTGGATAGGTAGGCTGAGTAGTAACTATGTGGCTCTAAAGTCAACTGCTTGAGGTCTGTTTGAAGTAGAAAGTGTTTCTATTTCTCATTTAAAATGTATTTTAGCAACTTGGACCACAACCATCTTTCTTGTGTAGAGACTGGGGTGTTGGGAGATGCCCCAAAGTTAGAAATAATTTCTTTGAATGGAAACAACTTAACCACAATGCCAGCTGATATGTTTGATAGCATTCGCAATTTAAGGATCTTAAGACTATCGGATAATTTCTTGAATTGTGATTGCAACTTGGCCTGGCTTGCTAAATATCTGAAGGTATTTTGTCAAACTATACATTGCTCAAATCAGCAAATTTTTGACTAGCACTTTGCAACTTTGTGCTAGAGTCTTAAAGTATGAGCAATATTTCATACATTTATGGTTCATATAGTTGTCTTATTAGCTATATCATAAAATATATTTATTGTTGGATCAAAAGGCAATGGCCATTTGAATAATGTTATATTACCCATATCACGTCAACTGTCTTGCTATGTGCTAGAGTTGCAAGTTGAAATGTTCCAGTTATTTGAAACCTCTCTGTTTTGCTATACAGGTATGCTCTAAATCGACTGTATGTAAATTTGACCAGCTCAATAGCTGATTGGAGGTGATTTGGTCAATAAAAGATTTCAACTTGTAAACTGCCAGTTTATATATTTGCTAGAAAACATATTGATGCAAATTTTCATAATTTACTTTAGAGGCTGGACAAATGACAAGTGAATATTTTATTACATTTTAGTTAAACAAGAGACTGGCAAGGTTTACCAAATGCTACAGTCCCTCAAACTTGCATGAGAAAGTTATGATAAATCTAGAGCAGAACCAGTTCAGATGCCCAGGTGAAATACTCTCTTACATATTATTATTCAGTGTTGCAGGTCTTTCCATGCTCATTGGTCATTGCTATGACAACTTGAAGTTTTTGCTTGTTGATAAAAAATATTTAAAATAGTCCAGGCTTAGGTATAGTATAATTCACTCATAAATTATCACCTCACGAGATGCTTCACAAATCTGTTAAAAGTGAAGAAGATAGATTTTGTGCATTGACTAGTTCAGAATTAATAGCTACTGCGGGTGATATTCACACTTTATCAAGTAACCGTCATGATGTTTAATAATATATGTAAGTATTTGACAAGAGAAATAATGCTCATCCCGTTCTATTGAAACTTCATATTATGACTGACAAATACAATGCGATAATTGAGCTAATGCCCTCCGATATACCTGGTTATTTGGATGATTATATATTATAAAGTTAGACTACTACTGCAGACTAATGGGCTAGTAGTCACTAGTCATTAGATGTTCAAAGAACACATGCACAACTAATGATTTCTCTAAACCCAGATATCTTTAATGTAAGAATTTTTGCTCAGTGCAAGATGTACTACAGCAAGTTAATTCAAATAGCTTTTCAGCGAAAAGTTCAAACCAAACTACATTACAATGAAGTCATAACAAAGATTTCATTTTATCATTTTTATTTGAAGTTTCTTAATACAAAATGTTTTTACTCAGCAAAAAATGTATTTTACCAATATGATTTATAGAACGTAATAATATAAAGCTTTATATTGTTTCAATTGCAATTTAATTGAATTTGAATATATGATGTGACATGTTGTACATGTGAAAAGCTTCTCTTCTTTATTGGCAACTGAATTGTTATATTTATTGCACATAAAATAAGTTGGCCACCTCACAGGGGGCAGGTGTTGTGAACTTTTTGCTCTTCAAGTTGAAAGTGCCTAGTAATTGATACAGAGGAAATATCATGTAATAGTTGACAACACAGTTGTAAAGTAAACCAAAATGCATGACAATATAAACCATAAAAGGATAATACACTTATTCCATACACCTATTTAGAAACTTACAATAATGGTGTAATTATAAAACGTTGCATGATGTTCTAAGCTCAAGATGCAAAATGAAATTGATGAATGACCACACAGTATTCAAAAGCCTAATGTACAGTGAATTAGCCAACAGATTTTGATATTGCAGAGATATAAATAGGTCATGCTAAAATCTCTTCCAAATCTTTGCTATACTGTGCATTGTCAAATTTATGATTTGCTACAAATTTCAATAAAATTAATATAATAACTATTATAAAGACATTCTGAATACATTACAGAATAAATTGCTAAAAATAGTATGCTATATATCATAATAATTGTCCGAGCTTTATCCTGATCAATGATTAATGAGATAGAGAGAATTGTTTTACCTAATCTATGTTATCATTCTTTCTCTGCCTGTATTCTTAGTTTTTCGCTTCAACTCATTTAAAACATTCTACTTATACAAGCTGCATAGCATTAGCTGTACTATATGTAATGTATACATAATTTACGCATGCATGCGGTTCAATGGTTTATGTATTTGCAATACCTAGATGGGGAGTTACGCACAGAACCAGTGAAGTGCCAACTAGCAGCCCAGACATCTGTGTGCCCTGTTAAATGCGACTGCTCAACACCAGGAGTGGTTAACTGTAGAAATGCCGGACTTGTGTCTATCCCTGAGCAAATTCCTTCTACTGCTAAAGAATTGTAAGTTCAAAATTGCTCAATAAAAATCTCTGAAAAGTATGAAAAGAGGACTACCGTAGATTGTTTTTTTAATAACCTCTCAGCTGTTGTGATAAGTGTTGATGTAGGCTGGGAGGAATAAATATGAATGACTATGGGTTTTATACTAGAGGTCATGGACAAAGTGTATTAGAATCTGAGTGATCGCTCTTGACATCTAAACATAACATTATGATAAGTGAAGTTATGCTATATTCAGTATTATTTATTAAACTCATTTCATAACATGCTATAAAGTTCTGCAAACAAAAAGCCAGCATACGCTATAAAAATAGTATCCCTTCATTGGATTAAAATGCAACAAAATAAAACAACTACTTATACTATGTTGTAGGCGGTTGGATCAAAACTATTTGACTTCTATACCAGATGAGATTTTTGCCAAGTTGACCAGTTTGGAGACACTGTAAGTCATTGTTTCACTGTGTACCAATTATCACGTATTCACTATACATTCTTATCAAAATTCATGACTAAGCATCGCAGCTTGTAAAGACAAATTGCTTCATGGCATGGACAGTCTTGTGTTATTAAATAAATTATCAAGTGCTGCAAATGTTTGTGGCAGGACATTATAGACTACTAAAGAGTGGCACCAGCCACTTCCCCATATATTTACAAACAATGTTGTTACAGGTGACCATATTTTACTACAATATTATCAAAAGCATCAGGTTTTCCTACTTGAACTAGCCCGACATCAATAAAATATAGCAACAGATTAAAACTACATATTTACCATGATGTTTAAAATATAGAAGTTTACATCCAGTTGAACAAAGTATTTCAACTCTTATTAGATTAGTGTAGGACAAATTTGTTTAAGAGAAGCTAGTCGAGTTTGAATTAATAAGTAAACAAAGGAAACAATGCAGGTGTAGACAGGAATGAAACATGTAGGCAGTGTAAAAACATTGATACTTTTATCAAATGCCACCTATGAACAATCATTACATTGAATCAAGACCGTAGTCGCCTTGATGCCATGCTTCAATTACGCAATGTTTCCACCTGCTGCCTCTTAAAACACACATTTAGAACTTATTGTAGAATATGTAAATATTTTTTAAAGTAGTTGTGCATTGCGTAATGCACGTACATTCCTTTGCTTAACAACCTCAACTGGTGTCACTGCTGGGGCATAGCCCAAAGTATACTATACTGATCATTTTATAGTAATAGTCTTGACTGATAGGTCAATGTTAATTGAAGAAAATCAATAAGATAAAAAGCTAGCACAGATTCTTTCACTTGGTACACGACGTGCAGGAATATTATAAATACGTGGTACCAAACAAGCTCTTAAAGAACACGGCTGATCCTCCAGTCATACTGTAGCCTAACCTCCAAAACTTGTGACACTTTGCTTTCTGTTCATACTTGTGGAACTGCTAGTTTACAAGGCTGGCGGGCAGCTCCGCTATTGCAATAAGATTTTATGCTACAAGTAGAAAAATTTATCCTATCTAAATAAATTTGTGCATGATTTTGTTTGCTAGTCTGGCACATTTGATAGCAAGCATGGCCATGTTTGATGATGCAACTCCCTGATCTATTGTATGAATAAGTGTCAAAGTTGTTTGCAAAGTATTTTGGGGATAGTCAAGCGCAGCTGTTGCTGCAACTACTAGATCTTTAGTTTACCATTTTATTTTCTTCCAAAGCAGTAAATTATTCAAAGCACACAGAATGTCACATAAGACAGTATTCCAATTGCGACTCTTTGTTGGACGTTCTTTTACTAACGTTTCTATGAAAGAACTAATTTTATTTTAATACATACATATGAAACTTGTTTTAGTTTATTTCTATGTGAGCGGTCAAATTAGCAGAACAAAAAACTCAATCAGTGTTTCTATAACAAAAATTTTGTTATGGTGAGCTGTTACTTTAGCCGAAAGCTATGTTGGAATACTATTTCAATTTTTACATCCACGTAGAGTATCAACAAGCTCTACTAAATCTGTGCTCTATCTCTAATATGTTGCAGTGATCTAAGTAACAACAGAATATCGGATGTCAAGGCTGGTGCATTTAATGGACTGGCTAGCTTACGGAAGCTGTAAGTTTTTGTATTATGTTTGCTTGTGGTGCATACTCCAACAAAGTAATGTTGGAGAGCAGAGCTAGTACAACTATACACCATGCTAAGAGCATTATCGGCTTTATCTTGAAATTGCTGGTGCTAGGTTTCCTGTCTATATACAATGTTATGCTTATGATATGTTATGATATATGCAGTGAGGTGTAAATTAAAAACTTCTAGTATAGCACGATTTTACTAGATGAAACAACTTCTCCACCTCAAAGCGAGTCTCTGGGGTAAAGTTATCACTGTTAGATTGTAGGATATCACACTGGTGCATGCACTAACCATGACTCTAAAAATGCTTTTAATTTGAAAATTATACGATGATTAGAACTAGATAAACTTAGATAAAATTTACTCAATTCTATTGTTCGGTGTGTCACAAATTACTTTTGGGACTACTTGTAACTGATAATTAAGCATTGGGTAATGCTATTTACATATCACACATTAAACATTCATTTATTACATTTGAAAGTAACCTTTCAAGGTTTGTTATTATGTGAATAATGTTTTTGTAGAATTTTGTACGAAAATGAGATATCGGAGCTTCCAGAAGGATTGTTCTCAGGTTTATCCTCCCTGCAAATGTTGTAAGTATATGCAAGTCTACCATTGCTCCTAGTAATTATTTTTTATATTTGTTGGCCAATCAGATCTTCGAGAAAATTTATACTACATATCATTTAGGTAAGAGTTTTAAAGTATCTCCAAGCAAAAGTACTTTTTGCCAAATAAGATGTGCAAATTAGTTTGTGTTAAGTATCCTGATTCCCACAAATAATGCATTTCTGTCGATTATACAAAAGCTTTTTTTAATTACTTTTTCCCAGCCTTTACTGAAGGTTTTTTGCAGAAGCAGTAAAATTGAGAAATTGTATTAATTTGCAATCATTATGCTTGGAATAAACTATGGGTAGCTTCAAAAACTCAAATGGGTAAAAAGTACATTTTTACTTTGTATACTCTTTTATTTACAACATTTTTCTGGAAAGCATTCAGAATATGCATCTCAATAATTAGAAAGGTGTGATCCATGGGAAACAGGATGCTTGCATGCCGCATTTACAGGCTGCATCTGTAGGGCATTGATAAGCACACGATCAGAAATATTTTTGAGTTCAAAGGATTGTATAGTGATCTATAGATGCTCTGTATCTATAACAGATCTCAGTTATGACTGTAATAGGCTGCCGCTGATGAGCTCACCGCTTCTGCTCCACATCTGTGACTCACTGTTTCAGTAACAAATTTTAACAAATTGTTTTCTCTTTTATTTTATAAGTGCAGCAAATGTTTCCTTTTACAGGTGTAATTACAAAAATAATCAGTTTACTGAACATACCATATTTTGCTCATTAATTATTCATGTGTTTCGAGTGTATTTCCCACGTTAACTACAAAACTGCAAAGTTCTGCTATTTGAATCTTGATTGTGCTAATAATGTGTAATGCTTTTTCACAAACACAATAACCTTCAGTGATTTAACTAGATGATTTTGTATTGTAGACTACTGAATGCGAATGAAATATCTTGTCTCAGGGCAGACAGCTTTGAAGGCCTTTCTCAACTGCACCTATTGTAAGTCATGCAACCATTGTTTGTTTATGTTTAAAATTCTGTATAGTGGCTAACATATAATGCAATGTAGCTAATAGCCACCAATGTTAATGCTGAGAGAACATGAGTCATTCTTGGCTGGTTTTAGTCTTCCTTTGGTTCAATGAGTTGCATGTAAACATTTACAATAGAAATTAACCAATTCCTTCACAGCAAATTAGGACAATAATTATTTTGTGTACAAAATTGTGTAACCTAATAAAGCAATGACAAACCCAAAGGGCCTAAACATTCAATTGAGCTTCCGATGCCTAATTTTGATAGCTATCAGCACCTCTTGGCCTCCCTATGTAGGGCTTGTACATTGTTGGTGCTCTTCACCTAGGGGTAGTAGGTCATTCCTTTGTACTATGGTCAATATAATTCAGCTCTCCAGTGCCTCGTTGCTGCCAATCCAAGTCACAAACCGCTGATGAACCTACTGTTTGTTTATTTGCAGGTCACTGTTTGACAATAAGATCAAGACTATTATAAATGGAACTTTTCAACCCTTGACTAAACTCCAAACCTTGTAAGTTCTCCAACACTTAGTAAAAACAACTTGAATGTCAAGTAGCAGCACTTGGCTGTTTTTGTATTCAGACTTGAGTCTCGCACATCGTGTTAGTAATAAGCTGATAACAAACATGAATTTCTTTTCTTTTCCGAGTGCATTCGGAAGCCAGAATAATTCTCTTCTTGAGATAGAATAAACTTTAGAACTTGTGTTAATGAAAACACCTATTTGCTAATTGTTATATGCAAGGCACTATAAATGCTTGCACTATAAATGGTATAAAGTATGTTGCATTTAGTTATACATGTTACTATATGCATCCTTTTGCTCTACAATAACACATGAATGTGTTTGTATTACAGGCATTTAGCAAGCAACCCTTTCCAGTGTGATTGTCACCTGATATGGATTGCTGATTATCTAGCAAAGCATCCTGTAGAGACGAGTGGGGCAAGGTGCGTCACCCCAACCTCGTTGAAGAGAAGAGAGTTAGTGAGTCTGAAGTCAGAAAGTGGCACGTGTTGGGGTGTTGGTTCACCTGCTGCCGATGCATTGCTTGCTGCCTGTGAGCTCAACACCATATGCCCTTCGATGTGTGTCTGTCAGGGTATGTATATACCTTTGATTAACTAATATGTGCAATTAACTCTTTCTGGATATGTATTGTAATATGTGCAACATTCCAAGTGATTATTGTATAAGTTACTGAATAAGAGAATTCAGAATATGCAACTAACACATGCCAAGTAACGGAGCATTTGATCTCCTGTTTAGTAAAACTATTGTTGTGGTGACAGCCTGACAAGTGACAATTCTAGCAGTTTCCTATATATTAATGACTATAACACAGAATTTTGATGAAACCCATGAATATTACACATATAAACATTAAACAAAACTTATGTTTAATAACTATACACAAGTTTGTTGATGCACACGTAGGCACCGTAGTAGACTGCTCATCTCTGAGTCTCACACAGATACCAACCGACTTACCACTGCTTACTACTGCGCTCAACCTCAGCAACAATCTACTCACTGAAATCCCTCACCAGGCCTTCAACCATCTTTCCCATTTACAAAAGCTAGACCTGTCTCACAACAAAATAGTCAAGATTGAAGCTAATGCTTTCTATGAGAATGGAAAACTTCAAGAACTGTAAGCTAACACTTTAATTTGCAACTCAGGTGCCTAGGCCTATTAATTTAGCCAATTAGTTTAACAAATACAGTACTTGATTTAAAATCTTTAATTTAAGTCAAAAGAAATGCACTTCATAGGCCTAACTATTAATTTTTGGGCCTGTTTTGAAGTTTTCACAATTTATCATACTGGTGTAACACAATGAAGCACATTTCTTGATTTAACAATATCGGGCCATCAACTTATAATTTCAATATCCTGTTGAACCGTTAAACTATTTATTACAGATGATTGCAAAGAGACAGCTTTAGCTTCATATTAATTATAATATACAGTTTAATATAACAACAATTGTTCTTGCAGTCAGCTTTCAAATAATTTATTGGAAAAGATAAAGGCACAGACATTCAATGGATTGAAGGGCTTAAGGACACTGTAAGATATTAATTTCATTTACACATAAATTAACTGCATGTATACATTCTGCATTTACTACTTTATTTGAAATACTATCTTCTCACCTTTTTCAATGATGGGTTTTTGAATTATGCGACACGAGGTTAGTTTTGGTTAGTGAAAGCTTTGAAACTCTTTTACAATTTTTACCACAAAAAGAAGATTAATTTTGTATCAACAGCAATTAGCAATGCATTGGCTTGACCCTCTATGTAAATATGTTTGAATAGAAAATACATTTGCAAAGTCTTTGATTAATAACTATTTATTGTTATCGTTTACTTTTTAGAATGTTGAGAGACAATCAACTTAGATGTGTTGACAATTCTACATTTACTAACATGCCTGATTTGAGGCTGTTGTAAGTATCCAATTGTGAATATTTATATTAGAATAGTCCAAACATGTCATAATACTCCTCAGTAGCTTCTTATGCTGTAAAGAAATGGTAAAAATCTCAACAGGTCATACAAATTTAAAGCTTGAATTTACCTATGTTCAAATTTTAGTAGTTTTACTATGCTGTGAATTACAATAACTTGCAGGAAAATTATTGATAGATTGTTTATTCGTACATATGATACATGCTATCATCAAAGGTACACAAATAATATGACAAACTGAATATTACATACTTCTTTGTTACAATGTTTAAATGCTTGGTCACATCTAGATAAAACTATTTACTTTCGTCAAACTTATTGACCTTTCATATTTTTATTATCTTTGCTTTACAGATAATTACTCTTTTGCTTCGCCAAACTAGTTTTGAATCATTCATGTAGTCAGTTATTACTGTCTCAGTACTAAGTACATAATGCAGTGATGACTCCAGCTTTTGATATTATCAAGTGCTAAAATAATTTCAAAGTTTAATAAATTCTTAGGTATACAAGCTTCATCTAAACTACCACCAGTCCTTGTGTACTATGTGGCAGTGCTAGGAATGGAGAATTAGTGTACCTTTTGTATCAGTGTTTTGGTATTTGTTTTTGGTATCTTCAGTATTGGTTTTGGTTTCATGACAGTTGGCGTCAGATTGGTTATTTTTTTACACACATTAAATTATTAGATTTGAGTACTATATATGACACATAGTCTTGAAGCTTCTTCAGGTGTTGAGTCAATATATTTAATCATGAGTCGTGTTGAGTACCTAAAACAACAAGATTATTGAAAACGCAGCACTGAAAAATTAGTGAGAACAAAATCAAGATGTTAAAAGTTTGGCAGCCACCTTATTTGGGCACCTTTGATATTTCTAGCATGATTTCAGCATTAATCTGTGGTTTCCTTCTGTTAATACACTAATTTTGGTAGAAGGGGGACAGTTTAGAATTGTTTAGAGCTTGGGTCCGGAACAGAACCTTTTATGACATGTGTTGGTAACAGAATGTTACAATCATAACCTGCAGCTTTATGTACCTACCACTACAGTACCGACTATATGTATATGTAGCATATGCTTATTTTCTAGGAGTTTGTACAACAACAAAATCACCTGCCTTCAGCCAAGTGCCTTCAGTAACTTACAGCTTCTTACTACACTGTAAGTAATTTAGACAGACGTGTGCACTTACAGGGTTGACATGTACTAAATAAAACTTCTAGCTTACTTTTTCCAAAGTGTCTTTTATGGTAAAGTATCCACAAGTAAGTAGAATGATCTGAGCTTGTAGTGGTTCGAAAATAGCCTTGATAATCTGCCACATACATTAAATGTGGTCGTATAGTTATAGAAAATCATGGGTAGATTTCAATTAATTTAAAATGGTATTTATCAGTCTTATTTTAATAAAACCTATAAATTAACGTAATTTTCATGCATTTTATGGGTTTAAAATTTTTCATTTTGAGCAATGTCACAAGACACAACTGATATGCCATATGAAACAAGTAATATTATGGTGATCTGTTACAGAAACCTACTGAATAATCCCCTGAACTGTGATTGCCACATGAGATGGTTTTCTGAATGGCTAAAACTAAAGCAATCAGATATTGTAACAGGTAGCCCAGCATGTCAAACTCCCGCGTCTCTTTTAAACAGTGCTGTTAACAGACTCTCAAATGATGAATTTGCTTGCAAAGGTGAGAACCGTATCGCATAAGCTTATATAACTATTTAATATAGTATAGCTATATATATAACTATACGATATAGATATTATAAAACTATAAACACATTTTATGTAAAAACATGATGGTAATAAATCTTTAGTTTATCTTTTCATTATTGCATTAAAATGGCTGTTATTATTTATTCCACTAAAGATGACACATGAAGTTTTTACATTTTTGAGGATATGTCGAAATACTTATTTTACTCACTAAATCATTTAGTTAGCCAAGTTTTTTGCTAAAAGTAGTGAACTATGCCAGCTTCAATGTACATCAAATACTGTAAAACTCTTGTTCTCTTGTGCTTGCCAGTAGCTGCATAATGCCTCAGCTCCATCTGACAGCTATTAACACTACCTATGTTATTTAGAATAAACTCTTCATGCTGTGGCATCTTCTTTCACTTTGTGTGATATTCTCTTGTCTGCAGCAGAGTCATCAGTCGGATGCCAACAGACAGTACAGGAATGCTGTTCAGATGATACGAAAGTTGTGAAAACATGTCACCCTCCAAGCGTATGTCCAAGAGGCTGCACTTGTCAGGGTACACAAGTCCGGTGCAGCGGGCTCGGTTTTACCAAGTTTCCAGAAAATATCCCAGTGGAAACAACAGAACTGTAAGTTTGTGTAGATATGGTGGAGGAATGGTTGAGGAGACACAATGTGTAAAAGGTGCACATTATGCTTTCAAATGTTTTCTATAAAAACAACTAACATCATATATGTTTTACTGAAACAGAATCTATAATACAAATTAGACCTTCTGTCTTTGAAAAATTTTCTTAGATCCTGGTGCTAAAATTGAGTTCATTCAAGATATCATGCTTAGACACGAGGGAAAAAGAAGATAAATCTTCATACAATTATGCTATTCGGTGTTTAATGCATCATATTATTTCAATACCAATTATTGTTGAAACATGACTTTATTTTCTGAATCACTCTTGCTTACTTTACATATATGGCTATAGACCTGCTCTTGCACATTATTATTTGCTAACCTATAACTGGCCCACTGAATAAAATATTTGAATTTTTTAATGTTAATGAGAAGGCAACTCCTTCACTGGCTACATGTTTACTTACAAGTTGACACATATCAGCTTTCAATCACACACACTTTTTATCTCTAAATTTAACCAAACATTTAAAACAATTGGCATGAAGTAAAAAAAAATATTGTAAAAGGTTGGTAACATATAAATTAGTGTTTGAGGTAATTACAGTCAGATTAGATATGCTCTCAGTTCAACTACAGAGTATGTAATAAACAACAGTTTTTACTAACTTCCTTACTATCTCCTATTATTTATGAGAATGTGTAAAATCAATAACCTCAAATAAATACTTTGAAAGTAAAGGAATCAATATTGATGCTATTTAATTAATGGAAATGTAAATAAACCTTACTGTTTATTATCTTGTCATTATTTGCCAGTACTATCTAAAAATATGGCAATCATGCTGTTACAATTAGATTAACACATTGTTTTGTATGTAAATATAATATAATATACATGAATGCTTCTGTCTTGAGCCTAAATCTATAAAAATAAATGTCAAATTTAGGGAATATTTGTCATCTTGTTAGTAATTATATCCCACACACACATGACACATGCCTGGTTTCCGTTACTTGTTACCACCCACACATTAACAACATAGAATTTCAAAAAGCTATGAATAATAAAACCTTATTGTGTTTCTGGTGGGTATAATATTCTAAGACTGCACCAAACCATTGACCAATCTCTTCATTGATGTCTCATTAATATGCTATATATGTTGTTGTTTCTGGCAAACTTCTTTCAACTCTAATAATACACCAGTTGATGCATCACCTAACCACTAATAATGCTTTACAACGTTATGTCTATGACATTCTCTATCAGTTTTGGCTAACTATAATTTCATAGCTTACCAGCTAGTTTATATGTTGTCTTTTTAGTTACCTTGATGTTAACTC
The DNA here is from genome assembly GCA_964035545.1 of Bugula neritina. Taxonomy (NCBI): domain Eukaryota; kingdom Metazoa; phylum Bryozoa; class Gymnolaemata; order Cheilostomatida; family Bugulidae; genus Bugula; species Bugula neritina. The sequence continues at coordinate 25,758,854 of OZ037765.1, forward strand.
AATTAGCCAGATTCCACCAGAAATCAATAGACTTACTCATTTGACCAGCATGTAAGTACTGTGCAGTACTTGACATACTACTCAACTCCCAACATCATCATTTCATTGATTTCAGTTTTATTCCTCAACTTACAGCTCTTATTCCTGCTAAACAAGTCGACTCGAACCACCCACACCTATTACTCTCCTCCTCTACATGAACTTCGTGGTGATAGTTCTGCTATCCAACTGCTTACTCTGTCTTTGCTGTGCTTAGCCTTTGCTTTTTAACAGGTGTTGCACCCCTCACTTTTGCTCATTTACAGGCCAAGTCACAGTTAGGTGCAGCACTGGAAAAATAGACTAAGTTCTTTAATTGTCTATACATAGTTTCTGTTTGGGATGCAGTTATAAATCCTCCCATGCAGGAACATAACTTCTTTTGTGGTATTCCTCATCTAGATCACAGACTTTCCCCAAATTTTTCCATTACTGCACCTACCTATCTAGAATGTATGATTTATTGTTTGTAGTGTTATGCAGTTTGATTTCTGATTAAAAGCAACCACTAATTTAACAAGTCACAAGCACCAAAGTCTCATCTTAAACTGTAGTATACGTGTGTATAGGCTTACATGTGTTTATTATACGCATTTATATGTTTTTCTAGTGATCTAAAAACTTTTTATTGGATCTAACTTGAGTTTTGGTAAATATTGTAGAGACCTGAGTAATAATAACATCCAGAATATCGGACCTAACCAGTTCTTCAATCTTACAAGAATGACAACTCTGTAAGTGTATTCATGATTAGTACATCTCACAGTTTCCTAGCTGTTTTTGTATGTCATAGAAGAAAAGCCAGAACTTTATGGTACTTATAAAGATATTATCTTAATCTATCATTTTTTGTAGGATACTCAGCTACAACAAAATTAAATGTATTCAGCCAGACTCTTTAGCTAACCTCAAACAGCTGAAGCTCCTAAACCTTTATAACAATGATCTCTCAACGATTCCATTTAACTCTTTCAATGACTTAATTTCACTAGAGAATATGTAAGTATAGTTTTTTAAAATTTGCATATATTTATTGCACCTAATTTAGCAATTTATTCGGATTGCATAATAAGAGAATGTTAATGAATAAACTATAACATTTTCAGCTAGCTTCAACATGCTCATAACTGATAATATTATATTTGGCTTTTAATTTTAATAGGGAATAAAAATAATTGTTTATAATATAATTTTCAGAGTCCTCGGTGAAAATCCACTATGGTGTGATTGTAACCTCAAATGGCTAGCTGATTGGATAAAAGTGGATTTTAAAGAAAATGGAGTAGCAATTTGCTCTGGACCTGCCCCACTTGAAAGAAAACTTCTGCTTTCAGCTGAGTCATCTATGTTCCAGTGTGCTGAAGGTTATAACTCTTCACCCATACTGCAGAAGTGTGATGCTTGTCACAGGAACCCTTGTGGAGGAAATGGTTGGTGTCAGTCCACTTCTTTTGATTCGTTTACTTGTCATTGTCAACCTGGCTACTATGGAAGCAGGTGTCAACAGGAAATTGATGCATGCTTCGGAGAACCTTGCGAAAATGGAGGCACCTGCTCTGCTTCTGGCGGAAGATTTGAATGCCAATGTCTTCCAGGATTTAGTGGATATATGTGTGAAGAAAATGAAGATGATTGTGTTGATAATAAATGTCAGAATGGAGCAACTTGTGTTGATAGGATTCAAGGATATGGATGCAAATGTGCTTTTGGCTATAAAGGGGAAATGTGTGAGCAGAGTCAAGATTTATGCGCTGAAATAAAACCTTGTAAAAATGGTGCAGAATGCCGAATCCAAACAGGAGACTATGTCTGTGATTGTCCTGTTGGCTTTACCAACAAAAACTGTTCAACGAATATTGATGACTGTATAGGCAATATATGCCAGAATGGGGCTCACTGCATTGATGGCCTAGGAGAATATTCTTGTGAATGTCTTCTTGGCTATAGCGGAAGATACTGTGCCATAAAAACACAATTGGTTCCAAACTATGTTGGGTCAAGCGTTTGCCAAAACAGTGATTGTCAGAATGGGGGTGTATGTTTTCAACCTCTCAGAAGCAATGAATATGTGTGCCGTTGTCCATCAGGTTATGAAGGTAAAAAATGTGAAAAGCTACAGTCGGTGAGATTTGTTGAAGACTCTTACATACAGGCACCAGGTCTAAACTTTTCATCATTTCAAAACATCACAATCACATTTACTACTGCTGAAGATAAAGGAATTTTATTTTATCAAGGAACAAACTCGCATATAGCTGTCGAGTTGTATCAAGGAAGAGTTCGTGTTCATTTTAATCCTAAAGAAGCTCAGTCACACAGTCTCATCATGTATAGCTATGCTACAGTTAACAATAGCCAACCACACACTGTTTCTGTGATTGTTGATGGGCCTCAAGTGTCCCTCTACGTGGATGGAGGTATGCCACGGGAAGTTATGTCAGAAGGCAGTAAACGACACATCAATGGAATCAGTAATTTCTATATGGGAGGTTTGCCGGCAGAAATTGGTGCTAGGGCTAAGTACTTGTTCCATATTGGCAGAAAAAACAGCTTTAAAGGATGCTTTCACATTGTGTATATAAATGGGAAACCTTTTGATTTCAGTAGTGTCAATCTGATCAGCAATCAAGTTCTACCGGGATGTCGAGGAAAAAACTTACTAAAGGACCCTTGCGCTATGAACATTTGTCAGCATGGCAGCTGTGTGGCTGACTATGATAAAATGGATTACAAATGTAAATGCAATGAAGGGTATACTGGCACGACATGCGACGAAATTAAAGTATCTTGTGTTGCAAGGAGTTACAAGGATTATTATACTGATCCGCAAACTGGATGCAAATCTAAAGGCAAAGTCAAACTAAAAAGATGTGAAGGTGATAACTCATGTATCGTTAAGCGTACGAAAGCCAAATCTATAAAATTTCAATGTGAGGATAAATCTTCGTACATAAAAAATATTGAAATTCCTCGAAAATGCTCTCGGGTTAAAAACAGGAGAGCGTAATCTCTAATTATATATATAGACATGTATCTACTTCACAGTTATTCTAATTAACAAATGTTTATCTATTTTCCCAAAACAATGTATAAATCAACTATATATTTTTTGTTTTTTGCTTATACCTAATAGATATATTTTTACTCTGTGTGAATTTGCTTGAGGACATTCTGGGTAGTAACGTGTATTGTCTATATATTATACAACTAGGTCACCAATGTGTTGCGTTGACTTATTATTCTATTAATTTATTTTTGTTTTTTAGTTATATTATGAATGTTGTATAATATATTTTTTTGTATAGGAAACCAGGTATTTGTTTACAGTTTCATTTTTTATAAATTTAGATATAATCTATCAAGAAGTATTTTACCAAAACATTGTAACCGATATAATATGTACATAAATATCAGAAATTGACCTTTTTGTTCCATACCAAGTAACCTAAGCTTATTGTAATTATTCTGAACAAGTACCTGTTTTACTGTGAGCAAGTATAATTATGTACTAATTTAATTCCCTTTATTTCTAACATTACCATGTATTTTATGAAATCTTCATCAAAAGACAATGTTATGTTATTTCAAAATTATTGCTGTAAATTAATTAAGCTATTTTCCAAAAGATGTGTGATTTCTATTGCATAAAATATAAATTAAATTGTCTGATTGCTCAACCCTGTTTGAATTGCAACTTTGTGTAAATCATGGAATTTACTGGGATATTGTGGAACAACATGGCTACATATTCATTAGTAAACTGGAAATTCTTTTGTGTATGCTGCACAAATATGATTATTAGTAAATTAATATCCATACTATTCTAATGCATTAAATGACTTTATAAAGTATACAAAATAAAAAGAGCAAGTTTTGTAATAATTAATACAACTATAATTGATCTAAATATGTCATAGTGTGATAAATTTATAATTGCAGGTTAGGAATTTTAAATTGTCCCCAATGACGGCATCATATATGAACATCTTAAGCTCATTATTGAAATCTTTGTGCTCATCTTAGTGATAAAAATGTTAGAATAAACCAAAGGTTTGTTTCCAACTTAGGTTAGCTTATGGGCGTCAAAATTTTATGTGCATGAGCAATATTATGACAGAATGTCCTTTTGAACATCACCAATGGCTTTTGAAGAGTTTTGATTTAGCAGCTTAGCACAATGTTTGTCATGCTAGGCCAGTGCTTCTATCTGCTCGGATATGCAATGCTGTCTCTTTGAGTTTGCAACAGAACATATAAATTTAAATCTCTGTATAATTCATAGCGACACACTGAAATTTGTATATAGCAATTTACAGTAACTCTGAGATTAAATGTATTACATGTAAAAGAAAGATTGAGTCTCTTGAAAACTGCTAATTACATAGAAACTAAGTGAACAAACTGCATATTATACTGATTTTTAAGCATATAGCCAAGAAACAACAAGTTTTCCAGGTTTGTTAACAGCTTTATAACATTATTTTTGTAAAATGTGGATTCACTTACTGTGGACTAACATTTTTTAACAGTGTTCAAACATAGCATCTAGCACGAAACCTAAATTTGAAAAACAACATGTACTTAAATTTTAAACTGCTATCATATTTTTTACAAAGTTGTAACTGTAGTATAAAAGCTTTAATAGAAATTAGCTTAAAATTAGCAGTATATATATTATGTGTGCAGCTGGCTAATATGTAACATTCACCTACTTTTTTACTTCTTTCCTTGCCAAAAGAAATTATTGTGCTTTACTAGGTATTTACAACCTCGTCTTTATTCTGTGTTGACTTTGCTAAAACTATCAAAGTAAATGCATTTGTATGACCTATATTGATGTAATGAGGATGTTTTAATTAACTACTGTATAGGCAAATGCGCTTTCAGTGAGGTCTTAATCTTACTGTAAGAGTAAACACATTTTCAGCATATTATATTGCATATGAATTTTGCATCAAAATAAATCAAAACAATGTAAAAATATTAATGTGCAAACTGTTGATTATATTACTATAGCTATGGTTAGTGATGAAAGTTACTTTGTTTATTAAAGGAGTTGTTTATCCCTGCAAACAGTTTGTCGCATTGTTATTCCTTATATTTTACCCTGGTGTAGTTTTCTGACAATAATCATGAGTCATGCTTATTACATTTTTATTTGTTTTGAAACACAGGCTACACTCTCACTGCTCAGGTAAATTCCGAACTCCAGTCAACATCTCCACAATCGCAGCCTTTATCAGTATCACTTTATGCCTGAAATACATTGAATATATCCAGCCTCAACGGCTACTCATCCTTGATAGTGACAACAGTAACTCACCTAGATGTAACTAGTAAGTTAAGCGATTTTTTGGAAGTGTGTCACTGTCAACTTCAAATACCGTAATACTAAGTAATAGTAAAACTAAATGTAATAGTAATACTAACTCTAAGTCTAATACTGATACTAATACTAATAGACTAATACTAATATTTACTAATATTAATAATAATAGTAATACTAATACTGTAATAGTCTAATAGTGATACTAAGTCTAATAAATAATAGTAATAGGTAGTAATACTTATTCTTAACTTACACATTTTTGTGATATCTAAATGTTCTATCGACACAGAGTGAGTACAGAGTGAGTATACTTATACTAATACTAATTAGTAATACTAATACTAATAGTAATACTAATAGAGTACCTATAATACTAATAAGAGTAATAATCTAATATTAATACTAATAGTAATAGTAATACTAATAGTAATGGCTAATGTTAATACTAATACTAATACTAATAGTAATACTAAGACTAAGAGTAAGTCTGATACTCATGGTCATACTGATACTCATTCACTAACCAGTAACACTAACTGAATAACATTAACTCCCAAGCCTAATATTTATATTTATATTAATTTAGTTCAACTTGTAAAAGTAAAACTAGGTCAAAATGTATAGTTTAACTTTGAGTTAATGTTATACTTATACTTATAGTGTTGCACTATAATTATAACTATAAGCAAAGTTTAAGTATAAGTATACGCTATACACTTACGGTATGTCTCAGACTCAGTAACTATAAGATTAAGTATAAGTCGTTGAGGTTTAAATTTTAAAACGAAATATGCCTTTATTTCATAGTTTATAGGCGTAGACCATAAGACTAAGTTATAAGAGTAAGCACAAGATTCAGATTGAGATTAGTTTAGGAGTAGATGTAACACTATCTGCAAGACTAATTCTAACTATTCTAATATTCTGACTTTATTCATATCACATGTGGAGTACCACAAGGATCCATACTTGGTCCCACACTATTCCTAATTTATATAAATGATCTTCCAGATGTAACTATGCATTTAGACCCTATATTATTTGCCGACGATACGAACCTCTTCTTTGAATCAAAAAATCTATTAAACAATATGGACATCATAAACTGTGAATTAAAGAAAATTGAAAATTGGTGCAATAAAAATAAATTAACTGTAAATATGAGTAAAACAAACTGTATGATAATCAAAACAGCGCAAAATAAACAAGATTTAAATGGCTTTGCCTTAAAAATGTTTAACAAAAAATTAGTGGAAGTAAAATCAACTACCTTTTTAGGTATTATAATAGATTCACATCTTTCTTGGCAACAACATTGCAGCAAACTTTGTCAAAACCTAAGGCCCTTAGTAGGCTTGATAAGTAAATGTTTCAATCACCTACCTAGAAAAATTCTCATACAAATATATAACTCTTTTGTAAATTCTAAATTAACATATTGCCTAGAATCGTGGGGTAATGCAGCAAACATTTATCTTGAACCACTACATTTACTTCAAAAGAAAATACTGAGAATTATATATAAAAAGCATCACCTTTCCCCATCTAAACCACTGTTTCTTAGTTCTTCAATCATGCCTATTCACACTCTACACAAATTCAAACTAATACTGCTCTCACATAAACTTTACTATTCTCAACCAACACATCTCACACATAACTATCCCACAAGATTTTCAGAGTTCAGCCTACAAACTCCTCCATCATCAACTGCTGCAGGTCAACGAAGAGTGGAATTCCAATGTTCGTCGCTATGGAATAAATTGCCTAGTTCTATTCATGCTGTGGGGAGGGAGGCTGGTTTCAAACTTGCCCTGAGAGACCATCTAATGGCAAATTTCCAGATAAAAAAATAATACTTTTCAAGTTGCTAAAACTTCCAAAAACCTAAACAAAAATCTTATATAACTGTCAACCATTCATGGCTCGGTGCCTCAACTAGCTACAGTGCTATTGCGCCATAGGCCCTGTCATTTTGTTTATTTTTTTTTTTTTCTCAATTAAATTTTTCCCCGACTATGACAAAATAAAAACAAACAAACAAACTATTACTAGTACTAGTAGACGTAGTAGCAGTAGTAGTAGTACTAGTACTACTAGTTGTACTAGTACTACTAGTGCTACTGATACTGTAACTGTAGGTGTAGTATCTGTACTGTAATAGTTACTATTAGACCCAAAATTCATTTAACTAATTCTAAATTCACTAATGGTTACTGTAATAACATTATAATAATGATAGTAATAGTGACTTTTTTCTAGTTTATTACTTTATAGGGTAAAAGTTTATAAAAACTATGCTCATATTTATAACTTATGCTCATACTAATGCTGTATAACACACAAGTTTAATATTAATATAACTAAGCTCAAGCTGGAAATGTTAGTATTAGTATTGATAAGTAAATTCATTTTTTTCTTTATTTTAGTTCTTCTTCTAGTAGTAGTTCTCAAGTTGACTAACATTAACACTAAAAATAACTTCGAATTTAATAAGCTACTTATTATTATCTTGCCACTTGGTCTAACAAGCAATTACATTTATTGACTGCATAATGAAAATTGTTTAGATAAAACTACATTGTAAAATTACTTTAAAATTTATTGCCATTAGCCTACAAAATAAATATAATGCAAAAAATCGACTATTTGGTTATTAAAATTATGCTATTGAGTTTAAAAACTTTGGACATTTTGGTTTCGTCTAATTTCTGCTTGCAAAAAATGAAAACTGAAAAGATTCTATTATTTCCACATTGATAAATAATTCTAAGTGTATGATTTAAAGCTTTGTGAATGGCTTTCACTCAGGTTTGATGCCCGATTGTGACTGTTGATGGATGAGCCTATTAGAAAGCTCCCTCATGTAGAGAAGGTCAAGGAGCACCAAGAGCCTTTGTCTACTCTAACTAATCAGTCAGTCAAATCTAGAAATGCTACTCACGGTGACAGGTAATTTGTTTTAGGATTACCGTTTTACTGTTGATAACTCATATTAAAGTTTTGTCAATATTTGATAAAGTAAAGCCAATAAGAAACATCACAGTTAAACAACTATCGATATTTCAGATCACCTAAACCAAAAGATGAAGAGAAGCTGAGAGAGCGTTTGACCAACCCAAAGCATGTCTGGCGCAAAGAGTCAATGGAGAAAAGAAATCGTTCTGGTCCCTTGGTCTGTTTGAACTTTATAAGATGCAGTTCTTTATATATAGTTGCAAATTCATATATATGCGTAGTTTAGCTGTAAAAGTGTTTACAAATCAATTATCAATAAGACAACACAACATCCTTTATGGGTCATACCTACTTGTATTTCAAATTCTTAACCAACATTAAAGTTGAAATATTTGTGTAATTATAGCACAATATTTTATTAAACAATTAAAATAAATTATGTTACTTGGCTTGCAAACCTTAGCATACATGTAACTTTGGTGCATGTAATAAGCAACAGTATGTTTTGCTCTAGAATTATGTTTTATAATATATGGAGACCAAGATGGTAACAAAAGGTCTTATTCAACGTTACAAATGTATTCAAATGAGTCTTTTGCTCTTATATAACAAAATATATTTTTCTGGTGCACATATGTATATTCACATTCTTCTATCTCAAGCAGAATAAGTAAATCTCAAGCTTGCTAAACAGTACTAAATGGCAAAATAATTTTAATAACCACATAGTTGATTTTTTGCATTATATTTATTTTGTAGGTTGGAAAACATAGTTTAAAAAAAGGTGGTGAACTCAGGGTTGATACTAGTAGAGTAAGTGACTGTTATCGAGTAAACCTTTTGTTGTAACTACTCTTATAATTTTATTATACTCGTATCCTGATATTTACAGTACTCTATGTGGTTAGTTTGAGTATACTCAAATGATATAAATAAATAATGCTGTTTCCTTTGCAGTCATATTCCACTTTACCCAAGGGTAGTAATCTGAGACCAACATCTCCAAACTATGAATCTGCATTCAAAAGACAAGTTGTCAACCGGCCGGTTTCTCCAAATGTTACCACTTCGCGCCGTATCCCATCCACAGGCTCGGTAAGCATTGCCATGTCTTATGAACTGCATATCCACTGTTGAAGGATATAATATATACTATATGGGTCATTTTACTTAATTTAGTGCACAATGGAAATCTCTAGTTTTTAGCATTTTTTCACAATTTAGCTGCTAATGAACATGGGTTTTTACACCTAAATAATCAAGGTTCTTCTTAATTTTGCTTGATTTCCCATGTTTTTTCCTAATTATTCAGCTACTTTTGATTGCGGACCGTTACGACAAAACCCTAACGGTCCGCAATCAAAAGTAGCTGAATAATTAGGAAAAAACATGGAAAATCAAGCAAAATTAAGAAGAACCTTGATTATTTAGGTGTATTAATTGATAGTTTACTAGTTTTGGGCAAAAACCCATGTTCATTAGCAGCTAAATTGTGAAAAAAAGCTAAAAACTAGAGATTTTCAGTGTGTACTAAATTAAGTAAAATGACCCATATAGTATATAAAACTCACCCAAATTTATAGTCACAATCCCTTTGAGAAACCCTGATGGAAAAGTCTTTTTTTTAACTCGGGCTGATGACTTATTCATATGTGGCACATGAGCAATTATCACTGGATGCCCTTCCTAACATCACCAATAGCCTGTACTTGGGTTCGAACCCATTACTAGCCTATACTAGCACTCTAACCCCTAGACCATGGCTGCTCCCTATATATTATATAGTATATAATATATTCATATATTTATGCATCTAGTATATATATTCGTATATATGTGCATATGGTGTATATGGTGCAGTGTATCATTTCCTCTTAATATTTTTTGTTTTGGATTACACTCAACCGTTTTCAGTATACAAAGTACACTGTGACGCTGAACCAATGTGAAACTTAAATAATCTTTCAGTTCAGTTTCTAACAAATTGGTGGCTGCAAAATCATGTCGCAACTTTGATTATTAGTGCTCTTTGTTTACCTGAAACTTGAAATGTTGCAATACTAAGCAAGATACTCAGTAATAAGGGGCGACTTGGACTCATTCTATCAGTTCATTGTAAACTATGTTTGTGTTGATTCTAGCCACCATGTTATATGTATGCTAAACTTGTTTCTGGGATAGTTTGGTAAGGGACGTAGGCCTCCTTCTCCACACATAGCTGCCAATCCTGAAGAATTGCTGAAAAAGAGACTGGAAAAGGCAAAGAAAGCAAAACTCTACTTATTGCAGCAAGCAGGCCCTAATTCGTTTATAATTGGCGGTGGAGATTCCGGAGAACACCGGCATAAGGTTACCATTGGCAACCAGGTATGTCCTTGTCATTATTTCAGAAAAGATTAGACTTCGGATAAGATTTATACATGTACTATAATGTTTGTTGAATTGTGTGTGTGGTAGGCGAAGAAACATGTATTTTACTCTTTGTAGAGTTGCACTTGTGGGAAAGGAAGGCACTGCATTCATATATTGTTTGTTATGGTTCGAGTTTTTCAACTCTCCGACCAGGATCCACTTATGCAGTCTAAGGTGCTGCGGAACTTCGAGGTATTCCTAGTTTGTGTTGGCATGTGTGTTAGCTAGTCTTATCGGCATTCGAATCTGTTGTTTCAAATTTTTAGCACCAAGTGTAAGACAGCAAGTATGTAGTTACCTCACTACCAGCATTTTATCATCTGCAATATTTATAATCTATTCTATACTCTCTTTCTCTACTGTAGCTTATCATAAGAAATGGCAATACATATACATTGTTGGCAAAAGCTGCTGAAGTTTTTTAAGTATATTATGCAAAGGGACAGTCTCAAAGACTATTTAGTTTCTATCAGCTAACCAGCATAAACTGAGAATGTGAAAGCAATTTGTATAGTAGACTGATGGTTTGTTGCCTAAGCTCTGTAAGTTCTAGATTTGATAACTCTATTTTATATGGAATTGTGACTCAATTCTATACTTGTCTGTGGAATAGTTTCATGTCAATTGTGAGATATTAGCTGTAATTTTTCTTGCAAACATATGAGTAAAGAAAGTTGATCAAATGAGTTATTTAAGTTCTGACTATAATTCTTACTATTGCCAGTTCCTCTACAACATTGCATTTGAGTTGTTGATCTTTTCTTCTGCAATTGTCTACCATGCAGAATCAATCTTTGTATGATGACTTATATCAAGTCTGCACTGTACATGTTAGTAATTTAAGTTTACTATTCTAACGGTTTATTGTTGTTTATTACATGCATATTGGTTACATCCATGTCATCAAAATAGTTAGAAATGCTCAATGTACTGTATATGGTTGATCAAATTGCTAATATTACCATGGAATCAGTAGGAGTGTTTATTGCATTTGGGTAATTGAAGGCTAGTCACACCAGTCTCAACCCTTTCTCATGCTTGTATATATTACTCTAATGCTAATATATATTACTCTAATGCTAGTATATATTACTCTAATGCTAGTATATATTACTCTAATGCTAGTATATATTATTCTAATGCTAGTATATATTACTCTAATGCTAGTATATATTACTTTATTGCATAGTGTCCTTACCAGGTTTCTGGGTTAACTTTCTGCTGAAATTTCACTCTACACAATGAGCTCACAATGCCTCCTACTTTATTATATTCTTACTTGGCGAAGAGATCATTTTATATTTCACTATAATCATATGCTATAGGATAAAATGGGTAGAATTTTCATTATCATATTTACTTAGCTAATGTTATACTTTTTGATAGTTGTAAATCTAGAAAAGTTATTGTACTAATTTGTGTACATTCTTTTGAATGTATTTTTCTAATGATTCAAATAAAGTTTTCTCAGTGCACCTTTTGAAATGCTTTCAAATTCATTGAATAAAGTTAATGTTAAGTCAAATGAGTTGAAAGCATAGTGCCTGAACACTGTGGACTGAGTCATGGTTTTTGTATGTTTTGGGAAGCTTATCTGTATTATCTGTAAACTTTTCAACGGGAGCCATTAAAGTTAACCAAAGTCTTTAAATGCATATAGATTAGAGTGGTTATTGATAACATGAAGACAGAACCCTTGCTTAACAACTGTTGATGGTGTTTTATTAGGTAGAATCTCTCTTCAGGACTTACGAAACCAGAAGAAAAGAACGGCTGAAGAAAACTAGCAAAGTAGCTGTTTCTGCTGCTTCGCCTGCCGAGTCAAGTCCAGCATGCGAGGAGTTGTCTGGCCATGATGTTGAGTACGTATAACCTATGTCATATATGACAATGTATATAAAGCTACTTGCTTGTGTGATTTGCATTTTACATTCTTGTTACTATTTTACTATGTTATTGTGATATTACTTACCTACTTTCCTCAATTCAATTTCGTCACTTTGAGTGAAAAAAAGAACACTAATGACACATGCAGTTGCTGTAAGTGATAATTTGTTTGATTCTCTACCATGCAGTTAGTACACTAAGCTATTACTCTACATTACTTTATAAGAAATATATTTTAGTTATAATACTTTTGGTAAAACTCTATACTGTGTTATACCTTAGCTAGAATAGTAGTAATCAAGTTATGAGAAGTTATTTACTTAAGTAATGTTTGTAAATTGACTCACTTTGTGCCTAATTTGTTAGCCTAGCATTTCTGCCGAGCAGCAAAAGGATCTTATCTTCAGGCCGTTATAATCAATGTAATCAGTAAGTAACTTGGTCTTTGTGCGTATTAATATTTATATTGGCTGTGGGTTTCACCGTCAACATGTCTAAATGTTGGTCACCTGTTTCTGTTTTATTTTTTCTGAAGCATCAGTTTGTAACGCACATTTCCAGTTTCACTTTGCTTTTAGAACTGTGTTATATGTTGTATGGCTCTAGCTGTAGGCAATTCTTATCATTTTAAACATGATAATTGATTTTATGTGATTCCTAGAGTGATTCCTAAATCTCAATGTTGTTTTAAGTTTATAAGTGCTTTTCTTCAAGTGTTGGTGCCATTTCCTGCACTAGTTTTGCCCTATTTTGGAGTTGCCCTATTTTGGAGCTGTCCTATGTTAGAGTTGCCCTATTTTGGAGTTACCCTATTTCAATTTGTGCATAATTATGTAAATTTAGTCTGACAGATTTTTATAAATTAGATAACGATTTTTAGTGCAATAAATTGATAGTGGAATAAAAACTTACTAGAAAATTCTATTCTTCCGTTTTGAAAAATTAGATGCCATATGCTATTTACCTAATAAATCACATTTTAACATGTTTATTATAGTGTTAAAACGCTATTGCTGCTAACATATTTAGTAGAATTTGCTTCTTCGTAGATGTACGAGTTTGCACAAACAGAACATGCAAATCTTTTAAGTTTGCTTGATGCAGCAATTATAATTCTAACACAAGACATGCTTTACACAGATGAATTATGCTGAGTGAATTAGGTTACTCTGCCTTCTATGCCTCAAACATACAATGCCTGAGTCATCTCTTTTACTGCTGAAACTAAAATTATGTTCCTAATCTACTAGTTTTGTTAGAAATGAAGGAATTCTGTCAATAAGTTGATATATAACGCGAGATAGTGCTACATATTACGGTAATGTTTGTTATATATTCCCTGATGAAGCTGTTAGAATGTAATATACAGCACATAATGAGATGCCTGCTTATTGAAAGTTATCTTATAATCAGCTCTGTGCAGATGTTGTAAATAGCGTTGTGTTGCTATTACATTGGCAGCGTATTCAGAGCATTGAGTCAGCTAGCATGTGTTATATGTAATATGTTGATTAGCTATTAGTAAGCGCTGCACTGCAGTGTGCATTACATGTAGTATCTGAGACTGAGATTCTGTGCTATTCTAGACATGGTGAGGAGATGGAGGTGAACTGTCCCATCTGTCTTCTAGACCTGGAGAGTTCTCAACAGATGGTGCGCTGTGATCACTGTCACAACACACTGCACCACGACTGCATGGCAATATGTAAGTAATTTCTGTTCTCAACAAATCCTTGAATATTTGTAAACTTAGCATATGCTAGGAGTATGTGATACAAAAAGTCTGTTTTAGGTAAAACAGTGCATCTGGTGTGCTTAAGTTAGTCCTGCCCCTTCTAGTGATAGTTGCTTATAATGTTGCAGCTCGAAATAGTTTTCAGTTGCAAATCAAATGTATGGAGTACATTTCGTAATTTCTTCAAGTTTACTAAAATAATACCATAATACTTTTGAATGTGGTAATCTAATAACGTCATGTAGAATTAGTGAAGATAATTATGAAAGGAACAAGTTTATTAGCCATGACCTCCTGCAGTTGGGTGAAGTTAACTTTTCTCTTTCTACTATTTCTATCAGAACTCCCACATTTATGTAATGTTTGTCTGGGAAAACCTGAGTATAGTACTACTACCGCTGTGCCTGGCTTTACTGTGTTGTACTTTACTGTGTTGTACTTTACTGTGGTGTACTTTACTGTGTTGTACTATTGCCAGGGCACCAGCTGGTGAAGAAGCAGAGAGAGCAGCTCACCTGCCCGCTTTGCAGGGCCAGCTGGACAAGCACTAGCTCTCTCAGGTAATACAACGATTTATATATCTTTATATTTATATGCAAAGTATATTCTACTCTAGCTTACTGAATATATTCTTGATTTTGTTTTGTTCTGAAAATTGTTTTAGTCTATGCTGTATGTTTGCTGTATTCTATGTCTATTCCCCAATGGACTTGTTAGTTGTCTGTAAGTTACACAGTTATTTCTATAACATGTAAAACAAGTTGCTTGTTAATAATTAATAATGTTAGTTCCAAGATTCAATTAGCTTGCTGAATTTAATGAACAACCCTATTATAGTTGTATTATATTGATATACAGCTAGGAAGACTAGTATGATATATTGTGGTATTCATAAGGTATGTTTAACTGATGCATCCT
The DNA here is from genome assembly GCA_964035545.1 of Bugula neritina. NCBI lineage: Eukaryota > Metazoa > Bryozoa > Gymnolaemata > Cheilostomatida > Bugulidae > Bugula > Bugula neritina. Next base: position 25,774,132 of record OZ037765.1, read on the forward strand.
CTTTATATAGCATAGCTAATAGATGCTTATATCATTTCACTCTACTAGTGGGCCTTTCCACTGACTGAATCACAGGCTATTAGCTGAATCACCTTGCCTGGATACTGACTCATATGGTAATTGGTTATTGTAACTAATTTTCCTTCTAATGTAAACAGTATGTGCTACAGGTTTGAAGATCTACCAGATGAGAGGCGTGGAGCTGGATCTACAGACACCATCACAGCTAGCCCCAACAACCTGGGTGTCTCTCCCGTTAGTGGATTTACTGATATTGAACCCAGAACTCTGTTACCACGCTCTCAGCCAATACCATCGGAGTTTACAAACTCGACCATTCATTGGATCGAGGTATATATACTATGCAGCTATGCAGTGCACACAAGATGTTTCAATGTGTTCAGGTTTTGTGTGCAATTTACAATAATATGTTAAAAAGTGATGTGATTGCTTGCATAGACAATGAACAATAAATTGAAATATGCGAAAGACTGTTACCAGAAATTTAAAACGTATGTCTAGATGCCTTTTTAGTAATAAAAGGTCAACAAAAACTAATAGTTTTCCAGGTTTAATACATTTTATTTACTGCGTAAACTTTATTCATGCACTAATTATTATTAGCGATACAAGTAGCAGTTACAAGCAATGTATTCAGATGGTTATAGTTGATCCATCATATCAGATATAATAAGATGGTTTTTAAAATTCACGAGACTACCCCTTGTTATGAATCTTGGAATTTTGTTGCTGACAGCGCCTTGTTTCGTGTTGAACAGTATTAGTTATACGACCTTGTGATATTATATATTGTGTTTACAGATGTTTGGTGAAGATCTCATTGGCTGCCTGTTTATGAAGAACGAGTGGGTGATGAGAGAAACTGCTCTTAGACATCTGAGCCGGGAAATAGTCATGCTGCTGTCTCATCCTTCCGAACAGGATATTACATCGACTGCTGCCAGTCAGTCAGCCGGCGACAGCCAGCAAATACCCAACTCACGGTCCAGTCAGAGCCAGTCTCGTATAGAATCAGTTCTGGAGATTAGCTGCCAGATTCTTGCTATGATGATGACGGACCCCGTATACAAAGTGTATGTGGCTTCACTGGTGAGTTCACGTCTCACTTCTCCTGTTGAAGGTCTTGTTATGCATCACACGTCTTTATTCTCTTCACAGTCTTGTAAATATGTATGTATTTTGAATATTACGTATTGTAGAGATCTTTGAGAACAATGCTGTCCTACTGCTCCTTGCCAGATGTAACTAAGCTAAGAGAATACATGAGGCCGGTGATAAAGAATATCATACTCAAATGTGCTGATGGTAACAGGTGGGTTTTGTGTTGACACTGGGGTAGTGTATTGGCCCTTGCAGCGTAGTTTCTCTTTGGTATTGATGTCATACTATGCTGGTGTCATACTATGTTGATATCATCCTATGTTGACGTCATGCTATGATGATGTCATACTATGTTGGTATACTATATTCATGCTGTAGGAAAACCAATCAACTCTCCATATCAACTCTCGATGAATTTGCTAAAGATCAAGACGGAGAGTTGGCAATTGGCAAAGAACTCAACATACAGGGTATGCAGCCATTTTTAGTAATTTAATAACTGAATGCAGTCTGGTGCCTGCTAATAGCTCTACTGTATTAGAGTTGCTACAAGGCTATAATATGTTACCCTGAGGTTCACATGTTGATGATAGTGTGAGCTAATACATACAATGTGTTTCTAGATGGATGTTATGGTCTTACACTGCATTGTTTGTCTTTCAGGTCAGACTGGTCTGGGAGGGTGTAAATATGTGGTGGAATGCTGCGTTTCTCCAGACAGTACGGATAGTGTGCAGATACAGTGGCTAAATGGTCGTCTGCTAATCATGACTCAACTGCTGGAGGAATTTCCTAGTAAATTCACAATTATGGATACCAGTTCTACACACAACGATGTGTCTCAGCAGTTATTCTCCATGATGGCATTTGCGGCTAAAGGCATTGCCAAATCTGGAATTCAACCGAGGACATTGAAATACTCAAAACGAGTTATATTACAATGCTCGAAGTTAGTATATTGTCTTGAGTTTGTGTATTGGTTTTAGTTTAATGCGTGTTTTGTGTGAATATTATTTAAATCTAATGAGGGGTTGTCACACTTGTCAGGTACCTATCCGTGCAGCCTGGAATGATCTCTAAGATTAGAGCTCTGTTGTCACTTATTGAACCTGACATGAGAGGAAAATTAGAGAAGAAGATAGTAGAGATGTCAATGGCGGCCCAACAAGCGGCAATTGAGAGCATCAACAGCCAATCAGCTGACAGCTCTCATAACACGTCTGAGATTAGAGCTGGCTCTCCTCACAGCGCAGTGAGTAGTCCAAAATTTAGTTTCTGTTCTTGGTTGAACTTTGTTCAATTTACTGCCAGTCAAGGGTTACTAGCTGACGTAAGATTGTGGGTTACTAAGTATACGAAGTGTTCCACAATATTGTTTATTACTTGACCAATAAATCGCTTCAAGATATTGAAATATTGTCTTTGTTGGAATTATTAAACTGGCATGTTTAAGTTTGTTCTCTTCTAGACTAAAAGAAAAAAAGTTGCCCGTTCACTAACGTTTGGATCTATATATTCATCGCATCCCATGCCCTCCAGACTCCCGCGACCTGATAACACGATACTTCCTGTATTGCGTCGCTCAGACAGCTACACGGAAGCCGTGTATGACGAGGAGAACGAGGAAGAGCCGCTGACTAACCCTCTTCTGTCGGGAAGAGAGTCTCACTCTGACAGTTTAGAAAGCGTCGAGGGTGATTATGTGCCTACCTTGCAGGATAGACCTGGTTCTGAGAAGGAAAGTGCTGCGGCTGCTGCTGCTGCTGCTGCTGACGGAGATGGCTCAGTAGATGGCTCATGCTCATTAGATGTTGTTGATATTGGAACACTTAATGATGCTGATCGCACTCTCATCGGAGCTTCAGCACTGGGACTGTCGAGTGACAGTGAATGTGAAGAAGTTCAGTTACGGAAGTCTCCTCGCAAACTGTCACGGAGTCGAGTCGTGAAAGGGATAAAGCCTTGTATTAGTATAAGAAGTGAGAATGATTATTCTGAGGAAGAAGAAGGTAAGTGTTTCTCCTCGTTGCCTACACTTGGGTTTTTTAGAATAAATTTAAATTATTGAATAATTTAATAAGTTTGTTTAATGACTGATTGTACAAGCTATATATTAAATTAGTCATCAATATATGCGGTGTGCTAATTTAATACCTGCAGTGGAAGATGATGGGGTTACAGATCCTAATGAAGAGATTAATCACACAGCTGTTGACTGTGTTGACGGGCTACCAAAACGGAAAACAGGCACAAGTTCGGGGGTTGAGGTGCCTCCCCTTCTTCTCAGCCATGAAAGCATGGGATTTGAGACTGTGGATGAGTGGAACGATGAAATCGAGGTCACAGAACATGAAGCAATAGAAGTTATTGATAGTGTTTCAGATTCGGTGAGAATGTCCATCATGTACTAGAGTGTAATATACTATTATAGAGACCAATGTGAGGGTGTGACATTACGTCACTGTGCTAGGAAATTTCTGTAAAACTGCGTGTCTACTATCAAAGCTAAAGGAATGTAGCAATTGGCAAGTCAACAGTTTGCCGATGATTTTTATAGGATATCTTACTGTACATTTTTATGAGCATTATAACTCATAGTGTGAGTGTATGTGTAGATATAGAGATAACACAATATTTTATAAGTGTATAAATATTGAAGGTTATATTGAGTGTGGTGTTCTAGGATCAATTGTATGGTTCTTGTGTTTAGGAGTCTGGAACTGACAACATATCTAAGTCTGTTACGCTGTCTGTCGGCGTGGAGTCATCAGATGATGCAGAAAGTCTGTCTGACTTGCAATTGTCTGGTGTCAACTCAAGGTCATCCAATAAGAAGTTACCATTTAAAGGATATAGGCGGAGCAAACACACTCGTAGTAAAACTGATCCGTTTAAGGTGGAGAAAGACAGAGCTGGTAAAAAGTCTCCTCGGTATCACAGTGACCCTGCGTATGGCGACTCAACATCCTGTTAGTATACTATCAACACGATTAGATTTTGTTGTCGCTCTTTCAATTATTACAATAATTAATTTGTGTTTATTACACTTTTAGCCTCTTCCACTCCGCGAAGCCCGGCGGTGTTTGATTCCCCAGCCAGTACAATGCTGACATCGGCTGGTGTGTCAGAGTCAGCAGTTACAGTCACCGAGGCAGCGAGTCATGTTGGTGTAGTTCAAGTTGTGAAACCAATCAATCGATCGCTGACCTTTTCTGAGCCCCCAATCAAGCGACGGCTGCCAGATCGGCCACTTTCTATGAGGGCTAGAAAAAGTGAGTCATCAATTTAAGTAATTAATGATTTGTTTGTGTCTCTTAGTAACAATAGTAGTAATTGGGTGAAGTGAGGATGACAATAATTGTGAGGCATTCTAGCCACTATTGTTGATGTATTATTATTGTTTTATAGGCTCCAATTCTCAACCTACCCGATCACGCTTGCCTGCCAGGTCTCGTACTGCTGCCTCTATGGCTCCACCATCATCTTCTGTCGGGGCAGGAAACTTGTCATCTGAACATCATTTGACGATGCAGTCCAGAATGCCTGATCACTCGACATCCAAATCGCCAGCCATACCGGCAGCAATACGAGCGAGCTCTCCACCAAACTCTCCGCTCCGGTCTGAACACGTCAAGAGCTCAACTCCCCGGCACTCTCCGCCGCTCTCTCCGCACAGGAAGCAGCGTCAGCCACTGTCACCAAGACTTGCGTCTCGGTCTCCATCTCCCCCTGCCGCATCCAACACAGCTATAGTTCGGCCCCAGACAGCTGCTATGGTTCAGACTACAGTTGTGGATGAAGGGACTGGTCTGGTTGCTGCAGGTGCTCTGTCACCCATTGAGATGTCAGCTGCTAACCCATCCCATCCTATTCAACGCCAAACCTCTACTATAAACATGTAAGTGTGTTTTGCTCTGTTAGTTTCAGATTAGTACAACTCAGTTCACTTGGTAAACTCTATACTGAATTATATGAATGATATGAATACTTGTATATTTAGGATTGGAATCAGTGGCAGTGGAAGTAGTGATGAGCACAAGAACGGCAATGAGTCAATGTATGTGGGAGATTTGAGTGACAGTGCCATGGCCTCCCCCTATGAGAAGCCCGTCTCTTTCAAGTCTGAAGTAGCTCTATTTTCACCACGAAGCTCTGATGGTTATGGTGAGATTATTGTGTTATTCTGATGCTTCAATATTTGAAGATTGTAAAAACTCGTATGGGTCTTCTATAGTGAACACTTCTTGTGACTTTAGGCAATTGCCACTGCAAAGATGAAGTGGAGTTAGAAGAGGCCATTGCTTTGTCTAAAGCTATGGAGTTGTCTACTAACCAAGCAGAGTTGCCCAAAGTACCTGGTCTGAGTTCAAGACGGGAGGAGGAGACAATCACCATTCATGTACAGCCTGATCAAACTGTTAGTATAATAGTACTAGTCCAGCTCTTTTCTTTTTTTGTATTTTATTATTGTGAGGCTGAACAATTCAGTTATCGTAATTTCTAATATAGAACTTTTAAATAATACAGCATTTAAACATAATTGCTTGATAAAAGTTGAAATAAAATATTGCTTATAAATATATTAAAACTGGAAGACCTTGTATTTCAACAAATGAAAAACTGTCAGAAAATGTTAGAGTTACTAGCTTTATACAAAACATAGCTAGATGATATGTAATGTACTTACTACTCTCTTACATGCAGGATGGTAGGGGAGGACAAGTTGAATATTTAGAGAATGTGCACTGGAAACGTGGCATGATGCTCGGCACAGGTGCTTTCAGTACTTGCTATCAGTGTAGAGACGTGAAGACTGGTATCATCATGGCTGTCAAACAGGTTCATATTATTACATGTTGTGTTGTCATTCAAGTCGTTTATATATAGCATGTTATCAGATGATATTGTCAGTAGAAGCAGCATGTAGGATGTGATTTAATTAAAAAATAGTTGAAAAGACAACTATCAAACTGATAAAAAGCATAAACAAGAATTTGTGTTGTGCAGTTTTATTACATAGAAAATTATAACTTTTGAAAAATTTCTTTCAATATTCAAAAAGTTTTTTTAAACACAAAACTGAATTCACTCAACATGTTTTTGAATTTTTTAAAAGAAACATTGTGATTTCATTATTCCTTTATTGTCCATGAAAAAATATGCTACACTGAATAACTTTTTCGATTTTTATTGACAAATTTCCTGAGTTTGATGGCATAAAACTTTCCACAATGAATAAACCAATTTATATTGTTTTCTGTACACAAAACCAACTTGTAACTGATCATGCTACAGATCTCATTCTGTCGAAACTCGGAACGTGAGCAGGACTCCATATGCAAGGCAGTGATAGACGAGATACGCATGATGGCCACACTGAATCATCCAAATATTGTGAGAATACTGGGTGCCACTCAGACTGGAGCTCACTTCAACATGTTTGTAGAATGGATGCCAGGTGGTAGTGTCTCACATTTACTTGAAAAATACGGAGCTTTCTCCGAACCTGTAATCACGAGTTACACGCAGCAAGTGTTTATGGGACTTGCCTACTTACATGACCATCACATACTGCATAGAGATATGAAAGGTAATTCATGTACAATTTTGTTTAAAAAAACAATAATATTGAATATTCACACATACTTGTGTTCATTAAATAATATAGATAAATTAATAAAACAAGCATTATATTTCCCTGCATTTATTTTAATGGAGACGCAACAAAACAGAGAATCATCAGTAAACAAGAAATGTGTTACAAATTATAGTATATGAGAATTGTCCCCTCTAAATATATAGTTTACATCACTCCAAAGTGTCAACTATTATAAAACTAATACTCATTATACTCATGCTTGATGCTACTATAGTTTATTCAAATATCGCACCTGGCATACTCATTTCTTGACAGGTCTCCGGTGTTACTTTTTATTTTCATCTGATTAAAATGCCTATATTGATTTTATAGGTGCCAATCTGTTGGTTGATAGTACAGGTAAACACCTGAGAATCGGTGATTTCGGTGCTTGCGCTCAGCTAGCATCTTCCATGACTGGAGCCGGAGAGCTGAAAGGACAGCTACTTGGTACTATTGCATTTATGGCACCTGAGGTCAGTTTATTAACATTTATTTCTACTTCCTCATAATGTCTCACTTCATGTTCTTTCCACATCTCTGAACATAATCTGTGATTTCTTCACTTATCCGATCAACTATTTCATCAACAGATTGTCCGCAGTTGATGTGTTGTCTTATTGTGTTGCAGGTTCTGCGAGGTGAACACTACGGCAGAGCATGTGACGTGTGGAGTGTTGGCTGTGTAATCATAGAGATGGTTACTACTAAACCCCCATGGAATGCCAGCAACGTGTCTAACCATCTCAAACTTATATTTACAGTTAGTACACCATTCAATAATTTGCAAAAAAGAGTATTCAAGTGAGGATTTGAAGAGAAGGCAACCTTGTACTATTTGTTTCATGTCGTATTTTATTGATTATATTTTAGATTGCTTCTGCTAATGCTTCTCCGCCAATTCCAGAAAACTTACCTCCAGCTATAAAAGATATAATGTTGCGATGTTTAGAGCCGGAATCCAAACATCGCCCTCCAGCCAAAGAACTGTTACAGCATCCTCTCTTTACGCGATCACATTACCGCAGGCGGTAGGTTGTTGATATTTTTATTTTTTATGGTACTCTACTATATGAAGACTTAGTATTGATGTTTCTTTAGTTTATTAAATTCATTTTTGTTCTATGCAGTTTAGATGCTCAATTTTATTTTACAATGATGAAATTATTTTTAACGTTTATAAATTATGCTTATGATTAAAGTTGAGGTTATATGGAAACAAGCCTTCACTTTTAGCTGTCAGCTTTTGCCTTGTGACATCAAAAATTCACATGTTATTGTTTGTTGAATAATTTGTATTCAAATGATTTTATCATATTAATATTCTATATAATAATGTAATGCTTATATATTATATCTTTGGCTATAGCATGTAACAATGTAGCACGCAAAACAATTGTACATACATATAAACTATGTAGATTTGTTAAAAATAAAAATGTTACTATTATATAACTTAGATACCTGCTATTGATTATTAGTACAAAAATAAGTTATGACAGAATAAAATTTGTTATATATAGCTACAAAAATTGTATAAAAAGGAAAATTCAATACACCGCATTTTGACAGCAGAAAATATATCAACCCTGGATAAAAATATAGTTGAAATATAACCAAGTGTAATATGGAAATGCCAGAGGTTCAGTAACAAAATATAGATGAGAATAATCTACAACATGCACAACATTATGTTAACTATTTTGATAAGTGTCTAAGTCCATAGAACTTAAGCTAGTAGGGTTTCTGCCCACTAAAGCATCTTCATTAAAGGAATGTGAATTATTAGATTTGTTAACTTGAAATTGTTCATTCTGTGATTGACTCATAGTTGATGCGAGTGAGAAAACATTCTCATAGCCAGATGTATTCTGTGCTGGAAGAACATAGTTGTTATACTCTGCGGCATGTTGATGTTTTGCCAGCTTTCTATCTGTACCGCTAGCAGATATTTTGCCTACTCTGGGTTTGAGATAAGGTCCATCTGAGAATTTGCTAGTTTCTGTTTCAGATATAACAGGAGTACCTTCAACTAAGCCTAACTCACTGCAGCGATTTGAATCACGCTCTCCTGTAGTAACGTCCGAGACAGCATAATGCGATGGTTCTCTATCAAGTTCTTTCTTTTCAGATCTAAGTTCAAAGTCAGTATGAGGCGTCTGTACTGATTCGGCCGTATCATACATTGTGTATGGCCGAGAGGGCTTTTTGGATGACCAGTTAGGCAAAACTGTTCCTGTGATACGCTGTGAAGATTGTCTTCTAGGTGAGGCTGCCTCATCCTTTAGTTTGTTTAAATTAGAAAGATTGACATAATCGTGGACTTTTTTGTTTACCCGCGGCTTTGGTAGAGGCACTGGCTTAATTTTGCCAGACACCATTACCTCTCTCTCAGGGGCGACATCCTTATTCAAAATTGTAGAATGATAGTGGATCTTGGAACCACTAGGTTCGTCATTTGTACCAAGAACAACGCTGTCGTACAAGTAGTTGGTAGCTTGCATAGGCGTAGATCCACTGGTAGACCCTAAAGACAAAAATATAAAAGCCTCCATTCTTATTTGAATCAAAACATTTTATAGCAGCAAAATAGAATCACAGTTCATTTGCTTGAAAAACACTCATGTGAGTACATGTATACAAGATAAATCAGCTCAGGTTTTTAGACAAGCTAAAGAAATAGCTGCACTACACTCCCTGTAAAAGCACACAGTGCAAACATAGCAGATGCACATACTGACAACACATAATAATTTAATGTTGGATTCTACAGAATGACAGCCCATTCCATATATACCAATAAACACTAAAAAATCGAATACCACTTGAAAATTAAAACTTGAAAGTTAGGTAAAAATTTAAAAAAAACCATAAAGATCTGTGGCTCATTCTATTTAATGATAATCGCAACTTGACAATTATGTTGAAAATTTAAAAACTGTAAGTTGGCTTTCCTTCATTCTTCATAAATCGCTAATAGCTGCATATATAGTCAATTTTAATGAAAACGCATGACACAACAACCACGTTTCCTTCTAAATAAAGGCAATGAAAAGCGTTAGATATACTTATCCATTAATTCAGCAAATTATAAATATTATTACAAGTTTGGTAAATTACATTGGGAAAAATTACGACGAAGTTCCCGTGTAAAAGCTAATATTTAGCACCAAACTTGTGTAATGTATATATTTTTACCTACACAGTTTCAAAGCAGCATATTAGGATGCAACCAATTACATGACAATAACTTACAACATACCATGCAACATATGAACTCTGCTAGCTATTGAAGAAGCAAATATAGAGTCCAGTGAAATAGACTGAGCTCTGGACAAATTTTCACTTGAAACTTTAGATCGCAAAACAGCCGTGTCTTCTTCTGAAGGCACGCTGTGTAAAACAGGCAGATCTGCCGAGGAGTTGCAATTCCTTGCACCATTCCACTTCTTCTTTCTGGCGACGGATAGTCTCATGAGACGCTTACTTAGTGACATGACAGCCGGCTTTTTACGATCTGCATAAGTATACTAAATATTGTTAGTCTATGAGGTTTATGTTACAGAGATTACTTCTGAAATATAGTTGGTAGTTGAAACAAAACAAAACTCAAGGACTAAATATTATTACACTTGAGAATTCATTGCGAAGTATTACTTGTTCAACCAAACAAAACTGCTAAAATGTTCAATAACTGGAAATTATAGCAGATTTTCCATGTACTGGTAGAGAGAGCGTTGATCTTATGCACAAGCTTAATCAAGGAAACAGGAGGCTAGGGGCCCTATGCCTGAGAACCCACTTTCATATTACAAAAACTAGCTAGAATATAAGGCTTTCTTACTGAATGGAGACAAGTTCTCCTCTCTTCCAGACTCAGCAAAGATTTTATCATAATGAGTGATGAGTAGATCAGTTACAGCTGCTTGTAGTGATACATTCTGTAAGACTGCAAACGCATTCAAAGTAGAACCATTCTCCTCATACCTATGAAAAAGTTGCAACTTATAAAGAAAAATGAAAGACAGATATATGTTGTAGCGGTATAAATGCTCAACACATCACTGTAATACATACAACATGTTAAAAGCAAAAGTGTTGAAATTAATTTTTTATTTTAAGGAATATTTTCAATAAAGTTTAGTAGCCCAAAAGCTTTATTTTCAATGCACACCTTATAAGGTTGGGAGCCCAAACTATGGCCAAGTTTCGAGAAGTCATACTGGTTCGTTTGCTGTACGCAGTGAGTCTAGCCAGATGTGCAAACAAGTATTTCGCAGTTCTACAATTGAATAAAAACATCCATGCAATAGTATATAATATTAAATATAGTGAAATAAGCAGACAGATGACACCATTTTATAACATCACTTTATTACCTGTAATGAGGAGGTGGTAGGGTGGAGATGTGAGCTTTAACAGCTGCTACCTGTTTTCTCTCTTGCCGCAGCTGAACTGCACTCTACAAGTAAATTACATCAACTAATATATCTGAGATAGTAAGTAACTGCATGCAGTCCCGTTTGAAAATTTCATTTTCGTTTTAAGCCTTTTAGTGAAATTACTGATAGTGGAAGAAAAGTCAGCATACTGTGGTTGTCTCAGCACGAGATAATGCAAGGTAACATCATATTTATACATTATTTATATAGGAGTATTCAACAAAATTCGTAGACCCTGTAAACAAAATTGCATGTAATGACCTAAAACTCTTTGACAATATTGCTCACAGTAATGACGGTATTGAATCTCAGTGACAATTGTTAAATAGTTAATAAATAAACAAGTGAGACGAAATACACACTTACAACTAGTGCATCATACAGCTGAAAGGTAAGGAGGGGGTTTGGAAGCTCTCGAAAGTATGTCTTTAGTAACGTAGAAACTGCATGTATGTCAAGTAGTTCTTCCTCTGTGAAACATTCATGTCTGTCCAGATCGAAATCATCTCTAAAAATAGGTTAAAATAAGAGATATAATACACTGTGAAATAATAATTACAGGAGATGAAAAAGATAAAAGAATAGAGTAGATTTATTACTTTACTAGTATATACTAAATTAAATTAGATTGCAAATTTGCATGTTGAATCAATTTCCATGACCTGTTGACATTACATTTATTTTACGGACATATTTTACTATTATGGCCTGGGAAATAGCACTTCTGTAGAACAGAGCATTATACTACACATAACAGTAGAGTACACTACACAGTAGAACACACACATGCTACAGAGTAGAACAAACACACATTACAGAGTAGAACACACACACTACATAGTAGAACACACACACTACAGAGTAGAACACACATACACACTACAGAGTAGAACACACACACACACACTACAGAGTAGAACACACACACTACAGAGTAGAACACACACACTACAGAGTAGAACACACATACACACTACACAGTAGAACACACACACACACTACAGAGTAGAACACACACACTACAGAGTAGAACACACATACTACAGAGTAGAACACACACACACACACTACAGAGTAGAACACACACACACTACAGAGTAGGACACACACACCACAGAGTAGAACACACACATACTACAGAGTAGGACACACGAACGGACCTCAGTGCCTGCACTTGTGTAACTCTTCCAGAGAGACGATAGATTCCATCAATCAGGCCGTGACGTTCGATAGCTTCACAACAGCAAACCAGTATCTTGGGAACTGCAATAGTTCAAGGATTATAACATGTTTATGAATTTATATATAAATTTATGAAAAAGACCTCATCTTTTTTAAGTGAAATATAGCAAAATGAAATGTCTGTGTGTGCATGTGGGTGTGCAAGATTGTTTAAAATGAACTTTTTTAACAAATTTCTAAATATAAAAAGCATTGTTGGCAAAGCAACATGACAGAAGTGATTCAACTCACTGAGTAGACCAGCATTGGCAAGATGTTCGCCCAAGTCACTTCCAAACAGCCTATCCTTCACAATACCGGACTGTTTGAGTTGAGAGATGGCAGGGCGGTGGGGGAAGAACTGGAGTAGGAAAGCTATAAACTTTCCTCTTTTTTGTAACACTAAAAGCATTGTGCATATTTTTAAATAACAAATGAAATGCTTTGATCTCTAACAGAATAAACATAACCAAAGGTGAGAACTTGGAGTTAGGAATCAAGCAGAATACACAGTGTAGTATGAGAACTTGAGTATGATAATAACTCACCAGGGAGCTGCTCTGTCTCTGCTAGCTGAGACACTGCAACTGAAGATTTGCGAGTCCCAATAATCTCAACACATTCAGAGGGGAAAAATCCGACCTACACAATATATAGATGTCGTTAGCTAACCTTAAGTAGACAAGAGAGTTATTTCATAAGACGGCATTAAGAAAAACTCAAGATTTTAATGCTTCACATATTCTAACCATTTACATTAATCTACATGTTGATATTCGTCATGATTTCAATCTATTCAACTAAACTATTTGCTCAACAAGTTTCACTTTTTTCAAACGATGAAAAATTTCAAGATTAACAAAACAACTTTTCCAATATTCTGTATAGCTTTGACTACTATTACAGTAATGGGATATTAACAGAGCCACAGAATTCTTTCCATCTTTGATTAAAGAGCTCCGCCATTTTTGATAGCCAAAACCACCTGGTGATTTTTGGCCATCATTGGAAGGTGATCAGCTCGGTTTAAACACCATTTTCTTGTTTATTTATTTTTTGATGACAGTTTTTATGAAGAAAGAGACAACATAGCCTACATATACATTATAAAATACCAAAGTCTGCACTTTCTCAAAATGATTTCAAACATTCATTGATCTGTACTGCACATTGTCATCTGTGATCTTGCATTTATTTGCTTACTCTAGATGTATATTCTACACTACACCTGCTGAGGATGTCTGGAGACTACATAACATAAACTAGCAGCTCTTAAACAGAATCCAACAATAACTATGTTACTGTAATGGGAGTAAATATTTAGTTAAACTTACAGTTAGCTCCTTTTTTCCTCTCCACCAGGAAGATACAGAAGCTGGGGGTTTGTCAATAACGGATATAAGATCCCCTTCCTACAGTAAGCAATGTGAAATCAACATTAGTCTATGTTAGTGTGGGAAAGACAGTCAAGGCAGCAACAAAACCTTAGGCTAGGCATTGATAGCAAAGTAATAGTTGAAACTGTCTAATACATGCTTCGTGGAAATAGCATATAATCATCACCAAGTAATTGTTTTAGTTAATGAAAAAGCGAGGAGTGGCTGTGGAAAGGTAGCTGAAACTATTACCCTCAAATACCCAATACATAATATATCATTATGTATATATTATATTTGAAAATAGACTAGAATAGTTCAGAGTATATAATATCTTACAAGTCATGGCATACTGAAAGCTATAGTTGTTTATTACATCATAAAATATTTGCTGTTTATTTGTGCTGACTGTGGCAACTTATCAGCTGCATTTCACATTTCAAACTGATAGAATTCATGTTAGTACCAGGAAATCAATAAAATGGCTAATTATATGCAGTCTTACATGCTAAAAATTGTATATTTTTGCATAGCTTAGATTTGCATGTTTCAGTTTGTTTGTTTGTTTTTATTTTGTCGTAGTGGGGGGGGGGGAAATTAATTGAGAAAAAATAAACAAAATGACAGGGCCTATGGCGCAATAGCACTGTAGTTAGTCGAGGCACCGAGCCATGAATGGTTGACAGTTATATAAACGTTTGGGTTTAGAGTTTCCTTAATCTATTATAGTCAGACAACCCATCACGCTACGAGATTTAGTTAGAACTATGGCTCTTAATTACAATGACTGCAATTTGCATTTACATTCAAAATGAAGTGTGATACTAAAATACTTTTATATCCCAAACTAACGTACTAAGCTGTATCAGGTGAACATTCAGCACTGTAATTGGTCAACTCAATAGTACAAGTGCATCATATATTATTATGACACCATATGACACAACATGTAGCATAAATTTTAAGTTTGATTAATTAATTCAGTCAACTTCCAGAAAATTTAAATACATGTCAGCCTGTTAGTATTAAGGTGATACATTGAGACATTAGAACTACAATGCTATTTATTCTAACTGTGGGCTGATATTAATTGCTGTAAATACAAAGGCTTGGAATTGAGACATTAAAGGAAAAAAATTATTTCCTATAAATTCATGAGACTTAATGCTGAATGATTAATAACGAGGATAACTACATAAGTAATATAATTAGACTTCACAATAGAACATGTGTTTTGTTAGAATTAGCAAAGGAATTTCACTGCACATGAGTTATTATAATGGAAATATGGAGTTGTACTTAATACGAAACATGTGAGAAATATTGTAATATGCGCAATTATTTGACTCACAGGGTGAATCACACTATCAGAACTAGGATGTTCCAACGCATACCTTAGTCCAGCTAGTAGATGCATTCACTAACCTTAAGTTCAAGTTCGTCAAAGTCTGAAGCATGGAAGGCTTTCACAACAATAGCGTTAGCTACAGCAGGAATGTTGATAGCAGAGTTAGTTTCCGATGAAATTAGTCTTCCTCCATTACTACTCAACTAGAATATTATTAATAGTAAGAAAACACCCTAAAGATAAGAATTATTGAAAATATTGTTGAAATTGCTTAACTATGAGGAAATATTAGTGAGATAAAGACACAGTGTCATACTGAGCTGCTAAAGAGTGTAATGAACTTAATGACTAGTTACTACATCAACTATTACTATAATTACCAAACTAGGGTATGAATAGTATACTACAGCATGTAATGGAAAATCTTTGTTGAATAATTGCGCCTATGACTCAGGAAAAAGTGGAAGTTATAATCTGATAAACTGATTTAGCAACGCATTACACATGACCATATATGCAGATAGTTGAATATAATGAAAAGGACGTTGAGCCGTATGAATGTTTCTAATAAACTCAGCCTATTTATATACTTTATTGTACCTCAAAAAAGTTGAGCACAGTTCCACAGTTGATGCTGTTTCCACTGAGATATGAGAATCTTTTGAGATAAGATGTCAGAATTGCTGTCATATTCTATGAAAGCAGGAAAAGTTAAAGTAACTGTACAGTACATGAAGTAAGCTATTCAATGATTAGGAAGCTGGCATATTGGGCAGAGAAACCAACGACAATCATTAGAATTTAAAGCTGCAAGTTGCACTGAAGACGATGCAGCAAGTTCTAATACCTGTTGATGCTGAGAGAAATGCAACTCAATGTCTGGCAACTGAGAATAGTTTCTGTCGAACACACAGTAGTGTATCTGTCTGTCCAGCAGTATAAAATTCTCAGCACTTCTGTGAACTACCCAAGAAGTCCCGGATGATGAATTTACAACTACTTTGTAGTTTTCCCCTGATTTTGGGGGTCCCCCTTCATCAATGTACGCCTAGAACAAAATAGAACTTGAAGGGCCTCACAACAATTATTGGTAAGATCTGTTGGTGATGAAGTGTGCAAGAAGTGCCGTGATATTATACTAATAGTTTTTCTAAATTGTAATGGTATGAATTGTGAGCACATTTCTACATGCTGTGACATTACTTTAACAAAAGCTGCCATCTGCTGCTATAAAGGATTAGAAACTGCAACTACACAAGAATTAACAAGGAAGTGTTCAACATCAATGCATGGCACCACTCCTTCTACTAAAATAGCTAGCTGTAATAACCATAATATGTTATCAAGATATCGCCTTACATTCGCACACATTACACTTTATTAACATAGAGCTGTGGGATTATTAGCAATCCATTTCAAGTAGTATTAGTGTATTGACTTACTGAAACTTTTCCGATGTCTACTTTGTTATAGTGAAAATGGGCGAACTCTTTTAGCTGTGGAAATTTTACGGTTCCAGTTTTTGTGGCTTTCCTGGAATACAACCAACTGCACACTATACTAGCCTTAACAGCACATGTACCATAGTCTTTAGCAATTAGCTTATAAGGTACAGCATGACTAACACTGTTTACAGTAAATACTAAGAATGCCAATTGGCAACAAACTGCATGCAGTGGTAGTTGATATGCCAGGAGAACATCATACTGTAGACGGAGGTTTGTACTTATAACTAAACAGGGATGAGCAAAGAAAATGAAGAAAGCGGTGGGCTCACCTCAGTGGTTTGATTTCTTTACTGACAATGTGAGGGGGCGTATATGCTAACTCTTCTACAGGTGGCTGTAATACAAGTAGAATGCATGTAAAACATTGTAGGTAAGGGCACCACCTGTTATACTTCACACCTTATTTACACAGCAAACACATGACTATGAAGGAAGTTCCGTAGGTTGATTTTCCACCTTCAGTAAAATAATTTGTTGAAATGTTGAATGGTTTTCTACTCTACACATTGAAGACTGCAAGAAATGAAAAGAGGCTAAACATATTCCACAGTTAACCAATGGAATAGTAACATACATTAACTTAAAATGATCAAAAGAAGCTTATATTGTAGATACAAGTAACTGGACTGTATAAAACTTTCATTTCATCTCAATTTTGTTCAATAATAGTGAAAAATATAGATTACTCTAAAATCTTTAGATTTGACCAGAATGCAATACATATACAATCGTTTAGTGTTTACACATGTGTGATATAAGGCTTTGCTACGTCTAAAGTTGAATTACTGCAGCCTACAAGTTCCTTGGTCTTGGGGACATTGACAGGAATTACTGAGCTTAGAGCTGGGATATTACTAAGCTACTAGTAAGGGAACTCTATTATACTGGTTGAGGGTTTAAAACTTTAAGGATCAACAATTCAACAAGAATACCATTATATGTACTACCAACTATTATGACAAACTGTAACTACAACAAGAACTGAAATATAAGCTAGTTTGAAGCCGCTTACTTGTTGTAGTTTTTAAATTTCTTTAGAGGTTTGTTTTATCCAGCCTGTCACAATGATAGATGAGTTTTGTGTGATTTGACCAAAGCAATAGCTCAGTTAGACCAAACTTGAATATATCATTTTGAATTAACTAAACACATCTAATTATGGATTCATAGTTCATGATGCCATAAATTGAAATTTGTTCAGAAACAGTAGTTTTCAAATTTCTTAAAAACACAATGTTATTGTTATAGCTTTTTACTCGTTTTCATAATTAAGAAGTTTACTAGAAACTACTAGAAACGAAAAAGAACCAACATCGCTATCAATACTCCTGCAACAGTTTGACATCCGCCAATACTATTATCAATGTTCTCTTAATAAGCAATGTGTATGCAGGGATAGTTGTGGTAATAGTGCCTGTCAGTAAACCGGTCTATGAAAGAGAGAAGAAAGAATTAGGACACACACCTTGCTGAAGAACTGACTTTGACCAGCTACTAGCACCGTAGAGCCAGTGAGAGACCTCTTTCTCTCTACAGTGTCATCAGTTCTGTTATTTACTTGATTCTAAAAAGTCATATAAATATTTATTCCTTATGAAAATTAATGTTGAAGTTAATTCTAAACACCACACTATGACAATGACCTACAACTTCAGCTTTCAGCTCTAGTGGGCAAGGTTCTCTTCATTACACAAAGTTAAATTTGAAAATTGATATTTATCATCATGTGATTGTAAAAGCACAAAGCCTTATGTTACAACTCACAACACATCAATTACAGATACTAGTTTTACAAAACTATGGTTGAAGGGAATATAATGAATAGGGAGGTTACTGATTGCTATTTATCAAAGTGCCATGGCTACCACTGACTACATGCTAAGGTATGCAGTTGCTAAACAGCTCTAGTGACAACGTAGATATCTAACCTGTGCAAAGAAATTACTGTTACCAACACCTGTATACAATGTGCCCGTGTCAGTTAGTCTGCGGATTGGTGTGTCCTCCATATCCTATACAATGGTAATCAGCAGGATATTTTACTAGCAATTCAGAACAGCAACAATTCATATAATTTTATATTTACTAGTTTGTAAATAACACAAATACAGCAAAGAATATCCATATAATATATAATGAACAATAGGCTGTTCACAGAAAGGCACGTAGTATAACTATTATATAACAATGGACAACATTAGAAAGTATTAAAGTGAGCCAAGTGGAGTCAAATGAAAAGAAACTGCCCCAAAAGAATGAGATAAACATGACTTACCAGACTTGAGTGGAATGTGTTAAGACTTTGCCTGTTTTGAGTGCTCGCCATTCTGAATCTAGATAAAACATGATGTGAAGTTGGTCAGTTTTTGAATGATAAGTTTCAGATAAAATCAACAGCAAATATTATAAATATTTATTTAATACCTGACATTTACCTGTTTATACTAATAGGTATGTTTTGTTCACTGGTTAAAACAGGATGACTGAGTTACCTTTTCTAATTATAAATGCGTTGAATATAATTTTATCCACACTAGTTGAATATAGTACTGCAGTATGATTATAGTAATAAATCACCCACTCCAAATATTTCTACTTCAAATGAGAATCAGTTTAGATACTATTAGAATGAACCATTCAGGTAGGTATTATAATAGATTGCAAAATGTATTGAATGCTGGCGGATATCTTAGTCTATTCAAAACGATAATCTTTTAAAACTCCTAACAAGCATCATTCATGCGCCACATAATTGATAGGCTACGACTGATGATAATATTGTGATGATTTTACCAATAACTAAAAGAAATATTATTTAAGAATAAACAAAAGATAATTAGAAAGCATATAGTACTAATATACAGTCATCTTATATACTAGTAAGCAGGTATCTTGGAAAAAACTGTTGAAGGAACAATATAAAGTAAGTTAGAGAGGTTTTTACCAACCATGTGCATTCAACTTAGGGAGAAGTTTGAGAAACAGAGTGTAGACCAACAATCAGGAAAACTAACTTAAAACTCATTGTAAAATATATGTTTCAAATTTAGGCCACAGGTGGCCACTGCCATATAAACCTTTGACTTAAATGTCTATGGTAGTGGAGAATTAGCCACTAAAACCTTACTTTTAAATATTATTTTTAAATATTAGTACAGTAAAGTAAAAATTATATAATAAATTTTAAACAAAGATTTTAAAACAATCTAAATTTGCTAAGCCTGATGTTGATTGAAGAGAAGTGTTCCGACATATTATAGAAATCAAATAGTTATCATAGGAAAAACAACACTATATTCACTTTGAAACTCCGATAGCAGAAAGATGCACAACTGTTAAGTGACTTTACATACATAGAAATAGATTTCAGACACCAAACCGAACATTTCATTTTTATCAACATGTTAATAGCCAATATAATTTCATGATATTCAAAGCATGTGCATTTCAGTGACAAGAACAAGTGTTGTGCTATACTGTCTGCACTTCAGATCAAAGTTTTGTGCTATCAATGTTGACTATTTAGTGGAATATTAGCATGCATCATAACTAATAGCCAATATTAACTAGATCTTGGCACAATTTTAATGTAAACTAAAACCATGCCCACAAGTGCAACATCTTTATCTTGGTAACACACCCATCATTAGCTACTCCTACATTTCTCAAAGTAAATTCAACAGATTGGGACAGAGTTTTACACCAACTTTCAGCAATCTAAGTCAATATTAGATAAATTGATTCAAGTTTGGCAATAATGTGAGTTGATGTGCAAGAAGATAATTATAATGTTTATTGCCATTTAGATATTTGCATAATTTTAATGAATTTGGCAAGTAGTTCCAAACATTTAATAACCAGTTTATACATAACAAAAGAGAAAAACAATACCTCTACTTCTAGCTTTAGCCATTTTAAGTTTACAGCAATAGTATGAGTATATTAGCTAACAGTTGATAAATAATATTAAAATAACTACCAGCCTCATAATGTTGGTCATGATACTCGTACTCACTACTGTGAAAAATGCAAGCTAATATTAATAGCAATACCAAATTTTCCAACAGACTGAGCCACTGAGTCAGACATGCACAAATATAAATGTAAAAACTGCTTGAAGTTGATAAAACTGAATACAATGTCAAAGTTGTAATGTATAATTTGTATTATAATTATTTATAATATTATTAACACTTGACTCACTTGAATATCAATTAACAAATAATCAACAATTGTTATTACTCGTATTATCAATCATCATCATTATGATTATAATAACTATTAGTACTATAGTAGTACTGATACTGGTAGTCATAGTGATTTGGCTACATTCAAAATTTTATACTATAATCATTATTATTTATTTTTAATTTAATTTTATGCTCATACTTATACTTATAGTAATAGTTATACTTATTAATATTACTATTAGTTACAACTTGTAAATAAAAAAATTAGTTTAAACTTGAAAATATAAATTGCTACTAATATTACATATTATAATTAAATTTAATACAGTATAATAATATTTATATTAATAATAAACCATTAGCATTATGATTACGGTTAGTGTTACCAATACCTGAGCCTGAGGCTGAAAGTGAACTTCACTGTGAAGTTGACGTTGTTGTAGTGAATATTGCAAAATGAAAAAGGTTATATACAGGAAGCGGATAAATTATAACTGAAGCATTTATAATCCTAGTATCAGGCTCAGTCGTTGCTAATTGCATTAGAATAAAACCATTACTGATTACTGATAAAAACAATTACAGAGCTTTACACATGACTAAAATAGGAAGTACTGTTTCACACATTCCACAACAACCGAGTGTTTAAATATAGAACTGCAGAGTTGTCTCCCATATTACCAAGTACAGAGTACAAGTAAAATTACGCAATGCTAATTACCATGAGCAAATAACTACTAATCATGATGTTATTTTTATAAAAAATTTAAATAAAAAGCACCCATGCAACAATAACTCCAATGAAGCCTTTTAACCCGAAAAATATAAGTAAAAAGGTAAGTAAGGTAATAACTGATACAAATCAGAGTTGTCTTTCGCGTTGAGAGCGTTCCGTTTATACTTGATCTCCAGAGATAAATACAAATTACGAAGTATTGAAATGTTAACATTAATATAGGTGAAAGGCTCACACATGTGGATAAATTGCTGATATCAGGTGTGCTGCTAATGCTTAGTACTAGTAGTAGTACTAAATGTACCAGTACTAATAAATGTAACTAATAGTTATAACTGAGTTATAACATAATCAACATAGTGATTGTTAATGTAGTTTACTTAAACCGTAATGCTAATATTAACATTTAATGGTAATTCTAAAAGTGTGCAAGTGACTCTGGGTACTGTAAGTGTAGTAGACGTAGTACTACTACTAGCCCTAGGGGCTAGGGGTAGTACTACTACTACTAGTACTACTAGTAGTAGTAGTAATACTAATAGTACTACTACTAGTAGTACTACTACTGCTACTACTACTAGTACTACTAATATTACTAGCCCTAGGGGCTAGGGCATATCTAGTCTTTCAGTGACTATTCTGTATTCACAGTTAATGTTATTAACAATAACTTTAAGTCGGTGTGAGGGTAACTAGTGGTATAACTATAACATTAAGTTTAACTATTGTCATTGTCTATTACTATTAGTATTACTATTAGTATTAGTGTATGTCAGTAAGTGTAAGACTGTGAGTACGATTTTTTACTATTTAGATTTAGTTTATAGTTATCACTTAAAATTTTAGTTTTACTTTGACTTTTACTTTTAGCAATGCTAATACTAATAAAGTTAGACCATAGTCATAATGATAGTGAATAGAATTAGAAGTACTGATAGTGATAGGGATACAGTTTGAGTATGTGACCTGGTGATAATATTAGTTGTATTACTATTACTGTTACTGTTAGTATTACATATATTCATATTGTTAGTTGTTCATTAGATTTAGTTCTACTTAGTTGTTTTGTTATACTTATTTATTTATTATTAAGATTATAATTTAAATTATTTTTAATTTTATATTTTATTAAATTAGTTTTTAACTTAAATTTTATTATAATTATTTATTTATTTAAATATAAGTTTTAACTATAAATAGAATCATAATGAATATGATAATGATGCTCATGAGTAACAATGATAATCATAATCATGATGATCATTGCTTATAGTTATTTCATTATATTTATTAGTTATACTAATAGTAATAGCCTACTGTACTACTGATACTCAAAATTACTAATAGTAATAGTAAAACTATAAGTAAATGTAGTACTGTAAGTAAAACTATTACTTATAATTATACTTGAACAATCGCGCTGATACTCACTCTCAGCCTCAGGCTAATATTTTTAAACATCAACAGAACCACATTGGTATTGTAATACTAAATGTTATCAGTCATGTCTACACTGAAAGTGGAAGATGTTTTACCACAGCTGAATAGCCTTAGGTTTTTTTCCATAGGCATATACAATACAAAATAGTTACTTTAACTGAATAATTTACTGACCTAAGAACTGTCTAGATTTTAAATCAAATAGTTTAATAATTCTTTTTCTATGCTTGTCAAGTATGAAAAAAATCAATAATGACAGTGATATTAATTATCTGCTTAATATATTGACTATTATATTTATAAAACTCCGTAACTGGCTGTTTGGTCATTCTAAAATTTTAGCACACCCTGAAAATATCAAATAATTATCATTTATCACCCAGTCAACTCACATAAAAAGCATATCTAATTAAGCAGTATGGTGTTGTTTCAGGTTTGCTACTGTGTCTGGATCACTTAAAATGTGATTGACTTTATCTATCAGCCAACTTGGCAACAGGTTCATTTAGTTTATTAACTATCGAATGGTACTCTGGAAATATAATGGGAAAAATAGAAATTATATAAACTGCATTAGACCACAGGAAGGTTTTAGATAATATAAGTTACATCAAAATCAAAGTAGTTGAGCATCATCATTATAGGTAATGTATAAATATACATAGTGACTCAAGCTATTGTAAGTAACAATGTAGATCAAAAGGTTAGAGAAGCATTATGAGAATAGTATAAATTTAAGCAAGATGACATTAGCAATTGTAGAATGTATATATAAACTGTAGGTAAAATGACATTATATTAATCCAAATGAGACTTACAAAATTGATGCACATGTAATATATCCTTTGTCATCCAACATGCCAAACCAGTGGTCTAGATCCAGAGTATAAAATATTAGAGTATAAAGTTGTGTTTTTGTATACTATAGTAGCAGATGTAGTAAGCCTTCAGTTAAAAGAGGGAAGTTAAAAATGTTCTTTTGAGGCTGCTTGATCTGAACACATTGACCTGTGCTGTGCTAGGGACATTGAATTATCGTAACAGCACTGCTAGCTAAGAATAGCTTTTGATGTAATGTAGTAATAAAGCAAGAAATTAAGTTTGCTATGTATTAGTAAGTAGTATGATAATGAATTAGTATAGTGTACTTTAAAAAGCTACAACAATTGGTGGCATACCAATACAAGTATATTGCAGTAATATTCATTGTTTTTTTTATTATTTTTACACTATTTAATATAAGAAATATTTTCTAAAATTGTTTAATCTATTAAATACTGAACTCAATGACAGATATCCTAACATGATATTAAGCGAAAAAGTTTTTAATCTTATTATGTAAAGTTGCATGTTTTTTTCACTTTGTTGCACTTACTTTCTTTCTACAAACTTGAATAATTTTTGCATACAATCATATTATATATGATCCTATGTAAAAAAAACTAGAAAATTAAAATTTTTACTCTGATATGGTGTTGCTACGATTTAGGCATGAAATAATTTCATCAGTTTAAACTCAATTTTTAGTTTCAAATACTTTGAATTAAAATAAAAAGCTGATGTTTTACTTATTTGTAATTAAGCTGCATTTCCAAATATATTTTTAATTTACTGGTGTGCAGTTGAATGTGTAAAAATTATATATATTAGTAATAGACCTCCTTACAAAAATTAAATTCATTACCAATTGTGAAAAATACTGATTCACAATTTCTTTTTGAATCCAATCTTTTGCAAACGAATAAGTTTTACCTATTCTAGTTAATATTGTCAGCCAGTTTGAGCATGAGTTATTTCAATTTTTTAACGAAGTATGTGTTGAATTTATTATATGTATTTATGTTTTGAAAGCATGGATGAAGAGAAGGAAGAAAATGTTCTTCAGTTTTATGAAATGGGTTTGGATGAAAGGATTCTAAAAGTAAGTTAGACGTCAGAATGAAAAGTATTCAACCCAGTTTATTATTTTTATTGCTTTATCACATAATTACTCATTTGCTGTTGAAAATAGTTTCCTTACAGATTTTGTTATATTGACTAGTTTTTTTCAAGCTTTTATTGTCAGTTTCTGGCCACATTTACACAGTAAAATATTTTGCAGGCAATAGCAAAATTAAATTGGGGGACACCAACTCTAATTCAAGAAAAAGCTATTCCGTTGGCATTGGAAGGTAAAGACATTCTGGCACGGGCTCGAACTGGCACAGGAAAAACCGGATGCTTTCTCATTCCGATCATACATAAACTTTTAGAAACAAAGAGGGTATGTACTTGTGATAGAGCTGTACCAAATAAATTGCAGGTGCTATGATTGTACTTCTACTTGGAAGGTTTGTTGGTGTTTAAAAGCTGCTTGTTTGTTTAGTTTGCTAAAGAACAGAAAACCCGGGCTCTTATAATGACTCCATCCAAAGAACTCTGCACTCAAGCGTATGATAACTTACAGGTACAATCTTAAACATATAAATTTTACTATGTTTTTCACGATTTATTTATAATAAAAATTGTTCGAGACATATTCATGTGTGTTTTCTTTTCTGTTTAATTCAGTTACTAACTAGTTATTGTGCTAAAGAGATCAGAGGACTGGACATATCTGGACAAGTAGCTCTTGATTCTCAGAAGTAAGATAATATTTCTATTAAAAATTAGAATAATTATTTCGCCATTAACTGTTAGAAATTAGCATGTAATTCTGAATGTTTTATACAATTTGGTACAAAAATTCTTCTAGTGACCTAAAAATGTATAATAGTTATAGTTACTGACATTTTATGTATGCAGTATTAAAGTATTATATATATATATATATGTATATATATATATATATATATATATATATATATCTCAATCTGTGGACAACAGCTGTTTTGGGATTTGTCCCCTCATCAGCACAGAACAGAGTACCATGGCCCACACCTTCGCAATAGTAAAACTTATAGTTTTACTAAAGCATATTTAAAAGGTGTGTAAACTCAAGCCAGAGTGCTCAAGTGACTCTAGGGGTCACCTAGGAGTCACGGGCATTGCAAAATGCTAGCAGCTTGAGTTTGTGACCATGGTGAGAGTGCTCAATCATTTAATGTCATTGCTGAGCATTAAATGAGAGCGTAATATATATATATATATATATATATATATATATATATATATATATATATATATATATATATATATATATATATATATATATATATATATATATATATATATATATATATACATATATATATATACATATATATATATATATATATATATATATACATATATATATTATATATATATATATATATATATATATATATATATATATATATATATATTAGCTGTCATCTACAGACTGTTTGAGAATTGTATGCTCAAACAATTTTGTTTTATAATAAATTTTGCTATCATGCTGATGACTTTTTGATTTGACCCTGGAGTACATGGTATTATAAAATTACTAGTAATTATTGCTAAATTTCATTGCATGCTATTTTTAGCTGTTGCTGCACACAGCTTAGTAGCTGAGCTGAGTTGAAAGTTTAAACAAAATTGTTTGAGGATACAACTCTCAGTCTGTATCATACCTGTGCTATTGAGTGTTAGAGTGATCATAAGTGTTGTGGTGTATGAGCAGGTCCTTGCTACTAGATAACCCGGATGTGGTAGTCGGGACACCTAGTAGAATACTGGCTCACCTCAAGGCTGGCAACATGGTACTGAAAGACTCCCTGCAAATGGTCGTTGTTGATGAGGCAGACCTTGTGTTCTCATTCGGCTATGAAACTGATATGAAAGCACTTCTCACGTATGTAATTTCAGGCCTATAGATGATTGTATATAGATTCAACAATTGTTGGCGTTATTTTTCAGTATATTGACCAAATATTGAAACACTGCCTCTGATTAAATAATCTATAAGATATATAATACTGTATACCAGAAGTCGTGTGCTGTAAGTAGTCTGTAGAGCTGTCAAGGCAATATATAGATTATTTTATTACACAAGTTTTGCTATTACATTGTGGTTAGAAAATAGGTGCAGCTGTGTATGAGATTTTCTATTATCTCAAACCTTAATCATTCTAACCAACATAATGTTCTTTACACTCCATAAATATCTTCTAATACACCGAGAGATAATAGTAAGATATCATATGTTTTTACAACTAGGCTTGCTATGTCATGTAATTGATTTTCCTAAGGTGCACATCTCTATACGGGATCAATGCAGTGAGTTTTAAGTATTCTAGTAAAGTAAGACTATATAATTTGTACCATACTGTAGATACCTTCCCAAAATATACCAGGCATTTCTCATGTCTGCTACACTAAGTGAGGATGTGAGGTCTATAAAGAGAATGATACTACACAACCCTGTCATTGTTAAACTGGAGGAGACGAGTCTACCAGATAGTACTCAGCTCACACAGTATCACATCAAGTAGGTGCTCTACCTGCACAGGTAATGTGCTAACATACTGCGTTCACCTATACAAGATATGTGCTTTCTCTTATCAAGTGAATCATCTGCTGGCAGTTGGTTGTATTCGTTAATAACTCATTCAAACTAAAACTAATTTGATAAACTAGTAGTTCCAATAAGAATTTAGCTGAAAATTCTGTGTTAAAAAATTGGAAATACTTATCTAGCGTTATTTCAGCTGTAGTCACACCGGTATAAGACTTTTCATAGTATAAAATATTGATCATCTTTAGCAATGAGTTAAATTAGACACTAAAAATAAATTTTGAGATTTAGGAGTGAGAAAACTATTGGATGAGACACATTTATAGCTTTTGCTTTCTTACATCACCGAATATGGTTGTACACTGTAGAGTGTAGATCATTCATAATTAGTGGATGTTAAGCTTTTTATGGACAAAACACACTCTTAAGTTGCGGTTCACACTTGAAGGAATATAAAAATTGTACGTTGTACCTTAGTATGGAAGTTATATGTTTAAATCATCAATAAAACACTTTTTATCTGGAAATTAAGCTTACCTTATATACTTTTCATTATGCACATGTTTCGGTAGGTGTGAGGATGAGGACAAGTTTCTACTTCTCTATACGCTAGTCAAGTTGCATCTGATTCGTGGGAAATCTCTAGTCTTTGTCAAGTCTGTTGACAGGTGCTACAAGTGAGTCTCTACACTTTACTTCTGCAAGGATGGGGTAATAACTGGAGGGTAAAGTGGAACTCTTAGAACTGACTGCTGTTGTACTAATTTGTTGTATTGTAGATTGAAACTCTTTCTTGGACATGTTGGGATCATGGCATGTGTTATAAACCCTGAGTTACCCATCAACAGCAGGTATGCTCCTTCACTCGAGCCATTCCATAGAAACTCTTTCCTTTCTTTTACTTTACACAAATCCGAATGCATCATAAAGCTACACTACTCTTTAGAAGTATAGGATTCACTTCATTTGTTGGAAAACTAACTAATGAGAAATTTCAAATTCTATAAGATCTAATATTTGGGAAAATACTGTAATCACCACAATAATAATTATCTCATAGCACGGTTATGGGTGGATTTGTTCTTATCATAAGTCCACAGCATACAAGACTATGTATGGCTATGTAAAAGTATCTTTAATTAAACTGGAAGGGCCTTAGTTGTTGCGTCCCACTAACTACATGTTATAGATACAACTACTGCCACATAGCAGCAGGTTTCTGTATTCTGCTGTGACTACACTTGCAGGTGTCACATAGTGGATCAGTTCAACACAGGCATGTACGACCTAATAATAGCCTCGGATGAGGCGAGTCTAGACCCTGCAACTGGCGGCAAGAACTCAGCTAAAGAATTTAAAGCAAGGTCAAAGTCCGGTCAAAAAGATTCCGAGTACGGAGTTGCTCGCGGCATTGACTTTCAGTCTGTCTCCAATGTTATCAATTTTGACTTTCCTTCTTCATCCGACGCGTACATACATAGAGTGGGCAGGTCAGTCTAAAACTGTGTTTCTCTGTTGAAATTTAGGAATATTTTCATTATGTGCTACTAAGTAGATAGTAGCATTTTATGAGATATAACTAGAGTTGGCATTAAAGATATTAGACTAAGTTTCTATGTCCAACTTAGGGAGATGCATAGTGTAATTATATAAAATAGCATAATTCCAAACAGTCTAATTTTTGTGCAGTTGAAAAAAGTGCATTTGCTATTATAACTTCTATAACTTATAACTATTACAACTTAAACCAGCACACCTTCTAAATCAGGGTTGGGGTAATTGTAATTTGTAATTGGAATTGGTTGTAATTAATTACATTTTTTCAAGTAATTGAATGTAATTTGTAATTGATGTATGAAAATGTAATTGTAATTAATTACATTACTAATGTAATTGAATTTTACAATTACTTTATAATTACATGTCAATTACTTCAAACTTTTAAATCTTGAAAAAATCATTCCTTTCCTACCATATCTACTGTTAAATAACAAGTTCAGATTAAGTCTATATAGTATAGGGTCATTCCATGCTAACTCACCACATGGCCGGTGCCTTTGTGTCTCAGAGTTTGTTCATATTTACACCAAATAGGCTTACATATGTCCTGAGTACTCTTCTTAAATATTTCTGGCCTGACAGAAAAGTTTTTGAGAAATGACTATATTTGTGGACAAAGGTTGAGAAAAACTTTAAGTGTGACCCTACCCTTCTCGCTCAGCATGTTAGACGCTTGAAAATTGGCACGCGATGTCCAATTTTTGGGCTAAATGGGATTTCTCGCACGTCACGCTCATTGTGTGGCCCTACACTAAGGAAAATTTGTGATTTCTACTTTTAGAGCAATTTATAAACGTCTATATCTCAATCATTTTTCTAGACTGAGTCTTAAAATTTGCTGTGCGATTTGATAATACCTATCAACTGGCACTAGTAGCAACACATACTACAGAACACTTTGTGTGCATATATGCTAAACCATTGAATATGGGCAAATTTTTGTAAATTTTGAAATTTGTTTAAATATTCCCCACATCAATTTTTAAGGCTCAGTCTAGAAAAATGATTGAGATATAGACGTTTATAAGTTTGTTTAAAAGTAGAAATCACATATTTTCCTCAAAAGCTTTCCCAACCTTTGTCCACAAATGTAGTCATTTCTCAAAAAGGTTTTGTGTCATGTCACAAATATTTACAAATAGTACTCCGGACATGTGTAAATATAAGCAAAATCTGAGAAGCAAAGGCGTGAGACCCCTTAAAATTTGGTTGATTTGGCATGGAATGACCCTATAGTGTCACTGCTGAGAACAAAGGAGGTTCACCACTGTCAACAGCCCCTGGTAGTCGGACCCTAGAAGTGACATTGTATAACTTCTAGTTATCCCTTGTGAGAACAAAAGTAATTGTAATTGTAATTAATTACATTACCATGTAATTGTAATTGTAATTAATTACATTAATTTTTAACTGTAATTATAATTGTAATTGATAAATCTTCATGTAATTGTAATTGTAATTAATTACATTTACATGTAATTGACCCCAACCCTGTTCTAAATATGCAATGATAGAAGCATTAGTTTCTTCTTCCTGGTAAAGGTGGTAAACTGTCGAGTGCTGATGAGAGAACAACTCCTGAAATAACTGCTGTCCACCAATGGAGTCAACTTTGATCTTATAATTAAATAACTGAATCGTGTTCCCATGTATTGGTTTATCCATTGACTCTATTCCACCAGTTTTAGTGACTGATTTTACCTTTACAACAGTTACACTATGTGCATCCATAGCCACTATCTGGCCTGAAACTTGTTTTGTTCTGGCTGAGAGTTGCATCAGAAGCTAATACCAAATGCTCTTCTGCGACGGCT
Organism: Bugula neritina; assembly: GCA_964035545.1. NCBI lineage: Eukaryota > Metazoa > Bryozoa > Gymnolaemata > Cheilostomatida > Bugulidae > Bugula > Bugula neritina. Next base: position 25,804,986 of record OZ037765.1, read on the forward strand.
ATTTGTAGAGCAAAAAAATGCAATTGTATTTATTCACTCTTACATAAGAATTTGTGTAGTTGGCTTGGTGTGTAGTTTATATGTATTATAAGTTTTGTTGTCTTTCTTCAACTTTGTGCTGCCTGTTTGATAGGACAGCTAGAGGGAAGAATCAAGGTGCTGCTTTGTCATTTGTTAGTGTAGGAGAAATGCCCAAGTTTGAAAAAATGAAGCAAGACCTTGCTGGTGATTATGGTACGCAGTGTGCATGTAATATTATGGTGAATGTGTATATCCCATCTTGTTGTCACTCAGGAGTTATGTTCTCTTATTATTGCTTTTGTTTCAGTTGAATATATGATTAGGTAAACTTTCATTACATTTTAATCTTTTGTTTCAGCTGATGTTAACACTATTTTTCAACCTTTCAATTTTAAGATGGAAGAGATTGAAGGTTTCAGATACAGAGCCAGGGTATGTGTATTTTATTGTTTACCTTGTAAAATTGTTACATCAAAGCCTCACTAGCTGTATAATATAAACCAATAATTTAGAAGTATTGGGGCAATTTTCTGATGTGCAAGTTTATATGTGTAACTTATTACAGTGACTCTAAAGTACTGCCATTTAAAAAGTAGCCAAGTTACTTGTGATTTTATAATGATGAAAATATTACAGATGCACATTAAATACAATAAAATGTAATCATTTCCTTATACTTACTTTGTTACTCACTTTAAATCGAATATCAAAATTAATTTCCAAATTTTCAAAACCATGTGTGTTAAGTGTACTTTGTATAGATCTTGTATTGCTGTGCTGTTTTGATGCGCCTCAATGTGTTTTGTGAAACACTTTTCTGAGATTCACTGATTCCAACGAACATAATGTTTGTTGACTGTGGAAGTATATTCTACAGTTACAGGGAGACAAAAAAAGAGTGACTGTCACTTAGCATTACATAATACATTCAAGTGGCACTTCACTCTTATGTAACAAGAAATTCGTTCTGATTCACATAGCTCCATGTTGAGTAAATTCAGTAAAGCTGAAGCTGTCTGGCTGTGGCTGTCTACTTTCTCTTTATTGTACACTATATTCTATAACTAGTACTGATTTCCATTATTATTCCGAACACTTTTTATCACAGGATGCCTACAGAGCTGCTACAGGTGCTGCGGTTAGAAAAGCAAGGCTAGGAGAAATAAAACATGAAATGTTTACTTCAGAAAAGCTGAAAGTATGTTGATAAATTTAAGTTTTATATAACTTATTATATAGTATTATAATAATATTGCTTGCTTACCTAATTGTTTACAGCTTCTCCCTTTACAGTATTAGTTGACATTTTCTTGTGTAGACATATTTCAATGAGAATCCTAGAGATAAGCAAGTTCTAAGACATGATGCAACAAGAGGTCTAACAAAGTTACAGCAACACCTGAAGAATGTCCCTGACTACATAGGTTTGTACTTGTGACAGTAATAGGAGTTGTTATTGCAAACTAACTTCCTTTGCCCTCTTGTGCGACACCCATCTTTTATTTTACAAGCACCACTTTGCTCTACTATTGAATTTACACTATACTTCTCTTGCAAACGTTGTTCATCCTTGTAGGCTTTACTGCATGTTTATTTTTGTAATATTTTAGTTTTATAGTTTTCTAATTTTATATTACTTTCTCCAGTTTGGTAGATGAAAGTGTAAATGTTATTATTTTTATACTTCCATGCTTTCAGTGCCAGAAACGTTGAAGGGTAAAACTGGAAAAAAGAAGAAAGGTAGTAGCAACTACACTGGAAAGAAAGTAGTGACAAAAACACAGCAAAAATACAAGGTTAGAGCTTAGTTCCCAGTTATTATACTTTTTAAAAGGTGTAAGAATTTAGTTTAATAGTTATTGCTTTTAGATTTTGTTAAGCTAAACAATAAAAAGTTACAAATATAAGCCAATTCAAATCTCTAATTTCAAAGTTTTATAGTTATTCAGTTGCTAGCATATTTTAGAATTGTTTTTATGAAAAAGTTTTTATAACTTATTAGCCAACTTTATTCAACCCCCCCCCCCCCACCGCCTTTGCTTACTAAAATTGTTCATCCCTTTTTAATTAAGCAATCACATGATTAATTATTATCTAACACAATTTCGCCAAACTTATTCTGTAATACAATTAAATGCATTTCATACTTTGTAGAAACGGAAAGCTGATGCCTTGCAAAGTTTAGAGCTTTCCTCATCAAAAAGAGGCGGCAATAAAAAAAGAAAGAAAAACTGACAAAAAAAAACAATTAAAATAAGGAGATTTTAAAGGAAACATAAATCTGTTTATCTAAATAAAATACTAGAGAAAGTTTTGCTTCATTCTGGCACTTAATATAAAATAAACAGGTATACAAAATACAAGTGGAGAAAAGTGTTAAAACTTGGGTGTGAATGCATATTTTGTAAAAAGTAAAATTAATTCTTTTTGTTTCACATTCAGTTTTATATTTAATTTGATACACAATATGCAGTATTGTTATATACTTTTTTTCTGAAAATATGATTTTTCTGAAATTATATTCTTGCTATTTGCTGCAAGTTGGCATTAAAAATGGAGCACTACTAGAGTGTAAGTATTTAATGTGGGGCCTTAAATACTAATAGAGATCAGTTTCAACAAGATATTAATAATTTTATTTAGCTACCCAAGTGACACTTATTAAAATAAATTCTTTATCTGTTCACTTAGCTTCATGGGACCCTTACAACCAATTTTTTCACAGGTTATTGCAAAGTGCTGTACATACAGTTTCTCAATGGTCAAAGCTGTAGGTGAATTGTGGCATTTAAGTTCTGCATGCCCTATTTTCATAAAACTCCTTTCAGATAGCTCCAACATTAGAGCACTGCATTGGTTTATGAAAAGGACTCTGCTTACTTGTATGTTGGATGCTAATACTTGGGGTTTTCATTTCACAAAACCCAGATTTCTGATTAGTGCCTTGACTTTGCAAATCATTGATTTTATTTCAGGTATTCACTAATTCCTCAGTCTACCTAAAACTAAACACTACTACTTGCTACTATGCAATCCTGCAAATATTACAATGCAGGCACATGAGCATATATAAAATTGGATATGATTGGTGGCACCTAGTTGACTCACGAATGCTATTGGTACATTCATCAAATATTAGATTTGCACTACTAGCTCCCATCTTAACTCTTCTAGCAATAATTATGCTTGGTATACAAGTATGCTGAGTTTTGTAGTTTCAACTTTGAAGATTTTGCTAATATTGCTTTTAGATAATACACAGTAGAGTTATTGGACATGCAACGTATGTATAGGGCAAGTTATGTAGCATGCAACTAAAGTATAGTTGTTCAACAAAGCAACACAAACATATAAAGTGCTTTTTTTGCTTTGTGGTTTCATATTTTCTAAATAATAATATATCATAGAAAAATTTTAAATTGTATGATATCAATATTATATTGACTTAGTTTGCATAGCCTGACTCACAGTCAGATTATTTAGGTGTCAAAATTGTTTCAATAAGCTATTCCAAAAAAGTACAACCAACAAATAATAAATATTATACTGTAAGCCATGACTATATTGGTAAGCTGCAACAAATATGGCATTTCCCTTAGAACACGATCACAGATAATTTTACAAGACAAGCTTGCTTTTCTATCAAATAAACCATATGAAAACTATAAAATGAAATTTTCAAAATATATGTACCTATAGATAAAGACATAAATAAATACAATGATTACAGACTTGCTAAATTGTCAAAAAATAACTGTTGTGGGACATAATATAAAACAGCAAGTGTATTATACAAGAAAACACACAAATGACTGTTCATTCCATCTGAACTGAACACATCTCTATAATACTGTAAGAGGTTTGGCTGACTTAGATTGACTGATACTCGTGTAAGCAGCATGTATCTTGAAATGCAGACGAGATTCCAGAGCGTAACCTTTATAGTTGCTTCTACAAGCAAAGTAGGATTTATTTTTTATGTTATATATTTAAAAATTATACAGGGAATTGGGTTTGTTATTCAATGATATATAATCCAAATACATGTTAATTTGAATTATTAAATAAAAACGAGGACCTATAAGGTGGTTAAGTATAAACATTACTAATACTTTAGAAATTCACTAAACTTTTTGTGACATACTTGGCACAGTCAAGGAGGTCAGAAGCTTCAGCATACTCCCCCATTTTCACTCTAAGCAGTGCCTGTTCCACAGTAGCCCATGGTGCAAGATAGGTATCAAATTTCAAGTCTTTAGCACTGCAAAAGCAGATATTTTTGTATAAATAAGTGCAATAAGCTGGATGCCAATAACCTTTACCCTATAAACGTAAGCAATAAATCATAAACCTATTTGTAAACTTTTAATGGTTTGGTCTACCTGATAAAACTGTCAGAAAGCGCTAAGTGATTCAATCATCAAACCTATCAATATTATAATTTTGCAAAACTCAGGAAAAGTGATTTCGTTAATATATTTTAGAAATTATGGGGTACCTATAGGTTCAAGACAATTATTTTTAGCAACTTCTAGCTCCAAATACATAACCACATAGAGTAGGTCAGCTAACTATAGAGTGCAGCTTTAGACTATTCTAATGATCAACTTTTCCTTCACTTTGGAAACATTTCAGTACATAAATATTGAGACTAACTGAGAAATGATTTCCTGATAGCACATGTCCGCCTGAAAGAGTTGTCCTTTCATTGCCAAACAAACGCCTTTGAGGAGGAGAGCGAGAGAGTAATTGTCAAAGTAGTACTTGAGCTGATCTACAACCATGGAATATGTCATATTATAGCTGTCAAAGCTACTAGAGTAATACTTAGTATTATTATATTTAAAACAGCCCCATCATAGTTTATTAAAGGTAAATAAAGACGCAAGTGATACAAGTTTCACAATCAAAACTGCTACTCCTAGCAATACCTGCAGTTGGTAGGAAGTACGGTGAAACAAACCTTTTTTGGAGATTAGTTTGTTTATGGAGTCTTCAATAAGCTGGGATATTGGATCTAACAGCTCCATATTTTTACCTATTATAGAGAAGCCATTCCACACGTATATCATTTCCTAAAAGAAATATAGAGCTAACTATACAGCCATACCAATAAAGTCTTATTTGGTTCGTTATTACCACCATTAAAATACCAATGCAATAAAGAAACGCTGATATTTATAAACACCTATGAGTAATGTTCATGGAGAAATCTTGGAAATTAAAAAAAGACTAGAAGTAAAACTGAAATTTAAACACCAAAAAACTATAATAGCTACAGATATGCCAACCTTCCAAATGCTAACAGCTAGACTTATGCATGACCGTATTTTGACCTTTCCTCCTTTCAGATAATTTTTTTTAAAATAATAACTCTGATGACGCAACAAAAGTTTTGACAGAGCACTTTGCCAAGTATGTGATTATTCTATTCCCTCTTTGTATGGCATAATTTGAAAATTTTCAAATTTAACCAACTTCTTTTTAAAATAATTTTCTTCTTACTACAAAATGCATTACTTGTCGTTGTCCACTTACATTATATGATAAATTGCAATTAGATTTTGGAAGCATAAATTTATAGCACTTCAAATCTAATCTAATGCCTACGACATAATGTAATTTTATGCAGCAAGTAAAATAAAATAAGTTTTCCTGTTTTGTTCAACAAAATATTAAGCAACCAAAACTAAAACTTTGATCACATGATTTACAATCAACATACTTTATTGAAAAAATTCAACAGAAATTGGGAGTAATTTGGCGCATTAACAATGACACCGTAAAAGCACTCGATATCTATGAAGGGGTTCCTGAAGTTAGAAAACTTGACTCACCAATGCTGCCAGATTGAGCTGACAATTCTGAGCCTTATACAGCTTCACCTTTTTCAATGCGAACTTCTCTATAGGTAAAGATTTACCTGCAAATCGTTGTATGAGTTCAGGTACTTGGCTAAAAACAAAACATGAAGAGATAATAATATGAGCTTTACGACAGCTCACTGTGCAGAGATTAGGAAATCTGAATATATGGACAACAACTAATGCCCATCCACCTGTAATTAGCAGTTGTATTATTGTAAACTTCTTCAGTGTATTATAAGGCAATTAGTATTCCTGCTACTTTATACCAATAAGTGAGCAGTTGTTAAGTTATAAAGTCTGTCGCATGTTGAATGATTCAACAAAAACTGCATGCGGTAACATATTACAGCAACACATTATCATGAATAATGTTTCCAACAAGTGAATTAAGTACACTTTAAAAACATATAATTACTTAACTAAAAGCAAGAACTAAAAACTATACCTGTAAAGATCTTTCACCAATGACTCAGTCTGCTCATCTTCACCACACAAAGAGAGAAAGGAACCCTTCAGATACGTGTATGTAGCTCTGCTCCATTTGTTCTCAGTGGCCAACTTTTCAGCATACTTCATGGCGAGAAGCCAGTCACACTTGTAAGCATAGCACCACATAAGTTCCCAGTAACATATATGGTGAAACTGCCTCCATTCAGACTGACTTTCAACAGACCGCAAGAGGAGGGCCAGAGCTTTATCAATGTCTCCTTTGATTTGTTCAATTCTTCCATGGAAAAACAGAAATAGTGCACTCTGAAACATACAAAGAGTAAATTATTTCAACAACTGGTGTGATGACTTATAAACTACACTTGAAAGCAAAATATACTACTAGTTTATTTGTATATAGGTTTAGAGTTACGCTAGTTATACACTATTTTGATCGTTACAACAAATGAATGAAAAACAATAGTGAGAGTTTACATCTTTCAAAAGAATAGAGTAAGTTCAAAAGTATCAGCTAGACAGTCATTCTGCTTCAAATGACAACAATACAACATAACTACAACTAAAGAATACACACCATCATTTTAAATGAATAGAGATTTTCTAATATCAAATATTAGGCTACCTGAGGGTAGAGCTGCAGACATGGTTGGATAACTTCCTCTGAAGCAGTTATATCCCCTTCCCCGGTACCTGCGTAGTAAGAGCAGATAAAATATACATGTATGTATGTATAACTTTCCAATGTCTTTTGTCTCCTCACAATTCAAAGAGTCAGCTTACAATGCTATATATTTACACGACATTACAAAAGGAAAAAATCTCTACACAACCAATCTCATACGGGTATTTATGGCCTCTCCCTGTGTCAATACGATAAAATATTACTTATCAGTTTAGGGAGTGTTGGCTAGTAGTTGTTTTGCTAGTATCAACTTCTATCAAGTGATACACCATTTACACACTATTACAGAAACCCTCTAAACCCAGAGAACATATTATTGTTGATTGTTATTTTTGAAAAAGACTTTCCTAGTGAATTGTAAGGATATACCAAGGTTCATAGTTTATATTCATTGTTTTCTTGCCAGCCACTTTTGTTTTAGTAATGTGTTTGTAGATTACACAAACTACGTTAATAGTAAGTAGTCCATCAGAAAAATAGGAAAAGTAAAGGTTTCAAAATATTAAATAGCAAAATATTGAAACTATTTATTTCAATTCACAAAATTTACTTTTTTTATACAACTAAAAAAATTCTAATAAGATTTTTGAAGACACTTCTTTCACCACTAGTTTTTCATTATTAATTGCAGCAAATATTTGACTATGACTGTGAGCTTTTCAAAAAGTTGAGAATATATTCTCATCTCCACAAACTTGTTAAAATGATGAATATTTAAATTTCAACTTTGAGTGTTTATTTGAATAGTCAACCAATTTTAGAAACTTGAATAGAACTGTTGTGGTTAAAAGCACGGTTGTAAATGAATGCTATTTCAGTGTGGTTTACTATTTGTAGAAAATGGAACTTAGGACTGAAAGTCAACGAAAGGAGTTCAAGGCTAAGCTAACAAAACAAATTATAGCTTCAGGTACTAAAATACAACTACAGCTTCATGAATATGACAAGAGTCAACCTTTACATGACATATTAAGTAGATGGAATAATCCACAGGGACGAAACTTCCTTATGTTGGCAATTATTCACGAGAAAAAAGAAGCAGTGTATGATATTCTCGATATTTTAAATCTTGGTGCTACTGATTATGGATTTTGGACGAAAGAAGACTTTGTAAAATTCCTATGTATGACAGACAATGACCGTAACAATGTGTTGCAGCTGGCGCTGCTTTATCAAATCAATAAACAAAGTGATGGATTGCTTCAAACCCTGCTAGTTCATGTTGAAGATGGCAGGAGCAAATTGGCAGAGCTAGTCGATAATGAGAACAATGCTAGACAGAAGTCAATAGATATTGCTTTTAGAGGACGGTGGGATAAGGATGTAATCAATTCTTTATTAGATAAAAGTAATGACTATGACAGAAAAGGTATGATGAGAGCCATAATATTTTACAATGATGTGTATGAGAACGAGAGAAATGCACGTTCCCTAGATGAAGCACTCTTTAGCAGAGGGTTTTATGTAGAACATTGGACGCATAAACAGTGGAATGCAGATACCCTTCTTGACAAGTTGACAACAAAATGTAAAGAGGGTATGGATCAATTGTGGGTGGTGGGTCTTACTCATGGCGTATACAAGTATATCTTCGATTCATCTAGTAAGAAAATCCTGATTGACGATATAGAACAAAAACTTATAAACACCTCTGATGGAGGAAAAGATGTAAGAACTTTTCACATTTACATTTTCATTAAAAAATCTATAAACTTGACACATCAGTGAAAGCACGGCAGAGAAATAATTTTATTTTAGATTATATTTTAGACACTATTTACTTAAAGTAAATTTAGCAATAATTCAAGATGAAGTTTGAAAAAATACAATTTGATTTTCTTTATTCAATTATTCTTCAAAACAAAGCAGTCCAAATAACCAGCAGATTACACATAATTGCATGAGACCCATTGTCAATTTTTGTTAAAATAGATTTAGTTTTGACATCGTGGAACCCAGAAACTAAACTTTTTATTATTACAATATTGACAACTACAGTTGAATGTTGCAAATAAGAACAGAAAACTTCCAATGCTGATTCTCACAGTTAGAACTTAAATTATTTGCTATAACCCATTGCTTGTTAATTTCAATACTATTTCAACCATTTTTTGAAAAGTTTCCACATCTTGATTACCAGTACATGTGTGCTGAGTCACCAGACGGCAAAGTTGGCCTTTTAAAGAGCATTAATGTTGTTTTGCACGAATAACAAAATGTTATTTTGCATAAATAACATTTTGTTATTTAACATGAATGTTAAAATCGAATAAGACGATTCTTGAAAACAGTAAAAACAATGATTTGGGAGTTAGTCCTCTCAATCTGTAAACAAATTATTGCACAAAAAGCTGAGTTTTGAAGTTTCTTGATAAGCTCTACCAAACTAAAACATTCCTGACAACTTCATACAAAACAATTATTCTACTAGTTTACAGTGACATATTACTACATATTTCAGATAATCATCATTATTGATGCTTGTCAAGAGAATGAAGAAGAGGAAGGAGAGGAAGGAGAGAGAGGAGAGGAAGGAGAGAGAGGAGAGGAAAAAGAGAGAGGAGAGAGAGTAGAGGAAGGAGAGAGAGGACAGAGAGTAGAGGAAGGAGAGAGAGGAGAGGGAGGAGAGGAAAGAGAAAGAGGAGAGGAAAAAGAGGGAGGAGAGAGAGGAGAGGAAGGAGAGAGAGGACAGAGAGTAGAGGAAGGAGAGAGAGGACAGAGAGGAGAGGAAGGAGAGAGAGTAGAGGAAGGAGAGAGAGGACAGAGAGTAGAGGAAGGAGAGAGAGGACAGAGAGTAGAGGAAGGAGAGAGAGTAGAGGAAAGAGAGAGAGGACAGAGAGTAGAGGAAGGAGAGAGAGGACAGAGAGTAGAGGAAGGAGAGAGAGGACAGAGAGTAGAGGAAGGAGAGAGAGTAGAGGAAAGAGAGAGAGTAGAGGAAGGAGAGAGAGAACAGAGAGGAGAGAGAGGACAGAGAGGAGAGGAAGTTGAAAGAGAAAGAGAAGAGGAAAATGAGGAAGAAAGCCCAGAAAACCTTTCCATAACACCAAATAAAAAGCTAGCAACCCCTTCACAACCCCGAACAGTACATCTTCTCATTACAAGTAGCAAAGGCGAACAAGCATGGGGAGAGAATTTCATTACACCTCTTGTTAAACACTTGAATGATGGTGAAACAGATGTATGGACAATTCTCAGAAGTGCATCAAATGACGCTCAAACATTATCTGCTTCAAAAAAACATGAAAAGAGCACACACACAATCCAGTTTCCAACATCTCTAGAGGAAGGAGACATAACATTGCCACCACCAATAGCTCACACACAAAACTGATTTTCTGCCTTCCGTTTGACACAGTCAACTGAACTTATATATCTCAAGTATAAGTGCTACTTGTGCTTACACTATTGCTAGTTGAGCTAGTGCTAACAACATACTAAATTTATCTTGTGTTCTACTTGTGTTAGATTATAGCTAGCAATATGGTGAGTTTAGTGACTAAGTAACTGCAAGAGCTTTGAAAGACTCAACACATTCCCTTATCAAACACAGAGTTCTGCTGATCAACTTATTATAAATATGAAGAAAAACAGAAGTAAATATGATTTGAAAAGCTGCTATTCCAGAGAACCTGAAGTACACATACAGAAATAAATTTTAAATAGATATAAGCTACACTGCATTGAAAGAATAAAAATTTTAATCTAAACATTGTTGATGAAGATACATCAAAACATAATGTTATGCTTATACAGGCATTTATTCAAGTTCCTGCTTTATATTAGACATTATGATGACTTTTAATTTAGTACTATTTATAATTTACTAAATTGTTTAATTATAGAAAAACATAGTATTTATATTGAAATATCATATTTGAAAATAAAAAAGTCTGTATTATGACTAGTGAGTTGTGTATTCATTATACTCTTGGATAAAAGCAAAAGTATAAAGATGCAGTGAAAAGAAATTAAAAGTAAAGTCTTAAAAAAAGTAGAAGCATAATAATTTGATGGTATTTAAATTAAATTACTGTTTGCAATAAGATACAAGTTGATTGTAGATATTTAAACTGCTTAGATTTGATTTAAAAATAATATACTTTTTTTTCCAGCCGTAGAAGTAACAATGCCTGCTAGTTTTACTATAAACTATAGCTTTGTAAAAATTCCACAAGATATCAAACTGTTATTATTACTGCTTTTAGCACTCATAGTAGTTGAAAATCCCAGTGATGGCTGATTTTGTGATGGTTTATATCTTCCTATTTATTTTTAAGCAATCCCATGTACATCAACATAACCAGTGGCATGACATAGGCATTGAACATGAATATGGGCTTGCAGCAAGTTGACACACTACAGTATTCACCTATCACTTGTCTAGTCATGTAGGACATACTTGTTAATAAATATCAGTGTGTGGCACTGTTACAGGCAGCTGAATTATTAAAGTAACAACAGAGTTACACTAGCAGCAAATCTCACTGAACCAAAACTTATCAAGTTGAGAAAATATGATCTGCTGAATTATTTTGCAAATTATAACATATTTTGTGTGAAAAATTTTTACTGAAAGATGCTTCAACCCAAGCAAAGGTTTAACCTCGTAACAAACCAAACTCCACATATTTAATTCAGCATTATACTGGTCAGGCTCACTGAGACACTCATGTTAATAGTTTAGCATACTAACTTACATATAATGTTAGATTCTATCCTGGAGCATCGTGAGACTTGGATCTGTTTGATTTACTTATTCCGACACCATTTCACAACTTTTGTTCGAAGAAGTCAAATTCATTTATTCTAAAATTAACTTGCGGATGCTGAAATTCCAAAGACCACTCAGGACTTACCCAATATATAAGTTACCATCGTGTTGTATCCCAGGAGAATCAAGGAACAGAGCGGACCTCTTAGAGAATGAATTTTATCAGCACCTATTCTCAGCTCACTCAAACCTAAACTCTACAAGCAAACATGCTGTGACTAAATAATTCTCATGTACAGTTCAGTTTTGGTCAGCATTTTGTTTAATTCCAATAACTGAAATATAAGTCCAGACAACTAAACACCATTCCACATTCTCTGATCACATTTTATTTTAAAAACTACATGAATAATTTCATCAGTTTTTGAACACAGTCACGTCAACTGTTCATCACCCAATGCAGGACATTTAAAAGCAATTGGTGAATAAGATTAACTTTTTATTATAAATATCAGGCAAGTATATAGTTGCCATGAGAAACCCCCTGATGGAAGGAGTTTCATTTAAAGCAGGCTAAGGAGCACATGAGCATTTATGACTGGATGCTTTTTCTACCATCACCAATGACCTTTACTGGGAATGGAACCCATGGCTATGGGCTTACCAAGCCAGCGCTCTAACCTCTAGACCACAATTGCTCCCATTGACTTTCTAGTACTATACTGTCATGATAATCTAACTGTTCTGTATAACTATGACCATCAGTGGTAATTAATGGAATAAAACTCACTCTGTTTCCAGAAAATCCAACAAACTCGAGCAGTTTGAGTACTCTAGCCGGCAGCTGTGAGATCATCTACATAATGACAGCAATAATGAGTTTAGATATACAGCTCTTCACAATAACCAAATAATACAATAAATCAGTAGTAGGGTATACCTGAAACTCTACAGAAAAGAACCATCAGGAACAGTTTGGTGGCCATCGACGTTTGTAGGCAGACAACTGATACTTTTTTTTATCAATATAACAAACTTTAAACAGGCAACAAAAATGTTAACTAAATATACAATACAATATTATACACTATGCTTTTAAAGAGATATTTAATTATTTTTTTCAATCATCAGCTTTAGTTTAGGAATAAAGAATAATGAATAAGTTTAAACAACAAATTAAAACTTGATATAACAACTACCTTGTATATTACAGGCAATAAAACTATGGTACTTTATTCTTTAGCAAAATCAATTGCTTACCAGATTGAAAGCTCCTATTCCCATATTGACACCACTAGAAAAATGCTCATAATCACTAAGAGTTGCCTTATCTCTACTTTCCGCTATTTTACGGCATTCTCTGAAATACAGCAGAAAGTTACTAGTTATTGAAATATTACAGATAGTTGTTTCACTTAAAACCTAGTAGAGCAGTAAAGAAGACAATCTGTACTATAGTACTATAGTACGCATTATATTACATACAATAAGCATTATATTACATACAGTGAGCATTATATTACATACAGTGAGCACTATATTACATACAGTAAGCACTATATTACATACAATAAGCATTATATTACATACAGTGAGCATTATATTACATACAGTAAGCGCTATATTACATACAATAAGCATTATATTACACACAGTGAACATTATATTGGACCAAGTAGAAAATATATAGCTAATTAGTTAAATTGAATTGAAAATGTCAGGCAAGGGTGCACACAGCATATTACATACACATACAATGCAGTGTGCTACTGTTTATACATTAAATAGTGCTTTATGTGTGGAACTAAATATTATAATATTACAAAAATGGTAACCCATTATTCAGCAGCCAAAATCTTACTGTCACTGCCAATACAGGCATTCCAATTCAAATCTTATATTTGCTGCTTTTTACTTCTGTTAATATTTAAAAATTACTATTATATCGCATTGTGTGCATTTCCAAAAAAGCATGCACGTCTGTTAACTGGCAATGTAGAATTAGATAAACTGTACGGATGGTTATGTAACACACTAGATTAACTTATATACATTAAAGCTGTGACCAGTGCAAGAACACAACTCCTGGTGTCAGATCCACTCACTTGTACGACTGGTAACAATGCTTGATCTTGAGGGCTCCTTTGAGGAAACTCATCAGATTCTCATCCTGAACAAAACTCAGGACAGCTCTGAGAAGGAGAGTCTCCGCAAACACCAGCTCAGCGTGCACTTCAACTGTTGTAAATAAAATATTTTACTAGCAGTTTACTATGCATTCCTCACCCAACCTTTCAAAATATTTTAGTTTAAATTCATTTGGAAATTACTGTTAAAAGGCAGATCAAATAAGTATTATATCTCTTGGTGACTAACCCTGTCCTGGAACATTACTAAAACATTACAAACATGAGATTTCTATTTAATGTCTAACATGTGCTATAAATACACCTAGTACTCACTTTCAGTGTATGTAGAGTATATAACTATGTACTCACTGTCAGTGTATGTAGAGTATATAACTATGTACTCACTGTCAGTGTATGTAGAGTATATAACTATGTACTCACTGTCAGTGTATGTAGAGTATATAACTATGTACTCACTGTCAGTGTATGTAGAGTATATAACTATGTACTCACTGTCAGTGTATGTACAGTATATAACTATGTACTCACTGTCAGTATACGTAGAGTATATAACTATGTACTCACTGTCAGTGTATGTAGAGTATAACTATGTACTCACTGTCAGTGTATGTAGAGTCTATAACTATGTACTCACTGTCAGTGTATGTAGAGTATATAACTATGTACTCACTGTCAGTGTACGTAGAGTATATAACTATGTACTCACTGTCAGTATACGTAGAGTATATAACTATGTACTTTCAGTGTATGTAGAGTATATAACTATGTACTCACTGTCAGTGTATGTAGAGTATATAACTATGTACTCACTGTCAGTGTATGTAGAGTATATAACTATGTACTCACTGTCAGTGTATGTAGAGTCTATAACTATGTACTCACTGTCAGTGTATGTACAGTATATAACTATGTACTCACTGTCAGTATACGTAGAGTATATAACTATGTACTCACTGTCAGTGTATGTAGAGTATAACTATGTACTCACTGTCAGTGTATGTAGAGTATATAACTATGTACTCACTGTCAGTGTATGTAGAGTATATAACTATGTACTCACTGTCAGTGTACGTAGAGTATATAACTATGTACTCACTGTCAGTATACGTAGAGTATATAACTATGTACTTTCAGTATACGTAGAGTATATAACTATGTACTCACTGTCAGTGTATGTAGAGTATATAACTATGTACTCACTGTCAGTGTATGTAGAGTATATAACTATGTACTCACTGTCAGTGTATGTAGAGTCTATAACTATGTACTCACTGTCAGTGTATGTAGAGTATATAACTATGTACTCACTGTCAGTGTATGTAGAGTATATAACTATGTACTCACTGTCAGTGTATGTAGAGTATATAACTATGTACTCACTGTCAGTGTATGTAGAGTATATAACTATGTACTCACTGTCAGTATACGTAGAGTATATAACTATGTACTCACTGTCAGTGTATGTAGAGTATATAACTATGTACTCACTGTCAGTGTATGTAGAGTATATAACTATGTACTCACTGTCAGTGTATGTAGAGTAGTCAATCTTGTGTGAGATCTGCTTTAGAGTATCATACATGGTGTGCTTCTTCCTCAGAGAATGAGCCAAGTTTATGGACCTCTTAGTAGACTGAATAGCAGCTTCTATGTCCGGCTGTTGAATGTTGGATATATTATGAGATGAATGAGCAAAGATTTATAATAATGAAACACAAACATGTTTATAATATTATTACAAAGAAATATGAGAAAATATGTTGATATAACAAGAAAATAAATAGCAAGTTTGAACATAAAATGGTTTACATTTACTAGATTTGTTCAGCTCAGCAAAGTTCAATTATTCTTCAAGCTAAAAGTATCTAAGCTTTTTCCATGTCCTCAAAAGACACACAATAAGGGTTTTCATATTAAAAGTAATGTATGATAAATCTGAATAGTGATAAAACAGCTAAAAACATCATGCTTAATTTCACTGTAAGTTTTAGGATAAATATAACATGAAACATTCTAAAAATATACTTGTGTTCATACACACTAGATCTTGTGCATACATAGTAAACCAATAAACCAATAAAATTTACCATTAATATAATTCTATAATTGAATACTATCAATGAAAACACACCAATGCTGCGCAGAACAGTAGAGTTTTTATTAGTAATCCAAAGTGAACTTTTAGTAAAAATTGTTCTATTCTAAGATATTATACCTTTTCAAAGCTAAGCATGGCTTGCATGTATAGCAGCGTGGTATGTGCAAGAGAGTGGTACATGCTGCTATCTATCCTATAATGAATAGAATGGAAATTAAGCAAAGCAACTTTAAGCAAGGGTACTAATATGAAATACATTTCCTGAGTAGAGATGGATTGTCATCTAAGCATGACAACAGAAGCTAACATATTATTATGATTGAATCCAACGAGAGAGGCATAAGATATACACACTGCATACAGGCACATTACAAGCTTCGTTCATTTAAAATTTTAGTGTATAACAAGCAGAGAAAGTATATTAATACTAACCACGGCTCCATGCGTTTGATAGCCTCCTCAAACCTATTGTTGAGAAACAGATTGAGTGCAGCTTTAGCATCACAAATAGAGACAGCCAAGTCCATTTCACTCGCCCTTTAAAGTAAAACACACAAAAGATGACAGACTATCTGTTTCATACTTATAGCACTATGAGTACAGGCTTAGAGAGAAATACCATCTCTTACTGCTGTGAATGAGCTGCCTCCCCATCATCTAAATCCGAGAGACACTCCACAGAAAGCAGAGAATCCATGTGACTGTGTAGTGTGTTCTTTCAACGAGCACAAACATTGAATGACATAAATTTACTTAAGTACTAACCTTCATAGCAGAGTCTAGGCAGCTAGCTAATCAATACTATATATTCACAACACTGCCTACACAATATAGGGTGGCTATAATTAATCCATTTAGTAGAAGCTTTGTAATGCAATTTAATGCAACAATTCCCACAAGTAATTAAATTGACATAATATAACTAAGCATTTATAGAAAAATAAGCAGAGTGTAGCCTAACATCAAACAATCTACTGGCTATTGACCAAAGATTATACAACCGTGTAATTGCATAGAGATGCTAAAAGTATTACAATATTATGCTGACAGTTTCAACAAAGGATAAGTTTCAAAGTCCTAACACTCAATGTCATAGTATAACTATATATTATATAAAAGTAGCAAGCGTAGTTGTTAAATCTTTAATTCAGAAAACAAAACATTAGCAAAACAATTTTTTGACATTAGATTATAAAACTAAAGACCAAGTATTACAGAGAATGCAAATATTAAAAACAAGGCCAGTGTAAAAATTACATCTTCTGGCACTTAACAGAGCATTTAGCACGTTTACAACAGTAAAAATTGGAAACTGTGACTCTTAACAAAAAAATTTGTGTTGAACATAAAAATTTTTACATTTCAACTACAATATTTTTAGCTTACCGAACTGTATCTTCAGCATCTTCGAATATCTGAAAGTTAATAGTTCAAAGCATTATAAGCAATTTGACTGCAAATTGAAATATTTTATATAACATAGCATAGTCCACAGTGTTATATTTGAGCTATGATAGTAAATACTGCAACATGGCCTTAATCATGCACGATACCCTAAATTGCACCAACATGAATTGTATACTGGAAAACTAGTTTGTTTTAATGAGAGTCCAAAAAAGTTACAGGCACCTCAACTTTTTCTAATTTTTTATGGAAAAAAATGAACTGTGAATTTTACTGGCATAATTCTCAAATGAAATTTATGCTGAAAAAATTAAACATACCTTATATTTCAGATGAAATTAAACATGTATAAAATAAATGCAAATTATCAAAAACATATTTACACAGAGTTATGAGTTTTATAGTTTTATCTAGTAGGAATCGTATACAAGTAAGTAAATTTAAAATGGATGTAGTAGAGCACCTACTTCCTCATCGTCATCTGACAGTTCAGGATCAATATTAGAGGCACTGGCCATCTAAAGAAACATATATAATATTAAGCACTTTAAAATAATATTTGCAGTGTTATCAGGCTAAAAGTAATGAGCTATCATAAAATTGAGCTTATTATTATGATTACTTGAAAAAATCAAAAGCCCAATAAAAAGTTTCTGACTACATTAATATTATTGCTATTATTTTTATTATATTCTACATACTTTATATTATTGTTAGAATTTTAAAACATGGAAAACATAGTAATTACAACAAGATATAAAACATAAAGATATTGAATAAAGTCACCTGAAGGTAACAAATAAAAGCCTCTAAACCTGATGAGTTGAAGAAAAAAAACTTTACATTGGATATAATCTTACAAAGGAAGAGGACTAGTTTCAATGGTAATCATTAGAATATTACAAACTGCTGAGAAAAAATATTTTTCAAATCAAATCTAATGTAAAAATAAAATGACAATTATTGATTGAATCACTAACAAGCAGAAATCCAATCACAAGTAACAAAACCACAATGTCAACAAATATAAAGATGAACATGTACACTTCTGTCTTATAAAGTTTTATTTCGATATGGATCAGTGAAAACATATTCATGTTTATACTGCTACATCCTAAGATCAGTCTGCAGCTACAGAAGCAAACAAATAAAGCAGTTAAGAGATTCAGTGCAACTTTTGCTACCTTAACCTTTCAGTTGGGAACACAACTCCAGTAAGTTGTATAGTCTACACTCTGTAGCTTCTTTAAATGTTTTATTGTAAGTGTATAAAATACTAACTACAAAATTTACATGTCTGTTTATAGCTAGAGAGATTCTGTCTGTAAATTAGAAGGGGAAATGTGATTTTTATGTAAGTTAGTATAAATGGCTAACAAGTGTACCCAACTACTGTTGGCGCTTAAAAACAATTGTGTGATAAAGGTAGCATGCACATGCATTATTGCATAATAAACCATAAGTTACATTATAATGTGAGGAATTAATATTAAAAAACTAAACAGCTAAGTGAAAACCAGTAAGGTTATTTCATAATATGATGATCACTATGTCAACTATAATTCTGGCTATCGTAACTTTCACTTATTATTGAAAATATATGATATCATTTTATTAAATTTGAAATCAATACATTAAAAACAAATCTCAAAATGCCAATATGAACATCAATATGAATATGAGTATAATTAAAATTATTAAATTATTAATAGTCTCAATGAGTTGATAAATTCATCATTATGATTTATGATGAACATTCAGTTTTACATAGAATGATTGATTAATGATATTTATATCAAATTCAATATCACAATAATAGTGATATTATGATTGAGTATTATATTTTTAATATATCATATATATTTATGAACATCAAATTCAGGATGAATGAATAAGTCAATCTTCTACGCGAACAGGACAAAGTGAAGGTAGGTGAGAAAAAAATGAATGAATAATTTAATATCAACATTTTTACGAGTATGATATTGATTATCAATTACATGAATGACCACCATCATCAGCAATATGGACAGTATCAGTAGAACTAGTTAAGTGATAAGCTTAGCAGTACTACTACTAGCACTACTGCTACTACTACTACTGCTACTGCCACCGCTACTACCACTACTACCACTACCACCACCACTACTACTACTACTACTACTACTACTACTGTACAAGTACTAGCTATTACTCATTAGTCCTACTCCTAGGCAGTAAGATCCCAACTACTACTAGACCGTAAAATTTACATTTTGGAAAAACTATAAGAATAAAAACGTTATCCGTTGTAGTCAACGTAATAATATTTGACATAATGATAAATATCAGTAACTGCAACTGTAAGACTAACTGAGTATCATAATTGATAACATTAATATAAAAGTAAATAATAATCATAATGTCAATGATAACCAAATTTAAATTATCAATATCAATATGAATAATAATATTATTAATTTATTAATATAAATATCATATATTTATATTTTTGATAAAGATAATCAGTATCACTATTCACCATTAAAAGCAAAAAACCTAATCTGTAATCATAATTGCAGTAGTGAATAAAAATCATATAATATGACTTCCACTCACAGCCCAAGAAAAAAATGATAATCAGAATATTGATTTTTAATTTAAATTTATGAAAATATCAATTACAAATGAACTAATTGCCAAAACAAGCCCAGGATTGTGGATCTGTTCTATAAACAGCTTCAAGTTGGGGGTAAATAAAGCTAGTAGCTTAAAGTTTTCAAGTTTAAAGTTGGGGTCTACTAAGACCCTCAACTTCAAACTTGAGAATCCTAGACTACTATACTCATTCACTCCATACCTGGAGATGCCTATAAAACTATTCATTTACGATATTGACCGAGACAAAAAACCTAACTATTATTAGAACGGTAGCTTGCGGGTTTCTCGAAATTTTTCAATAAAACTAATCTTAACAAGCCTTAGGGCTTAAACTTGAATAAATGCTTTGTATCTGACTCACTCAGATGCTAAAGTTCAATGTTATAGAACTTCACACTACAGTAGGATTTAATTTTAATACTTACCAGTTACACCCATTGAACTATAATTTCATTTCAGTGCTTACACCCTTCACCTGACCTTATTTCAATTTGTGATCTCTAGGCCTTTGTAGTTTATGTAAACAACTATATTGATATAAAGCGTTAGAATAACAGTCGGCAGCTCAATTAAAATTAAATTGTGTTTCAATTTGAATTTCAATTTGTAATCAACATCATTATGATTATGATAATGATTAGGATATTCAATTTCATATTCATATTGAAATTGTGATATTGATCATCATTGTTCATTGGGATTATCATAAACGTAAAGTGATTATGATAAAGTGATTCTTATTGTCATTATGATCATGATGATCACAATGAAGAATGATAATTTACATTATCATTATGATAAAGTGATTATGACTATGAGTATGACTCAATGAGTAGCCTACTCAGCAAGAGTCATGATGATAATGATCAAGTAATGATGATTATCGATTAGACTATATCAATATGGTTTATTACGATATCTACTTATAGTCTCGTGCTAAGTCAGATAGTCATAGTGATACTGATCCTCATAGTCATACTGATACTGATAGTGATACTTATGAATTATGAGTGGTGACAAAAACTGCCACTGGTACAGTAATACTCTACTGATGCTTGTACCCATGCCATAGACCTTGGTGATAGTGTTACGCTCAATCTCTTAGCCATACTGCAGTGATACTGAGTCTGATCACCGAGTCATATTCAATGTGATAATTGTACTGATATCTATACTCATTACTCATACTGTCACTAAATCTGATGGTTAGTTATACTCGTACTTTAATTAACACGAATAATCATAGTGATCATCATTATGATAGTCATACTCACTTACACTCACACTCTCATGCAAGTTTATAATCACTATCCCTGTGAGAAAACCTCTGATGGAAAAGGGTTTTTGTTGATTTGAGCTAAGAACTCATTAAGATGAGGCACAAGAGCAATTATGACTGGATGCTCTTCCTAACATCACCAATGGCATTTGTCCGGGCTCGAACTCATAACTTCGTGCTTACTACCTCTAGATCACGGCTGCTCACTGTGATAGTAATACTCATAAACAATAGTCAATCATAGTGATCTCATACTGATGATAATTGGTACTACTTATGCGATCACACAATTATTGGTTGTGATGATCATTATCGTAATGATCATGATGATACATTTTGGTATAATAATTTTGATTTGTTTTACAATTTACCTATACTTATGCTTTCAGTAATAGTTACACTTGACTTACAGTATAAGCTGAAATAACCTAAGACTTTAAGTTTAACACTAATATATAAGTTTACTTATAATTATAATTTTAAGTCACTGTGATTGTAGGTGTATCACGATCATCTTATAAGGTTAGGTGTCCTACTTTTTAATAATTAACATTAAAATTAAATGCAACAGTAATAAGTAAATGTCATTGCATTTGTATACTCGTGAAAGATATCATTACAGAGCCAGTAGTGATGCTGATAACTTGAGTAAAACAAATGAAGCTGTTCATGTTGGTTGTTGTGTAATTTCAATTATATCTTAGCAATTTCTAAGTATTAGATCTGCCCAACATAATTATTTAAGATTGCTGTAATAGTTATAATAATAACCTTAGAACTTAGAGCACTTACAGTTTATCAATACTAATTATTATTCTATTTATGGCTACTATATTTATTAACTGTAGTGAAACAATGAAATATCAAATGTGTTTATGCATATATACACATGCATATACATGCATATTTGTAGAATATTATACATACACGAACGCAGATACACACATTATTTATATATGTGTGTGCTTGCGTGCGTGTTTATATGATGGCACATAGAAATATGCATATATATTTATGTATGCCTAGTTTCCTTGCAGTCGAATAAATATGTGAACTGTAAAAAGTTGAGACTCTTTGATGCTAGTAGAACAATAGCAAAAATTATCATCAATGCATGGTGCATGTCATTCTCTCAATCATCAGTTGCAACAACATTTCTACAGCTGTTTGTTATAAAAGGGATTGTGTTCAATGGCATTTTCCCAATTTGAAAAGAGTAGCTTCAACTAGTAAAGACAGAAAAGTGAATTCAATTCCTTTGAGTGATATTACATCAAGAAGTTAATTTCTTTTTGGTCTGTCGAAACTTGTTTGAATGTCTTTGCAACTATTAGAAAGTTATTTCCTGGTTCCTGACTTAGTTTAACTAATTAGTGATTGGAATTCTAACATTTTGTCTTAAACATTGTATAATATCGTGTAAATAAATGAGTATTGCAGATGAGCGTTGAAGATGATAATGAATCTAAAAAAGCCCCGCTACTACAAACTTCATCCTCTGCCTCAGTCAGGTTTGTCTATGCATAAATTTATATGTAGTTGTTGATTTTCAATAAGCATCATTTTATTTTAAAAATTGATATATAATTGGAAATTTGATTAATTAACAAAATTTGGAGGTTTCGGTTGATATTTTAAAATTAGTAGAATACTGAATAGCAGGAATTAAGTTCAGTCCAACCACCCAGCAGTGAATTAATGTCAGATGAAACATTTCGAACATGCAAAGTATTCTCTATACACTTCATTCTGTAAGCTAATTATGGCTCAACCCAACTCTGTCTATTGGTTATATTTCCTTTCTATATACAGTCGACGGCCTCTAATCTATGGGTCAATAAACTCTGATCCAGATGATGTAGAAGCTGTAAGAAATTCTGCCATTATAAGTCGCTACAAGTACTACAGTCGACTGGCCCCTCATCCCAACAACCCTATGGTGAGTCATCCATCCTCGCTGATATAAAGTCGTGTTGATGTATCGTGAGATTTTAGACTTTATATGCTCTTCATAAAAAGAGTGTTTATGCTTTCAATTATTATTCGTTAGTTAGCAAATCAATTATTTTAGTTAGTGCTAATCATTTAGCTGTGTATAATAATTATATGGAATTAAAATTTACCAAAATATTTGTTTTCAGCAGTAGAGTTATATTTCATATCAATAAACATTTATCATGCTTTTAAAATTTTTATTTGTATTATTTTCTTTATTGTAAAGTTGATTATTGTAATAAATATAACCTACCTACTAAAAAGTTGTATAGTTGAGTGTTTACCACAATATATTAATATACAATAACTGAAATGATAATCAAGTTGGTAACTAAGTAGTAAAAACAATTTACATTACAACTTGCTCAATGAAAACTCATTAAACTCTAGTCTAATGATAGCAACTAAAATTATTAGTTTTAAACTGTAAATTTCAAAATGATATTTTAACATTATATCAGATAAATCATTTTGTGTGTTAGAATTGTTTGAACTTGCATGATTATGACTTTTCTTGACTGTGTAAGCACTAGCAGATACAATATTTCAATTTGATATCTGTATGTAACATACTATCTGATTATTGTTGTATTGAGACACCCATACGTTACATTACATTCCCAGGTAATACCAGATCATGTAGTGCCCTCTGAACTATGGACACATATTCCAGTAAAACCTGCTGGTAAACAAGGCAGCCTCATCACAATGTAAGTCAAAGTTGGTAATGGAGAATTAAGAAAATCCTGTGCTCTGCATGAGAAATGTAGTAGAAGTAATATTTTTGCCCCAACCATGAATTTTTTTTAAAAACTAGGAACTTGATTATTAAAATTTCTCAGTTAATGCATGTAAATGAAAAAGTTTGTGTTGCATGGCAGTAGAATGTTAAATACATTCACTTATTATAATCACCATACAAACAGCTTAGCCATAGGTCAATATTTTAAGGTTTAAACTTTAAGAATTGAACATAAGTGATTTGCATTATTGATCGCAATAGGCTAAAATCCTAAAGAGCATGATTTTGTAAGGAGTGCCGTTACTTATACTAGTACTGCATATTACTTCTATCATGTTTCTATGCACTTTTATATACATTTGTATACCAATCTTATACATTCTTCAAATACATGCATTTTTGCTTGGTAATAAGTTATTGCACCACTATATTATAGTAAAACAATTGTTTGCTTAGAGATTGTTAAAGTTTAAATTATTTCACCAAAGGGCTGCTTGCAACTTCTCCTAGAAAGATACAGGCTGACGTAAAATGTTTCAGTTGTATTAAATTATAAAAAATGCCATCTTTTTATTCACCTGATCAGTGAGCATTAAGCAAATAGCAGAGTTGATTGTGAGTAGAGATAATCTATTGAGTCTAACATAAACAACTTGGATTGTTAAATGAATTCAATTGCAATCTAGTTTTGTAGTTAGGCATAACTTAGCTAAATGAAGATGCTTTGTGTGGATGTGTTAGAGTAGATGAGTGTTTTACTCATTTATGCACCTTGTGCACATGTACTAAGTATAGTTCTGTGATCACCATGATGTGTTGTTGATACTGATTGGTCTCAAGACCTTTTGACAAATTATTTTTGGGCCAGATGTTTTTACATATTATTTAGTTACTTTTCAGGAAGAAACATGGTTAATCCTTGTACTTTTATGCTGATGAAACGCACTGCACTGTGTGTTTCAGGTTTTGATCTAAACAGACTCTGATAAACAATGTTGAATGCTCATATTTACGATTCTTCGGCTCTCTACAGTTGCATCTCCCTCTTATGTTTTACAAACTGACAAATTTTTAGTTCATTCAATTGGTTTTGTAAAATAATGTCTGTAAGATGTGTACCAGGTTTGTTATTCTGTTACCATAAGTTCTCTGTCTTCAGATTCAGCATATGGAACACCATGATGGGCACATCTCTGTTGAGCATGCCATGGGCTGTGGGACAAGCAGGGTTTGCTCTTGGATTAGCTTTGCTGATTTTTATGGCTTTTTTAACTTTATACACAGCATACCTGGTGATGAAGTCAGTTGATACAATCGGTAAGTTCTTAAAACCTTCAATCTTGTGCATTTCTTAAAATAACAAGCTTCTTAAACATATTTTTGTGTTAAATGTGATTAAGCATACTACTTTCTAAGCTCGTTGCTTTTTAATAAAATTGCTAATCAGCCATGAGTTGTGTTTGGTTGGTTTTTATGTTCTTTATTCTTCGAAAGAAGTTGCTACTAGTATACAGGATATGATGTCATCATTTAGAGCTGTGTTCTGTTGGTTTCTGCAGAGTATAAAGGGGGCGATGTACTGGAGTTTTCAGACGTCTGCAGGCATTACTTGGGGAAGGTTGGAGAGAGTTCAGCAGTGATATTCTCAGTCATAGGACTCCTGGGCGGGGCTATTGTTTACTGGGTGCTCATGTCAAATTTTCTCTTCAACGCTGTTTCTTTTATATACAGTAAGTTGTGTGGTTTTCTCTTCACTTTTTTAATTATCACCTGACATATTTGATGGTGAATAGGTTTGATGGTGTTTCACATGCCTGCTCAAATTCAGCTCAGCTTTAATTGAATTTTTTTCTAAATGTTTAGATTTCTATATAAATTAACTTTATAGTTTACTTTTGGTTGGTTTGTACCTTCAGATGATGTTCACGATGGTGCTGGTGCTACTGCGGACTCTAATCTCTCCTCACTCTACAGTGATAGTAAGTGTCTATTCATTATACTCATTTATGCACTACACTCTATACTTCATGAACGACATGCTAATAATTTGGTTATTGAATACTTTTCATTAACATAAGTGTTTGCAAAGGTTCTTTTTGGTAATATTTTACTATACTATTGCTCAATTTTGTTTTATTCATAATTGTTTTATATATATATGATTATTTTTCTGTTTTTAGAGTATATAAACTGTTCCAACCCGGACATTAAAACAACAAAAGATTATTCAATGACTCATCAATTCTCACCTGCTATTGATTCTCATAATATGACGACTATAACGCCAGCTCCAGCTACTCCTTCTGACAAGATGTTTCATGATATTTGGAATCTTCACAATGTTCCATTTTTCCTACTTCTCGTTTTAGTTCCACTTATTAACTTCAAGTCACCAACATTTTTTACAAAATTCAATGCTTTAGGTAAGTTTAGCTTGATTTGCTCAAGCTGAATGTGTTATGAATTTGTATACTTACTAGAAAAGTACTTCCTACCTGTTAGTATTTTCTTTATGTGGAATTTGCTCTATGCTGAATTGTAAATGTTACTCGTAAATTTCAACTTATTTATATATAATTTATAAATTTAAATGGTATATCTAGTATATAGTGAATGCGTTTATTATATACATGCCAATAGCTTGAGTATGGTTAAAGCCACGTGAATTTTTTTGACTACCAAAATCTTTAGGCATGTGTTTATATAAATGAATGCTGTATACGGTAGTGTAAAATTCATTGTATATCAGTTCCTGCAGTCATTATCATCATGTCTGTAACCTTGTTTAATGGTTTTACAAACATCTATGATCTATTTCTTGTGAAGGTTAGTGATAGCTTTATGCTAAATGTCACTTCAAGTGTGCTGGTAACACCCCAAATTGTTTTTTACCAAATTTATTTTTGTGGACATGTACTTGAGTTGTACATAAGATTTAGATTACCAATGGAGGAGGTTTATAATTTTGATTGCTGTGTTGACTTATTGCAAAAATTGTTTTTAAGCCTGTAGGGTTTGTTGGCCTCAAAAATTTCAGTTGAATGATTTGAAAGCTTGAAAGTAGTGCAGGAGCAATTCAAACTAGATGCCCTTTCTAATAACTGATAAACCTTCATAGAGTTTAGATCAATAGCTTACCATAACTGTATTAGGGTAGATTGGTGTGTATATAGTATATTTTGTTATTGTATAAGTTCTGATAGTATATACTTACCTAATTTTGTAGGCACCATATCCGTTCTCTACCTGCTTTTCTTTGTTACCTACAAGGCATGCATATGGGGCTTCCATATGGATTTTTCCAAGGTTCCTGGAACTTGTAAGTGATTACTACAGGCTCTAAGTTGGAACTGATGCGATTAAAATTGAACAGACTTGGGTTTATGTAATTTGACCTCTGAATAACTTAATCTTATTTCTACTAGCTTATCTAAGCAAGTTACCATGTTTTATCTAGCTTCAGTTGCCTGTTTTCTACTGATGTATGACAAGTCACTCATATATCATACAGGAGCCTATTTTTAAGTTCTGTTATTGTTCTTGTAGATGCTAAACTTTCCTTTCCTGCCTTAACTGGTGTGCTTTCTTTGGCCTACTTTATTCACTGCTGTGTATTATCAATAGTAAGAAATCAAGCTAAACCTCAAAACAATGTAAGCAATTCTATTGTTTTCACATGTCATTTGTTACTCATTTATTTACCAATGTTACTTTCATCATAACAAATAAGTTTTTAGTATAGGAGGGTGAAAGTGTTTAACTAATGTATTATTAAGACACCATTTGCACTTATATTATAATGTATTCATTCAACAGTTTTGTTTTTTAGTGTCATAGAATATGTCTCTAAAATATACAAATTATTATGGTATGTTGTTTGAGTAAATTTCAAACTTTTTGATACCAGAAGTAATTTTAGACCATAATTGTATTGAGATTTACTTATAGATGACAGTTGGGTATATTTATTGTATGGAATACATCAAGTAAACCAGAAATATGTTATTGTATTGTACTTGCAGGGGAGAGACTTGAGCATAGCTTTCTTCTGTGTAGCTCTCACGTACTGCTATGTTGGAGCTATGTTCTATGCCGCTTGGCCAATGAAAACAAAAGAATGCATTGACCAAGTAAGTTTGGTTCACCATTAAAGTTTAATATTGAAAAGTTTTTTTTGTGAAATCAGATCAGTTTCACTTTATGATATTTTTAAACAGTCAATAACTTATGCATGCAATATCACTTTATCAAAAGTTGAGATCTGAAGGAATAGTAGGGATCATCTGGTACATTTATACTATTTTTGTAGAACCTGTTGAACAATCTGCTGACTTCAGATCCACTAGCTTTTGTTGCCAGAATCTTCCTCTTTGTACAGATGCTTACCGTTTTTCCTCTTTTACTTTACATAATGAGGGTGCAAGTCATGCATGCTGTTTTTGGCTCTATTTGGCCCAGGTATGTATTGCATTTATTTCATTGATAGGATATTGGCAGTTTTGTATGTGCTAAATATGTATGATTTAGCTCATAAATATGTTAATGTATTAAATTTGGAAGTATAATATAATATGTATTATATGTATTATATAGTTTTAACATTGATGGCATATTTTTTGACAATATTTTTCTTGTCATAGAAATATCAGTAAATTGTGGCTCTTTCAGTTTCAAGTATAAATTGGGTATCTAGCTAATGAAGGCTCTGCTTATTTCAACAGCTCTAACCAACAGCGTATAACAACTCATAAGTTTAGGCTATGAACTGTTGTACTTTATCTCCTAAATTTTAATTTCATTTTTAGTAGATTTCAGTTTCAAGTTTTCAGTCATAATTTACATGTACCAGTCAGTACCACGGCCTAATTACATGATGATTTTGTATTAGGAATATACTCTCAATAATTAGGAATGGTGTTTATAAATATGCACTGCTTTCAGTACTGTCTAGCTAATGCTGATTATTATGTAGAAGTAAAAAGTTAACCATAGTATTGAAGATCCCCTTCATTTTAAAAAAAATATGCAAAAATTGTGCTATTAATGTTTTGTTTAAAGCAATTGCCAAGTAACACAATACCTGCCGGTGACATGTATTCTATAATATTGATTGTATTGCAGTTGGAAGCATGTTGTGGCAATGAATTTGATAATAGTTGGAATTTGTGTTGTGTTCGCCAGATTTTATCCAAAGATTGGATCCATTATTCGGTAAGTCTACTTGAAAACTTGTATAAAGAATGTGGATTATAATCTTACATACTTACTCACTTTTTGTGGGGTGATAATTTCTTTACATACAGGCTATTGAATATTTCCCAAAACCATAAGTTGGCAAGATTAAAAGCTGCTGCATACACATGTTTACAGGTACACTGGAGCATTTGTTGGTCTAGTCTACTCATTTTTCTTACCTTGTGCAACATATATACTCTCAGAGAAAGGTGCTGGTAAACTTACTGCAGTGAAAACCATTGTACATGTTACAATAGTTGTGCTGGGGTTGGTTAACTTTATTGCTCAGTTTCTAGTATGAATATTGGATTTCTCAAATGCTCAATTAAGCCTTCCTATTTATGTCCAACAATTCATATTTTGAGGTTTAAACCATCCAGTTCTTTTTCATGTTTAAAATTTTTTGTACTGTGTTTATTTTTGAAATTATTGTGCACTTCTAGTTATAAGTCTTACTGCAAAATTTTGCCTACAAATAAAATAAATATATATATGGTAATAATTTTTATAGAAGAAAAAAAATATATATAAAGGTATAAAATGCTTTCAAATGTGTACTCTGTAATATACATATATTGGTAATTTTTTAAATTTATTTTATAAATACAAATCCAAATATATATAATTTTATATAATAAACTAAATTTGTAATATACAATAATAACAACATGTATTTTATCTACTATAAAAATAAAGCATTGGCATTATATGCAATTATTTTTAAAGAGTGTTTTGTAGCCTATATTAGGATTTCGTGCAAAGAGAATACAACAGATAAAACATATTAGAAAGAAAGACTTTGTGTGCAACAGTTTGATCTTTTTGTTAAGGCAGCAACTGCACACAGTAAAATGTAGAGAGAGTGCAGTACAGGTAGGCTTACCACTGGTTTTAATCACACATTGTCATCTACAATAGGTACAGAAATGATATAGCCTACTTGTACTGCTTTTTGAGAACAAACAAATCATTACAATTTTACTAGTAGATAAATTTATACTAGTAGATATATTAGACAGCTAGGTTGTCTAATTCTTGAGTGATACTCAACAGCTAGGTTGTCTCTTGGTCATTGCTAAAGTCAAGAACAGCTTCAGATGTACTCATCTCCAAAAGATGGTTCTTAGTTAACTGGTGGCTACTAAACATTTTGAACTTTGCACAGGAATAAATATATTGACAAGAGTTTATGTTATCAAAAAACCAATTTAGATGAAAACGAGTTTTAACAAGTTAATCACATTCATTACAATTTCATTAACAAAGGATCTCAAAGCAAATTTATGAGCACTCAAAGGGCACTAAAATATATAAATGTCACTGTTTTAGCCATTTAATGTTAATGTGTATCTTACTTAGACAAAGCTGTTCCTTAAAAAAACAAACAAGTGTATTGAATGAAAATTAGGTATCAATGTAGCCTAAATATTTTATTTACCTAAAAGAAAAACAACTCCAAAATTCAAATTCAATAGCCAACAACTAAACAAATTGGTATAACAAGATTGGAAACTAAAAGAAATTAATACCTTCTGTAAATTAACTTCTAATCTAAGCAGTTTTACATCATGAGTAGAAGCACGAAACATCGGTATTATATTTCTTAACATGGTAGCATTCTACACAATTTTGTCTGAGAAAATTTGACATTAAACATTCAGCTTTAGCATAATAAATATAGAAAATCCATACCATGATACCACCAACGTGTCTTTTTGGGGTTTTTGCCAGCTTTCATAACATAGAAAGAATTATCTGGTGGAGATTTCTGAAACAGAACAGGATACCTCAGTAAATTGAATGTTTATAACTAAATGTTTTGATGCTAGAAAGTTAATAAATTGCTATAAAAATATTTCTCTTATTACTTTTTAATTTACAGACAAAACCAACTTTACTCAAGCTTTTGTTTGAACCTTTATTTGCCAAACTAATAATAAAAACCGAAAAGCATATGACATCATCACCATTATAAGTCACCATTGTATCAACAACTACCTTTTCTTTACAGCTGCTGAGCATGCTGACTATACTAAGACAGACTGATTCGACAGTTAGAGCAGGTGACCAGTCATCAGTCAATATGGACAGACATATGTGACCGTTTGTGTATATATGTGGATGGCATGGTATATTACTCCCAGTGAATGTAACCTGAAATAAATAGGAAACACCATGAGTTCACATTTCAGATGTGTTAACAGCACCCGATTCTAAAAAATATTTAGAGAAAAAGATGTTTACTAGAGACGCAACTGTATTTTTTTTCAAAAACCCAATTTAGGTCAATGCTTCTTTATATAATAAAAAATCACCAAGTGGTTATTTGAGTAGAGTAAAAAAAACAAAAATTAAAAATATCCTTTGCAAAAATTGCGCATAAATAACATAAGGGTACTTACTTCTGGGGAATCAAAAGGATATCTACCATTAAATTTAAATAACAGCTGAAATTCTTCTCCCTCATACAGAGTGTTTTCCGCACCTTTTAAATCCACTAGCCACCTGTTGGGCAAACAAATATAAAAATAAAATATATTTACTTAGAATGCAGGTCAAACACAATATACTTAAAGTTCATTACACAGATGTACCCACTCATTGAAGGCATCGCAATCCTCACTTCGCAATCTGATACCTGGTGGAGGATTGGTCTCTAGGTTCATCAGCTCTTTCATCAATCGTTTCTAAAATCAAACATCACATATCCAACAGCTGAACATTAAACAAGCTTTTATTTTGTGGCCCTTTAGTACAACACTCAACACAATTGGTATAAAATATTTCTTACCTGAGAGCCCATGATGGACTACATGTGGACCCTTATCTCCCAGTTAATGACTATACTATAGATATTTTCTATTCTAAAAATAAAAAAAATACTTCAAATGAAACAAAAGATATTTTTGTTTAATATATCTTTCTACCATATTAAAATTTATACTCATCACAGGTCTTGATGCTATTTAATTAGGTTTTATGCTGTTTTATATGATGTTACATAAACACAAAAATTTCAACACCATCCTATATTAGCCATGAAGTAGATCAAACACATAACAACAATACAACAAACTATTAGAAACAAAGCAACTAACAAATATAATGTTACTGCTCATTCAAAAGGTGATGGCTGGTAAAATAAATATTATTAATACTAATAGTTGATAGACAATAATTTTTAAATATTCATTTTTGATTATCATGTATTATAATAATAACAACATAATTAAAATTAATATGTAATATATAAATTATATAATAATCATATAATAAATATAATATAACTAATTATTGGTTGTATCACAGCTTTTTAGCAGGTGTAACCTTCTATTATCGGCCTAGTTCCTCTAGAATGGGATGAATAGAACTTTCCTCAAGATGTGAGCTGATCCTAGTAAGGCTGTCCGCTAAATCAGTGGGTATTTGTTTTCAGCTACTCCAAGTAGTGCCATCCAGTATACATTCTTGTCTGAAGCTCCAAGAGCTCCAATTCAAATGGGGATGACTTTTGTTAATGTTTTCCAAAGGTGGGTTAACTCTTATTTATATTATTATTATTAGATTCATAAATTGAAATAATAATAAAAAATAGGTATCAGTAAAACTAAAAGTAAATGTAATAACTTAAAACTTTAAAGTGAGTTTAACTTTAACTAAGTCTGATGAGTAATAAGTAACCTATTAGTTGTTACTAAGTAATAACTAATAAGTTAATTGAATTTACTATTATTATTATCAACTATTAGTATTACTGTAACTTATACAATAACTTACATATAAAGTTATAGTTATACTGTATAACTATAAGTATAAGTAACAACATTAACTACCACTATTAGTATTAGTATTACTCTTAGTGATAGTGACCAAGTCTAGTACTGATAGTACTATTGCAAGTAGTACTATAGTTTATAAGTAAAAGTATAACTACAACCACAAGTATACTTATACTTAGTCTGATAGCTATAACTATAAGTTAAAGTAGTCATAAGGATAGACTAAATCTATTGACATGTAGTTATAGTGTAAGATTAAGTAGTCATACTCATAGTGATACCAATAGTACTACTAATAGTTATAGTAATACTAATTTTATAGCATAAATATTGTCATTGGATTTACTTTTACTTTTAGTTTATGACTACTGACAATGTACTAACTTAAAATTAATCATAATTTAAATCTGAAGGTGAATCATTATGATTATGATTATCATTATGATTATGATTATCATCATCATGATCATGATGATTATTATTAAGATAATCATAATGATTAGATTCACTTTCAGATTAACATCAAATGTAAAGCTTATCATTTTTTTGAAAAAAAAAAGCTGTAAATGAAGTTTTTGATGCAATCATGTGGAACAAAAAAATTAGTTAAAAGTGAACTTATAGCAAAAGTTGGGGCAAACTGGTCACCAAGAGTGAGAACAGTATCAGTGTGAGTGTTAGTTTCCTTTTCTCTTTGGTAGGGAAAATTTCTCGACAGAGTTCACTGTAACAAAGGAAGAAAACTCTAACGTAAAAATATACTCGATACATGACGTGATTAACTGGGCGAATAACTCCGTCATTCTAAACAGCATAACAAGGCTGCTGCTATCTTTGGACATTATGCTGCCATGTTAGGGTTATAATGATCTGAGCGGTTTTGGCTTATGATATTTGATCAAGATTCATCACTGGATTTGTCACAAACCGTTCATGTTTTATTTACCAATTTCACGTATAGATGTATTGTTGAATGGGTCATTATGGTGAGGTCGCTGTTGAGCTTATGAGACCCCCAAAAGAAGTGGTGGGGGGTATGTGATATGTATACCACTTAGTTTAGACCATTGATTATACTCTCTTATGGTTAGCACTACAACATTTACCAGCTGCTCAAAATCCATTCTACTAATAATACATTATAGATGCTTGAAATTATTACCGTAACTAAAAAAATTGCTATGCTACACGCAATTGCAGTAATACTACTTATTATGGTGAAATAAGCTGATTTTTACATTTAGTTCTTACGGGTACTTATTTTATCGTATTTTCAATTACTCCTACCCCATGAAACTACACCTCACTTAAACGCCGTACAACTATAAACAACTAAAAAACACCTAATCCTGATAAACTTTTAAAAATAATTATAAACCTTTTGTGACAATTGAGCAATATAATAAATAATTTTATTCAACTTACTTATTTTGCTATTCAACAATACCTGTTCACTATCACATGCTTTTGCCAAGTGGCTGTATTTGAAATCAAGGAATAAGCTATAGGTGCAGCTTGTCTGTAAAAAGCTCTGGATATAGCTCAACGTAAAGGCTTTGCATAAATTTCACTACACCTATTACATTAGATTCGCTATATTAATATAAACACTAAAGTAGCATTCAGAGCACTAAATTCCTGAACTGCTCTATCGTGCCGTGGGCACTATCATATTAAATAAGTTTCATGATGACTTGGAGTTACAATGTCTCAGTTGTAGATCAATTGTGACTATAGTTTATAAATGCAATGTTTTCTTTCTATATCATTAAACATACTGGTTTTCTCTCTCTAAAAAGGATTTTAGGTAGATTATTGAAATAAATGCTTTATGCTAGTTTGTGTTATAAAATTAAACTTACAGCATATAATGTAATATCATTTATTACGCCATGTTGTTGTACTTTTTGTGTACCAATAGCTGAAACTCAGAGCTTACTGAAATTAGCCAGCCTAACCTGTAGTGAACTATGAAAGTGTACTTTTCAATATAAGAAAACCAACATGCTGAAAGAATGTCATACTCATATATTTACTTCCCATAAAATGGAATTTCTATTCCTGTTGCACATATTGGTATAAATTTAGTAAACTACAAACTGCCTAGCAATATGGAGACAATGAATTGTTGAAGACTAGTATTAAATAGGTTTATTTCATTAGTAGTTGAAGATTTATATTAAGGTTGAGTTCATTTAATTAGCTAAATTGTAAATCATGAAAGCTTACATCAAATATCAGAGTAAGAGATTTACATACATCAAGTATAAAAGCTTAAGAAATACAACTGGTAATATATATACGCATATATATAATTTATATACATAATTTATATATATACACATATATAAATTATTCAAACAGTTTGTAGCAAATGGAAACAATTTAACAAGAAATTTGATTAGCAATTGATGGATTTTCAGGTATAAAATAAAATTATAGGACACTGCTTGCTACCTTATTTATAACATTAAAAGTAAATTTTCCATGGTATCAGCTAAGGAAATATGACTTTTGTTGTATTATAGCACCGAAATATCTGCATAAAGAGAACTAGAGATTGTCAGTATAAGCAGAAGTGACAACTAATTAGCTTTAGAAGATGAACTTTGACCTTTGTAAACCCAACTGCTTATCTCTCCAGATCGTTGAAAGTACTACAACAGAAATATCCTTGAGTCAATTGCTAAACTGCACCACACAGCAACACTATTGCAATGTGCCTAGAGTTGTGTTACTGTTAAAATGTAGGCAATAAATATTAGATAGGGAGGTTAAAATAATTAAACTTTCAGGGACTAGTTTTAAGAGTTGTCTTCTCAGCAGAAGAAGTAATTTCTACTAGCTTTAATCGGACTCGTCACCCGATAAGCTTTGCTACTAGCAGGGCCAGAAGCTAAAAATAGTCTAACCCAAAAAACCTGCTTCAAGTTCTCAATTCTATAATTAAAGTAGTCTTGAAATGTTTAATGCATACAGTAAAGTCCACTGACATTATAAGAAACTTGACTTACTTTTGTAGGAAAAGGAAGTCCTTTATCTTTCCTATGTTTTTCTTCTTCACGTTGTTTACTTTCCAACTAAAATTATAGAAAAACAATACAAAATCTATAAAGACAAATAAATTTAATGCAAAATAAAAAGCATTAATAATGATTACCTACAATACTAATTTTATCAACAAGACTACATAAGTACCACCTATATTATAGTATATATGAATTATGTAAGCTTTTTCATGTATGAAAAATCAATGATTTAAAGCTAGATAACTACTATCTTTTAGGACAACAAAAGTTAATTGATAAACCAAAACTTACTAATTAATATTGATTAGCTACTTCCATATCAAAGTTTCATTGCAATTTTACCAACAGTAACCATGCTTACTCAGGCACAATATGATTACAGCTAAGCTTAAGTTTTTACAAACCAGTGATTTGTGTTCGGTAGCTGTAGAAATATCATTGAGACGCAATGCATTGGTCACATGGCGCCAGAGATTTCTAGACTCGTAATCCCCTTGTTTAGAGAGAGGCCTAACTTTCTTCTTGTGTACAGGAAGTGTCTGTGTGTCTATCACATACACGCCGGACTGCAAGTACAAACACACTGCATATATCACACTAATAAATGCATATATTATGTATATAACATACAGACAATATCCTTTCTAATACATGGTATATAACCAATATTGTGTTTGTTGGCTTGGGCTACAAAGGGCAGTAGCAGAATTTAACCAAAATAAAAGAAAGCACTAAAATATTGCAATTTATTTGAGAGGTCAGAATAATTTGAGTCTAAATGTTGAAGCTCATTAAAGGTGGATACGTATAAATCTGTTTTATGGAATAATTTTTTGCAAAAGGAGTTGCCCATAAAACAGCATCAACCCAAACTATACACCTAAAATACTTAGACTAACGAAGTCAAACAAAAAGCAGTATGTTGGCATGTAAAGTTGAAA
The DNA here is from genome assembly GCA_964035545.1 of Bugula neritina. NCBI lineage: Eukaryota > Metazoa > Bryozoa > Gymnolaemata > Cheilostomatida > Bugulidae > Bugula > Bugula neritina. Next base: position 25,842,009 of record OZ037765.1, read on the forward strand.
TACTCATTAGTGTGATATTAGATAATAAATGTACAAAACACACCTGAGAAGAAAACTCCATTGCACCGTTCCATGTGCCTGAAATCCTAGTATATATCGTACCATCAGGGCACTTGATGTCTCCACTCACCCGGTGCAATTTGCCGCCGTAAAAAGGCTAAAACATTAAACAGAGAATCAAACCCTGTGGTGATGTGAAGAGCTACTTCTCTCATTAAAGTTAACCGATAAAATTTAAAGCTGAGCTCCAGAATCTGTCTCCAGTAGGTTTAATGCTCACAACAACTGTTTACCTCTCAAACAACATAAATACTTATCAACTAAGTCAACTACAAAGTGGTTTTGGCTGAACAGGCAACATAATAGTGTAAAGCTATTCCCAACACACTTCTTGTAAAGTACAAGTTGTGTAGAGCTCATTGTAACACACTGCTTACCTTAGTGTGAAATATAATAGACGCAGAGTAGCCGGTTTGCTTGCAGGTTATACTGCATTTGTCACCCAGTTCTACCCAAGGGTACGTGAGTATTGATCGCGCATAAGCACTGGGCAGAGTCAGGACATACTCCTATAAACACAGTAGCATCCATACATACAACCTTTCAAGTTGAATAAGTGACAATATCATTAATTTATAACATAAACCAAACAAATACTATCACTATGTGCAGTTTAATTGTCATCTGCATATAACTTAACTTCTATATAACTTATATTACCAGTCTAGTAGATTTTTGTTTTGTTCATATAACAGAGAATAATGAGTACAGAGGAGAAGCTAAAAATACACACCTCCTTGTATTCTGGGAGGAACAGGCGAAGATTGCCGATAAGAGTCACTCCAATAGACATGCCCATAAATTTAGACTTTGTCCACAAAGAGCCTGTCATGTGTATTTGCTTCTCAGGACAGGTTATATGAAATGCTGATACTGAAACAATCAATATATTTTATAATCCAATTAATGTAAAATTTGTACAATTTATATAAATTCCTGAAGACAAAACTAGAGAAGTTCAAAGCCACCATATTATAGCTGTCAGTAAAATCCCACGGCTCTGCTGATAATGTTAGCCAATATCCGCAGTGACAACCAAGCAGTAACATAAATATTTAATGACATTTTGAATAAAAATAAGAAATTATATACAGTAGCATTGATGCCTAATGTATTGTCTAATACTCAGCATTAGGGTAAAAGCACGATATGCGTACACACACGTGTCAAGGGAATTGAATACAGGTCATCAAGATGTATTATTAGCTCATTAATGTACGGGCATCAGCTACATGCGTGGAAATGGTGATAGGATGCCATTTGTTGTAAAGTACTTAATGTTGTGTTCTTGTTATTTGTTAAACAAGAGTAACAGTAAGATTAAGCATGTATAAGTAAGATTGGCTGTAGAGTAGAATGTATGACTGTATTGTATTGAAGCTAACAAGTAACTGACATAAAAATACATGTAGATAAACAGTGACAGAATAACAACTGGCTTGTATATTGATATGGCAAAAACTGTATATAATGAGTTTAAACAAATAGACATTAGAATAAAAAAGTAACCGAGCACATAAAATGTGGTATGTCATAATATGCATCTATGTGGTGTATTGACAAGGCTAGTTCAATACATAGCACTCCTCCCTCACAATTTAGACTTAAGAGTTATGGCTTGTACCAATCTGGCTGTCTGCGCTCTCTGGTTGGATAGCGCCTCTCATGAGGATGGACAATATTATTATCAGCTTGGGGTGTGTTGGGTACCACTGATTTGTTCATATTTGTAGATGGAAGGCGAATTTGAAGCTGATTAGCATGCCTCTTCCAGTTGCCACTGTCTGTTTGTACTATGTAGATAGCATTTCCTTGTTTTGATATGATAGTTCCTGGGATCCACTTTGGACCAGTACTGTAGTTACGAGCGTACACTAGTGAGTCAATAGTGAACTGTGTTGTCTGTGGCTTGTCATGTTTAGGGTATTTGTGATTAGTAGGTTGGAGAAGGGATAGTAAGCCTCTGGGCTGGCGGCCATGCAGGACTTCTGCAGGTGTTTTCCATTCCAAAGCAGGATGTGGAATGGTTCTGTATGATGCTAATGTAAGTCTGATACTCTCGTCTAGGGATGCTCCTCCCTCACAATTCTTGTCCACAGAGCTTTTAAAAGTTCTGACAAATCGTTCAGCTTCACCATTTGAAGGTGGGTGGTATGGAGGTGACAAGACATGGTTGATGTGGAAACTGTTGCAGAAATTAGTAAATTCCTGGCTGGAAAACTGTGGGCCATTATCTGTAACTATAGTAGCAGGTACACCTTCTATAGCAAAAATATCCTTTAATACTTGTAATGTTTGGCGAGAAGTTGTCTGCCCTATTTCCATGCGTCCAATATATGGAAATTTTGAACAAGCATCAATGCAGATAAGCCACATTTTTCCTCTAAAAGGTCCAGCAAAATCTAGATGTATGCGTTCGCATGGCTTGTCTGTCTTGGGCCAGCTTTGAAACTTCTGGTCTGGAGCAGCTGCTGACTCCTGGCATACTTCGCAAGATTTTATGGCCAGCTCAATATCCGTGTTGATGGTGCTCCACCACACATAGCGGCGAGCTAGTTGCTTTACCTTGACTACACCCCAGTGTGAAGAATGAAGTGTGGCTAGTATTCTGCATTGAAGTGAACGAGGTATAACTACACGACTTGTTTGTTCGCGTATCAACAACAATACACCTTGTTCAAGTTGCAGGGAGTCACGGTGAATCCAGAAAGTGCCCAGTTCTTTGTCATCTGGTTTTGTGACTGGCCAACCTTGCTGAATCCATTTTATGACACGTTGAAGGTGTTGATCTTTGACAGTTTCCTGTCTGACCTCATTGTATCCAGCAACAGGTGATGTAAATATTTGCTCTTGTATTGGATGGGATATCTCCTTGTTGTCCTGCTGCTCGATCCGGTCAAAATTGCTATCAGGACCAAATGGTAACCTCGAAAGACAATCAGCATTCCCATGTTGGGAGGTCTTCCTGTACCTGATAGTAAACTGGAAACCCATCAGAGTGAGAGCCCAGCGTTGTAAACGCTGTGCTGTTAAAGTTGGAATATTTTTGCCTGGTGCAAAAATAGTAGTGAGAGGCTCATGGTCTGTGACTAGCGTAAAATGTCGTCCATATAGGAATTGTCTGAACTTGGTCACACCATATATAATAGAGAGAGCTTCACGTTCAATCTGAGAGTAGTTCTTTTGAGTGTCAGTCAATGTTTTTGAAGCGTAAGCCACTGGAACTTCTCCCTGATCAGTATCCTGCGAGAGAACAACTCCTAATCCATAGGATGACGCATCGGCTGCAAGAATTAGGGGTTTTGTCTCATCATAGTGTGTCAGGCTAGTAGCATTGATAATGCTATTCTTTAGCTGGGTAAAGGCTTGTTCACATTCATTTGACCATGTGAATGTGGTATCATTCTTGAGGAGCTTGTACAGTGGAGCTGCTTTATCCGCAAGATTAGAGATGAAGCGCCCATAGTAGTTAACCTTTCCTAGAAATGCTTGCAGTTGGTGCAAGTCCTGTGGTCGAGGTAATTGAGAGAGAGCTGCCATGGAAGCAGCTGTTGGTCGTTTGCCATCCTTGTCGATGGTGTGACCCAGATACTCAACAGAGTGCTTGAAGAATTCACACTTGTCTAATCGTATTCGAAAACCATGCTCTTGAAGTGTTGAAAGCAGGTTTGTCAGATTAGTCCAGTGTTCTTCCTCCGTTTTACCAGTAATGATTAAATCATCAAGGTATGCAGCAACTCCTGGTAATTTTTGAGTCAAGGTATCCATACACCGTTGAAACTGAGCTGGACCAGGGGCAATTCCAAAGCACATTCTATTATATTGGTATAATCCGAATGGAGTGTTTATCACACACAGCTGTTTGGCATCATCTTCTAGCTCAAGTTGTAGGTAAGCATCAGCCAAGTCAAGTTTGGTGAAGAATTTACCTCCTCTAAGCCTGTTCATTAAATCATCCAGTTTTGGTAGTGGATGCTGATCTATGGAGATGCACTGATTGAGTCGCTTGAAATCTCCACAGATGCGAACTTTGCCAGACGGCTTGGTAACCACTACTATAGGAGCGGCCCAGTTACTGAAGTTAATACGTTGTATGACACCTTCAGCTTCAAGCCTGTTTAATTCAGCCCTAGTGGCCTCATGTTGAGAATAGGGGATTTCTCTAGGTTTAGAAAAACAAGGTTTATGTTCTGATTTGAGGTAAATTGGTACTTTGAATGTTTTACAATGTCCTATTCCAGGTTTGAAAACATCGGGATATTTTGTTGTGAGAACTTTGACCTTGGTATCAACATTGTGTACTGCGTTAGTAACCTCGGTGTCACTGTCTACAGCAGATAGACCCTGTTGTGATAGTCCAAAACTGTCACTCCAGTCTACACCCAGTAAGTTGACACCTTCATCTGAGTCTACTATTAATAATCGAAGATTGTTTTTTGTAGTCTGACCAATGGTTACTGTTACATAGCATTCACCACGTACCTGCATAGCGGTATTTCCATATGAATGAAGGGTCGTGTCTGTCTGTTGATATGGTGGAGAGCATAGGGCTTCGTAGCCTTTGTTCCCTACCATAGAACAAGTAGCGCCTGTGTCCCACTGAAATTGTGTTTGTTTGTTGTTCACAGTAGTGTTAATCCATATTTGTTTCCCCTTGCGTTCATATATATTGTAAACACTACTTGAAGATTCTTCTACGAAGTGAGAGTTGTTCCCACTTGATTTTGATGAAGTTTTGCAGACGCTAGAAATATGTCCTGTTTTGTTGCACAGCTTACATTGTTTGTTACGGTGAGGACATTGTTTACGATCGTGGCTAATGTAGCATTGTGGACACGATTTCAACTTGGAAGGCTGTGTTGGCATAGCAGTCTGGTTTTCAGACTTGTGAAATTGTGGTCTCTTGCCCTGACTACCTTTGTTTTGACGTTTGTATGTTGAGGACATTTGATTTGTGGTAACAGGTGTAGAGGTCTCACCCTTCAAAACTTTATCAGTTTCTGCTGTTTGAATGTATGTAGCTGCCTTCTTTAACACATTTTCCAGTGTAGGATCTGGATCCAATAAGCATTGTCTACGTACATCAGCATGTGGAGTTTCTTTAATAATTATGTCACGGATTTGATCATCAACATAACTTTCACCACAGTCTTCCTTTTTACAGGTAAAATTGCAGTTACGAGCTAAACCCCGTAAATCAGCTGCCCAATCTGAGTATGACTGGTTAGGTTTCATTTTACAGTTATAAAACTGATATCTAGCTGCTTGCACATGTTTTGTTTCAATAAAATGTGTGCTAAGCTTACCTGCTAGATTATCGAACGACATGGTAGTTATGTCCTCTGAGCCATACAGTTTTGTCAGCAATTCATAACATTCTGAGCCAATCCATGAAAGTAACCAAGCTCGTTTTTGTTCACTGTCATTTACTTTGTAAACGGTAAAGTGCTGATTGAGCCGCTGTAAATACTGAGTCCATGATTCCTTGTCTCTGTCATAAGAGTCGAATCTAGGCACAGTTACAGATTTATTTTGTGCAGGTTCACCAGGCTTTACAGCTGTAGTAAATTGTCCCAGTATTTGAGCGAATTGCTCCATCTGCTGCTGCTGTTGTTGCTGCATTGTTGTTACAAGTTGTTTTATAACTTCCTCCATTTCAAAATGATATGGTTGTATTTATCCTACTTCTGACACCAGTTGTTGTGTTCTTGTTATTTGTTAAACAAGAGTAACAGTAAGATTAAGCATGTATAAGTAAGATTGGCTGTAGAGTAGAATGTATGACTGTATTGTATTGAAGCTAACAAGTAACTGACATAAAAATACATGTAGATAAACAGTGACAGAATAACAACTGGCTTGTATATTGATATGGCAAAAACTGTATATAATGAGTTTAAACAAATAGACATTAGAATAAAAAAGTAACCGAGCACATAAAATGTGGTATGTCATAATATGCATCTATGTGGTGTATTGACAAGGCTAGTTCAATACATAGCACTTAAAATAACTCGACAGCCAGACGTCTTCGGTCAAATTTGCCAACTGTTGTAACGTAGCTAAAAATTCTAATGCTTTTTACTACCAGTATTTTTTGCCAACAGAAAATTCGAGGTTTATGTGGTGCAATGGTGCTAAGAACAATTTATAAATACTAAATACCTAACGAGGCTTAGCCTGACATAATACATTCATAAGATATTTGTCATAAAATTAAATTTTCTGATACACACATCTTCCTGCTATATAGATCTAATCAGTCTAGAATCTAGATATATCAATAAACAGTGCTGGGTGTCAGAAGACCCTAGAATATTCTATAAAACAACATTTTCTGCTGATAATCAACCTAATAAGTTCCTAATAGAGCAATGAGAAATGATTGTAAAAGCAGAAGAGAAAATAGTTAAACAGAAAAAGTACAACTATTTTAGTATAATGGAACATTTGAGTACTAATATTAGAATGAAAATTGAAATAACGTTTCTAATCACAATTATCAACAAAGTTTGGTTATTCCTGGGGTTGGCACTGTTGATTTTCAATGTGACAGAAAACAGAGAGATAAAAGATTAATATTTGGTGAAAGAAGTTTGTGTTAAGAAGAGGCAATACCTGGCGGATGGTGAGATACTTGCTCAGCTACATACAACATCCTGCTAGCCTGATTTCCATTCTCACCACTGACATCCCACGAGCAGTGGAAGGTCTCCCCAATAATAGGATTATATGGCTTCTTGGCAAGACTACCCTGAATATCAACGAATATTAGATACACAATATTTTTCAACACAGCAAATCCAATGATAATGATGAACTATAAAATACAGGTACAAAAGAATATAACAGCATGCAATATTCACTATCAATACTCTATAACATGTAAATGCTTATTGATTAACATCATATTACTGTTGAATAATAACCATTTTTCGTTTCAACATTAGTTCTCAGGCATGACAGTCAATATGCACTTGATTAATATTTTATATACAACAAACATGCTAGCTTATCAATAGCAGTTGGATAAAATTGATTATTGCAACAGTTTAATGAGCATAAGCCAGTTCAGTGGAAGAGTTATGTTGTGTTGTTGTCTTGACCTTGCATAGTTGCTTCCTCTTACGCGAGCACAATAGGTTGGGAAATTTGGCTAGGTATAGTGAGGTCACTTGTCTAAGTTGTCAAAGCTGTGTTTTTCACATGAAAACAAGTTTGCCGTTTTCATTGAGCCAAGTACTTATTCTTACACCTATGTTTTATATTTTGATTCAATAGCCTAGTATAACTTTATACATTGGAGCAACTTTAATCTAGTAATTAGAGTAGTCTAGTGGTGATGTTACGAAAATTCTGATGGCAACAGTCCTTGCATGTTAAAACACTATTACCATTAGGGTTTCTCATAAGGGTGGAGATTTTAAACAAATGTGATTGAATCTTTTAAATGTTTACAATTGACAATATATTGATACATCATTTCGTTCTTCTGGCAGTTGAGAATGATAATTTATTTACAGAAATACTGATTACACTAGTAGAAACTAGTTTCATTAGCCATTAAAAGTATATTCTTGCACTTAGTAACTCAATGTAAGTTTTACGACCAGACTACTTATTTATCTTTTTGGTGTATGAGCTGATCATATCATAGATCTGACAGTATTTACAGATTAAACTAAGTTTCAGCTGAGCAGTCAACTAGCTCAGAGTGATGGAGATCAAACTTTGACCTGTTTCTGTGTCTCAAATTGACTGCAGCCGGACTGATATCAACGCCGGAAAAAGCGATTCAGATGCAAGCAAATTTACATTTTAATAATAATTAAAAAAAAGAACACAAAGTTTTTTGTGAAATAAAAGATGAGAAATAGTAAATTTGTAATTTCAGTATTCTATTATAATTATGCTATACAAAACTAAACATAAGTCAACACTAACTACCTTTCTGCCTTCATGGAATGATGCCAAGTACCACTCAACAACCTGCGTCATTCTGGCTCTTGGGTCAGTCATATCGGCTATTCTGAATTAATGTAAAGAAATGAATAAAAAAAAATCTTCCAGAAACTAAGAAACTCAAAGTTTTCGCCATGAGAACTTATATAACTTGAAAAACAGGAAAATAGTTTACATTGAGGGGAATACTTATAAGCTAGTGGATGTCATCATGAACCTGTCTACCTCAACTTATTTACAGCACAGTATTGTGTAGTACTTAGACACTGTGTTGTACTATAGTCATCAGTCACAAGATTAAATCTTAGTCTGTGTGCATACAAGACACATCTAACAGTTGCAGTATATGTTTTTCTATATAATAATATAACTGTGCACACATAGGCATTGTGGTTTTTGAGTGAGCTGCTGACGAATGATAAAATCAACATCATTACATATAAAATGGCAGTAAAGGACAACTCACCTCAAAAAAGTGTCAGGATGAGCCATGCAGTCCGCAAACATCTCTAATAATGATCTTTTCTCTAAGATGAATGTAGGCAACACAACCTAAATAACCACATCAAACATATATGAAACAATCCAGAAACCTTACTAATATCTTTCACAATTACGACAAAGATTTAAATAAATGTATTCAATACTAATAATATTTTACCAACAGTTTAAACTTATGAGCTAGCACTCATCTGTGTGTATAAACTACCAGCTAAACTGAGTCTCCAATAAACTGATGCTAGTCTTACCTTCGTCAAGTCCATGCCCAGTTTGAGTTGAGATAACAGATGAAGGATGATTGTTTTATGCTGCTCCATCTCACCAAGATCTTTCTCTTCAGTAGCATCCGAGTCGGCGACTTCATCTTCGTGATTTATTGCCGGCACTGTAAGCAGCATTACTGGCTGTTGAATAATACTGTTACTATATAATACTGTTACTATATATAATACTGTTACTATATAATACTACTATTAGCGAAGAACAGCAGCTGGATAGCACTGTCTCCTTAGAAGGACCTTCTGACTAAGTGAATGAAAATCTTTGCTAATGCAACGCTCTGCTTCACTCACCCTTGAGTAATATTCAATTCACGTGATCAGAATCAATAAATTATAATATTACTCTAGTCACATAATGTAAACATTAAACTACCATTAACCCTTTGATATGATGAAATATTTGAATCAATTATCTGCCCTAAAGAACGATGTGCTCTGACTGTGACATAAACTATGTGAACTTTCTTTATATAGTAACAACAAAGGTAATGAAACGTGACAGTTTAGCTCTATGCCCATAGAGTGTGTTCAACAAGAACAATACTAATACTAATGGACTGAGCTAGGTCAAACTGTATCAGTATTACATTAAAGTATAGCTGAAAAATGTACTTCATCTTACTATTTGTATACCAACTGCAAAGAAATGAAGAAAACTTAATTTCAAACTGGTATTGCAATACTATGATAAATCATCCAATAGCGTAAGTTATGGGATGAGAATATAATTTCATCATAATTAATCATTAGTACTGCAATGTTTTCCACAACCAGTTTACACTACAATACTTTCCACCCTGCCAAAACCAAGTTATATATTCATATTGCATGATTTATTACATGCGAGGCCAAAAATTGCTTTCCATAAATAAAGAATTTGTTAACCAATAGAAGGTGGCAAAACTTCCTCATTTGTATGAAGCCAGCCGTGAAGATGGTGTGTATTGATGATCAAGTTTAGTCCACCATATCTTTATATGTTTAATATTGCAAGCAAGCACTTAGCTATAACAATACTATCATGCATTTATATAGTTTAAAAACTACTGGCATTGAGCAACTTTCAAATCTTTGAAAATCTAACTTTTTCAGATAGTAGGTACAGAAATTTTTTTCTAGACTTCATAAAAATAACATGTACAAGTCATAATACACATAATTATGATACAATGGAGTAGTATGCAGGGTAAGGACATGCTAGCTTTCTTCAAACTGAACATAGAATATAGTTCAGCTTTTAGTACATATCAGCAAAAAAATTGATTGCAAATTCCTTTGATCATTCACCAGAAGAGTGGGGAAAAAGGAACTTAACTAAAATCCTAGAGAATAAAATTCAACTTTTCACTGGTAAAGAAGTTAAAACGCTCACTTCAAAACAAAAATGCAATAATTGAAAAAATTCTAGAAATTGTACAACTCCCACAGTTAATGTTGAGGTTGAAAACTTAGAAATATCTTGTTGTTTCTTGAGTGTCAATTAGTCGTTTACTATGACACAAATACAAAAGAATGTAAATTGGTGATTGGTGAACCAGCATAACACACTAACTTGGTAAAGGTTGAGTAAATCCAATTTCACTTTGAGCTACCAGTCTTGATGACTCATCTAAATGACTCATTTTATTGTCTCCGTTGAGCTTCACATCAGTCTCAGATTTATCTCTGGAAAAGTTTGTACAAGGAGATGTACCAACAAAATGTTTATAATATTCTTGGCCTTCAATATGAATTATGTAATTATTATTCACAACAGATATTTCGCCAGATATAGTCTGATACATTTCATTATATGTATAAATGTAAATCATTCTAAAAATAAACAAATTAAGTTTATGTAAAGTAGTTTTAGGAGTATTGAAAAAACGAAGCGTGGGCACAACTCCAACAATTGAAACTTGTAAACCTGATACAACATAATTATGTCCAATATGAAAATCAGAATGGAGCGTTACTGAAACTTAATCCAGTCTAAACCAAAATCTGTTACAAACCACAACTTTGATTATCCGGACAAACCAACTTTCCATAAAACTCAATTTCCTATTGCTTTATTTTATTGATGGAGAGAAATCTACATTTTAAATATTAAACTCTGATGGCACCAAGCTAAGTAAAAACAAAGTCAAAGCTCCCATTTTCCTTACAATAAATTAAACTTACTTGTTATTTATAATCCACTCTACTTTAGCACCAGATTTTAGGTGATTTTTCTTAAAAGACTGCCGAGCAATAGCCGCCTGAAATATAATCTTAAAATCAAACTAAAAATATAATGCTCATTTAAAAACAGTATTTAAAATGAGAGTTTTACCACCATAATATGCTTTTATTCAGAACTCAAGATGTAAAAAAACTGGCCATTATAAAAATAAAAACAGTGTGAGCATTTTGTTTGGTTTGCAATACTCAAAGTCCATTAAAATGTAGTACAAAAAATAATTCCCCACCAGGAAAATCAAACTCAGCCGAACAAGCACAACATTTTACTCTACTCAAACGTGCATGGTTGAAAAAACACAATATCTAATGTTTCCTCCCGATATCAGGATGACTATGACTAAAATAGAACTTGCTGCTTAATACAGATTTGTTTAACATAACAAGTGACTTATTATAATTTAGTGCGATTACAAGTTTCAAACAGGAAAGACATACATGTTGCTGATCCAATATAGACAAACAACTGTCCAGGCAACCGGCAGTAGCCTTTGAACAAGCCTTGAGTAGTAGCATGTCCTACAATGTTACAGCATAGCAAGTCTACATAAAATAATATATTTAGTGTAATGAATACTCCTGTACTTTGATTTAGTAACCAATGGCGTTATAAAGGCATAAAACAATGCCAAAAAATGTTTCTATTATTAGTAATCAATTACATCACAATTTCGAAAATTGTTGAAGCGAACAAAACATCCATCAGATGAGCTATGAGCATATATAACATATCTTATTGTTGAGCCTTAAGTTTAACTACTTATCAGTCTAAATAAAAATTTGATTTGTCTGGGGTTTAAAATAAAATATATCATAGTGTATTACTATAATCAAGTTCTCTCATCAATAGAGAGTTCAATTAACCTGATCAAGGGAGTTGATGAGGTCTCCGTGAGATGGTAGACTTTCTATTTTGTCAGCCAACTTGACCTCTAGAGTACAAACTTCATTAACATACTCTTTAACCTCAGCTAGAGCCCGGTTCTCCTCTGTCACCACAGCAGAATGCACGGAAGAGCGCCTATAATAATGATATGAAAGACTACTCGAACCAATAACCAAACATGGAAAAAATCATCAGCGCATATTTCTACAAGCAGTGCAGTGATGTGGCTATATTATTATATTCAAAGTTGAATCTCACATGGAATTAAAAAAAACATCAAATCACTTGCTGATGGCAACATGAACATAAAAGAGATGTCCATATATGATGCATACACAAGTTACTTTAGAAGTGAAATGAAGAATGTATTTGTAGAAATCTGCATTAGCAGTTGCCTCTTGCCATAATCAGTTAAGTTTGCAGATAGGAAGATCAGAAACGTGAAATGAAAGATAAAGTTAATAACCGTAAGAAACAGCAGGTTAAAAGACCAAAGCTGAGCGTCCTACCTGTGCTTCTGTTTTAGAATGCTCATTTTCCTAAAACAGTGGGTTTCAAAGTTCTCACTCACTCAAATCAACACTGTTAGTAGTATTCTGATATACTATGTGAGTGAATCACTAGGAAAGTTGTATATATTAGAATAAACCCTTTATTGAATACTACACAAATCTGGGGGTAAACTAAGTGTACTAACCTGCTGTGACGCACTGCGGGGGCGTCACTCCAGGTGGTACTACCGGCAGACCCTTTCGTCTCTAAAGATACGGTACTGGCCTTCCTTGATTCGCTGACTTGTGTGACATACATCAATCTTGAGACCCATAGCTGTCTTGTTTTCGTATTATCAGCTAAAATTACAGTTATGGTAGGTTATTCTGCCCTCAATACTAATAGACATCTCATCAGTAATGTGAGCTATAATGAAACTGATCACTACTAAAGGGCAATGAAAAAAGAAAGTATTGCACCAGAAGCAATGTGCAACTCTATCAGAAAAATATTTAAACCAAAATAAGTAAAAACTAAATTCACTCACCACGTAATTTATAGACTTCCCCATTGGCAGCATATATAGTGAAAGTGACAGAGTCCTCCTCTGATGGAGCTACACTAGCACAGTGTAGATTGATAGCACCACGGGGCTTTTGATTCACCAACTCTTCCCTCTGCAAGGTTGAAAATCTTGAATCACTTGAATAGTGCAAACACATTGAACTAATTTAAAAAATTAGGTTTGATTTAATCCCACCTATCACATTAGTTCATTTAGAAAAACAATACAATATAAACTATGTAAAAAGTTTTTCAAGGTTTTGTAGACTATACACAAGAGAAAAAATTGGGAAGATGACTTTAGAAATGCAAAATAGGTGTTTATTTCATTTTTATTATTTACTAGAACAAAAAAAATAGTAGACGCAGAAAAAAAATTCTGTGAAATTAATTGACACAACATAAGGAAATGCTGGGCCAGTATATTTGGTAGCATTACGACTTTATTGCACCCACCTCGTAATACTCTACAGTGCCTTGATCTGGATAAAGAACAAACCACCTGTACTGCCATCCTTTCACCACATTGGTGTATTTGCTTAGTAGACCACGTAATGGTTTGCTACAGTTGATGAAAACATTCAGTAATAAGAAAATTTCAACCATCTCACATTTGCTTATATCCTCATAATATATACTGACAAAGCAAATGACATGCTGATCATAAAGTTTAAACCTTTGCTGCACCAGTTTGCTTAGCAGTGTAAAATGAGCGCCTATTAACTATACTACTAGACCAATTCTAAAATGAGAAGGCTAGACAGTGAGCCCACTCCACACTACAAAGTACACACTTTAACATAATAGGTAATTTAGCTACGCTTCCATTTTGTGAAATACTACAGTCAGAAAATAAATTAATAAATCGAAGAATTATTTTCTATTGAGAATATATTTAGCTTATGCGAGGTATTAGAAATAGCATGCTGATAGTAGGGTTTGAACTCTGGTAATACCAACTCACTTAGCAATATAGAGTTGGTGCTTCAATGGTTCAAACTCCATTATTAGCATGTTATCATATTTTTACATAACATATAACTATGACAATAACAATCTTGCTGTAAACACATTCATTGTAAAAGGAATAGAACTAAATTATCAAGATAATAGCCATAAGTTATAAATACCTTAGACTGCTATCTACCACTGCCATAATGAAGCGTATCTCATGATCATGCTATCTAGAATATACAAAAATAAATTTAAAAAAATACCATTAAATAAGTAATTTATTTATGCAATCTGCCATGAGCTGATGTATAAAAATATTTTGAACCATTGCTAAATTTCATAAATTATTGTGATACAATTGAATACGGTTTCATTGATTGTTCACACGTAAAAGAACATGAATGAATAAATGTAATCTTTAGATGATCACAGCATCAACTTAAGAATATTTTGCAATGTCGATAATGAAATCTGAATTCTGAACTGATGAGACTCAGAAGTTTATAAAAATTATAATCATTTTATAGCTTAATTACTAGGCTATGAGTATGATGAGATTACTTCTTTTTTAGTTTAGCTTCCCAAATTTAAACTAAAAATAATTTGAGTAACATATTAATTTATATCATAATTTAATTTACTGGTAGTCTGAAACAAGACTAAGTTGCTAGCATTTTATCATTGGAAGTAAATAAAAATTAGTAAGTCTATTCAAATTTATAAATTTGGAGTATCACAGTGATCTATTAAAATTAATAATAGATTAATACAAACATTGGCGGCACTAAGTTTGATGATACATCGAGTATAATTGCATAAAGTTTTTTCAAGTCTATTAACTACAACTAGAACTACACGCAATAACCATAAGTAAAAAGAAATAATTTGGCAAAAGTAGATGTAATTTATTTTCAATGTGTTTTTATATAATTAAAAGCTTATTATTATCAATTATGTAATTAGTATTTACTACTAGTATCGCTATTATGATTACTATTTATATTACTATTAGTATTAGTACTTACTTAGTATAAGTATTTCAATTTACTTTCAGTAGAATACCACAATATGATATACAATATGAAATATGAAGATGACTATGAGTATAACATTAACTAATAATAGGTATATAGTATTAATAGTGATACTAATACTAATAGTAATAGTAATAACGATACTTATACTATAAGTATAATTTATAAGTGTAACTATAAGTACAAACGTTTTGCTATTACCATTAGTATTACTATTAATTATCACTATGAGTATGAGTACGACTATCACCATCAGTATCAGTAACATTAACTGGTTAACAATAACTCTTACTGTTATACTTATAGTTATACTAACTTATACTTATAGTTATTGCAAAATTAAAAAGCAGAATTATTATGATCAATTAGTAAATTACTAATTAGTATTACTCAATTCGAAAATCAGTCTCAATTTTTTTGAGTCAAGGTCAATTACTTATAATTTATTAGTATTACTCAAACTGAAGCTTAAAGTTGACGAGAGAGGAAGTAAAAAATAAAAATCAAAATTTCCATCACTTAAAACTTATAGTTATAACTATAAGTTGAAATGTATGTCGCAATTTCATTTTGATTTACAAACTCAAATCTTTAAGTTTAACTCTATCTTTACAGTTATCAGTTATGTTATCATAATGATTATCAATATCATTATGATTATGATTTATGTGACTTAACTTATGTCAGATTGAGATTCAGATTGGACTTCGAGTACGCTATGAAAATTGAAACTTAATATGAGATAAAAGTAAAGTGTAAAATTTTGTACCGGTACGTATTAAGTATTTATTACGTTTGCACATGAACCTCTGAATTACGATTGTAATTATAATTTTTATAAAGTCATTTAATTTTATTGAGCTGAAGTCAAAAGTCAAGAAATATAAATTAATGGCTCTACATTGAACAATAATTTTTATAGCCTGCGTTTCTAACTTGTAGAGCTTGCATTTACGAATTAAACAATGCTAGCGAGCCGGGTCAAACAGAGTTTAAGCTTTTACATCAGTGTGGTATATTAAGAGTGTTGCCATTAGCAAATCTTACGGAATCATATGGGCGCCATTATGCCGAGATTGGTACCGCGAGTTTATATAAGTTATAAGAGAAAAATTTTGCCACTTTTGTTATTTTATTTTTTTTCTATTTTATGTGTACATTTTTTTAAAGTTTTTTTATTGGTAAAGTTTTTAAACACATTTTTAATGCACATAAAATTAAAAGAAAAATTAAAACTCAATCATGCACATAAATACAAAGCTATAAAGTTCAAGCTTCGCTGTGATTTTAATGTGAATATGAATTGAATAATGCTTGCAATAACCATTATACACAAAATACGTTACAGTTGCTATAAATGTAAGACTAGTTAATTGGATGCAAATAAGCACGGTAATACTACTTAATTTATGCTATTTTTGAATTTTGTAGTAAATATTTGGCATGTATATATATATATATATATATATATATATATATATATATATATATATATATATATATAAATATATATATATATATCCAAAATTTACTAGTCTTACATTTATAGCAACTGTAACATATTTTGTGTAAAATGGTTATTGCAAGCATTATTCAATTCATATTCACATTGTAATCACAGCGAAGCTTAAACTTTATAGCTTTGTATTTACGTGCATGATTAAGTTTTAATTTTTTTTAAAATTTTATATGTATTGAAAATATGTTTAAAAACTTTACCAATAAACAAAACTAAAAAAAATGGACACATAATATAAAAAAAAAAATAAAATCACAAAAGTGGCAAAATTTTTCCTTTATAACTTATATAAACTTGCGGTACCATTAGCGACATAATGATTTTTTATGGTTTAAAGTCAACACTCTTAATATACCACACTGTTTTACATAAAAGACAACTCTTTATAAATGGTAAAAAAATTCAAGTAAAGTGAGCCCTATTATAATATTGCAACAGACAAAATCTATCGCTTCCAAAATAATAATATGCAGTTATCTACATTCTGTGCAAATAAAATTAAAAATTAATTAATTGACTAGAAATTTTTTTAGCATTATAATCAATAATAAAAATCAACATGGCAAGTTTTTTTGAAGTTGTACAAAACCGGTATATGACTTTTTCAGTTGCGTTCCGCTTATTGCACCCGGTGTTATGAAAATACACTAAAAACTGTTTCACATGGCAGCGAATTTAGTAATCACAAATTGGTGTTGATTGTATTATATTTATGCACCTGTACTTGAAATTAAATATATAGGTTTATATTTTGCTAGCTGATTAACATATAATCTGAAAATGTCTTATTGTGAAGAAAAAGGTAAATTGGTAATATTAATAATATAAATATTATTATTTATTTATAATTATTAATAATGATAATTTCTTATTTTTATCAACATTTACTTTTAGTTTTACTTTAAGTTTCAGTTTAGTTTTACATTATAATAATGATATTCATTATAAAAATTATTAGACATTCATTATGAATATCATTATAATTATTGTTATATAAACCAATAATTATAATTATAATAATAATATAATAATTATTATGATTTAGATTACCATTGTGATTGATTTAATTTTATTCAAAGTAAATTTAAAGTACTCATAATATTAAAAATATTAATATTATAATTTATATAAATAATACTGATAGTGATAGTTGAATTCGATGTAACACTTACAATTATTTTGAGTTTAACTTACAGTTACTGTTGTCTGTTAGTGTTAGTGAGAATAATGCAACTACAAGTACAACTGCTATCAGTCAACCAAATGTACTAGCAGTATCAGTCAGTATGACTATGACATTGAGTATGAGTATGACCATATTGATATTATTAATAATAATAGTGTATAACTGGTTTCATCCCAGATAGACGCTTCCTAGTTAGACGCTATTTTTCATTTTGGTGCCATATAATTACATAGTTATAGTAATATACCTATATATACCTATAAGTATATAGCTGTAGCATTGATTGCTAAATAGCTAAAGTGCTAGCAGCTATAATAGCTAACATGAATTATCTGGAATAATATTCTAATTTTCATGGATTAGTGTAGGACAAAAACACAGTAATATATTAATAATAAACATCTTTAATTAATGAATACGTTCATAAACGAAATATCTGTTCAAACAAGACGCAAAAAATATGTAAATTTATTATGTTAATGCAGATCAAAGAAATTTATTTATGTGCTCAATATGTGCTTTATTTAAATAATCAAATAAATTGTACATAAAATATATATTGTACCAATATAAATAAATAGCGTCTATCTGGGAAGCGTCTATCTGGGATGACACCGTATAACTATAACGGTATAACCTAAAGGTTAAACTTACTATTATTGGTATTACAGTCTACATGAGTACATGTAGTACTAGTACATATAATCATATGTTGAAATTCAAAGTTTATAATAAAAAACCAACTGAAAGTCATAATGATGAAAAAAAAATTTGAGTATATTTACCTTCCGCTTTAGTGAAGGACATAGTGATGGCTATGATGGTGAAAACATTTCTTCAAGTGCAGTGAAAATTAAAGATAGTTGTAGTCCAATGTTATTGTTATAGTTATTCTACTGTTCATAATTTAATCATAATATTTATAAGAAATAATTTATAATTATAAAATAATTATTTATTTTTGGCTTTTCCTGCCATCTCCTAGTCTCATCTATTTTGCTGGAGAAACCCTCATAGTTATTGAAAAAAAGCAGTTGTCGCCATCAAACCAAATGTCCTTTATTTTTATGTAGTTGAAAATATAGATGTTGATTATTTGTTCAATAATTAATACAACTTAGACAAAACACCCATGCTGAATAGTGGGCGAATATTTGCTATTGGTGTCCACTTTCAATTCATTCATAGCAATCATGATAGCTGATTGAATTATCATGATCAGCTAAAAACAGATTTTTGTGGTTTGTTTACTCATTCTTTTGCAATCTATGTGATTTTATGTTTTTCAATATTGGAAAAATAATTTTTCTAATGTCTAATGTTAATATGTTATATTTAGGGAAAGACAAAATCATTTTTGTAAATGAAGAAGACTATAGACAACCCATCAATAGTAAGCTCGCCACAGTTGAACTTGATGAAGAAGAAGGTATTTCATATGTAAAGTAGTTATGTGCTCAAATAATAAGTTAGGTAGGAATTCGTTTACAGTATTAGAAAAGTTTTGCTAGCTTTATACTAGAAGATGGGGTACTGGTATGTCAAAAACTGAATAAAATATTTTGCTTGTTTTCAGCTATAATGGTATTTTCTTTAGCAATCTTTACTAGCTATTACACTTGTAGTTATGATACCATCTTGTTAGAAAAAGAAAATGCAAAACAAGACGTCTCTATTATATTATATACCTTATGTAAATGTTCCAACATAGGAAATGGATATGGAACTTATTGTGATTAAATAACAGTTTTGGGGCCCTGCAGGCAATCGATAAGTACAATGTAAGACTTGATGTTACAATATTCTCAGTTTGTCTGATTTGTAAATCTAACTTTTATTGAAGGTTTAATCAAAGAAAATGGGGAAATAAATTGGGGTTGTCCGTGCTTAGGAGGAATGGCCACTGGCCCATGCGGACAAGAATTCAGGGAGGCTTTCTCATGTTTTCACTATAGCAAAGAAGAAATGAAAGGTAACCGGCAGTTAAATTGGTTACTTGAAATAAGCATAGTGAAAAGTATATAATTTAAATTGAATAAAAAACTTTTCAGGTTTAAATTATTGTAAATATTGAAGGATTCTGATTTGTTTTAGGAAGTGACTGTATAGAACAATTCAAGAAAATGTCGGATTGCATGTCTCAATATCCTGATTTATATCCCGAGAATAAAGATGAAACAGAATTGAATGAACCTTCTCCGGATGATGTAAATGCTAGTGAGGAAACCTCTGAAAAGAACACCTGATACTTGCATTGACATGACAAAGACGTGTGAACAAGTTTAGAAGTAGTTGATCAGTGATGTGTCGATCAATATGATTATTGATGAAAATTGAAGGACCATTATCTATGTATTGTATTGTGTATATAAATGGTCAGTTAAATAGACGTGTACATAATGAATTTTGCAAATTTGTCTTTATTTGCTCAATAGGAAAATTTCAAGATGTTAGCGGGTGACAAATTAATTTAAAATTGGATAAAAAAGTAATAATAAAAATAATACACAAATATTATAAATTATAGTGTTGTTCCATATATACCAGATGTTGATTTTCTTTTTCAATTATCAGTGTCCTCAGTATCACCTGAGCAAAATGTGTCATTTAGCTGCGAACAGTTCAACGCTGCCATACTGGCTATTTTAGCGAAATCTATATCGACATTCGGTGGAGACTCATCCTCATTGTACTCATATTTTAACTTCTGCGAGTTCTTTCCTTGTTCTGCAAAGTTAAAATTGGATAGAACTTTAATAAACTATAACCAATGCCTTTCATAACCTACTTCAGATTACACTTCATAACTCAAATTATGTTACAAGCAATATTCTTTTAGTTATACAACACACATCAGTTATTAATGACAATCCCAATAGGCATCATGATGCCGTAAATTTTATAATCTGCCTAGAACTATACAGGCAACATGGATTAAGGGTTTCCATGATACTCCATAAGCGTATTTTGTGACCAGAAGCTCCTTATATTAACAACAACCCTGTCTGGGCTTTGGTGTACCAACTCAATGTTAATCATGTATATCTCCAGCGAATAAACCACAGCTGCTGCTTTATTTTATTATTAAAACATCAGTTTGAAACAGTTGATGCACTCTATTTATTGCACAACGTGCATGTTATTTTTATGAAGGTGATAGTTTTTGTAATATTTTAGTGTAGAAGTCATGGGTGAATTTTTTTAGTGAATTCAAAATAGCTGAGCTCAAACTTCACACATTTAAAAATTTCCTGAAGATACATGTTATGGCAAGATGATTATGACTAAAACTATGTTGATTCTCATCAACTAAATTGTATTTCCAATGTCAAACCTGGTGAAGTTGATTTATGATGGACATGCTTTGCTGCCGATTTCACCAGGCCTTTAATATCTCGCTTCTCTACAATTTCTCTACTGATCCTTGCCAATTGCTCCCGAGATTTTCCATCTGGTTCTGACATCAACTTCTCTCTGTTAACCTGTTCCTTTGCTAGCTCAGTAATAACACCTGCAAACACATTCTATTATCAGCAGGTCTTGCTGTGTTCAACTGAAACGAATCGATATCGAATGACTACTTTGAAATACGAATGTTTCAAATTGTCAAACTTTGAATGACAGGAGGAGCTGCTTAGCATACACATACAAAACATACATGAGAAAATGTGTGGTAAACAACTTTTGATGTTCATATGTATTGATAGAACGATAATAAATAATGTATCAATTAAAAAGTAACAATACTCTACCATTAAGTTCTCGAAAAAGAAAATATTCATATTGCCGTCTCAGTTCCGCCTCCTCACTATAATCGTCCAATAAGGTGTCATCACCATTTGATTCTTCACATTTTCCAGTATCAACAAATACCTGGTCAATCACAGGCTCATTCTGAACAGATACAGGAAGTACTGTTACCTCCGTCTTCAACAGATTGCATTCCTCTTCACTAAAACATTTTGAGAATATGAGAGAAATTCAAATCTGCATTCTAAAACATTTAAACTAGATATTGAGTTAGAAAACCAAGGTTGCAAACAGTTTTTACTTTCTACAACACATCACAATCAATGAATAAAACTTTCGATTTAAAGGACCTTGGCCACCTGGCATTATCATATTTGATTAGAAAATTTGAGATGAATTGGTTCAACTTGACATTGAAATACAAAATCCATCAAAATTATATAAAATTAATATCCCC
The DNA here is from genome assembly GCA_964035545.1 of Bugula neritina. Classification (NCBI taxonomy): domain Eukaryota; kingdom Metazoa; phylum Bryozoa; class Gymnolaemata; order Cheilostomatida; family Bugulidae; genus Bugula; species Bugula neritina. Next base: position 25,863,875 of record OZ037765.1, read on the forward strand.
TAACATAGAAAGGTCAAAGTGTTCCTGGAATACGTTATGTAAGGCTAATCGATACTTTTATAGTGTCAGTTTGTTGAGCCAGTAGACTTTAAGCTTTCCAATGATACAAAAATCCTAGGCCATGAAGATCGTTGTAAATGATAATTTGTGCACTAACAATAATTAGAACATGCTTTGATCACCAAGGTGACGTTATAACATTGAACTAACAAACTAGTGCATTTAGAAGCTTCAACCTGTCTCATCATAATATCAACACTGAAATGGGTTTCAAAATCTCAGAGAAATCAGGTTGGAATTATAAAATAATTCAATAGTTTGTCTACAATCATAATTTTAATAGCAAAAAAGGAGTCAACAACATGATGATGAGTAAACAAAAACACATTTGCTAGGCTTACTATTTGTGTTGATATGGTGACTTTTTCTTTCTGCATGCCAGTTCTAGACAAGACGAGCAATCTGAAATTTGCTGCTTAATATCCATATACATATCATCAGTCAGAACTTCAGTGTCTGCGAGTTTAACCAATCTTAACAGCTCACGGGAGTGTAAATACAGACTGTGAAGTGCCAGTCTGTTATCTGGCACCGTCTTGACACTACTAAATTTTACCTTTGGCTCCAATTCACCATCAAGCACCATTTTTCTAAATTTGAGGGCGTTTTTCAGTTGGAGAGGATAATTATAAGCTTTCAATTTCAACAACTGATTAGCTAATGTCTTCATGTCATCATTGCTGGTGAGTATTAAAAGAGTTGTGTAAAAGATCCACTCAGATGTCAACACTGCCAATATCTTGTGATGCTTCTAAAAAAAAAAAATCATTTTTTACAGCCATTTATTTTAAATTTTTTGCTGTGAATATTGCCTAATGAAAAACTAGAATGGCATATACTTGGTCAAAGTCAATTAAAAAAAAAGTAATAAAATATATCTGGAAAAACATGCAAAGGCTTCGATTATCTACATTAAAGCAAAAGTTTCTTGCTAAAAAGCTCAGACTTTCAAATTGCTGTCCATGTGCAAGGCATTGCTGCTATTCAAAGTTGTTAAATATCTGAAACTAACCATGTCTTGAAAACTTCTGACTCTGAATATAAGTATGTTAATTTAATTATATTTCAACAGCAGGATTCAAACCTGTAAAGTTGGCATGTCACACTGCAATATAGGACACTCCCTGTCTGTGAGCATTAAGCCCAGCTCGGACACAACAGATTGATTGACTAGTGAGTGGAGATAGGCTATATCCGATTGCAGAGATGATATGCTATGCATCAGGTAAAGCTGTGCGCTCTGTCTTATAAATAGAGTTGTCTTATCAGCTGTTTGTGATAATGTCCCTCCTCTACCAGTTCTCAAGCTAAATTGAAACGAAGAAACACCAATCTATAAAGCACTATAAAATCAACCTGGTCTTGCATTTCCATGTCTTCAAAGAGATGAACAAATCATTAAGTTTACTGCAGTAAATAAGGCTTTTCAAATTGCAAATTACTCTTTAACAGTTGCATAATTTGGAGACACAAATTTGCCCATCGAATCAAAGCGATAAGTTTTCAATAACCCACGACCTTTGTAAACATTCAGCTGCCATAAATCATAGACATATTAAACAGAGTATAAACGGATGATTCACAGCAAAGGAAAACCCTAATCACTGTAATAAATTAATTCATCAGATCGGGTCTAAAATCGGGTCTAAAAGCTTAAAATTTGTATGCTTGAAATCTTTTTGACATGTCAACATTATTATGTCAACAACAAAATTGCTGCCAAGTTAGAAAAAAAATTTAAATTAAAACTCTAAGCAGTCACACTGAAACTGTGTTCTAGAAAATGGTTTTAGAGTTGATAGAATTGAAAATAAAATTATGCCAAACCCAAGACCTTAGCCTCAGATCCGTGTAAAATAAATTTACCGAAGAGTACTCAGGTGAATCAACTGAACCTCCTTACAAAACTGCTGAATAGATTTCCACAGAGATTCTGACTGCTCAAAGATGTTGATAATATTAAATACATGATCTCTAGCACACCGGAGCTGCTTCGTCAAAACTTGTGTCAGGATCTGTTGAATAAGTGGAAAACCAAAATTCACCACAAAACTTGCCAGTAGAGTCACTTTCAGAGGATTGGATTTATGAGCTACGCATGCTATACATGCTATGCCATGTACCACCAACCTGAAACAAAACATAGTATAGAGTAAGATGACGGCAACAATTAAACAGCTATAAATTTCGTATGTGCTGTTGCAATGCTGCTGAGCTAAGAGCTGTCTGCTTTAACACATCTATTATATTCAATTTTGGAAATATTTTTCTCATGTTTTAACTTTCCTTAACGCTTGTAAATTGTGATGATTGAGTAAGAGGCAACAATTGGTCATTTCAAGTGAGCTAGGTTTAACAAACTCTGTAAAATGTAACAACTACTACTTTATTAACCTTATATCAACTTTTAAGGTCCTGGTGAGTTGCAAAACCACAACACAGGATGATAGCAACAACAGAAAATTGTAAATAGTAAACATAACCAAATTCCGACAACAGCAGCTGTTGGTTTACCATCTTTCGGAATAAAAGTAGTAGTGGAGCATGCCACACACATAAATAAAGGTGTGTGAAAAAGTTACAAAAAATTGTACAGTATGATTAGTGAATATTGAACAGCTTTTGCATCATTTATCAACTTCAACAGTTGTAATGATAAAAAAAAATATTTAAAGAAATTAGTGTAATAAACCAGTTTTTATAAACATTTTTACATCAAATAGCCACCCCTATAGTAATGCAGACTAAACAGAACTCACTGATGACAACAAGGTTGATAACAACTAGGAGAATTAGTATGTGGGAAATAGGTCTCCAAGAAGGCAGTTAACACATTATGATGTTCTTCTATCAAGCAACACGAATTCATTAAACCCTTCACTATGAGATTCTTCAACAGTCCTTCCTCCTGTAATTTTCACCACACTATTCTTCAGAATATCTACTTATAATTATCTATGGTAGGTATATATATATATATATATATATATATATATATATATATATATATATATATATATATATATATAGTAAAATGAGTGTTTATAAAACGTTACTAGAGTGCTCTATAGAAATAAATCTAGAGCATAAACATTAGAAGAAATGAAATGAGATTTGATTAATATAATGGCATTTATTACTAGTAGTTTCGTACACAAAAATGATGTGCACTCGTCAGATAAATTTGCCACTGTGATTGCTTACAACTATAAATAATGTAATATGTAAATATACACAGAATAAAGCTGGAAGATCAAATATAACAAAGAGGTAGCATTGGAAGTAATTGGCTATGTTACAGCATTCTTGAGTAGAAATTTACTACTATGTCTGCATATAGAAAAAAAGTCATTGCGCTTATTGAGAGAAGACAACTGTGGCTTATAAAGAATGAAATATTTTTCCCATAAGCACAGCTGACAGTTTTTAGTGATGTTATTGTATGGTTGAGCTTTTCTGAGAATTTTCCAGGATATGGTAAAATCCAGACCTTTGTCTTTTAAGGACCAGATGTGTTTGCTCAACTCAGTTTGCAAGCGCTTGGTTGGGTGCCTGAAGGAAGCAAGGTGGTTGTAGTACCTTGCCTTGAATGCAGTGGAGGAAATTCCTACATATGTTTCGACAGTATCGTTTGATGGGACGGATACTTTGGCCTGGTACACAATGTTTGGAATGGTGCATTCTCCTGGAAGCGGGCATGTCTCTACGTTTCTACAGTTACAGCCTGCCTGTGATATAGGGGTGGTGTTGCATTTAGTAACACTTTTGTTGTGGGCAGTGATGGTCTGCTCTAAATTCGGGCAGCAACTGTAGCTGAGTTTGAGTGTGTTTTTATTAAATATTTTGTGCAGTGGGTGTTTGGTGTGGAATATATCTTTTATCAGCTTGAGGAATATGGAGCCGATTTTCGTCTTTACATTACGGCTATAAGGTGGGTTGTACCAGATGACTCGTCTTTGCCGTATGGGTTTGATGCTTGTGTTGGTGTTGTTAGTGTAGTCTTTGTATTTGAGTTGGTAATTATATCCACTTTAGCCAACGCATCTTGATATTGTGGGATGGCATTGTTGAAAATAGTTTCATCAGCAGACATGTCACAAAGTCTTCGGTTTATGGATTCTGGTATGTTTTTCAGTATGCTAGGGGGATGGTTAGACTCTTTGTGTACATACAGAGGGATGTTATTGGGCTTAGAGTATGGTGTATGATGTTTCTTGGCCAGATCTAGGGTGACATCTAAACAGTCAGTTGTCTTAAAGGATTGCTCTATCTTGTCTAATAAATGGCCATTTAGGTCAAACACACATAATATTGTGTTTTTCTAAGCATGCATTGACAAAAAGCATTTGACCAAAGGTAGAAAAAGTTAGTTGAAGTTGAGGGTGTAGATTGGTAACAGCCAAAACGCCGATTTTGAAATGAGCTGGGAACTGTGACGTAACAGCGCCAGCATTCCTGCTGGTCACATGACTATACAAATGAATAACTATAGAAATATGACTGTGAGATGTGATCTTTCAGCTCGTAATTTGTATATTTATAGAAGTGCAAATGTGAATTATCTCAATCTATAGTTTTTTGACATGTTAAATAACATGTATGTGATAACATTAGGCCATATTTTGCTTGTAAGCATAGAAAAAAGCATTGCAAAAACATGCATTCTTTAGGATGAATGCCTGCGAGCGATCTAAACTAGGTCAGATTGTGCAATATTACGGGCGCACCAAAGCTGACCTATATAGCGCACTGTAACTGCTTGAGCGTTATTGGTTGATGTTGCGCTCAGCAACCTTGAATACTAGCGTTATAGTTAGCACGTGCAGCATAGTTACTGGCGTTCACACGTCACGTATTAGGCTATTCTTTTTCATGGCTGAAAATTTTACCTCCCTCAAAATTGGAATTTTGAAAAGCTGTTTTCTAGGCATATATCCCTTTGCAAAGTCACAATTGTTTGCATACACATTAGATTATAGTTCATAATTATAATGTGATTGTAATAAACTAAAATAGAGCAATCCTTTAATATTAACATATATACTGTAACTGTAGAAACGTAGAGACATGCCTGCTTCCAGGAGAATGCACCATCCCAAACATTGTGTACCAGGCCAAAGTACCCGTCCCATCAAACGATACTGTCGAAACATATGTGACCAGTCGCGACAAAACCGGGGATGTGGCGGCGTTTATAAAGTGTAGTAAATGAAGGTTTAATTTGGAAATACTTAAATTTGAAATTAATTTCCAATTTTTAGATTTTGAACTTTTCTAATACAAAAAAATCCAAGGATTTCAAAAATCATACTTTCGTAGGCATTTGATGATTCCTTCAGCTCTAAAATTGCATTTAAAGTTGGTAACTAAGGCTTTCAATTTTTTAAATGATGAAAAAATTGCGAAGTTATCAATTAAAGAAAGAAGACAATTTTAGTTATTTTTATAGCGTGAGATCTTGCAAATTGTCTTTTTATCAAATAAATTTAGCTTACACCTCTTTCTTCGTATTGTCAGAAGCATCGTATTTAAGATCAAAGGCTAGTTTTAGTTTTTCATCGGGTTCCATCCGAAGTTAGCTTTTAAGTTACTGAGCTGTTTTGCCCTTTTGGTGATAAATGCTGAACTTAATCTTTATCTTTAGCGTTCAAGCTTGAAAATCACAACAATACTGGTAATTATACTCAAAACAATCATTTACGCTGCTAACTTAGAATTGTTGCCAAGATTATTTGTAGTTATCAATTTATTAATATTTATACCATCACTAGGACTAGGAGTATGTCTTAGAGTTAGTCTATTCTATTCTATTTCTATACTAGTAACTATTTAAATGACTCTCACTATGACTCAAGTTTGAGGTACGGTTACTCATAATGATAATCATAATGAATATCATTCATGATTTACTGATACTGGTATTTGGTAGTAAAACCAAATGTAGCTCAATAATATTAATAGTATAAGTAATTAATATATATAAATTCACTATTTGAGTCTGACTCTGAGTTTCGCCTTTGCTCTTAAAACTTGATACTCATACTGATAGCTATAGTATTATATTTATTGATTTATTCTATAGTTGATTTTTCAATTTACATTGGACTTGCTCTTAGTAACTTTTAGCCTCTGTCTTAGATTTTGTCAATACGGTTACTGATTACTATTACTATTAACATTAGGCATACTAGTCAAACTACCGGTTTCTTTTGTGATTTTTAAATTAGCTCAAAGTTTGATTTAAAATATAATGATAAAATCTTTATCACATTATGCAGGCTTACAGTTACTGTCAAAACTCAATTGATAATTATATTTATATTGATAAAAGCATCACCTATAACCAAATGGAAATGATAAATGTGACTAAATGTAAATGAGTATAATGATGGAATATTAATGCGAGTTCATGATGATTCTATAATTGACTGACTTAGTTTTTCAGTAAGTTACTTTTAGTATTATTTAGTAAGTAGTAACACTAACTGAATGCATAAATAGTCTAAACTTTTTAATTTTATTATAAGATGAGCAAAAATTTATTCATATTTTAAAGTAATTTATTGAATTCAAATTGATTTTATAGTAAATGTCTTTAATAGATTCAATTGCACTTAGCTAGCTTTTTTACTCAATTAAATGCCTGAGTGGTTAATAGTTATCGAAAGACATTGCTTCAAAATTGCCAATTGCAGATATGCTAGATATTCAAGTGTATAATGTGTAATTTTACTGATAATACTATGTTAATATAGAATAATCGGATATTCTGTACGTTTTAGAAAGTGGACTTGCGAGGGCATTAGAGTGAAGACTTATATCTACACAACTCTACTACCTATCAATCTAATACTTCTAATGTAGACACACTGAATTTTGGCTTGCAAGGTTATGGCTTCTGCTTATTTCATTCATAAAAAGGTTTGCAGCCTTTTAATGATGTGCTTGAAAATTATCAAGAATTTTTTTAATTTAAATTGTTCTGTTTAATTCAATAAATTTAAACGTTGATGAAATGCAGGATCACAATTAACTGCTGCCATAATAGTACCACAAGAGTGTTTAGCCAACTAAATTTTTATAATATAACTGGGTATAATTTCTAATCAAGCTACGGTTTCCTTTTTTTATCTAAAAAAAGTCAACATTGTACTTCCAGCTTTGGAATAGACAATAAGTGGGTAGATTGGCAGGATGGATGTCAAGTAGCAGCATCTATAATTGCTAGAAAATCAGCTGATGATAGTGATGAAGCTTTTGCCACATACATGATGTTATGTGTCCATACTCCGTAAACTCATATTATGAAGACCAAGGAAGTAGAAAGATGAAAAGTGCCTTTTTTGCAAAAACCATAGAAGCGACCTTATTTTCTTTTCTTGATAAGAGTTAATTCAAGCATAATAGTTGTATCGAGGCTGGATTTTTTACTGCATTTAATTGGTTTTTTAAAATAATGTATTTGATGTTTTAAATGTGAATATTAATGCCTAATAAAACTCAAAAGTTCTGTTAGCTGATTTTATGTTTATATTTTCAACATCTCAGCCAAATCAATTGCTAAATTTAGTTGCCGTTAGAGATTATAAAGATATTTATGAATAAATCTCGCATGATCTCATAATAGTAAAATAATTTTCTCATAAGTGTTCTACTCATTAAGCAAAAATTATGAAACAGCACAGCTCAATAGCTGCAGTTTGATATATTACATAATATATTAGAGGAAAGGGAGATATTCAATGTATAAGAGGAAGCAGCTGCCATTTTGTTTTATAAGACTTCCTGCTGACTTGGATGCCTAATTTAAATATCTCAACACACAAACTTGCTAAAACATTCTCTTCTTTGCTGGAATTGTTAAACCTTTCAACCATTGAACAAAGTAAAAAGCGAATTGACAAATAAATTAGACAAAAAGTTTGGCGGCCATATTTGACCTAATTTTATGTTGAGACAGCATGAAATTTAGTTCAACAGAAAGCCCAAACTTTCACAATTATTTTGATACCAAATTTGTCACTATTCCTATTATACAAAGACCCGTTGCTAAGGCTTGTAAATTGTAAACAAACAATTCTCAACTTATTCTAGAGTTGCCAACTTTAAATGCGATTTTCTCGAAACAGTAAGTTAGAAATTCTAAAAACGTTAAAGTTTTTAAATGCTGATATCTCGAGTTCTATTTATGCTAGAGACTTCAAATAAAGTGCAAAATGTTTGAAAAAGTCAGCTCTATCAATTCATAATAATAACTAAGTTTTCAACATTTTATATACATCCCTTGTTTTGTGGTGCCAGGTCACATATGTAGGAATTTCCTCCACTGCATTCAAGGCAAGATACTACAACCACCTTGCTTCCTTCAGGCACCCAACCAAGCGCTTGCAAACTGAGTTGAGCAAACACATCTGGTCCTTAAAAGACAAAGGTCTGGATTTTACCATATCCTGGAAAATTCTCAGAAAAGCTCAACCATACAATAACATCACTAAAAACTGTCAGCTGTGCTTATGGGAAAAATATTTCATTCTTTATAAGCCACAGTTGTCTTCTCTCAATAAGCGCAATGACTTTTTATCTATATGCAGACATAGTAGTAAATTTCTACTCAAGAATGCTGTAACATAGCCAATTACTTCCAATGCTACCTCTTTTTTATATTTGATCTTCTAGCTTTATTCTGTGTATATTTACATATTACATTATTTATAGTTGTAAGCAATCACAGTGGCAAATTTATCTGACGAGTGCACATCGTTTTTGTGTACGTAACTACTAGTAATAAATGCCATTATATTAATCAAATCTCATTTCATTTCTTCTAATATATATATATATATATATATATATATATATATATATATATTACTAATATAACAAACCTGAGCTTAAAGATAAAAAGAAAATATGCTGCATAACTACAATTCACGCATTTGAGATTTTATAAATGACAACATTAAAAATTATTATGCCTACAATTGTACACAAGCTGTGGTTTGAGATAGACAAAAAACTTGCGTTTATGTTCAGACAAAAAACTTGCGTTTATGTTCAGACAAAAGCCTTCATAATATTTTACATAAAATGTTATTAACTAATATTAGTCTTGTATAAAAAGTATAATGATAATAAGCAGTACAATATAATAAAAGAGCTCACCAATTCTGTACCAACTAATCTATAAAACCATTGAAGATTTGGTGTATCTATGGCATAGTGTTTCTTTTTATCTAGCAATGTGGCAGTTTCTCCATGACTTGCATCAGGCTCACAGCTTGTGATTTTCAGATTAGATATGTCAGTGCTGTCGACTTCTAAACTTTTTAGATGCTCATATAGAGGTGATGACTACAAATTTAATAAATATCTTTGGACCTAAATAATAGCAATTTTGCAATATAAATATGAATAAAATTATGTAGCGGTATACCTCAAGGATAACTTCTTCATCCATTGCACCAAATAGTAGTAGTGATACCTTAGCACCGCAGTTATAAACTTCAAGTGAAATTTCTACAAAGGAGTTTTTAACATTCTGTAATGCATTCCAAGATGTTTTTCTAAAAATGTGACTTCAAAATTAGTTACTGGGACATGTTGATACAACAACTGAGGCATTGGTCATACACTACAAATAGGTCTAGCTTATGCATGTAACTGTAAGCCTCACTGTTTAACTTTCTAGAAGTAGCGAAGGTGGTGGTGGCGACAGCAGTAGCAGTACTAGTAGCTACTGTGAGAATGAGCTGAATTTACTTTTAGCTACGTCAATAACAGTGCATTAAAAAAATTGCACAAATGTCAAATCTAGTACTACTAGTAGCCGTAGGCCTACTAGTAGTAGTAGAACCAACTAAAAAGTAAAAGACTTGCAATAATTTAAATATTAAAAGTCAAAAAAAGGCTCGAGTAACTTGGTCAGTAATATAAACATTATTCATTACTATAATTATAAAATAATCGATTACGTAAGACTAAGTATAAGTCATTCAAAAATGAGTAATGAGTAAATGACTAATACTATTTTACTATTTTCATTTTAGTATTTTGCTATTTACAATTTGAATTTAGTCAATTAGAGATACTTAGCGAGTTAGTCGCTACCTGTTATACTCATCAGTTATTCTTATAGTTATAGATATTAATATTCGCCTAACTTAAACTTAGTCTTACCAATACCTAGGCTATTGCATTGGTTAAACTTCAAGATAGTAAATCATTGTCATGATAAGGTGAACTTTTTAAACAATATCATCATGATTATGATCTAAAAGTGAATGGCTAAAACTTAAATACTACCACTGGTAAAGTAAAACTAATTCTAAGACACTTTTACTGTCACACAGCAACAGTCTGAGTCCCAGACACTTTGACTTAATCTTACACTTTGACTTAGTCTTACGGTTACTCTTAGTCTTAGTCTTACTCTTGGAGCTAGTTTGAGTTTCAATTAGACAGTATTCATAAACACTCGCAAATAGACTTTTTAAATTTTCAATTAATTAGTAATACTAACACCATCATTAGATGAATTGTCGCTACGAATATAGGTATTCTTTGTGTTTTCGAATTGAAGTTGAAAAATTCAGTAAGACCATCAAGTTTGTTTTGGCCTCCACTATTTGAGCAGAGCTGCGAATTGCTAGAAGCAGCACATAGTGGGGCTCATTGAGTGCAGTGTTTGTATCGACTTTTGTCATTCGAACTCGTAAAATATAATATTATAATAATGTTATTCCGATTGAGTGGTCCGAATTCAAATCGCCCAACTCAAAACTTCCCAACCTTTACACTCTCTAACCACATACTTTATGCTGCTTGAATCGATCTCTGCTTGTCCCACTAAATGGGAAAAAACTTAGTTAATAGTATTACTATATTTTTATTATTTTTCTACAAATAATTTTAGTTTTGTATTTCAAACGATGTAAGTTTTTGTGGAAGATAACAAAATAAAAGTTGTTATAAGAAGCCTCGGGCTAGGGGTGACTGAGTGCAGTGAACGCCTGTGAAGTTTGAGCTTTCAACCCCACTTGAAACTACTGCACCCAATTACTTCCCAACTCGGGGCTGTTTATAGAAAATGTTCAGCACAACACTACAAAGTTACGCGCAATTCTTTAAATGTGCCATAAGCGTGGTCAATAAATAATAATATTATTATAGTAATAGAGAACGCGAGGATTGAGAAGCCTCCGGCAAGAACCTGCTATGCTGCCCTGACAGGACTGAGCGGACACAAGTGAGGATTGAGGAATGCTAATGCAGTATACTGTTAGTATTAGTATTGCTATAACTATTACATTTTGATTTACTGTATTCGAACTAGTATAAGTATAACTATAACAATAATAATATTAATAATAATGTTGAATATTGATAGTATTTGACTATTTCTACTTTTAGTATTAGTATTACTATTAGACTTGGTATTACTAATAGTAATACTAATAGTAATAGTAATACTAATAGTAATACTATAAATGTAATTATAACTATAAGACATAAGTATAACTATAAGTTTAAGTCAAACTGTAACTGTAAGAATAACATTAACTATTTTATTTTTTGAAATACTCAATTAACATAATATTTATATGTCATGCCAATGGACCCACCACCCATATTGAAATCGAGGGAGTGAAGAAGCTACTGGCAGGCCTTAAAAATGAGAAAGCTTCAGGGCCAGATCAACTACGTAAGGCTGACCTTACAATTGATACACACCTGGCTGTGGAATGCCTGACTCAGATCTATAACAAGTTGAAGAGTCAATTATTGTTATAGTTGTCACTTAGGCCCACTCAATTATTTTAATGTTCTTTTAGATGTAATGTAAGATGTGCTCATGTAGAGTAGCGCAAAGCAAAGCTAATGTTAAGATGTCTGTTTGTAGCTGCGGTGTTGGATCGGGTAGTGGAACTGAGTAGTACAGTTCAAATCTCTATATTAATATCTACTATAACTATTATGTCGAAGTATGATAAAGGAAAGTGTTCAGTGTGACTAAAAATATTATGGTCTACTACTGTTCAGCTGGTTATGCGAATGTAAATGTCAGATTTTTATGTTATCTAAAACTATTACTACTTTAGATCCGATGGGTATCAACACAGGAATTACTTTTTAATAACTTTGAGACAAATATACGACTTACTTTCTACTAACAATTGAGATACTAGAATTGGTTACGTTTTGTACACAAATTGATGCAATCACAAACAAGAGAGAAATTAATAATTATATACAATAGAATATGAACAAATTGAATAATATTCACTATATTAATATATTATTGTAACACAAAAATTAACTGCGCAGTTGATTCAGACAAAAAGACAGAATGATAAAACTAACAGTAATAAAAAAAATGTAGAATTTTCCTTTAGTAAGTATAGTATTATAACGGCTAAGGGCTAATTGCAAAGTATAATAATCTTAGAAATCCGAAAGATGGCGATAGCGCCAAAAACAACAATTATATCTGTCAGTCTCAAAACCACTCCAACAACTGACTTGTTCGAGCAGCGGTTCTCATTTTTTTGACTTTTTATCATAAGAAGGCAAGTTTTCTTTTAACGGAACATAGTAGTACAACTCCTACATTTACATATATCGATCTTGATTTTACATATCTTCCTATTTGGGAGTTACCTCCTCGATTTCTTTATTTTGACTCGATGTGAGGTACAGACAATATGTTGTTAACAGCTGTAGCTTCCTCTTCAAAGTCCTTACAGCATGGTGAACTCCCTAACAGTTGGAAAACTGCCAATGTCACCCCTATCTTCAAGAGTGGTGACAGGAGCTCTGCCAACAACTATAGGCCAATCTCCCTGACTAGCATTCCATGTAAGCTACTAGAGCACATCGTTCTTGGTATTTTACTAGGGAAAATAGATGGTTTCCTCCACAGCAGACAGCACGGATTTAGAAAAGGGTTATCATGTGAGACACAACTCTGTGCCACCATGCATGATATTCTCAGTGTGGCAGATAAGGGCTTGAGCACTCATGCTGTGGTGCTTGACTTCACAAAAGCCTTTGACAAGGTGCCGCATGCACTTCTAATGGAAAAACTCTCCAGGATCGGAACAATTGACACACATATACTTCACTGGATACATAACTTCCTTACTGATAGGTCCCAGCGGATGATACTTAATGGTAAGGTGTCAAGCAGTCTCCCAGTCTTGTCAGGGGTACCTCAGGGATCAGTTCTCGGGCCTGTGCTTTTCCTGATATTTATCAATGACTTCCCAAACGAGGTAGATTGCCCAGTCGCCCTATTTGCAAACAACACCTTAATGTACCAGACCATCACAAGCCAGCAGGACACAGCCCGTTTTCAGCACAACCTGAACTCTCTAGACTTCTGGGCATGCAGGACGGGTATGAAATTACTCACAGCGAGGCGACAGCTCGGGATGATTAAAAGGGCACTGTATTGGGCACCAGAAAAGGCGAAGTTGATAGCATACAAAGCCCTGTGTCGTCCTTACCTAGAATATGCTGCTGCTGTGTGGGACCCTAGCTCCAAGAAGGCTGTAGTAGACATCGAGCAAGTGCAAGAGCAGGCTGTGAGATTGGTGGCAGGTATTAAAGGCAGGGGTGGCTCAGATGAGGCAAGATCTAGGCTTGGATTAACCCCCCTGCAAAACAGGCGCAAAGACCTACGACTTAGTCTCTTGATGCGGATCCTGGCCTAAAAGGAAAATCATCCTTCACTCTCAAAATCGTATGAACACCTCATAGACCAGCCCACTACATCAGTTACCACCAGGTCCCAGTCAAATGGCATGCCCACCACTTCCAGGACTAACACCTCACTATTTTATAACAGCTTCCTACCCAAAACCATACGTAATATAAAAATAACATCAAATGCTGCTCACAGACAGGCCTCATAAGGCCCTGTGCTGGCACCAAAGTCTTAAAACAGAACTGCACTTATGTGATAAAAGTATTAACTACATTTAATAATTCTGTTCACCAAACGAGGCACGTCGCTTACACTAGTTTAGTGGTCTAACGTGATTGCATCTTCAAGTAAGTCAAGTAAGTCAAGTAATACTATAATTATGAAATTTAATCAAATTCAATGTTAATGTAGACCACCAAATGAAACTTTTGATATAAAACTAAAAGTACAAACCTAGTGTTGCTGTTATTAAAACTAAAACCAACAGTAAATGTAGTGCTGATACTAATAGTGTAAGTGTGAGTATCTGTATTGCATTCAATTTTACTAAATTTAATAGTTATATTTATAATAATACTAATATTATTTATGGTAATGCCAATGGTAATGCAGATTGGCATACTCCTGCTTATACACTTACAGTTATACTAGAGCTATGGGATTAAGTTATAATTATTAGCTGTTAGCATTACTGTAATGGCTGTGAGAAGTATACCCCCCAGTGCCCCCTGCCTACGTACTTGTATTATATTATGAGGCGTAAAAGTTCCAAGAGACTACAACTCCGTTAGTGATTCCGCAGTCCCATGCGGCACCAGCGGTGATACCGCTAGAACCTTACACTGGCCAATCAGGACCAACCTCTTGAATATAAACAGCCTCAGTTGGAGGATAACTGTCAGATAGACTAGGATAATATTGTATAACTGTTCTATATGTTATATTCTTTTGCTACTACTGATGACTTTGATTGTATCTAATTAGACGTCCAATACAGTTCTTTATAAACGTCAGCTATTTCAATTCTTAGCATAACCTCATAGTTAGATATGCAGTAATAACTCGTGTATGCAATAGCACCCCACTTAATAGTGCACAAAACTACAGCATTACTATTACTTATAGTTATTAGCAGTTAAATTTAGGTTCTAGTTATAAATTGAAACTTATTTTCTTATGCCAAATTAAAATACTTGTAATGTTAAAGGATTGCTCTATCTTGCCTAATAAATGGCCATTTAGGTCAAACACACATAATATTGTGTTTTTCTAAGCATGCATTGACAAAAAGCATTTGACCAAAGGTAGAAAAAGTTAGTTGAAGTTGAGGGTGTAGATTGGTAACAGCCAAAACGCCGATTTTGAAATGAGCTGGGAAATGTGACGTAACAGCGCCAGCATTCCTGCTGGTCACGTGACTATACAAATGAATAACTATAGAAATATGACTCTGAGATGTGATCTTTCAGCTCGAAATTTGTATATTTATAGAAGTGCAAATGTGAATTATCTCAATCTATAGTTTTTTGACATTTTAAATAACATGTATGTGATAACATTAGGCCATATTTTGCTTGTAAACATTAGAAAAAAGCATTGCAAAATCATACATTCTTTAGGATGAATGCCTGCGAGCGATCTAAACTAGGTCAGATTGTGCAATATTACGGGCACACCAAAGCTGACCTATTTAGCGCGCTGTAACTGCTTGAGCGTTATTGGTTGATGTTGTGCTCAGCAACCTTGAATACTAGCGTTATAGTTAGCACGTGCAGCATAGTTACTGGCGTTCACATGTCACGTATTAGGCTATTCTTTTTCATGGCTGAAAATTTTACCTCCCTCAAAATTGGAATTTTGAAAAGCTGTTTTCTAGGCATATATCCCTTTGCAAAGTCACAATTGTTTGCATACACATTAGATTATAGTTCATAATTATAATGTGATTGTAATAAACTAAGATTGAGCAATCCTTTAAACTAAATATATAAATCAACACTTCATAATCACAATGATGATGATTATAGTTATCGTTATGATTATTTTTATGGGGTGCCATTTTTGTTGATTTAAAATTAAATTGTTGCAATTAATTTTATGCAACTAATTTTGCTCAAGGCTAGCTTTATGCCTGTAGTTATACTCACTGACTCAGGATACATTATTAGTGATCACAGTTCATTACCAATTACTCTATTGCAATACTAAGACTTTGTCTTTAATGTGGGTCTCAATTTGAAAAATGAGCATGTTGAACATATAACTTAAATTTCAATACTAACTTTTGTTGTTGTCATATTGGATACTCAGGGTTTACACTATATGTGCTAAGTACCTACTACAACACAAAGTAAGCGTGTTCTAAACATATGTGTGTATATATATATATATATATATATATATATATATATATATATATATATATATATATATATATATATATATATATATATATATATATATATATATTAAGATATAGGTGGGCCTATAATATATAATAATTATTTTATATGTATGTTGGTGATGTACTAACCGGTAGTATTGTTTACAGAAGTGTCTCCACTTCAGTTATATCTGATCAGGCCGACCTCTAGTGCATAAGAATGGAAAAGCAACTCTGGATCTAACCATCTGTTTGGCAACTGAGCCGAGGTAGGTGCAGTAATGGATAAATTGAGAAAGCCTGTGTTCTAGATTTGAAAAGTAGCAAAAGAAGTTATGTTCCCGCAAGAATTTCAACCTGCCCCCCAAAATAAAATTTAGAAAGAAATTTAAAAAACTTAGGCTATCTCAATTTCTCCACTACTGCTTCTAAATGACTGCCCCGCTCTCATAACTCTGGTGCGTTTGATATTATCTGGGTCTTTCTCTAGTAATCACAAAATCTACTAGGTGGTTAGAAAAAAGATGCATCCAGTTGACCTTTTGCTGTTCCTTGTGCTTAAAAATAGTGTTGGTGATCACCAATATGTTACTCGGAGCATAGTACCACCAGCTGGATTCTCACTAGCTTGAAAGTTTTTAACAATTCTCTACTTTTTAAAATCAAACCCGTTTGCTCATTTTTGTGATTTTACTCAAGTTAGTACACACTTCATATGTCTAAGTTTTAGCTATCTTTCATAATTCAGCCGCTAATGTATGTTGTTTGTTTGCCCTAAACTAATAAAATATTGATAAATGCAACTAAATAAGGAAGGTTTTTCTAAATTAGCTTGATTTTCTATGTTTTTTTCATAATTTTTCTATAAATTGAAAAACCATTATGGGGTGCACTTGTATTTTTAGCTTATATGACAATGGTGTTTCGCTTTAATATTGCAGAATCCTCTCCTAGCCTTTTTTTTGTGCATAGTTGGAATCATCCCCTATAGCAAATTTTCATGAATTTTGAACAAATTTTAATATATGGTATAATTGTAGCTGTGTGCTAAATAAAGCAAAATGGCCCATTAATATATAGAGTGACATTAATAAATTTCCAATGTTCTAAACATTTTTACATCGGTCCTCCTTTTGCAAATTTCATGATTCATAAGACCATTTTGAAAACACAATTTTAATGCCTTTTGAAAGTACTGCCATAGGATGTGATTCTAGTTTAATGGCTTAGAAATTTCTTTATTTCATCTATAGGTTTTATTAGAAGGGTAGGTGAAGAAGTTGATTTGTTACAATGCTTGTCCTGGTATTTGCATTACAAAATGCCAAATTGACAAAAATTTACTTCAACTGATAAATAACTACTGTTTTTCTACTATGGTTTATAAAGGCACTCTAGACGAATTTGAAATAAAGATTACCAATGCTAATACTAAATACTTTAAAATTGAAGTATATCATTTATTTATCATCATGGCCATTGAAGAACTTCTACTACTAATAATAGTAATAAGACTAAATTCGCATTTATTTTACAAAAAGGACATTTAAAGACAATTTCAGTAGTATGTTTAGAACTCTTCGGCCACCAAGCTGTCTATGTGGCTCTCACTGAACTTTGTTGCTGCCATATGGCTTTAGGAAACCTTACTATTTTAAACTAGAAATCAATGGTAGAATCACTAACGATGTGTTTCAAAAGAGATTAATGAAATCAATTTCCATGATAAATAAAGATTGTCCTGGTTAATGATACAAGCTCTCCGGGCAGCTCTAAGAAATTCAATTACTTGTGTTGTAATTGAGAGTTTTGCATGAGGAGCAGATCCGAGGGTTAAATATGTTAACTAAGATTAATAATTAATTGCAGTTTGCTAGAAAGAAATAGTAGAAAACTGAAACAGCAGATTTTATAGTATTTCACATAGCTGTTTGTTACCTTTGCAAAATCACCACACAACATAACGTTTACATGTCAGTGGAAATATATAAAGCAGTACGTTATACTACAACCCTAGCCGTAAAGTTATGTTTATTTAGTTTGCCAATGCTAATGATTTTAGTTCAAATGTAGTTACTGCCACTCTCTGTTTATTTCTTCAACAAAAACTCTTTAATAGGCGACATCTTCAATATGCGAGGTTGTTTTCTCTTTTACTGTTGCACTGCGTATATACAGATTGATAATTTTAGGTTAAAGTTGAAATATTCTTTCTTTTTACATTTGTAAAAGGTTAAGCTCATAAGTCAATATTTTCTAGAAGAGTTTTAAAATCTAGCCACATACACATCATTTATTTTTACTCATTTCTACATTTCAACTATTACTCAAACTTGGTTCAACATTTATATTTACTTGACCATCTTGATGTGCTGGGGAAATAACTAGCTTTTCTGTTAATAATTTTTTTAGAATGGAAAAAGGGAGCCATGTCAAAGTTTATGTAGTATAATCTAACTTTATATACAGCACCATAGAAGTTGTCCACTTTTGGCAATCAGCTAAAAGACAGAAAATCAATCAACTAATCATAGTGCTTTGAGTAAAATATTGTATACATGGAACGATTATATAAATATATCTAGTGTCATCAGATTGGATGACTGCTTGTGTTGGAAACATTGGTTCTTTAAAATTGTACATCTTATATAGTTTTCAACTTTTTTCAACACTAATTGCACCTCTTCTAACCATCTTCTTAAAGATTTAAAATGTTTATTAGTTTTTATGAAATAAAATTGATGTCTATTTTGATAGCCTCATCATGTTTGTCAGACCTTAAAATTGTTTTATGCATCCCCATCTCCTATTCAACTGTCCAACTCTCATGAGTTGAATTTAAATGCTTTTACTGGACCTTCCAGCGAATGTCAATATTGAAATGGATAAAATGAAGGTTTGAATCTAACTAAATTCAGTACTGACTATTGTTATAATTTCCTCGAATTATAATGTTTAGTGTGGGTTCAACTGCAACTGTAGTTTACTCGGCTTATACACCTAAACACAGGACAAGCAGTAGAAGATTATATTTAACACAATATATACAGGTGATGACAAATACATTTACACTAAGATACACAAAACATATAAAACTACTCTCTTATTCAACATGTTACTCCGAACTGACTGACTATATATTAATATCAAAACTGTCCGGAAGCGTTCTGCCTCGCTGGGGGTAATCACGTGCCTAACAATGATTGGCCTCATTACACGTGGAGTTATCACGCTTCACTGGCCATCTTAATGGAAACACTTATTTCATATTGCTAAATTCTATTAACCTTGAATTCTAGTGGTTGAAAACTGACAATTTTGTCTGACTATTCAAACAATATAATACTTTTTGATGATTTTTTGTTTTTTGATGTTCTAAACAAACCATCTTCAATTTTATAAATACTAGTCTGCACATAATTTTTATGCATAAGATAGAATGCCAATACATTTTACTGAGTTTCCATGTGAATTTTTGTAATGATATAATAATTTCTTTTAAATCTTTAGAGTCTAGACGGCTATATTATGTTTTATATGCTTGTAGTAATCCCAAGAAAACTGATTTGGCCAATTTAGAAACTTCAAAACAGTGTTGACGAAGGAAGGAGTCATTATATATAACCAATTTACATGTGCCATCAAATGCTGAAAGCCTCATTTTCAAAATAATAGAGTGGTTAATTAGCATTTATCCATGTTGTACTTATTATTGCCTATGGCTATGTTATTGTATTATTTTGTTTACTCTAATAAACATAGTTTCAAATGGCTATTACATAAAAAGTTGCTAAGCTTCTATCTGTCTGTTATTGAATTGTTGAACAGCCCAGCGCATAACTGCAGCTATTGTCTTTCTTTTATTGAATGTAATGAACCAGTATATCAAATGCTGTTAATCATTTATGCACTTCAGATATATTTCGAGTTCCAAATCAATATCTCATACTAACATATTCAGTTACTGTTCATTTCTCTGTCATAGTTTTATTACATTAAGTTTTGCTATCTTTGGTTCTACTTTGGAAAAAGCGTTTCTGAACATTTGGTTAAAATAGGTGGATTATATGGCATGTGATGTATTGTTTCTAGAACCAGAAATATGATGTGAGTATATTCTAATATTCTTACTTTTGCTTTTTAGGTGCCACTATTTGCAAGCACACCCTTATATCATCAGAATTGGAAGTTGTGTAAATACTTGTGATTTTGCTGAGAATTATTTTTCATTGTGTAATTGTGCATTATGTTATTCAATTTCAAGCTTTGCACCACTCTCACATACCAATTGTATATCATTAGTTCATCGGGTTTTGGATATTTATTATTTTACTTTTATTAGTAAATAACACAAATCCATTGTTTATAAATAAACATTGTTGTGAATTATTTTAATCACTATATTTAAGCATATATACATATCTTAGAGAGTAGTTGTGTCATTTACCATAATTACAAGCTGGTCTTTTGTAATAAAATTATTTTCCACCATGCTGCTTATATTTCTACTTCTTTGTACCTGTACCTATCCTTTGGTCGGGACGACCGTTGGGGCACCACTATTATTTATGTGGTGTGTCTTGGGCAAGTAAACTTGGCGGCGCCCATCCCTCTCCAAGTTTCGCAATAGGATGCTAGTAATCCTGACTTAACGCCAACCGTTGACTCTTAAGAGTTCTTCCGTTTGCCGTAGTGGTACCAAGCCGTTGACCCCAAGGATTCTTCTGCCAAAGTGACCATCCAATGCCTTGCTGCCGACATCTTCACCGTAACCCTGGCAGGGGAGCTAGTGGGGTTCCAACTTTGCTCAGGGGTATCCCAGGGTGCAATTTAACGTACCCAGGACTACTTCTTCAGTGTAATGTAATTCTTTGCAGTTCATGGCTGATGCTTTGCTTTTAGATGTTTGGTGAATACAATCATATTGGTACTACTAGCTGCCCTACCCCAGAGCCATGCTGCTGTTTATGTATTCAGGTCTGAAACTGACAGCGGTTTCCGTGCTGGTTCTACAGATGTAACTGCTATTCTGTATATCGCTGTTACAGGTACATTGCCAGGTCTATACATTTTCCCTTTACCTGCACTTTACAGTTTGTAGTCAAGATACTTCTGGATATATAAAGGCACCCATAAAATAATAAACTTTAGTTTGATAGTTTAAAGTCTCCACCTCCGGGAAACTCCTCATACCTGAAGTTGAGAGTTTTTCAGAGGGCTAAGGACTGTATCTCTAGCCAAGCTGTTAACTCGGGGCTATTCCCAATTTGCATGATAAACATTTCATTGTATTTCTTACAGGAGGGAATGTCTCTCCACCCTGGAACGTTGAGCCGTTATTTTCCAAATCTGTTACTATCTTAACTGTGAGTGGTCCAGCAGGAAGCAGTGCAAGTGGTTCAGGGGGTAAGTTTTATCTTTTCACTTTCAAACTATTAGTAATCTCTTAGTAGCAAAATGGTGGGGTATGTAAAATTTTCGTATCATACAATAAAATGCTTGTAACTTTGTTGGAATGCAAGCTTTAAGGTTTAGACCAGTGGTTCCCAACCTTTTTCATACTATTCCCCCCTTTCATAGATGTAGACTATTAATTTCCCCCCTTTCAAAAAGCGAAAAAAATTTATGACTGACAATGATAATATAGGATACAATGCAATGTATTTCATTATATTTAATTTGCATTTAATACAATTATCATAATATACTTATATTATCATCATTATTATGTTATAAAACACAGAGCAGTTCAATTATTAATGTTATGGCTGCAGTTGATGCTTTTGTGCCAGCTTGCTTACGCCTGGCTCCGTTTTTGACAACAGGCCCATCTTAAGTCACCCTGCAGTTTGAGACAGTTTCTCTTCACTTTGAATTGATGAGAATTACACCGCACACTGATAGGTGGTGTTGGATGGCACCAAAACTCTGCTTCGTCAGCTGTGTGTGTGGGTTGCTTGTTGAAACCCAGAATGATTTTAAGTAAAACTGGTGTATGTAAAGATGTCACAGGTAATAATGGCACAAATGGAAAAGTAGGTAAAAATGGCACACTGATGTTAAATTTTCCCAAACTCAACCCCTAAAGCCTCCACCCCAAACCCCTAACCCTTGGACCTTGGACCCCAAATCCCCACCTCCTAACTCAAACCTCTACCCTCAAATTCCATTTTTCAAAAAATCTTCTGGGCATCTCTTTGAACTCTTAATGGAGTTTTAATGGTATTTCTCTGAGCTACCCCCTCAAAAAGAAAGAGCTAGATTCTTAACTTGACATGTGACCCATTGCAACGCTTTGTTGAAACGGTTTCAGAGGAATTACATGAGGATTTTATTGAGTTGGTTCACAATTCAGCAAAAAAGAGTGATTTGAAATATTTTCCAATTGATGTATTATGGGTGGTGTCCAGTAAAAATGGCACAGGTAATAAAGGCACAAGTGAAAAATTAGGTAAAAATGGCACGTATTCAATATTAGGATGGAAGGTTTGGAGGTTTGGGTTTGGGGAAAATTTCAACACCTAAAATCGAAACAGGTTCTTCTCTTATAAAAGTTCGTTGAGTGTGGGGAAAGACACCATGTTTTTGAAAGAGGCGTCACCACTGTAGTGTAACTTTTAAAACATTGATGCTGCTATGAAAAGCAATGAAATGATGATTGCACTTCTGCATTTTTAGGTTCAGATTATTTAGTGTAGCAAATATATTTACAAGGTATGTAGTATACAATTCATATAGATTGACTTGCATAGCTGCTAAAAGTTGATCTGTTGAGTTTTGCAAATTTTTTGACCTCCATTCGAAAAAGCACAGAAAGCAGTTACTGTAGGGTAGAGTAGTTAATAAACACATTCATGTTGAAATAGACAGAGATTGCAGAATATAGTTTGGTTAAATAATGAACTAAGATGGAGGTTTATAGATATATACATATACATGTAACTTGCAAGAGCTCAAAAAGCCTTCATAAAAATTTGTGAATTTTTCAAACTTCAAATTCCCCCCTAAAATGTCCAAATTCCCCCCTAGGGGGGAATTCCCTCCAGGTTGGGAACCACTGGTTTAGACCAACATAACTAGAAAAAGAGGTGCAGTAATTGATAAATTGAAAAAAAGAACACCTTTTATGACAAATATTACATCAAGAAGTAATCTTTCAATAAGATTTTCACGCTGCTTCCTAAACCAAAATGAAAAAACTGAGCCATTGAGATTGCTCTGTTACTGCTCTTTAATACATTGCTCTCTTATATGATAGCTCATCTAGTTTACTTCAAGCTTATTGTCTCAAGGGACACCCACATTAGTTCATCTTGTAAGCTTCTAAAACCAACTTCAAATTACTTTATCAGCTTCAGATCTGAATTACAGTTAATTATCTGAGCTTTCATTGTCGGCATTTTAAACATTTGTTTTAAAGCTTTTAATAATTAAAAATAACAATTGTGTATAGTATTGATAATATAGGCATTGGGGAAAGTTAAATTAAAAGTTTCATGCACTACCAAATCTGTACTGCAGCAGTGATTGAACAGAATGAATTTTAATTGGACAATTTGAGAATATCTTCATATTGTGTTATTATTTCATGTTTAAATTGTCGTTTTACATTAGTTTTATACTATGCTATGTTTTATAGTCTTTGAATAAAGCAGTCAAATATAGGACTTCAGTGTTATAATCAGTTATAGTTTAGGGAGGGTTATTGTACACGTTAACTTTAGTTTTTTTGTAATTACAGTTCATAGTCTGGCAGAATTGGGGGTTAGGTTCGCATTCTCGGATAAAGTTTTTTTCTCTCTTGATTATTTATCTTGAGGGTCCAGGTAAATGTTTTCAGGTGGGTGTGGACCTGCCACTCTTGAGCATTTCGAGAAATCCAAGATGGCCGCCAATTATGAAAAAATCGTAATCTAGTAGGCATAAAGTCTATATTATGTTGCAAAAATAAAATTTTTTTGATGATTCAAATAGATGTGCATTTTTGGAATGAATATGTGCCATGCCAGTAAAAAAGAAATCAAAGTAAAGAGCCAAGAGACATGTTGCTCAGCTCAAAACTCGGAATTGCTTCAATAAAACATCACATATGATACAGAGAAATGATACATGGATTTTGAATAATTGTTTGGACACAGGACAGATATATAAAGAAAAACATGGCTTATTGCCAGTGAATAGAAATTGAAAAAAGATACAGAGGCATATTGCTCAGCTAAACTTAAAATGGAATATATATAATATAATCATACAGATGCGACAAACTTTCGCTCATGTTCATATTAAACAACTTTCTCATTTTTTCATCATTAGCATTTGTTAGAAATGTTAGCTCATTGCAGCACACTCCTGTTACTGCTTCACAAGGGCAGAGCTCTGTGCATGGGATAGATGTACTAGAACAGCCATATGTCGTTGTTTTGCATGATTGTTGGCTTCCACTGGAGTATTTAATGAATTTGGACCATTTTATTTTATTTAGTACACATCAGCGGATTATGATCAAAAATTTTACAGTTTGTTCAAAATTCATGAAAACTTACTATATATGGGGTAATAGAATTTGCCGATTCTATCTATGCATAGCAAAAAAAGACTGGGAAGAAGTCCTGCAACATTTAAGCGCGGCGCATACAAGCTAAATATATAAATTTATGAACCATCACGGCCCATAAAATATCTCGATGTACTAATAAATTAGGAAAAGACATAGAAAATTATGCATAATTGGAAAAGCCTTAATTATTCAGTTTTATTTGTTAAAATCTTAGTAGTTTGAAGCAAAAATCTATATACAATAGCAGCTAAATTGTAAAAAAATTGCCAAAAACTAGAGTCATCGAGTGTACACCAAATTAAGTAAAATGATCCATTTCATAACACTCTCTGGTGTAAGCACAACATCATTTCCTACTCCTTTTGGGAAAAGAGATTCTGTTAGATCCCCTTTCACCCACCAATGTTCTAGTGGGTTTAATGCCGCAGTTTCATATGGCTACCTGGAGGTATGCTCTGGTGACATTTTCCAATAGCTTCATCTGTAGGAGGCAAAGTACATAAGTTAAAGACACATCACAAATAGCATTGCTGACTTTGGTTTCCCAAGCCTTTTGTCTTGTAGATGTCATCGAGGAGCACTTTGCATAGTTGTAGCAACATTGCATAAACTTGGTAGCTTGTATGAATAGTCATCCTGAAAAGAAGCGCTAGTGTCACCAAATCACACTTTCCTTCTACCAAGACATTTAGTATGACTCCCTTTCTAATATTGTTTGTTTGGTTTATTTCATCAAAGGTATTTAATAACACAAGGACATTAGAAAATGCCAAGGAGGCGATGATGAGGCCCATTGCGCTATAGCCTAGCTAGTCATGCGCGGGCCAACACGAGCTGACAGCGACTCTATCCAGAAAAATACAAAAAAAATACAACTATTCTAACAGATAAAGCCTCAACTTCCTCCCAAATTCATTAGGGTTGCTAATTGACCGTAAAGGGATTGGCAGTTCATTCCATAGTGCCACCTCCTGATAACAGTTTCTTCTGTGACCTGCTGCTGTTTGAGAGTGAGGAAGGGGGAGATTTATGAATGATTGACGTGTATTGATAGAGTGAGTGGGAAAAAAATTGTCAGAGTAGAAAAAAGAATGAGCTTTCTTTAACACTTTAAAACGGTAAATCTGGTATATTGAGAGAACTTTATGCTTAGTAAATAGAGGCGCTGATGGATGGTCAAACGGTTTTTTGTTCATGATACGCATTACCTTTTTTTACATTGTTGCCACTGTATCACACTTGAGAGGCCATGGGAAAGCAGCAAACTTCTCATTATAGGGCTTTGTCTCGGACTTTCTCACCTACGTAATACGCTGTGGTCCAGGATGGGTGGCGGTTTTGCAGGGCACCAAGTGCTATCAGAGAGTGTCATCTGATTTTGTCGTCAACATCTTCATCTGAGAGACCACATTTCAGTATGCCATTCTTCACTGTATCCATCAACCGTCTCCCTCTATTTCTCTGTAACTTCATCTCAGCCACCATTATAATATCCTTCTCCCTATCTCTTTTGCGCACATGTCTATATCATTGAGAAGGTCTCCTCCTCATGCCTATTGCGATGGCTTCTATTTTGGCCTCTTCATTTACATTATCATTTGTTACATGGTCTTCCAATTTATATTGTAAACGTGTCGAAGCATCCTCATCTCAGTTGCACTTATCTTGTCCTCTTGTCTTTGAGTCAGTGGCCATATCTGATATCCATACGCCAATGTAGTTTTTATTGCTGTCTTGTATAACAGAACCTCTAGATTGGTGAGAATTTTCTTATCTTCTTATCCAGGATTGTTCTGAAAACTCAATTTCCACAGATTTTTTGAGAATTGACTTGGTCTTAGCTTCTCTTATTTCCTCTGCTTCCTTGAATGTAGAAGGTGGCAATGTTGCAAGTTTATGAGCCATTAAAGAGTACGCGTCCAAATTCTTGGTCTGCTTAAGTGCAATGGCAAGGGCATATATGACTGCAGTATCATACACAGATGTATTAGAAACCTTAATATGCTTTTGAGATGATACCATTGTCTTCACTTTAGATGACAGGGATGTATTTAACCCCTCTGACCAGTTCACTTTAAATTCTTGTCTAGATGCTTTACATATAGCAAAAATATTTTTCAATAATAACTGCTGAATAACTGATGACTTTCAATATTGACAAGAACAACATTCTTTGAGTGGGTCTTTGCAGAGTTCAATCTTCCTTTTGACAGACTCCCTGTCCTTTGAATCACATTGGATTCTTGATTGCATCTCATCCTTTTGAGTAGTGGAAGCATTTATTTCAGACTCATCTCTGATGTCACTGGGGCCTTACAGTATCTTGTTGCATGCAGAAGTGCTGTACACCCACACGTTGAGTTTCAGGCTTAGTGGTGATGCCAATGATTCCCCTTGCTGTGACCAAATCTCACGAAAGTCACCTCAATGGTCATGTCTGACCAGATGCCATCAAGCTGGCCGTGTTCATGATGCATTGTGTGGTTACCAGCCGCTAATTCAATCCTTACATCTTGTGGCATGACCTTCATGCTATGCAGATAGTGCATTTCCTCTTCCATTGCTAGGTGCAAGGCCCAGTCTCCTCTATCAGCTATGATGTGGGTGTTGATGGTAAAAATTGGTCCAATAAAGCACATGACCCACAGATTTGCTGTTCTTGAGCTCTCTAAAATCTTAGTCAACATATTTTCCAGGTCCTACATGCTAATGATTACACTTTCATCGAAGACTGGCTTTAACAGCTCTTCCACCACTATTCTCAGACCTCGTACATTCTGGGGAAACTTTTTCTATTTAGCATTTTGGGGAACCACCAAAAGTAGAATTAACTACTTCTATCAAATCAGTTTCAGCTATTAGTGTTCCAGTGCACTCAAAATAGGTCATTAAAAGAGGAGAAATTAATAGTAAACTTTCATGAAAGGGAATTGGTATGAAAAACGTAGGGAACCACTGTTCTAATAGATGTATTACTTCCTCAGCATGAAATAGATTCTTATTCATAAAAAAACTGTTTTCAGGTGCTTTTGAAGGAAAAGTCAAATGTGCTGATTGTATAAGTAGTTTTCGAAAGCAAAAGTGTCAATATTTAGATAAATTATGTGTCAATAATAAAGCAATTAAATTATGTTAAGAAGAAATGGTGTGGTGTTATTAAGGTTGTTGACTCCTTTTTCTAACTCTAAAAAACATAGCTAAGGTTTTAAAACTGAAAATAACAATTAAATTGGCAGCTCAACAAACCTTTTTGATCGGCATGCTAGTTTGAAATAAATTGCCATTTAGCTCATATGACAATGACGTTGCATTTTAATTTTGCAGAACCCCTTTTAGCTTTATTTGGTGGACATATTTGTAATCAGCATAAAAAATTGCCCCGTACAGTAAATTTTCATGAATTTAGAACAAACTGATGCAGAGATTCAAGGAAATTATAAACACAGCAAAGCTAGATTAAACTTTAAAAAATGAATGATTAAGGCTTTGGGTATCATTTGCCTATCACTCAATAATGCACATGATAAAGGCACATGTATCTTCATTATATTAATTTCTAAAGATTTCAAAGCATTAGAACCTTAAATTTAGCCCCGATGGTTAGGTACATTTGAATTATAAAGAATTGTCTGGTGCCTGGCGGCCATCTTGAATTTTTCGAAATGCTCAAGGGTGAGAAGTCCACACCCACCTGGAAACATTTACCTAGACCCTATATTTAAATAATCAGGAGAGAAAAAAACTTTATCCGGGATTGCGAACCTAAGTAAAAAATTGGCATTTTTCTGCCAGACTATCACTATAAAGTAACCCAATATCCAGGAATGTTGTAAGAAACTGTTTTTTCTATTATAAAATGATGCTTTAGAAGTAGTATGCTTCACCTAACCTCTTTTCTAGATTTTGATATAGGTTACTTATGAAAGCTTAATTTTCATTGTATGGAATATGCAGTATTTGTACTATAGTTTGTAATTTTAATGTTTTATGAGCTTTGATATAACATTCACAGCTGCTTTGGGTATGGTTGTGGTATCAGTATCAATTACAATTACTAAAGTGCTCTTTTAGTGGAACTGATCTATTTTTAAACTTTATTATAATACCAATCAATATTTTATTGTTTTTTCATGCTCTACTTTCAGCACTTCATTTTACAGTAATATTTAAATCAAAAGTTATCCATTTAATTCCTGATTAAACAAATGAATTCTGATGCAATAATAGTTATATAGTGTAATGAAGATAAGATGAATATTGCCGTTAGTAATCAGGTGTTGTATCATTTTCAGGTACAATAACTGAAACTGCTCTAACTGTAACTGGTGGCCAGATATATACTTATGAGGTGATATATTCATTCTCCGGTAACACTGCCACTACATATGATGGAGTATCCCTATCTTCTAACTTCGATCATGTTAAAGTTCCAACTGTTGCTCAAGATGGAGTGCTAGAAGCCCAAGATATTACAGCTACTTCCATTACAACCACGCCAACTACAACTACTACGACCATGCCAACTACAACCACACCAACTACAACTACTACAACTACAACCACACCAACTACTACAGCTACAACCACACCAACTACTACTACTACAACCACACCTACTACAACTACTACTACTACAACCACACCAACTACAACAACTATTGACCCAACATTGTGTTTTTCTGCTCCTACCTTTGGGTTATACTCTCAGCATGATGGCGTCGCTGCGTCTTATGCCACAGGAGATACTGTGGAGTATTCATGTAATACAAATGCTGAAATGTGTGATGACATGGAGTATACTGATGACATAATTCGATCTTCATGTCAGGGGCTGGACAGCTGGCTTGGAGAGCCAATGAAATGCTGTCTTACATTTGATTGTAAGTTGCATTACCATAGGCCTATTTTGCCAAATATTACAAATTTGTCTCATACTCTAGCACTTTCTTCTTTGTTGAAACGTTATAAAAATTCTACTAATCTGTACATCTTGTTGAGTTGGGGACACTTTTATCTATACCCTATTGGTTATTATGAAAGAGAGCAAATTACAATATTCCTTATTTATATGGTATGAAAAAATTGAAGCTTTGCAAAGATGAAAAACTGTTGGTATTTTAAGAATTTTTCAGGAACATTGCCTTTATTAATTAAAGTATTTCTAATATTCTATTAATTGTATATTGGCTTTTGTATTTTGTTATAAAAGTTCTTATAATTTTTAAAACTAAATATGATCAAATAATATTAAGCTCACTACTTATGTTTTGAGGCTCCAAGCTGTTTCAACAAAAATTTAGTTGAGTGACTAATATTGCTGTTTCTCCTACAATGCTATTACTCTGCTACATGATTAAATTTTGAGAGAAAACATAAATTTTCTTTGGTTGTATTTGCTAGTTTGTTTAAAATTTAAATGGAAAGGTAGTGATAAAAAGCTAGATAGAAATTGTCAGGTTTAGACTTATAAAAAAACTTGCTTTAATACCTCAGCATGCTATTAATAGTACATGACTTTTTTGTAGTTGAGCCATACAAAGGCTGTTTTACCGTTGATATTACAACTGCTAACATGCCCGGCCACGTTGTTCCAAACTACTTTGAGGGACGTAAACATTGCCACTCACATGGGGCAGCGTACTCTGGATTCTATGGGAGAAACTCTAACACCGCTGAGATTAGTGTGCTGTGTTTAGACGAAGATGAGCTCACGCTTCTCAGTGAAACACTAGATTACCAGTGTGACACAATGCAAGATGGATACCTTGTCGGGAATGAGGAAGTTCAGGGTTCTGTGGCGGTTCTGTCGCTCTACCAAACATTTTGTAAGAATCACAGTATCCACTAGGCTACACTGTATATTAATACTCTATACTATGAAAAATACTTTGTAAGCATAATAATAACAAATTAAAAGTGCAATTTATCCTTTGTTATTTATATGATGATATGGCTGTAATGTTTTATTAACAAATATGCAAAAGAGTTGTTTTAAATATAATCATTGTTTATAATGTATATGTTTACAGATGGTGAATATTACCTCAGGGAGTTAAACTCATATATACTAAACTCCGACAGCCACTCATTTGAAAATGCTGCCACAGATGAAAATTGTGCTGAGTATTGCTCGTTGAGTCATGGAGGTTTAAAGAAGGTCTACTCTATAATATATAATGCATCTGACTGCTACTGCCTTGACACGCGAAATTCAACTGTCACCGCAGGTAAAATATGCCATTGTCCTTTCTTAATAGTTAATTTCTTAGCGAAATTTTCGGACTTTGAAAAAGAGTTTGTTGAAGTATGGCATGAAGTAGGCTCTAAAATTGTTTAGTCATATCACAGTTTATAAGCAGCAGCCCTTCTAATTTTGTTTTGTGAGAAATTAAACTTACAATTGGTGCTCAATTTCTTGCTAGTACAAGTATTGTTTAATTTGCTTCTACTCACCAGTTTTATTTAATAGCTCTATTATAAGAACAATGTCCTGTTTTTGACACTTTAAAAATATTTCACTAATATAGACATATAATTTATGCATTTATATTTTTTTTTTCCATGTGTTGGCTAATTAGTAAATATTTGTATTGTTTTGTTTGTTTATTTAGTCATAGAGATTGCTTCAGCTGAGTATGGTGGTGTAGATTGCAATGCAAACAGTGTTAGCTGTTCTCTCTTCCCTGATGCTACAGGTATATTTATTACAATATATTTCTGGTTATATTATGCCTGCTATCCTTTTTTTAAACTTGTTTCATAAAAGAAATTGTGAGAATGAAGAATAGATTCTCTGTTTATGGAAATATGAAATGAGAGTCTTTCCATAACTAGGCCTGCCTAAGTTGCTCAGCAATTCTGCATCAAAACCCGACTATTTCTGGAGTCATTGGGTTTTTCTTGTTTAGATTTTTATTTATATAAATGTAATGTAATATATATAGCTAACACACCTAAAAATAGTTTCAAAGTGTTGTAATATAAGTGTGATCACCATGATTGTCAGAGCTACATGTAGTTGCTATTCATGTTGACAGTCTGAGCTTTTGCTGATTTGAATAGTTTTTTATTAATCTTACTTGCTAAAGTAATTGATTCAATCCTAACTTGCTCAAAAAATGGACTGTTTGAAATGTTTTGTTTAAGGCGTGATTTAACCGGTAACACGACTTTTCGAAAATGCAAAATGGTAAATGGACAGTTTGATTAAGCTTATGTATTTCAGATGCATGACGTTAAGCTAGCCTTCTTAAAGACATTGGAATATTGATTTTCTATAAGTTTATTTATTTACAAAAATTAGGTTATTTTTTATCGTGAGGAATTGTGTGAGCTTAAATTTCCTTTTTCAGAGTTTGCTAATTCGTATCCTAATGGATCTAGCTGCTTTGACTTGTTTGAAAGTCACGATAGACTAATGCATGGATACTACAAACTGGGAGATGGATGGATTAAGTGTCACTTTTATGGTAAGTAATTTAATTTAATAAATGAAACTTGATAATAATTTTAAAATTCTGATTTCTGCTGGTTTTCTCTGTTTCATATATAATGTAATATCAAAGCTAATGAAACTCACAGGAGCTTAAAATTTTTTGTAAATCAAAAAAGTAATGAGCCAAGTACTCAGTAACAAGCATCAATGTTGCATAATTATTTTTATCTCCTTTTTGTTGTGCAGATGTGACTTACTATTCATAACTTGATTTCACTACTTCTAGATGGCACTTATTGTGAGCAGAACTGGATAGGATTTAATGGACTGTGCTATGCTTTCACCACCGAGCAAGGAGATTTTCGAGCGCAAGAGCATAAATGTGCTGAGATGGATGCTAATTTAGTTACAATCACTGATAGTCATCATTCCTCCTATGTGGATAAGTGGACCACAGACTTTCTTACACTCATCTTTCCAAGTATGTTTCCACTGCTGAAAATTTGATTACTGTGTCATAGGCACTCTAGCGTGGTTTTACTCTACTATATATATATATATATATATATATATATATATATATATATATATATATATATATATATATATATATATATATATATATATATAAATAGGTATACGAGAAACATTGTTATTTATTACTTTATTAGGTAAAGTAATTACCCTGATATTTCGGGTACCACTGTACCCATCTTCAGAGTAGCAATGAATGAAATTCAAAAATTATTATGTTATGTTAGACGTTATGCATGACACAAAGAATAGAGAGTGGCAGTTATTGTAAATTATTGAAACTTAAGGGAGATAATCTTGTTTTATATATTACGCAGGTCAAAAATTATACTGATTTTTTTGCATAAAAAATAAATTAGAGTTGACAAAAAAAATAGATAACCAAATATAAAAACAGCAAGAATTAGTGAAACTATGTGAGAGTTGAGTAGTGTGGAGCTATTGATATAGTTTTAGTGGTATGGAGTAATTTTGTTTATTGAGTTGCGGTTTTATTTGTTTAATGTAGAGAGCTTCGGCTACTTTTCGATGGTGGATTCCTTTAAATGAATGATTTAAAACTGTTACATTGTCTATTGATATGTTTCCATGATTAGTAGTATATATATATATATATATATATATATATATATATATATATATATATATATATATATATATATAATGTAGTGTGTTCAGATTGTTAATGATACATATATATTTTATTTAAAAAATCTTACACGACTATATAGTTTCGAGCACTTTACTTTGCTGGAACTCCAACTAGATTGACAATCAGCATACATTATATATATATATATATATATATATAGTAAATAATACTAATAATATAGAATAGAGATCGGTTTTCGGGAGTAAATTTTGAACATTGTTTCTCAGGTGCATGTTTTGCTAAGTAATTTTTGATTTGCTTTCAGTTTACACCCGCAGGGCACATTTGATACAGTAGTTTCAATGCTACTCAATGTTTCACAACCGCTTGTTGCATCATGAAAGAAGCTTATTTTATTTGTTATACAAGCACCACGCTCACACTTATACATGTTGTTTTACTACTGTGTTTTAGAACTTGCCATTTCTGGTTCTTCACTTTATAT
Organism: Bugula neritina; assembly: GCA_964035545.1. Classification (NCBI taxonomy): domain Eukaryota; kingdom Metazoa; phylum Bryozoa; class Gymnolaemata; order Cheilostomatida; family Bugulidae; genus Bugula; species Bugula neritina. Next base: position 25,897,646 of record OZ037765.1, read on the forward strand.
TGGTGGATATCAGCCTATGATTTTTGGTGATACAACAGAGTTTAAATGGCTGGATGGCTCCATTAATCACGAAACGCCATTTAAACGATATTCTGGATATCCAGTCCTTGATGCTTCAAGGAGATGTTTAGCTATCAAGTTCTACCAGAATATAGCGTTTACTACCAATGAACACTGCAACATCACCACCAACTATGGAGTGTGTCAGAAAATGTCAAGTATGCATAGCATTTTGATTGGACAAAATTGAATCACTGCATGAATCTAGTTTCTTCTTTGAAAAATTATTTTATTTTGTTCAAAAACATGTCAATTATATTTACACTACAAACTTGCTTATGCTTGTATGTATATCAAGACTCTACTTCAGTATTTTGCAATGCAAGCTGTTGCAGTAAATTGCTTCAGGTCTGAAACTATTCCAGTTCACAAATTGTAGGCTCTGCATAGAATATTTCAGAAAAGCGTTTCTGTGATATAATGAAATGGATTTGTTTGAAAATCTTATAATAAAATGATTATTTGTAGTTGTGTTGGATGGTGTCAGGTCTCATGGGTGTTGGGGACTAAACAGCACCAATACCAGACTACATGGTCCTACTATGACACCTCTAAGCTTGAGTGTTTCTTCTCCCAAAGAGTGTCTTTCAGCTTTAACAAGGTAGATGATCTTTGCTAATACTTCTGTTATAACTTTCGATAAAACCACTAATAGTTTCACTGCTACTCGTACAATATTGCTTATAGGCACTACCTATATTTCTACAGCTTTTGTTTTGATCACAATTCTTTGTTTTACTGTTTCGACATATATGTAGTATTAAATTTGTGTAACTAGAAATATGATTTAAGATATTTTGTTACTTTCTATTTAGCGAAGATATGTTATTTGGAGTGCAGCAGTCAGTGTGTCACGCTAACAGTACTGCACACACGAGGTACGTGGTTGGCCGGCCAAGTAAGACTTGTGTCAGCGGTATGGGGTCAGCAGACGCGTTTAACATTTACGTGGATGGCTCCACTCCTAGAGGTATCATTTCAGCATACTTGAATATAATCTACCTGGAAAGATAATAAAGTCATAGCTTCAATTTATTCTTCTTTATTTGGTAATAGTTATTTGTACTGCAATTGGTTATAAATTATATTACTGATTCATATAGTGTCACTTAGTCATTTCTGACATTTTTTGTGACAGCATCAAGTTTTAAGAGAGCTGCTCAGACAGATAGAAACACTTAGCACGATACTAAGTGCTAAGTGTGGGTGGTGGTTTGAACCCTATCAAGGTTCTTGGTAACTTTGTAAAATGGGCATCCAGTCAAAATTGCTTCTCCATTTCTTTTAAACCTTCAACAAATGCTGCCGGTGTGACTGGAGGTGATAAGAAGCCCTGAAAATAATATTAATGCCAGATTCGTATTGACATTTTGATAATGTAGGCCTGTAGAGGTTTCAGTTTCTCTCTGGTGTAAGTGTTATGAGAACTCACAACATTTTGCATCTATGAAAATGTTTCAAGATAGGATCTATTTTGTATTGCAGGCTACATAGGTTGTTATCCATCTAATGGAGTAGATGGGGAACTAAAGTTTACTTCTAACATTATGACTCTTCAAGCCTGTATTGAAGGGTGCTTTGGGACCCCTGTTACAGCTTATCAATATAAATTTGCTGCAGTTAACAACGACACCTGTCATTGTTATGCTGACATTTTTTCATCAGGTAAGAATTTTTCATTCAATTATTCCCCATCAAACATGTTTAATTTTTGATGGAACTATTTTATAGAGCCGGTTATAATAAAGATAGTACATACGTACCAAGTATTCAGGTTACAGTAACTGATAATATCTAACAAAGATTGAGGGCGTCTTTTTCTTCTTATGTTTGGAGGTATTATGCCATAGTTTGTCCTTCCATTATATATTAGATGTTGTGAACTTTTTACAATGCATAAGCATTTCACTGCTGGTGTATGAATTTTCAACCGGTATGTGTGACAGCTAACAATAAGCTATGTTAACATCCAAATTATTGGGGAATCGTGTACAAATATAGATTTTTTTTTGCTCTGTAGTCTTGTAGTTTACTTTAAAGCAGTTTGCTTCTAATAACCAGGCTTTGTGAAATGGATGGCTACAGTATTTACCAAAAGACTGATACTGGATTGTTTTAATTATATTGCGTTGCAGCTGTGGAGCTGTTTGGTTTTTGCTGCATTCAAACTCGCATCACTTCATTGTTTTTAAGTTGCACCATTGAGAAATTATATAAGTTTCCTTGATTTGTTATTAATCATTGTTTTATGTTCTCTGTTTCAGTAAAGCCATCTTATAATGACAATTGTACACCCTATTTGTTTAACACGCTGGCCAATTGGTTTTTGTGCCATTTTCTGACCTTCTTTATGAAAGCATTTTCATCACTGCTATTGATTTTCAATACATTGGTTCAATACAATAAGATTTGTCTAGATACCTTTTGTCTTTGTTAATTCATGCTAACACATTCACACCTTTTATTTGATTTATGTTTATTCTCAACGTTGTAAGACTTCTTATCTGAAGTGATGCTTTGTCAATGATAATTGTAATAATATTTTTAAAAGGGAAAACACAGCTCTATGTCACAATAGAATGCTATCTGTGTAATCAATTGGTATTATCATTCCGTCATGTTTTTTGCATGAATATTGAAATACATTTATGAAATAGCTTGCTGGAACTTTACATTCTTTTGCACACAGAATTGTATAATATTTACTTAAACATTTTTACTTTGCCAGACGTCCCAATTAATTCTATTAGTCTGGTATTGGAAATTTTAGCCGTAGACCAGAATCTAAGGGAATCGATGGTATCGTGTGACCTCCCTTGTCCTGGTAATGAAATGCAGAGATGTGGAAAGACTTCTAATACTTTATACTTGAATGTCTACTCTGCTGGTGAGATGTGGCTATATGTGCACATCAAATCAGTGTGGAAAATAATTTTCATGTATTTAGAATGTCACAATGCAAAAAAATCTGTTTAGGCACAATAGGTTTTGTTTTTTTATTATAAATCAAAATGGCTTAAATAGCCAAATTAATGGTCATTAATCTTTTAAATTGTTTTAAATTATTGAAAATAATACTAAAACTTGCTGCATGCACATTGACATTAAAATGTGACCTTTTTATTATCAATTATTTTTTAAGCTTTTGCCAACACTTCCATTATTTATATACAACACAAATCAATTCATTTTTAGTCAAGTTTTATCCAAACTTGTGGACCTGCACAGATGTAGCAGTTAACTTCCTTCCAGTCATAACCAACGTTGCTTATAGAATGAGATATGGGTGGTTCTGGTATTGGACCACAACTACGTTGTATCGCAGTTACTGCCCTAGCACTGGTGAGCATCTGCACTCCATCAACTGTTCTTCAATTAGTTAAACTCATAAGGTGATATAAAAGTATAAATGTGCGTTTGTTTGTGTGTTTAGTGTGTATGTGCTGTGTGTGATTTGTGTTATGTATGCTGTGCATGTGTTGTGCATGTGTGTGTGTGTGAGGTTGTGTTGTGGGTTTGATATTAACTTCAACTCTGCCCTTTACTGATTTGCATAGATGCATTTTATTATTATTTGCATTTAAACTTGTTTATTTGCAAAGACATGCAATTCACTAGATTTTCTGTTTTGGGGTTTAATTTTGTATGTCTGTTGTGTTGTCAGATATAACTTTGAGTCCAGCATTATTTTAAAAAGGAAACCAACCTTATCGAAATATGTTTAGAGACAGTAGCTGATAATAATTGGCTTTCTTAATAGACTCCATTTTCAAGAGCAACTCTCTACAAAAACACAACTCATGTGGGTTTATAGTTGCTATCCCTGTTAGAAATAGCCTGTAAGCAGGCTGAGGACTTGTTTTTTCTTGTGGCAAAGGAAAAATTATGGTTGAATGCCCTTCCTAGCATCATCATTGACCTTTACTAGGATTCGAACCACTGACCTTGTGTTTACTAAACCAGTGCTCTAACCCCTAGACCACCAATGCTGCCAAAAAGCAGCTCTCTACAAATTTGTATGTACTTTATATTTTGACAGTTGTTACTCACAGTGATGAAAACTGCCCAACTAGCTGGTTACGGATTTATGATAGGTGCTTCAAGGTAATTCCTACATCACACTATCACCATAGAGATGCTCTGGATACTTGCAGGTCGTATGGTGGTGACCTGTATAGACCTGGCACCGAGCTTACTGAGCTTCTCCGGGTTATTCAGATGACATCATACAGATGGACGTAAGTCTGTTTCTTGTGTCTCCTTATCTTAACCATCACATGTACTTATAATTAGTGCACAGAAATATATGAACTCCTTGTAAACAAACTTAATTTTAAAGCGAGATGTATTATACTGTACTCATTGCATAAGTCATGTACCAATGATATACCATCATTATAGCTTTAGATTAGATGATTTAAACTTGATTGCATCATATATTCAATATTTTAGACTGCTTTAGCCTTTACGAGTCTTTTTTTATAGTGTAATTAGCTAACAGTTTTTACAATGGAGAGCCACCTAATTCCTGCTGCCATTCGTAAATATGTTTGCTATTTGATTTGACATTAAAATAAAATAAGAAAACTCTTTGAGAAATAAAAGTTTATTTGAAAACATACAAGCCTATAAAAATAATTAAATGCTTGTAATGTATTTTTGTTGTTTCCATTGTAAACTTCATGTTTTTATTGAGGAAGAAATGTTTCAGTACTTCTTGACCTAATTATTTTATTTTGTAGTTCATAAACTATCCACTTTTCTATTAAAATTTTACAGTTACAGATTTTCTGTTGGAGTCAGCAGAGTTTCCAACACAACAGATGAGTTCTTCTGGTCAGACGGATCTCTCACCACCTGGACGCTGTATGACAAGTTTAATACCGGTGATGACTTGCTGTATGGGACTCTTTCCAGCAATGACTGCTTTCATACCACTGTTGTTTACAAGGAGTTTCTAAACAGTCTTGGCTGCTCATATAACTCTGCTGGCTTCATATGTAGCATGCAGTCATTAGGTGAGCTCATAGCAATATAACAATTAAATGAGAAAACAATATGTTTCCTGTTATTTTTGTGTCGTCTAGTTGTGAAATTTTTATGCGATTCTTGCATTATAGACCAGCCACAAATATACCAAGGATGTGCCGACATGCAAGCTCAATCGGCTTCAAGCTCCGATGTATTTACACAGCATTCTGGGATGACATCCACTTATTGCGGACAGTATTGTCTCACGGCAGGCACTCGATATTCTGCTGTTCAAGGTATTGAGTTTTAGTAGAGAAACTTATTTTTCAGGCACTGTTTTAAAAAGTGAATAAAAATAATATTGGAAAGAATTAACACCAGCAAGTATTTTAATGTTTTATCAAATGGGGGAATAATGATGTTATCTTCTGTTTTTTGTGCACCATTTACTTTTTAATCCAACTTTCTTGTTTTTTTTCTGTAGATCAAACTTGTCAGTGTATTGATGATATCAACTCATTAACAATGGTCGACAGAGTTGAATTCTGTGGAGACAGTTGCAGTGGCTCACTTCACCAGGACTGTGGTGGTGCTCTCCATTCCAGCATATATTCTGTTGGTGAGTTCTCTTGTCATCCTGCCAACTCTGTTCTCATGTTCTGGGCTGATTGTCAAACACAATACATTGTCGCAGGTTAACATCAGTTGTTTACATTTTCAGACTATTTCCCTGCCGAGTCTTGCCTGGCCCTGTACTACAGTGGACACTGGGACAATAGCCAGTATATCCTAAACCCAGGTCTTAAATATGGGGTAACTCAGGAGGCTACAGAGACATGTGTTATGTCAGGTATGTTTCTTCACTTTATTTTGAAAATTTTAATTACTTTTAAATTACAAAATCATTTGGGATTTAATTTTTTTAAATTAAAAACATAATTTTTAACTTGAATAATATATGTGCTATATTACTTATTTAATTATACTGCGTAACGTTTGAAATAAAAGCTCAGCTGTTAAGTGAACATCGTCTTCTGAATACATTGTATAGACAACTCTGATGGATGCGAGAGTGGATGGATTGGTTTTATGAATCGATGTTACTATTTCTCTCAAGACGCCGTGACCTTCGATGAAGCATATAACTACTGCCTCTCTAGGAATTCTCTCATTGTCTCCATTTCCCACAACTCATCTGAAGCTACCTTTATTGAGAAAAGCATCAAGAGTAATTATTATTATTGTTCTGTTTTTATAAGCATGTTTATGTACAATATTGAGCATCAAAGTTTCATAAAAAATATAGGGTAATTGCTTATTTATGTTAAAACTTCAATATAGCCATAAATATTGATTTTTCTGCGCTGCTGCAAATGTTTTTCTATTGTAATGATTTTTTCATTTTTTGTATGAAATTGCCAATTGATGTAGCAAAGGCTTTATTTGCTTCTATCACAACATTTAGGTAGAAGTGAGTTTCGTTCCACAGAGAACTTTTATGTTGGTCTTTACCGAATGGATGAAGGTAACTATGCAAGTTCAGGGTTTGCATGGGTTGACTCCGGCACCAACAGCTTTAGACGATACTCTGCATCCTGGGATCATAACTATGCTTCCAGGAGTTGTGTTGTCATGGTACGATCAGACAACTATGCCTGGACTAATGTTGAATGCGATACAAATGCAAGCTTTATATGTCGATCGGATCCCATTGGTAAGTATAGTTATAGTTCTATGTATATTATATAAATGCAGTAATTCTGAGCTTATTATACATTGATGTGAAACTAACATATTTGTCAAAAAGAATGGATAAAAAGTCTAAAGAATAGCATTATGCTTTTAAAGTTTCTCTTCAGTTCAGTTGTTGAGCAGCACCATAATCTTTTGCCTTTTAAAATTTTAGATAATTTATTATCTTTACTTTTTTTAAGTATATCAACAATCCCTTGATTGATGGTTTGGTATAACATATTTTAACAATTATCAGATGAAATGAAGTGTTCTGTCCCACCATCATCAGCTGAAGCTGGGGTAAACTTCAATTACCATCGGCTGAGTAACACTTTGTGTCGAGAGATCTGCCAGGGAGAAGGTTACGACTACGCAGTGACACAGGCAGATAACTGTCAATGTCACAACGCTTCATCTGTTGTTGGGTTGAGTCACGTGAACCTCGCTGAGTGCAATATTCTCTGTGCTACTCACAAGTATCAGCAGTGTGGTGGCACTAGTAAAGCAATGGTAATCCATAGCGGTGAGTAAACTAACCAACTAACATGTTTGTTACTGCTAACCAACTAGCTGCTTGATACCAAGGTGCAGTATCTGTAGGTCTTGTTGCTTGTAGCATAGTTTGGGCTCAGTGGCACCTTTTAAGGCATAGGTATAGTTATGTTATGACAGTTTTCTATCATTTGTGATAAAAGAATTTAGTGTGGCTTGCTTATCTGTTTCAAACCAAAATGGCAGTTTTAAACTGTTTGTATTTGATCTTTAATGCATTAAACTTACAGATCCTTCATTTTTGTTGATTTTATTAAAGGTTCTGCTTGTCCTTATGGTTGGACGTTGTTTGATGACAAATGTTTCAAGATGTTTTCTGGACTGGCTGTAAACTTTTGGCATGCAAAGGAATATTGTAGTCATTTTTCTTATGGTATTCTGTATGAAGCAAACAAGTTCTCTGGAATTTCACTCACCGACCTTTGGTAAGCATAAATCAGCCATTTACATATTATCCCACAGAAAACTATAGTAGCACCAATGTTCATGTATTTAACTATGTATACGAGCTAGATTAAGCTTAAAAATCCAGCATTGAACTATAGTGACAAGCAAGGTTAATATCAGTTATAAATGTTGAACTAACTTTAGGTCTATCGATGATCCGCCATTGGCTTGGATCAATGCTTTTCGGACTACGCAGACGACTAGTTATTTTCGGTCAACTGAGAGCTCTGCGACGCTCACAAACACCAACTTTCCTGGCGGTACAAGTTTCACTTCTACATCAGAGCAATGTGTTGGTATTGACAAGTCTGGTGCGTGGACACTGCATGACTGTCAGCTCAATCTTACGGCTGTGATTTGTCAACAGAACCGTGGTACGTATCTGGATATTGCTTCTATAACTATTACTATCTAGTAATGCTAATATCACATTTATATCCAAGGTTTTCGATTAAGTCTTGTAAACTTTGCTATACACAGTTTTCCAACAGTAAGTTTGAGAGTTACTGATTCTACTATAATCACGATACATTTAAATAACACCCCCTTACTCTTCTCTACCCATATTATGCTCTCCTCTCCCCCCAATACTCTCATTTTTAAGTTAAGGAAATTTCACAATTTTTATGGTGGTTGGCAAAATGCTAGCTATTGGAATACATTTAGGCACTGGTTTGTAAGAAATAGGTTCATAGTATCGGAATCTGCTCTAGCTTACTTATTTTTAAATTATTATGTGATGTTGTAGGACCAATTAAGAAAGCTGCTACATCTCATGACGATATCACGATATACACTGGGTTACCAGAAAAGTACTTATTGTATACCCACAGTCATGAGCATGTCACAAACCTCACTGAAGTTGGAATAGTTGGTGAGCATAATCAAGTTTACTTTAGTCTAACAAATGTACTATCTCCTGCCTGCAAATGTGCTATATAGTGTCAGCTAGTTTTACCTTGTCAAAATTTTGCCATATTGCGATTATGTATTATATTTTGCTACATAATATAGAATAATGAGAAAGCAACACTTCTCTACTTTTTGTTGCCTAGTAGACAAGGGCTTTCCTACACTGCTAAGTAGGTTAATGCTGCTATGTTGTTTATTAGTTTAACTACATTGTTGATTTTTTGTAGATTATTCTAGTGGGAATAAGTGTGAAGATGGACCTGATTGGCTGTGGAGTAATGGAAGTTGTCTTCTTTTGAGAGCATGCAACTCTCCTGCCCACTGTCTGTCCGCATGTCAAGAGATAGGCGTGCCCCGCGCTGTAATACGCTCTCTTGAGCAGGACACATTCACCAGTGATATGCTGCAATACTATCAACCTTTTCACCATGTCGCCTCAACATACCAGTCTGATGCAAAGTGGAGCATATTTGGTGGGTACCTCTTTGTTTATTGCTACGATTACTGTTATGTTAAATACGCATTGTTTAAATTTGATAAAATGGTAATCTTGCAAACAAGATGAGGTAGAATAAGTAATAAGAATTAAGTTTAATAAATTGACAAGACATGTATGAATTTAACTTCTTATCTTATTTGTGACTTTGTCAAAGTACTTAATACTACTTACCTACGTGTAGTTCTACTATTATTAGTTTTTTTTTTACTTGAAATATTTGTATGCTTTCTTGTCAATATATATATATATATATATATATATATATATATATATATATATATATATAATTTATGATACCATTTGATGAGGTCAATTACCCGCCACCCAATCAGGACGTGGCGTTGAAAAGTGAGCATTTGATAAATGCAGAATGTGATTCTGGATTCTTGTAATATTTTTAAAAACCAATTTAAACAAGTTACAAAAATAGAGTTAATCTGTATTTTGATTTTTGTTTGATGCTTTAATTTTTTGCCATCTAAACTTAATTTCATTATGCACTGTATTTTTATATAATATGCTATTGTATTGTTGAAAAGTTTAGTAAATTTTATTATACTCGTAGTTTTACTAATTTTAATATTTTAAAAGTTTGAGTTTAAGCATTATTCATCACTGATTACTATAATCAGTAAATTATTTAGAAATTTAATTTACTTCTTTCATTGTTGATCCCATTTACAATTTGAGAAGACTGTTATATGCTCCTGATGACAAATAATATATTTTAATAATTTCAGTATTGATAGCTAGATATAAAAACACAAACAAAGCTGTCAGTAGGAGGCTCAAATGTTTAACAAAATTGCATTAATAAAATGAGAGCAATGCTTTTAGTATGTAAATTAGAATGTAGCAATTTAATGGCTGTTACATGAATTAATTGCACTATCACATTATTCAGCTCCTCCATTTCCTGATAAGGACCTAATAAAATCCATGTTAATGTTCTCTAATTTACTACAATAATTGAAGTCGTGACATATATCATTATTGGTCTACACTATGCTTACACTATTGTGTCTAGAGGTGTCATACTTTTTTATCATATCTGACACTTTCTTCATTACTTCTGTCCTCAGCGCTTGAGATGGTTCTTTTACAGTCTGTCAATATAATATATTATTGTGCTAGTTTTTTTCAGAAACTCTTAAAAGCAAATATTTAATGTGAGTGAACAGTTTTTACATTATGTATCCTATTGAGATCTATACTAGTAGTCTTGTAGATTAAACTTATATATATGTAATGTACATATCATATAATGTCACCTGTGTTAAGACAATTGCCATCAATTTAGTAAGTTGTAGTTTTGATATATGCAAGTCTTTATATAAGTTCTGTATGGCATTCAACTCCTGCTCTAGTTCCAATCGCTCATTCTAATGAATTAGAATGAAATATTTATTATAACTAAAAGAATATCGTTTGCAAATTAAGCATTGATACATAACCTTGATTGGATGTGAATTAATAACATGGTAGTAGTAGAATTATATGGCTATCAACAAAAGTTGACAATTCTTTTAAAGATAGTCATAAAATCAGTACCAATGGCTACTAAAGTTATGATATATGACACGATATTTTACTTACTGCTGACTTATTCTGTAAGACCCTCGTAATCCACATTTTCTCGCCTTTAGTGAACACAGTGAATGAACACATTGCAGTTGCACTAGCAGACATGCCAATTCAGTAAATCTCTGCTAAATTAACAATTGTGGCTGACGTGAGTTCAATTTGTGACTTTGTGTCAGCGGAGTTATGTTTTCTAATTGTTAGGACTGGTGCAGTCAACAATGTGTTGCAATTAAAAGTTTGATTAGTCATTGTAAAAAATTTGAAATGTAAAATGTAATAGCCCAAAGAATGCCAAACAATGTGATTTTTTTTCCCCAACATAATTTTGAATACTTTCTTGTCTATCTAGAAATTTTACAACTCTCAGCTTATCTTTTGTTATTTGTCCATTGTGTATCAGTCAAATTGAAAAATTTTAATTTTGGATAAATAAATGTATGATCTGCAAAGAAGATGGTTGTGTTTTTTTTATATTTATTATGATTTTACCTTCAAGATGATATAACCATTTTGTATCTTTTAGGTATATTTGATGTTGGGTCTAGTGGAAATATGTTGGCCTTTGATGGATCTTACTGGGCTGATCAAGACAATGGTGTATTAAACTCGTACAACAGCAGCCAAACATCTTGGGGAATACATTCTTCTAACATCTTTTATGGAATACAATTGGCTGAAAGTTCTGACTTCTATGGGAAATATTTAATGACCAGTGACAGTGCTGACTTCACTCTGTGCGAGAAGAGACCTGGTAATTGTTTTAGATATGCTTGATGAATCTTTTACAGAAGAATTATGCTCACCTAATTTTATTAATGTTGAGGTGATGTAATGCAGTTAAATCGATATTGAGGTGTAGATTAGGTGAATATTTCAAGTTGAAGGATTATTTGTTGAGAGAATATCTAGGACATCTAGGACTATCTTTAGTGTCCCTTTCCCTTTAACTATTATCAACTTTTCAAAGCCATGTAGCGTTAAGGGGCTACAAGCTTTTCTTAATTGCAAATTCTAACAAAGTTTTACACGAAAGCTATTGGAAATTAGTATTCAATAATAACCTTAGCATATGTGCAGAAATTTAATCAATCACCAGAAACCACTTTTAGACAGTTTTACACAACCTCCAATTTTAAATATTCTTCTTAAAATGCCTCAAAACAATAAGGGGTAATAAATTTGCATTTAGCTCTTAGGCCTGCATGAAATAAATATCGGCATCATGCTGGATGGAAATTTATCAAAACAGTTGACAAGCACACAATGTTTTAATATTTGTAATTTCTACATTGAGACTGTACATATATTGAATTTCTTACACTTAAACTTTGTAAATACTAAATGGTAATAATTGAAAGTTGCAAATAAGTTTCCCTGCCTCACCTAATCAAGTTTTTATAGGATTTAAAACTATTTTGGATCCGTAATACACATAGATATGTTTATTTGATAAATCTCTGCCTATAGTAGGTAGCTAAAAACAGTGAAAATTTTACTTAATTTAGTTTAAACTATTTGTAATTATATGATTGATTATAAGAAAACATCTTGATTTTCTTTTACTTTGGAGACTAGCATGTAAATTGATAATTTTTTAAAAATATATAAACAATTTTTTCTTTGATATTTGCTTATTAGATAAATGGTTCTTTTACTTTTTAGCATTTCTGGGCTGTTACAATATAAGTGCAGTGAATTATTCATCAATAGAAACAGCTTACAAAGTCACATATCAGCCAAATACTCTGTATTTGTGTGTTGAGTCATGCAAGGCCCGTCAAAGGACCATTGCTGGTATTACAGGTAAGGGAAAGTTTCCTTCTACTTTTCTTATATTTTACGCTCTCGTATCTGTTCAAGGTTTGGGATGAATGAAAATACAGTCATTTGACACTTCAAACTCTTGTATTTCCAGGGTCAGTGTGCTATTGTATGGATGAAACAGCTGGGATCCTAGAGTCTGACCAAGGCAATTGCTGGGGTCGCTGTGACAATACCGTAGAAGGCACAGATGTGTGTGGTGACTTTGCTAAAAGCAGTGTTGTTTACTATAACATTTGTAAGTAAGGCTTTGGCTCTTTAGAAAATCCTAAGCATTTGAAAGCTACAAAATAAAGTAACAGTTTTTGATAAACAGAAATTGCTGATTGCCAGCTGTAAACAATACGACTTGAGTGTATACCTAGCTCAGTGCTATTTATTGTATCTTAGTATGTTTTTTAATCTGTTGCTTTATTACGCTCATGAACTAAGTTTACACCAGCATCTATTAATTCAAAACTCATTTTCTTCCAAACCATTTCTTTTTAAGGCAGGTGGAAACTTATCTCCAAGCATGTACATTTACATCATAGCTATAATAAACATAATTTTGTGGGCTGCTGTAATAAGAACTATATTATGATTTGTGTTACAGCTGCTGGGGACCACGAAGTCAGGGCTCCAAGCTGCATCTTGTTACAGCAAGAAGGGGCAGTTATATCAGGACAGTACCAGCTCTCGTTGTCTGAAGATAATGGAACGAGGAATGTTTACTGCAAGCAAAGTATGCTGTTTTTTCTATTTAGCTCATTTTATACTATTTTATACTATTACTGTCAAGGTTTAACTATGGATTAAAGTTTAGCACAGCCAAACTCACATGTATTTTTCTGAAGATATTAACTCTTTGATAACAGTTTATTTTTATTTTTCGCGGTTTGACTACATGTTAAAATTATTTCACCCTGTGTCATTTTGCTCCATTCCTCACTGCTACATTTTCTGGATTTTAATTTTTCTAATACCTTAATAATCTACTGGACAGTAGACAATGCAATATTGTAAGGGCTTGAATTTTTTCAATTAATTACTTAATGTGCACTACATTTCGTTATCTAATTATCAGTTCTAGTTTTTCTTTTATTGTATTTATTTTATTTTATTAGACATCACATTATTGTAGATTAATTTTATTTTATTTCCGTTGTGATAAATCTTTCTGAGAAATCATGCTTATTTTTATTGTTTTATATTGGCTACTGCAGTTGGACAAGACTATGGAGATTTTTTGACTGGTGTAGAAGGTAATATCTTTTTTTCTTTTTCTTCAACACATAGCGGATATGAAGCAGAGAAAGCTAGGTAAGAGGTCACTGTGATACACAATAACTATTCTCTTCTAATATTCATAACTCTTTTATTTACTACTACAGTATTATGACAAATGAGTTTTATTGTGCACAGAACATGTTAGGTAGTTGAGTTAGTACACAAAGAGAGAGTACGTGAAATCAGCATAATATACATGAAATATTAGGTATTCAACTGAAAGCTTTTTATAGCTTTTTCTCTGAAAGCTCTTATAGTAACAATGTTATACAATTACAATGGATGGGCTTTTAGGGTAGAAGGGCATGTTTTATTTTAGAAGATTTTTGCTAGATGTTTTTGTTATGAAACATATTTATATTTTTTCAATATATTTTTTACCAAATTTTAATCTTCATTTTAAAATATTTATTCAAGGACCTTTGTAATCAATAGACCCACTACAAAGACTGGAGGGTTGGTGCCTAGTTTCATAGTTTTTGGTTGATGGTTGACCTATAAACTTACAAGTTTATGCTTAAATGCTATTCATTGTTTGTATAAATGTGCAGGTGCAATTTTTATAATATAAAGAATGCAATATGTGTCAATAGGAATTTTACTTTGCTATTAATATGTAACTTTACTATTTAGCTGTCACTTTTAGTACCTAATAGTCTAACAAGTCACTGCTTGACAGGTACTGAAGTCTCAAATAAAAACTGTATGTCTAAGGCTCTAAGCTGTTTAACCATGGGTTGTATAATTTTGCTATGCTGGATCTAAGATAATATTTTTCTCCTTGAAGGTTATACAGACCATCTGCCTGGTGGCCAATATCTTCTGGACTGTCCTCGTATTCTTATTGGTCGGTTTTTTTCCCTGAAAACTATGTAGTAGTTGCAATACTCAGTCAAGGTATGTAATAGGTTAACATTGTAATTTGTGTAGCAAACAGCTTGACAAGTAATAAAGTGTAGTAATTTTTGTTCCTGTGTTCAACTGCAGTAAATAATTTTCAAAAGTTGTTTGACTCAATACTAGTTGCAGCAGTTTTCACTAGTAAATTAAAGCAAAAAATATGTTCAATTTTCATCACAACCACACACGCACACCACACGCACACCACACACACACCGCATGCACATCATATGCACCATACACATCATATACATCATACACATCATATATATCATATATATCATATATATCATATATCCTACTTGCAGGACACGGAGAAGAGCTGGATGGTTTCAGATCTTACAGTGGAATTTATTCTGAGAGCTTTCATCTGTCTTACTTTTATAATGGAGGCTACTTTATATACTTTCCTGTAAATAATGTGTTAATTTATTAAAAGTTATAATGCTCTTTATTTGTTCTGTTGAATTTGTTTAATGTTCAGTATATGAATGTTGATATTTGCATATTTTCATGCACATAATTTTATATGTTAAAAAAATAGAGATATCTTATTATAATTGATAGGATCTTAATGGGCCAGCTAATCGAGGGACTGTCGCTATGAGTGTTCTTAATCAACCAATCATAGCGTCTTATATAGAATTGGGGTTTCACTGGTCAGATGGTGTCTCTGGCGGAAGGTTTGAAGTTGTGGGGTATTCTGTTTCTTTACTGTATGATGGTAAGATATTGTCTAGTAGCTGTATTTTTTAAAAATATTGTTTGTTTTTTAACAAACCAGTTTTGTTTCTTGGTGGTCTTTTTCATCAACACACGGCATTCAGATCTTCTGATCTCAAGATGTGTCTAATTTACTACATCTACTTACGACCTCCTTCATTCATTTATTTGCTGCCATATATTTAATCTATTGAAATGCCTTCTGGTATATCTGGTCTATTCTTTTATATAGCAAATATGATCACTTTACTACCAAAGTTGTTTCTGCTTTTTAAATATATTTATTAACCTAACTTTTGTTTCTTTCCAGAAACTTTTTTATTTGTTGAGCCCATCAATATAAATTTTATATTTAGTAATTTTTCTACAATTCTCATAGCTGAATAGGTCTTGTAAACACTCTGCTTATATTTTCCTAATCCTCTTTCTCTTTTTTAATTCATCCCCTCAGCAATCTCTGATACAATACATATATCTGGTAGGCTGGTGCTGGTCTGGTCTGGTCTAGTCTGGTCTGGTCTGGTCTGGACTTCTTGTGGCATCACTTTGCTAGTTTGTAAATTGCTTTTCCTCTTCTATACTACCTAGCATTTATTCTGGCATCTTCTCCTACTTTAGTCACATTCTTTGATATCATTTTGCACATCTGCAAGCTTGCTGAAGTATACCAATTTTTTGAAAATACTTCTTTTTATGAACATTTACTTATCTTTTTTATTTTTTCCCACCACCACTCATCACTGTTTTGATATAATATATATAATAACTGTGATACGATTGTGATTTTGGATAATTACAGTTGATACTCGAACTACATCCGGGTACTCATACCATATACCCAATAACACTCGACTCAGCTGGAACGAATCCTTAGAGTATTGTAAATCTTTGAGTCCAAGTTCAACTTTAGCTGTTATTGATAATGATCGAGAAAACGATTACATATTAAGGTGAACATTGGTTACTAGTTAATAGTTTTTACTGTATTGCTTTCTCACTGAACTGTACCCATTTCTATTCTTGTAATATGTTATGTATAATATATTGTATGCTATTCATAGTATTATGTGTAATATGTAACGAAAAATATGTGTCTAGTAATATGCTTTGCAAAATATGTTTAAAATACTATCAAAAAGCTACTTTTTTTCAAGTTTTCGTAATCAAGTATAATTAACAGAAGGGCATTTCTAGGCTTTTAAACTTGATGAATTAAGTTCAGCAATGATTAAAGAAAGATGGGTAGAATTAAAATTAATACGAATTGATGACTGAAACTAAACTAATACTTTCTCTGTTTGTCTATATTTATATGGTAACAGCACCTGTAGCATGTCGTCCATGCAGGGTTTAAAAGCTGGATTGTTTTTAGTCGCCTTTTTAAAAGGATAATTAACCTCATACTAATAGCATATTATACAACTGAAACTAATAGCTATTTGAACAATTTAGATATAATGAATCAGCTGTAATATGTATTCTGTAGCTACTTGGCAGATGTAATAGGAAATACAACTGCGTTGTCACCAACTCCTGATTTCATTGGTTGGCTGGGAGTCAAAGTAGAGAGTGAGCAGTATCTTACCACTCACGGCGCTAGTCAGACCTTCTTTAGTGAGTATCTTTCACCTCAGGAGTTATAGAAGAAGAAATTATTTTTCATCATGAAGCTTGAGCTCCAGTTGTTTGATTTAGCATAATATTAATATGAACTTTATTATATGATAAATGCTATGATGTAAGAGGAAGGAGCATTTTTCTAGGAAGATGTTAAGTGCAGTTAAATGTTATTTGGTGGTGCCCCTTCGTATCATGTATCTCCGTACATTATACCAGTAGAATGTATTATTGTAATGTACTATACTGGTTGCAAATAAATAAATAGCCCATTTCTATTTTTTCACTGCTCTCAGAAAGTTCTAGATAGCTAAAGACATTTCATAGTTGCATTTTGAATTTTTTTATAAAATATGGTTTTAAAAATTATTTTATATAATATTTTATAATGTGTAATCGTAGTTCGTGCAAATGAAGTGCGCAATATGTTACTATGTATCAAACTTCATGCATATGGTTTTATGATGGCATAATCGGGTTATTTCAAAGGCTAGATTTGTTGAGCTAATATTACTTGTATATCAATCAGGTTTTAAACACATACATTTTTGTTATAATGGTTAATTAATATACCTTTCAACTGTTAGAGTGGGCACCTGGTCAGAGTGGTTCAGCCAAAGAAGGTTGTGTATATATCGATGAGTTCGGCAACTGGACTATTGGCAACTGCAGTGAACTACATGTACCAATATGTGAAATGCCATTTACTATACCCTCCGCTCCTGGTAAGATGTGTGCGCTCTGACTGGTTATACAAATTATACTGAACTTGGTGATAATTTTATTCGTTGTTGAGTTATGACATCATTTTTATATATTGCTTCTTGAAATCAGATGGCGATAAAAACAGAATATTCATTTTATTTATAATATACTCGGTGTATCAAGTTTTATTGATGTCATGCCATATTTTATCCGTAGGTGAAGAAGTGTATATGGGATGTTACTTTGATTATACAACTGTGGCTGATAGAAACTTTATTCCCAGATCCAACACCTCCACAGCCTATGACTGCATGGAGCATTGCTTCTCATTAGATGCACTATATGCATCACACAACCTCAAATGTATGATCAATATTTTTCAGTTTTATTTGTGAGTTGCTCTATTATTTACATAATTTTTCAAGTGTACTGTTATTATATACCTTGTATTATTTCTGGGTGTTTGAAAACGTTTAGATTTTTTTTATAATTTGAAATCTATAATTTTAATGTCATCATAAAAAGTATTATTGAATGAAAACATCTCAATATTTATTTTCAAAATTTCTCAGGCTCATAATTATTTTGAAATTGTTTTAAAATGTTTCAGTTTTACAACTTTATTTTAGTTGCTGATGATAACTGTGCCTGTGCAGACCATTTCTCAGGCTATGCCAAACTAGATGATGAAGTTTGTGAATCATCAGAGCCACCCTCTGCTAACGTAGCCTTCCGCTCTGTTTACCAAGCTTGGAGTAAGTCTGTCATTACGGCTATAATTTATTGTAAAATAAGGCATCGCAGCTTGAACATGAATTTGATTTCGGCAATAATTACATAATTTAGCAATTTTGTATTTGTAAAAATCTATTTTATGTCCAACTCAGACATTTTTGGCATTTATTGCTTTTTTCTCATATTGTATTTACCTTTCTTATTTTGAAATGCAGACCTGTGGACTATTCAGGTTTTTAAACTAGTAATTTAGTGTGAGAATATGATGCTACCTGAAACTGCTAAAATAGTGTAACTCACAGGAACTAGTGTCACTATTCATAAACGTTTAAATGTAAATAGTTTTTGTAGTTTTGGGAGAAAATTTGAATTGATCATAAAATATTAAGGCCTTGGTGTGGTAGCTCTGCTTATGCAATATTTAGTGCGCAATTAGCATTTACAAAGATGCACTAGTTTATGGGTAGGGAAAAATTCAGTTGTTGAGTTATTGTCACTGAATTATTCAACTTTCCGTTCTATTCTGATGCATAACTCCAATGTTACAATTTATTGCTGTTTTAGGAACTTATTGCCCACCTCATGGAAATGTCAGCAACTCAGTCAACTATACTAACATACACGCTGTTCACAACTATTCCAAAATAAATACTCAGCTATTATTCTCATGTGTTGATGGATATAAATTGAATACAAACACTGGTCCAACTGTTTGTGATCCTCGGACTAGAGCATGGACACCAGCCCTTACTTGTATTGGTAATGTCATTTTTAGTCTCTTCTATCAAGTCTAACATACCACTGGCTGTCTCATGTTCAGTATGCACACATATTTGTTTTTATCACAATTACTCTTGAGAGTGTGTATTTTCTTGTTTTGCCTCGTCTCGAGATTTTCAACTTGTGTTATTTAACGCTGTTCAACAACCATAACATGTTAATGATGCGCTCAAGAATTATATTATACGCAGTTAATTCTTGTGATATGTTTACAGACATTGAATGTAGCAATGTCATACCGACGACGGAGAACCTGACAGTGAGCAGTGCCAACCGAGGCTATCTAGCGACAATAAACTACACGTGTCTTACGGGTCACTACTTCTCAGACAATTCCTCTGTGCACACTAGTGTCTGTGTATCCAGTGAAGATTGGTCTATTACTGAGCCACAGATATGTTCCCGTGAGTCATCATGTAAACATTCCATACTTTTAAAGTATGTTTTTCAGAGAGAACATAGGTATACATGTTTCTGTACATCCTCACCTATAAGCCTTAGGGCCACACGGTGCGTATTTTCGCATGCGAAAATTGAAATCACAAGTAGCAAAGGTGTCCACTGCAGTGTCAGTGATGCGTGATAAATAAAGCTTTCATTTTTAAATCGCACTCGCTTTCAATAAAACGCAATTTACTGGAATGTAGCACTAAAATTAAGAGATTGGGCTCGCTGAATAATTACCAGCCAATTATGTGAAGACGACAGAGACAATCGTACTTGCGTTGAGAATGCTGAGCGACAAGTGCGAATGTTTTCTCAACGCGTACAGTGGACACCTTTGCTACTTGTGATTTCAATTTTCGCATGCGAAAATACGCACCCTGTGGCCCTAGGCTAACCGCTCTGCCCTGTTCGGGTAGCGGGTGGCTGCCAGAGGCCTCGCTCAATTAGGCTTTTTAACCTAACTCTGTTCTGACCATTCAGAATTTCTGTCATTACCTATAGACTAGTTTGCCATTTCTTTAGATATCCAAATCAAATTTTAGATGGTTAGAATTTTTAAACTTGAAGCTAGACTTTTTAGCTAAGTGAATGTCAGAACATGGCTCTAAATTCTGCATAGTCTTAAAGCAGCAAATATTTGAACTAACACTGCTGCCGTAATTTTGCTTAGTTAGTAAGAAATAAACAGCGACTGCTTGTAATACAAATAGCAAACATGTAATTCAAGGTGGCACACAGAAAGTTTTTTTTATATTTTGTAAGTTCCTGTAAATATGAAAATAGTATTGGTGGCTGCTCATTTGTTTAGTTATATTATACAACTATTTGTACATAGTTATAATTAACATCATTTCTTGATTGTCTCTCTCAGCTATAAAGTGTGATGAGCCGGAGGAGGTAGCTGGTACAGACATGAATATAGTTGGTGTACATTACCCTCTGCCAGTACACTATGACTGTGTTCTTGGATATGCAATCAATCCCGGGACAACAATCTCTGGCCGTGAACGTCAAACAATGGAGTGTCTAGAGAATGGGGAATGGAACTTTACTGCACACAGTCCGTGTCTACACAGTGAGTATCATGGCATCTGATTGGAAATGTGTTTTGAGAAATATAGGAGGTTTTGCTATGAATAGTTATACTGAAACCAAAGTGGTTTTAGTAAATCCCTTCATCGTCTTCAGGCTAAGTTAAGACACAGATATGTTTATTAGTTATTTAGACTACTATATGGTGTTATCACTTCTATATCCAACTATTTCAAATGTGTTACAATTTCTTCTACTTGCTATTCTTATGTTAAATTTACTCACTGTTTTGAAATTCAGTTTCAGGAACAGTTTTACGTAATTTATGTATATATTTAATGATTATCTGTCAAAAGCAGTTAAAAAGAAATTAAAGTACATGTTTTATTAGCTTCATACTTGGTTATATTTACCTTGCCTTTAAAACTCATGTTTTTGCATGCTAAGTGAAGTTTTCTTTGCTTTTAATATTGCATGTATTATATATTTTAACTCTTTTAGAAAAAGTGTGTCCAGTACTGAATATTTATGAAGCTGTTGGTAACACATCTAATATAGAGTATGAGACTGTAGTAGAGTTTACATGTAACACTGGATTTCTATTAGCTCATGGTAGCACTCAAGAAGATATGATTGCAACTTGTTTACACACAGCTCAGTGGGATAAAGTTGTACCAGACTGCAGAGGTGAGTGTAGAAGAAGACAATTTCTATATCCATGCAGGTTGCTGCTGAAATGTCGCTGTATTGTGCTGTGTAGGGGATGTGTATTAACATAAAATTATAACATTGAATTCTATTGTACTGAACTGTAATTTATTTGGTTTAGTGTTGTTTTTTAATGTATTTAATTGTATTATATTTTGTTGCATTTTATTGGATTCTCTTGTAGCTGTAATGCATTCTATTATATTATGTTATATTGCATTGTATTATGTTGTAGCTGTATTATATTATATTGTAGCTGTGCAGTGCACCAACACATCTGCTACATCAGCTAATCTAACAGTAGCTGTTGGTGATTTAAGTTATCTGTCATCTATAAACTATACATGTGATGATGGTCACTATTTCCCTGATAACTCTACATTCCATTCAAGTATTTGTGATGCTGCTGAGACCTGGACACTCACAGGAGACCAACTCTGTAGTCGTGAGTTGAATATTTTAATTTAACTCTAATATACTAATATTTTTTATTGGGGACTGTAATGCAAATTAACCATGAACAGTTTAATTTTAAATTAATTTTCTTTTGAATCAATAAGAGTTTCTTACTTTATGTGAAACTTCTGAGTGCAAAATATTTTAAGACACTTTTTACAAAATAATATAAATAAAAAGATTTTCGCATAAGGCAGTTTTTTTATGCGCATAAAATTGTTGACGCCAATAATATACAAGCTTATGATTTACTTAGCACTACTTTATACCATCGTAAAGCTGGATATATACTCAATATACGCGAAAGTTATGTTCTGTGTAAAAATTTATATAATTTATGTGTAAGCAAAATGTTTAAAATATGTCATTTACGCTTTTAAGCTTAGTGGGTAGTGCAGAACTCTTCTATTAGAAAATCTATTCAGATCACTACTCAAAGTTGATTGAATAAAGATTTGAAGTCTTTCAGACTTTAGCAAACCTCTTAAAGATTAGACCTTTGAGTTATCTCCTTTTTTTCACAGCTATAAAGTGTGATGAGCCTGACGGGGTAGCTGGTACAGACATGGATATAGTTGGTGTACATTACCCTCTGCCAGTACACTATGACTGTGTTCTTGGATATGCAATCAATCCCGGGACAACAATCTCTGGCCGTGAACGTCAAACAATGGAATGTCTAGAGAATGGAGAATGGAACTTTACTGCACACAGTCCGTGTCTACACAGTGAGTATCATGCCAACTAATTCAGCCATATTGTAAATGTTCTTGCTTACTCTGTGGAGAACTCAGCTTAGCAGTTGGGAAGACAACTTTAATAATGTCCATTAGTTTTGTTTCAGTTCAAATAAATACTTTTTTGTATGTGTACAAAAGGGCTCCCGTTATAAAATATATTAATAGAATGTGACTCACTGCAAGATTTTTAAGGCAAAGCCTGTTTATTGCTGAAAGTTGTTTCGTCTGCTAGAGAAGCAGGTGTGACAATAACCTATAATAAGCCAATATCAATAATCCAACAACTCAAGTAATTGCAAACAATTTCAGCATACTGTATGCATTCAAAAGAGTTATAAGATAATGATAGCACCAACAATTGTACCATAAATAAACTGCTTTATAATAGCAGACAACTATTAGCAGATAAATAATAATAAAGGTACATCTGATCAACAGTTGGGTAATAATGAAGGCAATTATATACATTTGCATAATTTAAGCACTTGAAAATAATTAAATTATACTGAGAAGCTAGAAATAAGGTTTTTTTGCCACAATTTTATCTTTGACCATAGTTTTGTTCCTTGATTTATTGTCACATATTTTATAATTATAAAAGTTTAGGCAAGTTGTGTTCATGAATTTAATATATTCCATGGCTGATCCAGTATTATGACTCTTTATATCAGTCATTTTTGGTAAATTATCTTTGCTTAATTGTGTTCTTCTTTGGTTATACTACAAGTATTTCCTCACCTAGCATCTTACTTATAAAGTGCCTTTGCTTACTGAATTTACTTGGTGTGTTGCTAAATTCAGAATTATATGTACACCAGGGTAAATATTATCTACGATGTATAATATGTGTAATATATTATTGATCTATGTGTATTATTTGAAATATTACATATTTTATTGTTCACCACTGCGTATTTTAGAAAAAGTGTGTCCCGTACTGAATATTTATGAAGCTGTTGGTAACACATCTGATATAAAGTATGAGACTGTAGTAGAGTTTACATGTAACACTGGGTTTCTATTAGCTCATGGTAGCACTCAAGAAGATATGATTGCAACTTGTTTACACACAGCTCAGTGGGATAAAGTTGTACCAGACTGCAGAGGTGAGTGTAGGAGAAAACAATTTCTATATTCATGCAGGTTGCTATTGAAATGGGCGTCATTCCAAAGTTACGACCCCCAGCTAGATGGCCCCAAATATTACTCTCATATATATGTGTAGATGATATTAAAATGTATTTGACTAATTTAAACTTTAAAATTGAATGAATAGAATGTAGAAAAATAGTCTAAAAAATTACATTGTATTTGGATATGGCTTCAGTAAACTGTTAGAGCAATGGCTTCAATAAGTCATAATATTATGCATATGGTTTCAGTTATACATGTACACCTGTGCACATGAAACTGTAACTTAGAATCAAATTTCTTTAAATTTAATTTTTTAATTCCAAGTGTTTTTACGTAAATTCGTCTAAATTGAAGTAGTCCAGCAGGAAGTCGTCTAAGTGGAATATATTGATGGTCGTCTTTCTGAACTGAAACCGCTAAAATGTTGCTGTTATATATTGTAGCAGGATGTCTATTAACATGACATTATAACATTGAATTCTATTGTACTGAACTATAATGGCAGGTTTTGTATTAAAACATAACATCATGACCCTGTGTTTATAATTGTTTTCAACTGTAATGTAGTTTATTTTAGTATTGTATTATGTTGCATTTTATTCGATTCTCTTTTAGTTTTGTTATTTTATATTATTGTATTATTTTATGTTGTATTATCTTATATTCTAACATAATACGTATTATATTGTAACTATGTAACATTGTATTATATTATATTGTAACTATGCAACATTGTATTATATTATATTATAGCTGTACAGTGCACCAACACATCTGCTACATCAGCTAATCTAACAGTAACTGTTGGTGATCTAAGTTATCTGTCATCTATAAACTATACATGTGATGATGGTCACTATTTCCCTGATAACTCTACATTCCATTCAAGTATTTGTGATGCTGCTGAGACCTGGACACTCACAGGAGACCAACTCTGCAGTCGTGAGTTAATCTGTTGGTCATTTATACTAACTTTATTCTAGTTTATTAAAAATCAGATCAGTCTATTCTTATTCCATCTCATTTATATAACTTGTATCTGCATCTTT
This sequence comes from Bugula neritina, assembly GCA_964035545.1. Taxonomy (NCBI): domain Eukaryota; kingdom Metazoa; phylum Bryozoa; class Gymnolaemata; order Cheilostomatida; family Bugulidae; genus Bugula; species Bugula neritina. The sequence continues at coordinate 25,922,521 of OZ037765.1, forward strand.
TACTTAATAAACCTCCACAACATGTCATACTTTTAAAAATACAAGTATAAATCGGATTTTCTTAGCTCTGTGGGTATGGAAAGTTAAGCTGAGAAAGCACTAATTTTCATAGAGTACTATCCAATGGATAAAATCACTAATGCAATTATTTCATATTAATTTGTCAACACACATTTTAATGCCAATAAGCAATATATTTAGAAGAAAAACAATTTTTTTAATTCACATTTTAAATCCTAAAGATATGTTGTATTATAGCATTGTTACTGTACAAGCTTTAAAAAGAAAAACTATAAAAAGCTTTTAGTCTCTCTGTACTACTCAACCATTAATGTGTTCTATGCACCATAAAACTTGTTTATTAAAATCCTATAAAATACAATGTAGTGTCTCAAATACTTTGATGTCTGGAACTATTTTTTACTATTAAACAAAATTAAATTTTAAGAGATTATTTTTAAAACAGGAAATTGTTAACAATATAATATACAATATGTAAGACTGGTATTGTTATTTATTAAGTTTTATTTTACATATATGTGTGCTTGTATTGGTACCACAAAGATTGCAATATTTTAATTCAATTTCCATCCAGTTAATTCAATTCTCATCACAGTTTAAATTCAATTCTTGATAATGATCTCACATGATTAAAAAGATTTAGTGGCCGAAATACTTTTTACAGCACATAACCTGGATTTAGAGATATAAACATGTTGCAATTCAATATTTACATTAAACAGCCATCCAGTGTCCTGAGCCTGCAATTCTGACAAACACTAACAGGACTGTGGTTGGTACACACTTCTCCCATACTGTAAGCTATTTGTGTGACTTGGGCTATGCTACCTCACCGAATAATACCGCCAGTGGCCAGGAGCTCCAAGTGATGACCTGCCAATCTAATGGAAGCTGGTCTATTAAACCTCAACCTTGTCAATTCAGTAAGTTTTGCTAGAAACTTTATACCAGATAATAAACTGAAACCTTGTTGAAATCTTATCATTTAGCAGCTGCCTGCATTTGATCTCTTTTTGTGAAATAATCCAATCTTCTGTGGATTGTTGTGATTTCAAGAACTTTCTTTATGCTAATAGCATGTGATATGTTATTATAATATAATATATTTCAATTGTTTTTTAGAAAAAGTGTGTCCAGTACTGAATATTTATGAAGCTGTTGGTAACACATCTGATATAGAGTATGAGACTGTAGTAGAGTTTACATGTAACACTGGATTTCTATTAGCTCATGGTAGCACTCAAGAAGATATGATTGCAACTTGTTTACACATAGCTCAGTGGAATAAAGTTGTACCAGACTGCAGAGGTGGGTGTAGGAGAAGGGTATTGCTTTAACAATCTATGATCATATTGTATTATGCTCTGTTGTGTTTTATTGTATTACATTGCACTGCAATGCATTGAATTCTGATACAGCTACATATATTATATTATTTATGTTGTATTATATTATATTATATTATATTATATTGTAGCTGTACAGTGCACCAACACATCTGCTACATCCGCTAATCTAACAGTAACTGTTGGTGATTTAAGTTATCTGTCATCTATAAACTATACATGTGATGATGGTCACTATTTCCCTGATAACTCTACATTCCATTCAAGTATTTGTGATGCTGCTGAGACCTGGACACTCACAGGAGACCAACTCTGTAGTCGTGAGTAATTATTCATTTCTAAATATTTTGTAATAATGCATATGTATTCTTTAGGTATAAAATGTTTTGTAATCATATACATATTTACATGAAGCTTTGTGTTTTGTGGAAATGACAGAAGCTAGTTAGCTTGTGCTATGTTTTAACAAATATATGGCATATTCTTTGCAAATTATTATAATGCTACATTCTACACCTTTACATTACATGCTATAGTGTTTTATCTTCCTATGGTATAGTGTGGTGTGGTGTTACATTTTTATATTGTTTCCAGCTGCCAGATGTCCTGATCCCCAGCCTGGTGTTTTGTCTAACATGACCATATTGGGGGTGTACTACAACCAGACTGTGGAGTATGAGTGTAACTACGGGTGCTCAGTCAACCCTCTCAATCACACAATCACTGGTGCTGAGCCTATCACTGAATTGACTATAACTTGCAAGTCAGATGGCACCTGGGACTCTGAGGCTATAGTTTGTAAATGTAAGTCATTGTTACTGCATAATATAATATTTCCAACACAGCTCTAAGCTAAATTTTGCAAGTACAAATGGTATTTATTTTAGTATCTTGATGAAGCATGTTTTTTATCAAAAATTTATAGGATTCACTAATTTTGAAAATCAACTATGTCTTGTATAGATTTTACCTTGTGCATGGTTGAAAAAATTAAAACATGAAACGTGCTAGAATTTGTTATTCGTCTCTATCAATGTAAGTATGTAGCCATGTATACATTTTCTAAAGCTTGCTTTGAAACATGTTGAATTATATCAAATATTTATAGTTGTTTTGCTACACAAGATACTAAAATCTATAATGCAAATATTAGTGTCAAACTTATGTTGGATTAAGTTATTGCTTTTTCCAAATACAAAATGTGCATTATGGCATATTATGTAATTTAAACAAAAGTAATATTGACCAAGGTGGATAGAATTTCTAGCTTATCGATTTTTATTTGAAGTAAAGTCGCTCCAACATTTGTGCCATCAATAGTTTATTCAAATGAAAGATTTCTATATTGTAAAATTTAAATGCGTTATATGATACGTTTGATTGCCCAACTTAAAAATACATTAGCTTGTATTGCTAACGTTTGTGTAAGAGACATGTTTTGTACATTCACCAAGGAATCAATATGTTCCTGTCAAGAGCCTACTCAATATAAGAAATCCTTGGTATACTTTTAAAAAAAAGTAGTTATGATCGGGTTTGAACCATAAGCCACTAAAATGATCAAAAGGGTAAGACCATAGCCCTAACATAACAACGCTATGAACTGTAACTTTATTAAGAGTTCATTCCAAACTACACGTGTGACTTTTTCCTATGCGTTCTGATATGTATATTTTGCTGGTGCAAGTAAAGTTGTATACAAATATATTATTTAGGGGTGTAATTGAAAATTTTGATATTTTAATACACTCTTACCTGTTTACCTACTTAAAAAGTCAAAGCTAGGTGGTGAGCTCTTAAGCTATGCCACCACCTAGCCTTCTCGATTCAGGATAATGCAATGCTGAGTTAATGTCCTAAAGATTCCAAGTCTGGATGCAAACAATTTTATTCATTACACTTGAGTCTCATCATTTTTATGTTTGATGATTTAGTTTTTATAACTACATATGCAAACCTAACTTGTTCTGTTAGTTACAACCTTTTTAGTTGTCATTTGAAGCAATCGTGTTTAATTGCGTTCACTATCATGTGTTCTTATAACAGCCAATTATGTTATATTCAGTTAACGTATGTCCTGAATTGGATGTTCTTGGAGGAGTGCCAAATACAACTCTCACCCACTTCTCAACTGCTGTATCCGTATTATGTGATGTTGGATTCAAAATGGCCAACGGTGTATCACCATCAGATATGATCTCCACTTGCCTAGCTAATTCATCATGGTCTAATGACATTCCAGATTGTGATTGTAAGTTTATGTATTATTAAGTAACAGAGAGAGAAACAAGATAATATTAAATGATGTAATATTGTTATGTTCTCGGTATAACCCCCATGTGTACGTTGCTCTCCCGTAGGTAGGGTCAGATGAAATGTCGCATTGTCAACTGTAGAGTTAAGTCATAAATTATACAACATTACCAGAAATGCACCTGAACACAGTAAAGTGTAAACTAATGCGTCAAAACTGTTTAACAATTATATTTCGAACAAGTTCATGTTATCATAAGTTTGTGTATTCTGTTAAATACTCTAAGCTTAGATATTCTAATAAAACATATTATATTGTTTAAATAAAGGTTTTGTTCTGATGAAACTAAAAATTAATTCTATTCACTGTAATTACATTGGTCTAACCATCGCTGCTTTATTTATTTCTCATCTCTGAATTTTTAGTCAAGTTGTGTGCTTGTATGTATATTATTTGTTTGTATTTTGTAGATTATCTCTGTCCAGACAATATGACAATGCCCAACTCTCAGCTATTTCTTGAAGGAAGACATTACTTAGATTGGGCTACATTTGTTTGCGATCCGGGTTATGAGTACGCTGACGGAACTAGTGAGCAGCAGAGTCAGTGTGTGCAACATTCAGACACTGGTGTGGCGTGGCTTCCTTTTAGTCACAATGAATGTATCCGTAAGTTAATTTGTGCATACACGCCAATCAGTTTTCATATCAATTTGTAGACTAACAAAAAAAGTTTATCTACAATGTGCAATACGCATAGTTGATAAATTAGTATGATTTATTTAAATACACATGTGTAAGTAAAGTTTTGTTACATTAGGTGGTAAAGTTTTGTTATATTAAGTGTTAATCACATGTAACATTTGATTATTCATTGATTTCAGGTGTGAACTGTGGTTACAACAACTTCTCGTGTGTGGATGAAATGTACGTCTACAGCTCACCATCTGGCTATGTTAACCAATCTTCAGACCCTGCAGATTACACCTTTTTCGAAGATCAGCTGGAAGTGTTTGTTAAACCAAAATATATGCTGGTGCTGTTTATGTCCGACGGGAGTGAAGAGCATCTGACTGGGCATGGCTATCTCTCCTGTAACCACACTTCTCGGTGGAATGATGCTGTCTTCATCAACTGTTCGGGTAAGTGATTTTTCATTTTTTTTGGTTATACCTTTTACTCATTTTTGTTGAAAAACCAGAAAGCTGTAGTACCGCAGTGTATTATATAACTTCTGTCATATATAATGTATGCTATGTTTTATCTCCATTGTCATTTGAGTATCTAGTCTTTCATACTGCGCCGTCTTTCTCTTGCATTTTTCTCTCACTTAGTTTTTGTAAAGCTAAACATTTTGCCATTTGTTATAAAGCATTAAGCTAAAAGCATGATTACTTTTAGTGTATGTTTCATATTTTGCCTACTATCTCATGCCATCATTAACATTTTCTCATCCCTCATTCGCACGACGATTGTGATTACATAGCATGTATGACTGTGTCTGTGGGTATCCTGTGTGGTGTAGTGTGCTATTACGTGGTTGTATGCTCTCTCTGGTGTCAGTGTGCGCCTCTAATACTGAAACTTGTGTCGATTAAAACTTGGATCCTGGGATAGAACTCTGTTACTACAGTGATATGAGGCAAGCTCTTGGCTAACACAGTGATGCAGGTATTTAAAGAAACTAATGCTGGCTATTGGTTATAGCTGCATACATTTTATTCTTTTATTTTATCAGTGAACTTATTTATTTTGTCAATTTTCACTTCAATTAAATATTAAGAAACTTATCAAAATAATGACATATTGATGTTTTTTTTGAACCATGGCAGTACTTTAGAAAATTAATTTAAAACTGCCAGCTATTTGCTATTTTTGGAAACAGTTAAAAGCAATTTCCTGACATGTCCTTAGAGTACTTTAACTGATCTTTAGTCCTGCTGAATGTTAAAAATGTGAGATAGCTTGCTCTATATCTGAATATTATAATAGACTGTTGTTCTTTTTGTGATGTAGTAATATATTGTATTCTTTTCATTGTAGAACTTTATATGTAGTATATATATACTTAAGTTTGTATATATAGCTAAAATATGAAGTTTTTATAGTTGCATTTATAGTTATGTAGTATGCATATATTAAAATTACATTCCTGACTGGGGATTTTCATCTTAGAAATGTTTTTAAAAATCTGGTGACAAATGTTTCTGCTACCAACATGGCTTAAGGCCTGTGATGCAGTTCGGAGTTAATTCATGACATCATTAATGAGATATGGTGACATAGAGCACCGTGAGCATATGCCAGGCAAGCATCCTTGGATTGTTTTCAATGCTACTGCAATGCAAGTCTAATGATTGCAAATACATATAATGGGCATAAATTTTGATAATTACAATTTTTTATTTTTCTTCTATTCAAAATTTTTTGCATATTTGCAAGGGCTTTAATTTTGAATGATGCCGGTAAGTTCAACCAGAGCAATAATAACTTTCAAGGACAGAAACATGTGGAGCTGCTATTTCTAGGTAAATTATATTATATTGCATTTGTGTAGTTCATTATATTCAACCTGATAAATATCAGCTAATAAATTTAAATAATATAAATGTCGTACGAAATATCAGCTAATTATTGCCTGTCACTTGTCACAATTAGAATTTATTGTTTTAATATAATATTGCTTTGTGTTACACTGCTGCACTGCATGGCTAATACTTTATACGTAACAACTGCTGCTTTATGGATAATGATGCCTTTATTTGAAGTTCGTGTTCATTTCCTTTGGACAGTTCAGGTTTGATTTGCATCAATAATGCATACTATTATAATGGATAGATGAAAACCGCTGTGCTCATTCGAGCTGTGGCAGCCTAAAGCCTCAACATTTATTATTTTTTATCTCATGCAGTTCTATCTATGATCTTCATATCAAAATGCAACTTTTTGCAGTAAGTGTATTTTAAGTTTCTGGTGAAAAGCTTTATTTTACAGCTTCTGCCTGTTTTGTATCTTAATTTGTATTTGCTTATTTTGTTATATTTTTATAGTGTGTTTACAGTTTGTGTTGCCTTTGTAATATAGAAAATTGCCTACAAATGTGCAATAATTTATGGAAATTTTTAGATTGGATTGTTAACTCTCCTGTACTATTCGACTATACCAACAAGTGCTGCAGGTAAGACTTGATGACAATCTTGTTAATTTTTAACTTGTAAAATTTTTTCACAATTTTTGCTTAGATAGTCAGCTTGCATTTCAGAAATAATTGCCAAAATCTGAATTGAAGATATCTAGTAATAGCACAGCACATGCTTTAGTATATGTATAGTAATATTTATTGCTGTGATGGTCTCTTGTATGTGTAATTGTGCTTTTTACAGAAGTTTTATATGAAAATTCATGTAACAGAACCTACGGGATTCCTGGATATTTTACGCAGGGCGATGGCAGTGATTCAGAATGTGTAGAATCTTGCTCAATGCAGGGTAAAAGGTAACTACTTTGTTGTTTTTAATACTATGTAAGCTGCTGTCATAATGTTGCTGTATTGCTCTACCTCAAAGCTAAGATTAAATACAAATAGAATATTTTATTATTATTTATGTGTTTTTTTTTAATTAAACTTGTACAAATTTCACATAAAAGTTTTAATAATAATAATTTTTAAAATAGATTGATTTGTATAATTTTTAGACGTTTCAGACAGTACTCTATCTAGTCAGCAAGGCTAAAATGTTATTCTTCATATTTTTAGCCTGTCACTTCTCTACCAAGGCTTGTTTTGTTTCTGTGGAGACTCTGTGTGTGAGGAATGTGGCGAAGGTGACTCCATCCCAACTTTGACAACCGGCCCTATTTGGCCGTGCACCAATGAGACTGCCAATAGCTATTTCCTCACAAACCAGACATATCTCGCTCCCAACTTCATGTTTGGTATGTATTCAGCAAGTTTTGGCAAAAGTCTTGCACTGTTTTTGCTTTGGTAATGTATTGTTCAATTTAATGAATTTGTTACTGCTAGTTTTTTGAATGTCTGTTAAATTATGTCAAATTTTAAAATAACTTTATTTTGGTGTTTTGGTAATCACATATCTTGTTTTATTTGTGAATAAATTGAGTATTTATTGTAAATGATAAAGTTCATTGCTTTAACCTGTTTGATGTTTGCCTGGTTAATTTGCTAATGACTGAAAATAGTTAGTACGTATTAGAAGTTGTACTAACAATAGAATAAATGTTGTTGAAGTATCTCAAGTGTTTACTAGTTGTAAGTTCGAAAATGGTATTTTCAACCACCACATCTACAAATAGCACACTACCAATCGCCAACAGCTATTGTCAGACCAATTTTATTTATCCAATTATTAATAGATTAAAGTTATGGATTTATGCCAAGATATGCACTTCTTTGTAGAAATTACTCAAGAGTCAAGGTACACAGTAAGTCTGGGATTGACTGAAAACCCGGCAGAAAATACGAATGGAATAATAGTCGAAGTATATTCATCTGATGATATGTCTAATGTTTTCTATCCTCCCAAGCTGCACATGTTTTCATTTGCATCCTTTGAGTCAACATATATCTTGCGGACTATTAATGAAGTGGAAGTAGAGATGTATGCTTACAGGTATTTACTATAATCTCCAGTGCTGAAGGTATTTCTAGCATTACATGACTTATTCAATGACTATATTAAACAACTATGTGTATATAATATTGACTTTTGTTGTTGCAACTGTTTTTATTTTTTGGTCTGAAATTTTTTTTAAATATTTAAATGAAAACTTAAGGCATCACTATGAGAGCTATATAAAAAAATTTGAAGTTTAAAGTCACATTTAAATTGATTTATTCTGCTGATTGTTTTTATTGCACAGATGAAAGAATTACGTATCTTGTATATATTTGGTCAAAATTTCAATGAGCACCTGAAAATGTTTTTGCTATTAAAAATGCCATCTCTGATATTCGTTTAGAGAAAATTTTATGGAGTCTCCGTATGGGGAAGTTCCCCTGCAAGGTAATCCGATGGACTGCGTCTTGTCTGGCCACTGTCAAAGAGAAACTGCCGTCGTTCCTAAGGTACTTCACAACTCAATATTCCTGAGAAAGTGTATTGCATGCTATGTAATGTCAAATGTTTATTCTTTGTCGAGAAATTTGTTTATTGAAATGTCAGCTATACTTTTTATAGGCCTTTTTTATATGTCAAAAGTATGCAAACATAAAATGCATGTGTACTTTATTTTATTGCTAATTTTCTAATGTTATGTAACTTTTTCAGAGACACTTAGGTTTGCTGGACGCAATGAAAGTGACATGCGATGAACATGCCTGGGTGAATGAAACATTCACTTGTGAGGTAACAGTTTATGGTGAAGCTTTGACTCTGGATGTAGATTTTGGTGATGGGTTGACAGAATCTCTGCATAGTCAAGTTAACATCTTAGGTATGGGTACTTTTACTACTTCTATATGTAGAATATAGGTGACATTTTGGTGTAGTGAAATGAATAAGATTCATAAGCGCATCAATACAAAGTGGGTGTTAGTGGAATATTGTTGTTGAGTTATTGCAGGCACTGACTAAGCCTTTTAGCAAACTGCTGTATAGATATTGATTTTTATTTCTAACAATTTGACATAAAGTATTAAAAATTCTATAAATTTAGTTTTACTGAAAGAAAATTATTGATTTGCCAGTACCTACGTTGGTTGATATCCTGAACTTTATTTATTTCAAGTTAACAACGTGACTAAAATTATTGCAATCCCCTATAGCAACAACCCTGTTTATTGATTTTCAACTAGAAGTTCGTTATACTAGTTTTTAATAATGGATAAGTTACATTGAGTATTGATTTTGTTTCTTTGTTCTGTATAATTTAAAATTAACTGCTTAACTTCCCTTTTATACTGTCACCTTTAGCTCTACATGTTTTTATCCAATAAAAATTATAAGCACACCACTAAGCCTTATGTAGCATAAATCTAAACTATATCATTTACTTCGTTAAAATTTTGTAATGCATATAACTTGAATTAGATGCTATTTCTGGGTACAGAACTGTACATATCTTGTATTAGACTCAGCAGAGGTGGTGATTGGTTACACTGATACAAAGAAATACTTTAGTGATGCATCAGAGATAGACATAGCCAGAACAGAAACTGAGCATAGCTACAGATTGACCCACAGACTGATAAATGACCATGCTTACATACACTCTGTAGAATACAGCTATGCTGATGTTGGCACATTTGAAGTTTCTGTAAGTTTTTTTAGAAATTAATAAAAAATAATACTTCTAACTAATGCACTAAGATATCATGGGGTTTTGAAATAGAAGGAATCTTTTAAATCTGCATAAACCAAGAATAAAGTTGACATTTATAAAATGTGTAAATATTCTTTGGTTGCATGTTTAATTAGATTAAGATTTCCAACACGAACATTTTACATCTGGTAATTCCGTCGGGCTCCCTGTTAGTTTTGTTCATGCAAAATGCAGTTTAGTGGCTGTTTTTACCCAACTTGTATTTCATTCATCAAGATTAAATTGTACATACAGCTTAATATATAAAAAGTCATTATGTTTTTATCATCCTATATAATAGTTATTGTAGCAGTTCAGGCGTTTTTTAATTACTGCTTTACTTTTATTTTAACCTATGTGTGGTACTGACTATATGCTTTCTGATTCTCTAAATTTTCACCAAGCTGTTTAAAATTTCAAATGTTCACTTATGGATAACCTCCATAACCATTGTTCTTAATAATTTAAGTTATAAAAACTATTTTATTGAAGCCTCAATAATGCAGATGCATTAAAATGTTTTTATTCGCTAAGATCTAGGTAGTGCTATTGGTCCAACTCTAATGTTAATATAACATTAAATATGTAATTATGTTTTAAATGTTAATCATTTTTGTAGATTTTCCGGCCAGTATGTCCTGACCAGTTTTACTGCCGCAAGTCTGTCCAGTGTGCAGCAGATAAGAAAGCGTGTGACGCCATGAATTTCAACTCACAAGCTTGTCCATCAGGATCTGTAAGTCTGGTCAATTTTAATAGTGCTGGTCAAGAATAGGCACTTAAATTTGTAAGGCATGGCCACTTTTTAAAAGTGGAGACATAAAAGCTAGAATATAACATAGGTTTTTGCAACTTTCTGAATAATTGGAAACAAGTTTTGTAAAAAAAAATAGCAAGAAAACAGCAAAGAAATCCTCACCAGCTGCATTCACAGCATAACAATTTTAAGATATTTTAAAATTTACGTGCTTCAATCTGCATATAATATAATAGCACCATGGCATAAAATGCTTCTAAGCAAAAGCTTCTTTTGGCCCCTGATATAAAATAATTACAGGTTGAAAAAGCTTTGGTACAATAATTAATTTGAGGTAGAGTTTCCCACCTCTGAAATTTAGTATTTGGGTTCACCTTAACTTTGAAACTATGTGTAATATGGGAACACACTACTTTTTCAAAATTGATATTTATTACCGCAAACTTTGTGCAGAGCATGGTATCATTAAGGTTTATTGATAAATAAGTTTGAAAAAAAAGTATCATGAGAGATTTTTTTGTCGCGAAAACAATATAACAAGCTCATGTAAATAAAAAGAATAGATTTATTAAGATGTATAATAATTTTTCTCATTCAAATTAAATCCACTCAGATGTTGCATGTTATTGTCATCAGATTTGGAGCTTAAGTCAAAGAGAGTGTGTGGAAACGACTGGTGGATCAGGCAGACTTGGTAAACCTAAATTCAAATCGATGTTAACACCAACTGTTTCCTACGAAGTGGTTCATACTCTTTCAATAGACATGTCACAATCAGGATTACCTGCCAATGTGTCTATAGTCCATAAATTGGAAGATTTTATTGAGGTTAGTATTTAGCCTAGGTACCCCCATGTTACTGATGTTACGGATGAGACAACTCTGTTATACTACTTGATTTATTTTTACATGTAAGCTATTATATATCGAGTTTGTTGCAGGTAACGCCAGGTGATGTAATTGCAATCGAAGTTACAGCAGGTAGTCTACTTATGGCTGAAATACCTGAGAGTCAGATGATACCTTGCATCTTTCAGCAAGTGACCACTCTCGACTGCTCACACGAACCCCTAGTAGCTGCCCACATGTACACAGCATCTATATTCACTGTAAGATTTGCTTTCTTCCTTTATAATATACTAGCAAGTTGTTTCAGTTTTCATAGGTATTGTTTTCCACGCTGCCTGAAAAGTCTATTCCGAAGACTGTATGTAGCATATTGAGAGAAATTACAGGCAGCAGAAAACTTATGGTGGTGTCTTACAATTGAGCATAACAAGATTCTCCTAATTTTAGGTGTCCCACACCTACTTAGAAGACTGTAAAGATTTCACCTTCCAAGTCGATGTTTCGGTTGACAGTGTTCTAACAAACACTACCACACAAACCATCAGGCCTTTGAGTCGACTTAGCAACGTCACTCTTACCAGTCCTACAGCATACAGCATCACGTCGTATCCTGGGAGAGGAATTTTCCATGATGGACCAGCTTTGAATTCTGACGAAGAAGATGGAATGATTATTGGTAAAACACCTGAAAAATTACAGCATTGTGTTCATCAAAATGCTATAAGAGTTCTGTGTAGCGTTAATAGTTGTTGTGATTTATCTTCTATAAGGTAGAACATGTCAGACAAACTTTCAAAACAGCTGTAATAAGAAATAAAAATGAAAAACCTTCTCTATGTTTTGCTTCAATTGTTATGAAACCTAAATAATAATTTAGACTTTTGGGTTTTTCAGTGGCTACCAATGAGTCAGCTGAAGTGTTGGTCCCGTGGCACCCTGCGTATTGCGATTCCAAGTAAGTTTATTTGTTGATAGTCAAAAGTTTCAGTGCCTTCTCTGTGCAACATTGTTATAAGCCGTATGCTGTTGCTCATTGTGGTGCTTCGTAGTAGCTAGTGTATTGTATATTAAAAAGTATTTGTATTTAGTGGTCTTGCCAATTTGAAGTACTCTAAGCTCTCATGTTTGAATTTACCACACGTACTCAATTCATAGTTTGGTCTCAGTTTCTTTTATGTAAAGGGTGTAGGCCACTTCTGTGCTGATGGAGAAATGAATCCCAAACAATGGCTGTATGCCGAGTTAGTTACTTACACTATTATAGAATTAGTAAGTTCAATGTTGTTACTAGATACTATTGGCTATGGGGGGATGGTGCCTCTAATGACTATGAGTTGACAAATGCTAAGAATAATTCTCATAAATACACTGAGCCAGGCACATACAACATCACATTGCTGACCGAGACAGAAGGAATAAACACAACCACCATTGTGAGTTACACTAAAGGCTTATACAGTTATAAATTATTAATAATAGTGGTTTTTAAATATTTTTTTCACATGTTCTGTGCTGAAAGTTCCAGTGCTGTCTCTACGTTATTTTTGTTTATCAAGATGACAATAAAACTTGAAGACATGATGATGGAATGCATGTGAATATATTTTGATTTATTGATACCTGCTAGTCTTGGGGCTCTTTGGTGCCACTTTATAAAAAACAGCTGAGGTGCATTGATTTGTAGACTCTAAGGCTTTTGTTATAAAAAGCATTTTATTTTATCCTATGGAAAATTATGGAAGCATTATTTTGGGTTTGCTGAATGTGTTTATTTAAATAATGGAAAATATTATCTTCGCAGAGGGGTGTTTTGGTAGAAACTAAAATAGCCGGTCTTTCTTTGGATGGAATGGCACCAGCCAATGTATTTGGTGAATCTACGTCATTCTCAGTTTCACTCACTGAAGGTAATGACTCTCTTACTAAATTATATGATAAAAATTATGATAATGTGAAAAAATTGAACCAAACCTTTCTTTTAAACGTGTTGGTAGTTTTTGTATTATATTAATTGATTAAATTGAAACCTCACAACTTTTACATTATACTCTGGAAATTCACTTTACAAAAGTTACTTAATTTACACTTGATTATCTGTCTTTCATACCATTAACATTTTAGTTTATTACAGGATCTCAGGTAATGATAAGCTTTGACTCGGGGAGTGAATTTACAGACACACTTGAACACACCGGCCCATCAACTCAGATTGATTATACATACCCAGATCCAGGCTATTATTTGATTGCCGTAACGGTTTCCAATTTTGTTAGGTGAGCTATCTGTTGAGACAAGTTGTAGATGTATTATTTTCCCTTACTATCATAATTTTATGTTAATCTTAAATTTCACTATTATAAAAAGTTAATATATCCTGACAGTTTGTGTCTCAGTTATGCAATAAGTTGCGTAACACAATAATGCTTTTATTCCGCACGCAAGAAAATACTTGTGCTGTATGAGTGAAGGCCCAACTTTGTCTTACTGGAATATGTAATATGTTTCAGCAACCAATCACTAGAGTCATGGGTGGCAGTTGAAAAGAAGATTGAAGGTCTGGCAATAAGTTCAGATCTAATACCATACAACATGGACACACCGGGAGCTGTTGTGGTGACTTTGACTGATGGAACTCGGGTTAATTTTACGTGTGACATTGAAGGATCTCCATGTGTAGATTGGGATGTAGACTGGCAGAGTAATAGTGGTAGGTACTTGTATACAAATGGATGAATAGATATTAGATTATCTTCAACATTTTTTGATGATGTCATCTACTTACTACCTTGAAGCAGAAATGTGTCATAATTATGTTACTCATTGATTTATACAGTATGGATCAGATTGTCACACACTTGTCATTATTGCAGCAGAATATACAAAATAATATTGTCAGTTTACTTTATTACATACTATTTATAAATCAATTTGTTGAAACAGCCTACATGTAGTCAATAAATACTTTTTCTGCATATTCTATACTGAATTTTTACAGAACACCTGTGTTTAAAAATACACATATAACTTTTGTAAAACGCTGTAAGAAGTTTCAAGTATATGTGATTTGTTCACAATAGGTTTTGTTACATTTGGCCCTGGTAACACTAATGGTCCTGGAACCTATTTGCTGACCCTCACTGCTGTAAACATGGTCACATCCCTAGTCAGCCTCTCCTTGCCTATCGATGTGTTACGTGAAATTACTAACCCAAGCACCACAGTGATAGGAAATGGAGTGGCCGGAAATTTTCTTGTGGAACCTCTGCATACAGTAGAATTTATTGTTTCTCTTGATGAGGGTTCTCGAGTGACCCTGAAAGTAACCTGTGATGGTGGCTTTGAGGTAGGCTATCTGTATGAAGTATAACGCTTTATCTGTATTATTCATACATGTGTATAAACCATGTTCTACTCATATTAAAACACTTGTTAACTAGACAAGTTATTTGACATTTTAACTCATAAATATTTGGGGCTTTTTTGTACGACATGCAAGTTGAAAAACTGGCATTAATAAATGTATATGTTCTTACAATTTTCATGTTTTAATATATTGGTTACTTTCAAAAAGTTACTTGTTGCTATTTTATAAATTTTTAGAATGAGGCATACGTGGAAGATATAGTCGACGGAGATATGACTGTTAGCATAGAATTCACCACTGATGATGTGTATGTGTGTAATGTTGCCCTCACTTCCCCCATTGGTTCAAATTTCTCCGAAGCCTATACATTTACTGTACAATATCCCATAAAGGACGTTGATTTTGGACTGGCAGATTTCGTGACAGCAAACGATCCTGTTTATGAAGAAGTTGTGACATTAGCCTTTCCAACATACAGCGAGGCTTTAGCATTTATCCTAGTGAGGTCTACACAAACGAATTTACCCACCAATTGTTCGTGGTCCATCGATTTTGGTAATGGCATTATTGAGACATCGCAGGAATTTCTCACTGAAGCAGGGGAACTTTCACCAAGCTTTACTCTCATCAAAGCGTTTACACATACTTACACTGAGGGTGGAAACTACACTATAACGCTGACTTTGTCTAATGACATAACTGGCAACTATACCATCTCCTATGATGTGGTAGTGTATGAAGAAATATCTGGTGTCACTATTGCTAACATTTTTCATATAGATGTAAGTAAATTTAAAACATAAAACTATTTTTTTACGAAATAATTTCAAAGTGTGTTTTGGCCAAAAATTTGGATTTGCTGTTCTAAATAAAATTGCTTCATTGTAATTTTATTAAGCTTCAAACTAATCATTATAATTAAATTATTGAAGTATTGAAATCATATTTTGACTTTTATTATTTTATAATATTATAGCCACTGGAAGCAGGTGTCACACTATGCGTGTTTTTATTAAGACTAGCATTAGAGTGCGATTAATAGCTACATAGAAACAGGCTTCATTGTGCAACACAAAGCTCTCAAAGTTGTGGAAAGATAACTCTTAATAACAGCTCTATTTCTCATATCTCAATTAGACTAAAAGTCTTCTTGTAAAGTTCGAAAACTAAATTTTTTGTGCTATTATGTGTGAATAAATAGAAGACCAGTTTAACTTAGGTTGTCTCCTTCAAGTAATAATGCAAAATTTTCTGTTTGTCAATGCTTTTTGTTGAAAAGAAAAGATTACATGACAATAATTATTGAGTTACAAGGATAATTATTTATCTCTATTCTAATTTTAGGAGGCTGGAAATACTTGGCCTTCATATCCAAACCAGGAAAAAAACAGCTATTCATACGTGCTGCACGAATCAATCACTGATCCACACTATCAGTACGAAGAGACTTTGTTATTTGAAGGTGCCGTCTCAAGAGGCAGTCATATGACGTGGTCGTGGAACTTTGGAAGTGGCGATGTTGTTACAGGATGTGAGTAATTTACCACTGGCTTAAAACTGTTTGATTGTGCATGCAGTTTGTAGTTTTAGCTATAGCTGTGTTGTATCTATAAGTTCTCAATGCTGTTGAAACTCGATTCAGCAGTAGTTGGCCTAGCTTCTAGTCATCAATATATATATGATTTGTAAATATTAGAATTGAATCTGTTGGGTTAGCTTTGACTGTGCACTTTTGTTTTTTATTTTCAGCCGACTGCAATACTACAGAGTATAGTTATTTTGACAAAGTAGACCCAGGAACTTATCAAGTCAATTTGACAGTATCAAACGCGAATAGCTTTGTTACTGTCTACCAGGAAATTGTGCTGCAGCGAAGTGTTAAAGACGTCCGGTTAATGACTCCACCTGAGATCACATTTGCAATAAACACCTCCGTATCCTTCATGTTACATGGCTCTGATGCCACTGATGTCTGCTATTTGATTGACTTTAAGGACCCATTAGCTGGTAAGCTCTGCTACAATGGCAACTATGTTGATCTAAATCTTTTTTCCATAATTTTATGCAGTTAGAAATAGCTTCTGAAACATCTAACCTTTGAAACATAGAAGGCTGTGAGCTAGTTGTTTATTTATTTATTTAATGAACATTATTTATTTATCAGAATTGTAACGTTTTAACTGATTTTTTGTATTTGTAAATTTAACAAGTTAGTTGTTTATATTTATTATTATTTTTCCAGAAAAGAACTTCTATGCTCAAAGCCAGGATAATTTGTGTTCGAAGATGTTCAGCAGCTTGTATGAGATGACAACTCCTGGTACATTTGACCCGCTGATTGATGCAGACTCTACTTCAAATATATCGATGAAGTTCATGACCCTTGGACAGTACATGATAGAGTACTACATAGTCAATGTTGTTTCATATGGTGTACTCTCCCACAAGTGAGTTTTATCTGCTTTTTTAAAAAGTTTATTTTGTGCCATAAATAATATTTTAGTTGATATATTGATATAAAAAAAATTTTAATTGGGAACGTAATTTATAACTGCATTTCATGGTCTAATCTTCATCTATTGTACAGGTTAAAATAGCAACGATCAGTTCTATGTTGACTCGTGTACAATTTTATAGAGTTGGGATCACCACTGGCCCTTGTGAATTTCCCATTGTTTTTATGCCGGAGCACAATTGCACTGGGTGCAATGAGTTCTATAAGTCAGCTGCCATTAATATCAATGCTGTTGTGAAGACTGCTTGCCGAGGCAGCACAACTGGCTTCTCCTGGACATGGTATCAGGTGAGCAAGTTTAGCATGTTTTATAGTAATATTATGAAAAAACATTGCGGTGTGTATTTATTATTCATGTCGGTTTATTATAGCTTGAATATTATAAATCTGTTATTCCTGGAAACAGCAGGACTTTAATAATGATACAGCAGGCTAGTTCGCCTACTACATTCTGGTGATTGAATCAGGGTGACCATCGTGAAGTCGTCTACTATGTAGCTCAATCTTTACAAATTTATTACATATACACTATTATTTTTCCTAATATGTGCATTGTAACTATGCATATAACAGATTGGAAAAAAGCTGTGTGCATCATTTGTCATAAAGCAGATATTTAAAAATAATTAAGACACTTTGAAGGATTCATAAGGATTCAGAAGGATTCATAAGTCAAATTATTATGGTTTTTCTGATCTTAAAAGATTGGGCTAATCAATACTACAGTTCACAGTGTTTACATAAATATGTTTGTAGTAGATGGTTGCTTACATTACTTGAAATAAAATTTAACTTGGTATTCAAGACTCCTCATACTGCAGCTACACGTCTTTAAAATAATGTATAAACTTTGCCATTTCTATCTACTCTAAACATTAGATCTTTGATATTTACTAATTTAAAATACTCTTGCTGCTGCTACTGCTGCTGCCTCTATTACTGCTACTACTGCTGCTGCTACTGCTACTTTTCATGACGCTAGATATTTGGTAGGTGAATGATGATGGGACGGAAACACTGCGGGATTTGGACGGCATAAAACATACATTTGCACTAACATGGCTGCACATTGAGCCTAGAGAGCTTGATTATGGAGTCCACAGATTCCAGCTAAATGTTTCAATGGAACGAGAAGTGGGAATCTTTACGGCCAACTCACTAGACATAATTGTTAAGCAAAGCGATTTAATTGCTCAATTCACCGAGGGACCAGTTATCAGGTACAGCCTTTCTTTCCTGTTTCAATATTTCTTCTGAGTTATTTCTAAATTTGTATTATTTTATTAATAGATAGTTTTAAATATATATGCTAGCTGTGCAAATTGTCTCTGTAGAGCAACGTAAGTATATTTTTAAAAGTATTTTTCGCATTCAGAACTATGGAATATTCTGGAATATGATGAGCTTATGCAATTCTGTGTCAGTCTAACGTTTGTATAGTATATAACCTTTCTCATACAGTCTGAAGCATGGGAGCTTATTGACATTGGATGCATCACCTTCCTACGATCCAGATGAAGGTGCAGATTCTTCGAGTTCAACTGGACTGAGTTTTGTATGGTTATGTCACAGAGAGTGTGAGCAACTGCCTGAATACGACTCTGATTGGCAGGAAATCTCTCCTATGCCCGAATATTGTGCTGAGTATAAAGCAGAACAGCCAAACAACAAGGGCTGCTTCTATAATGATACACACCTTAGCTCAGGTATACGATGCACTCAACTTTACTATAATAGTTAGGTCATGATAGCATGGTTTAGGATAGTCAAAGTAACTTTCAGATTTATTTTCACACTCCAAGCACTTGTAAATAAACAGAACCTGCATGAACGTGATGAAAAGCTGGTGTAAACTTTGCAGTAAAAGTTAGTCAGTATATTTACTGTACACATGGTTGAATTATGAAGTAGTTTAAAGTTTAGCTTTAACATATTTGGTTGTGGCTTTCATTAACAGTTAAACTCTTACTTGTCCAGAGAAATTGTTTCTACTTTTTCACTTTCTAAATTAAGGAATATTTTGGCTTTTGTCATGTAATTCATTGTTGTGTATAAAATGTTGAAATAATTTTTTAATTACTGATTGTGAAGCAGATGTTGCAAGAGAGAATTTGTTTTTAGGGCTCTTTACTGACAGCTCTAATAGCGTAATTGATGTCTCCACTGAAGATTCTTATGAGCTTGAAGTTATATACTTCACTATACATGTAAGCAAAGGCGATAGATCTGCAACAGCTGAAGTTTTGGTCAACCTGCTGCAAGGAGATCCACCTCAGTTCCAACTTGTGTAAGTAGCAATAATGGACATATTATAATATCTGTCGAATGCATCGAGTGAAATATTTATAACATTAGCCGACCTGGTCTAGCATATAACAAAATTTTTATGTAGAATTTAGAATAATTCGATCCCAGTTGAGGTAGTTGAGTTGAAGTATTAAAAAAATAACAAACGCCTTCGCTCAAAAGAAATCTTTTAAATGCCATCATAAAATATAACTATTTCAGAAGGCTTTCCTCTCCAGTCCATAAATATGAATAACAGAGGAAGACAAGCTAACTAGTTAGTGTCACGATTATTATGTCAAATGATGGTTGGCATACATCTGCCAAAAATAACAATTCATGGTATCTTCAACATTGATGTTTCAGGCTTTTAGATTTTTAAGCTGTGTTATAAAATTGAAGACAACCACTAAATGACTGATTTAGAATCAAATATGAATATTTTAAACTTATTTTTGTCATCTTTAATTTTTTCAATTTTTTGTAACTTAAATATAATGTTTTCAATATATTTTATATTGTGTGTAACTGCATGATGAATTGCCTAATTTTTAAATTTGATTAAATTTAGATCCTGTTGAAAATAATTTTCGTAGCTGATTCATAGAATATAACATAGGCTTATGTCACATTTTTCAATTGTTGTTGAATCAAAGTATTTGTGTATTGTCATTCTATAGGTGTCGAATTAACTGTAAAGGCAAGACAAACACGGATTTGAAATTTTCCTTCACTTCTGTTCTCAGGAATGGTTTGCCATCTGAACATGATTACCAGTAAGCGTATATTGTTCGATTTCTTTGTCTAATAAAGATTGCTATGTTCTGCTTTCTATTACATTTTTTATGTTTTACAGATAATAACTTGTTGCATTTTTTGTAAATTTTATTCAAAAAATTTTGAGAACAAGGCAGAGACAAAATAATAACTATCAATCTGCTTTACTTTTTATGTAAAAACCAACCTTTTATGTTTATTTACTGTAATATGTAATAGAGTCTAGACTGAATGATATTAACTTTATACTCGAAAAAGTTTGAAATATAAAATTATATAATTTGAAAGTTTTGTTTCAAGCTCTTGTTATAATACCTGTATTATAGATGGAAAGCTTACAATGCTACCAAGGGAAATATCAACTGGTCAAAGAACCCTTCACCTTTGAATGTCAAGGAGACAGATCTCGCGAACACTGGACTCAACGATCCAAACTTGGCTTTTGTCCCATTTTCTTCCCTGGCCTTAAATCCTTCCATCAAAAAAGTTGCTTTAACATTGCTTATAAAAAATCAAAGAACAAACGCTTCCGGTTAGTGAAATGTGTAATATTTTTAGCTATTCAATGTTGGGAAAAATCAAATAAGGAAATAATGTATTGGGTGGTGAAGAGTAGAATTAATGATAGCCTATTAGTGTTGTTTACCAACGTAAAAAAATTCAATTGATTTTTGTGCTCAGAGCAATAGCATATTATGATCAAAATTGTAATAATAAATCCAGTTTTATTAAATCTTCAAGTTCTGGTCTAAAAACAGCTTTATTATGATACAGTGAGCTATAAGCCACACTATGTTACAACATTTAAAGCAGGCAACTCCTAATTAATTTGGAAATTTGTCAGCTATATACATACCATATAATATCATGTGCAATTTGTGTAATTAGGCAAACAATAACAAAAAACACTTTTTGTTTTCTAATCGGTAGCCTTCCCAAATAGTTGAACGTAATAATGTGAACTATGCCAATATGTGCCGTAAAGCTCCTGACTAAGCTTCTTATAGACAGTACAAATGTGCATCATACATCTTTCAGTAAAATTCTGATTTCAGGGTGGCAAATGTTCTATGTGGAGTTTAACTCTCCGCCTATCCCAAAGGAAAATGGCTGCAGTGTATCTCCAGCAAATGGCACAGCTGGAGTAACTGAGTTCAGTGTTTTCTGTGACGACGATGCTTTCATAGATGAAGATAGCCCCTTCAAATATGAGTTTTTCTCGTCTTTTACTAAAACTGGTTCTCAGATTCCAATTCATGGGAAGAAAAGTAAGTATGAACCAGAATTATACTCACATCGATGTTTATAGTTATGCAGAAAGTGCATTTCCAATATAGGGAACGTTTATATGCTTTTACCTAGTAGAGAAAAAATAAGCTTCAAATTGGAATTCCTGTAATTTTTGTAATAAAGTAAATTATCACCCTACGTCTTACTCATTGAATATTGTCTTAATCCAACTGTTGGTATATTTAAAAACTCTTTTACCAAACAAACTAAGTGAAATGGTGACAGAAATTGTCGCACTTTATTGCCAGCTGCATCTCGCCTGTGTTCAGTTCAGGGAAAATGTCTTGCCAATGTGTGTAATCTGGTTTGAGAATGGAATGAACATATATAAATATATAATTATTATGCGTATCTCTTATTTGTTTCTGTCAGGCACAAGTCTGGAAGCTTTGAATAATTTCCAACTACCATTTGGTAAAAAAAATTCGAACTACACAGTGTTTGTGGTGGTGAGGTGTTACGACTTTTATGGCAGCTCATCAGAGCTTTTCATATCAGTAAGAGTGATCCCGGAGAATAAGCCATTAGATGGGGTGAGTTGTCCTACACACATATGTAGAGCTTTAGCTATTTATTACAGAACTAAGTGCACAAGTTTCTGTTTCTGTAAAACCTCACCCATTACAATGTTAACCAACTCCATTGTCTAAAGAGCCATTTTAACAAGTTCTAGTATCTTATATTGATATATTTATTCTAAAACCTAATGCAATCTCGCTATTTAATATGTACCCTGACACTCTTTGTGTAAAACAATAATTATAATACAACTGAAAAATCAGGTTTGCATGCTCCAAGTTTTTGTAATGAGAAATATTTAATTTATTTTGTAAAACGCGGTTTCAGCTTGTGGAAGATGTGAGCAATCAACTTGATGACATGAGTCTACTGTTAGAGAGTGGTCAGACTGATGCAGTGTTCGGTAAATTAATGCTCATCACAACAGTTGTTAATGACGTTGATGGCCGCTCACAGCTCGATAGTAAGTTAATAGTTTATAAAGCAGTATTCATTTATCAGTCACGTTGATTACTTTTTCAGTTGCCGAGTTTAAATTTCCTTTGCAAGTAATAATTAATGTAAAAAACTGTTTTTACTTTTCTTTATTGTGTTTACTTGTCACTACACAAGATAACACTATTTGGGAAAGTGTGAGTGAATACAGCTGCATATCTTACTCGCCTCAGTATAATATATGAAACAAATAATATAAACTATATAATAAATATGAGTATTTCAACTGATGTAGGTAACCATAAGATCTCGTTTCTGTTGTGAACATAATGCTACTGAAATCTTGCAAGTCTAATTTCAAATGAATAAACTTTAATTTCCGTTGCAATGCATTCTGCTTATTTCTCTTGTTCATTTTATGCAGAAAATTCATATTGCTTAATTTTTGTTAAATGCTTTCATAAACGCTGTTACTGAAACTCTAAAATACTTTGGATTAAAATGAATTTCTATAATCATGTACTTGCTGCTTAAGATATATGTTTTGTTCATTATTTGCTAAATAAATTGCTGGTTTTTGTAGCCATCTTCATGCGCTCTGTAGTTTTGGTCTTGTATCATTTTCCTTCAATTGTCTAGCTTTTATTAATAAGTTGACAAAGTCTAATGGGGAGGGTGTAATATGTTCCCTATTAGACTGTTCATGTTTTTTCTGTCTAAGCTATACGTTACTGTTTATTTTTTGTAATATATCCACTAAAGTTTTGGTCACATGCATACCAGACTTTCAGCTCATGTTGTAACTTCTTTACCTTGAAGAATCTCTTAAAGAGCTGTATGGCAACAAAAGTAGTAAGTTTAAATTCCTGAGGGAAGTTTTGTGAAGTTCTTCCATTTAATCAATATAGTTTGGTGATACCTGCATGTCCACTGGGATGGTAGACTTCTAGTATTACTAAGAGTGGTTAACTATAATATATGGCACCATACGTGCCCAACTTTAATTTCTCCTTATTCTTTCCTATGTTGAGGGCATGTATGTTGCCATGTATAACAAGTTAGAAATAATAAGGCTAGTAAATAACATTTAATGATTTCACTGTTTACTTGACTATTATGATTATACTTGATTTATTCAATACCAAATATGATTATGTAAAATGCTTTGTTTTAATAAAGTTCTCTGCACATGAGCTAATTAATGCCATTACAGTTACTATACCTAATCTATTAATACATCCTATATTAAAAAAAGTTGTTGTTTGGATAAAATATGTTTGAGATGTGCTTGTTTTAGAATCTAGATTCATTTTTGATTGTTAACACTTATAAGCAATTGAAAATGTAGACATGAACTTTTTCAGCTCCTACTAACCACTATTAAAACCTGTTTTGCTGTGTGTCTGCAATATGAACTCATTGTACATCACATTAATTGCTTTAGTTAGCATTTAGCTTATATTATGCTTAAACACACCACCTGTGCCACTCACAAGTTTGTATATACTTCTTAAACTATATACTCATGTACATCTTGTCATTTTAAAAACTATATAATAACTATTCTATATAATAACTACATATATACACTGTTTCCATGGCTTTTTCGAATGGATGAATTTGTGGTTGTGGTTTGCATGAACTTATGGTTTAGTTTGATGCAACTGTTTCCAAACATCTAATGAAACATTCATTAGAATAATAATCACAATAAAGCAAAGCTTGGAAGTGTAGTGATAGTCGTAATATCTTGAAGATGGTTTAAAACTTGAGTTATATCTACAGGTGCCGCTGATTCCAGCAATGAAGAAGCTGTCACAATCTCCCCAGAAGAACAAGAAAAACTAACACAACAAAAACAAGAGGTAAATATTATCCTATAGTCCTTGCAATCAGATGCTTTTCTATTCACTATTTTATTAGTTTGTATTTGCAGCTGCTATGTAAATTTTATTTTGATATCATTCATGTGATTGATGTCAAATACTATATTTAGAGTTGTATAATTTATAATGATAATAAGATAATAATTAATATGAACTAAAAACGAAAAAAATAACATACCTTGTTTCAAACTCTGCTAACAGCATATTATTTTCTTTACCTTATTTTATTTGTTACATTATTCTCAATGTATTTTCTTGCTTGATATTTTGCCTATACTTTGCAAAACTTTAAATTATGTGTAGATAATTTAAATGATAATTTACTTCCTTTCAGAGAACCGAAAATGAAACTGGAGTGGTGTGTTGTTAGTCACTAAAGAATTATGTGACAAATTGTATTAATATTAGATTGTGCTATGTATTTCATATGGCTATGGTTTGGTACTATGCATATTAAATGTTTGCAGAAGAGTGTGTTGCTACTAATGAACTTATATGTTGTCATATTGGGTATGTTTGCTGGTGTTTATTTAGTGCCCTGCAAATAAAAGTAAGAAAAGTAGCGCTTTAAAAGTATTTTGTTAGGAATAATGTTTGCTTTAAATTTCTAACACTAAAGAGTTCTCCAGGTAAGTGAACAAGTTGTGTATGTGTGTATGTGTCTGCATGTGTATGGTTTTTGAGAATATAACACAGTGTTGACATTATTAGCTTTTTCTAACCAAAGCTTTATACAGAATTTGGTAAAAATATCTTGCATTACATTATTATTTTTATAAATTATTTTCCATTTCAAATATTAGCTCGTAGTCTAGCATCATGCATTACTAGCATCAATTAGCAAGTTGAAATTACTCATATCAGCCATGTTGAAGGGAAACTTGTCTGGATTATCACTTGTGTGTTATATGTAGTTGAAAACTAATGGAATCAAACTGGTTGCAAACACTTTCCCTGTTTCTGGGACAGAAGATATGATCAAAGTGGCACTCCTCATTGGGGGATTCACCCAGGTGTCCGGAGAGGTATAGCTACACTATATCATGAATATTTTCTTTTTGGTTTTAATATATATATATATATATATATATATATATATATATATATATATATATATATATTTATATATATATATATATATATATGTGCGTGCGAGCGTGTGTATGTATGTATGTATGTATGTATATGTATAATGTATATATGCTTTTTGTTAGAAAGGACTGAGAATATAGATTTTTGTTATGTATAGTTTACTAAAGTTTTACTATTTTTATATTTTGTGTGGAGTAATTAAAGTAATGATGCTATGTTATGCTCTAAAATCTAAATAAACTATTACTTTTTTGTTGACAGTTGTGAGATGAATATTTGAAGTATTGTTCGTCTATTTTTACACTAACCATGTTGTTTATGTTATTTCAGCTAAACTTTAGTGTGTTGATAGGTGTCTGATGAGGGTTTAGTAATGTCGACCAACAAAGTAGAGGATGTGGTCAATAAACTGGCTACTGATGCTGAGAATTTAGAGTATGCTGATTTGCTAGATGTAGTTAAGAACTCTCTTCCAGTTGTAGGTATTGTGTCATTATATATAATCTATAGTTATGATATTTAGAGAAAGTATGGCCATATGCAAAATTCAGTATATTAACATGTGTATACTCAGAACACTCTTAAACAATACTAAAAAAGCTATATATTGTTACTCTCATATTTTATGAAGACTACAGAGGTGTTGATTTTATTTTTAAATTTTTTAATTATAGTAATTGACTATACATATCGATAGTTTTGGCAGAACTTGTCCAACTGTTGGAATAGTAGTGATGATGTAATAATGGCATTGTTTTAGGAAACCTAATGGCATGTTCGAACACAATCGCTACAAAAGCTTACCAGGAAGGTGTAAGTAAACAGCTAATCCTATCTTTATTTATCTTTCAAAAACCTTGCTATACAAATTTGCTGGCATCAACAGTACTACTATCTCACAATATTCAAGGTCACGGCTTTTTTTATTTTAGTAGTCACTCGTAGTTGACAAGTTCTGCTTAGTTTGATTTTTATGTAACAGTTTTTAAATGAAATGAATAATTAATTTTAAACTAAAGGCTCAATGTATGAAAAATTAAGCACTACACTTATATTATCATATTATAGCTAACAATATATTGAGCAATGTGCTTATATTATATTATTATGGCTCACAAAAATGTGCATACTCAGTGCTATTGCAATGCGTGTATTAGAAACATGCTTGATTCTCTTTAACTAACATTTACTTTTTAGCAAGAAGAAAATATCAGGAAAAAACGTTCTACTAGTGTTGTAAGAGATACTTTATGTTAGAAGTGTTTGTTAGAATATTCATTTGTTTGTTTTTCTGTTTCTGTCATATAGAGAGTCTATGATTTATGAAACATGTGTTTGCTGAGTGTAGTCTAAACCTACATCTAATCTTTCATAACTTGCCTAATAACACCAATGATAAATTAAATTCTTACCATAGAAAAGCTGTAAAATTGTATGGAATTTGTTATAATTTAAACTTAATCATGGGTTTCCTTTTTATATTTCTTTCTATTTGACTAGCATTTCTTTGTTATTCGTTTACCTTAAGATGTTGGGGTTTAGTTGAACTATTGAAACCATTTATTTTATCTACTCAATTATTGTTTATTGCTTTATATGATTGTATTCATTTTACAGAGAGCTGCGGTAAGCATTTTTTAACTATTCAAGTTTTATATTTACGTTGGTTTTATAGTTAATATTTTCCATTTTTTACCTTCTTCAACTTACTTTTACATCAATACTACAGATAAAGTGATTTGTGATTCCTAATTTACTGTGTATAGTATTGTGCTTCCTTCAGTACATTTTCTTCAGTTCTAAGCAATTGTAGACTGTCACTTAATTAAATTTGAATTCTTTTTTCTAATATATCATTATACTTTGCTTTGTTTGCTGTCACTTATTATTTCTACTTGATAGTATTTTAGCATATGTATTCTAGAATGAGGGCACTGGTGGATCCATGGTAATACTTGATAAAATTTCTCAAATTCTGAGCACAACAGTCGTTGAGGGGGAAACTCCAGACCAAAAGAGTTCAGAAAAATTGTCCCTGTCAGTTTCTAAATCTGTAGGTGATCAAGTTTCAGGTAAGTGAAGTAAATGCAACTTTTGTTTTGATACTTGGGTTTAAAGCATGATCATTTTCCATAAGCTGACGAATGTTCAGCAAAACGGTCATGTGGCTTTAACCCTATTTTCAGTTTTGTTTGTGCATTTGAGTAACTTTTCATTTATATCAAGTGTACTGATTAACCTGACTGCATATTCAGATGCATGCACAATTTTTTCACTGCTGATGATAGTTTTAGCTTCAATTCAGGAGTAAATATAATTTTAAGTTGTAGCTATTTCATTGCCATTTGTTTAAAAATTTTTATCTTTGCAGATTCTCTGGGTACGTCTGATGGTGTTTCCATGAAGCTAACGTCTGCCAGCACAGCTCTGGGCTTATCTGGTAATGATTCTGTGAATACAGTGGTAAGGATGCAAATCTTAAACATTACGCAGTACAAATAAACAATATTTAGCTATATTTTCAAAAATTAAGTATTTAACTACATTGTAACTCTGCAATCATATATAACACTGTTTTGTAAAATGTGGTAAATATAACTGTAAATAAAACTGGTTTGATATGCTTTTCTCTTGAGTATATGTCTGATTGTCTATTTGTAGATTTCGTCTTTTACTAACCCTTTTTTTACTCCCACTGATCTGGCAAATACAACCAAATCAAATACCGTTCGCCTCTTGTTTAAAGATGAAAATGGCACTGCACTTCAACCTGGTAAGAAAATTGTTTTTTCCTGGTCTCTAACAACATGTGTCTGATGTTGTGGTATATACTTTTTACGGCTCACTTCTTTGTTGTGCAGATGCCGTGAACTCATCATTTGCCAACAATCTCTTTATTCCAATTGCTGACCCACAGCCACCAAAGCTAGTTATTGGGACTGCAGGATCTGGGAGTTTGGGCACAATACGGAAGGTTAAATTACAAACTTTCTTTATCTACTATCTAGATGCCAATTGAGGAATTGTAGCTCAAGTAGATATAGCTGCTGCACAGGGTTAATAAGCATCTGCACTAGATTTTTTATACCAATCTGACTGGGGAGTTTAATAAAACCTTGAACAATTAGACTTTTTTGTGTATTTCGGCTTGGTCGAGGTTGATCTGCATGTTTTTCCTTTCTCAGTATTAGACAAAATGTGTTTTATTTAGATCACTCTTTCTGCTGGAAAATCTCTAAGCTTACAAATTTCACCGTTCTTGGCTAAAGTAGACAACACAGCTGCCAATACAAGCTCCAATCTATCTTCACCTACTCCTCAAACAACTACTACTCCAACAACCATTCCAGAAACAACAACCATTGCTACAGCCAATACATCCATCACACAAAACTCATCTTCTACCAATTCCCAAGGTGACTCTCTTTTTTCTTCAATTTCAATATTATATAAAAGTTTATCGGTGTCTAATAATGTTGACAGTGTAATATAAATATAGTGGAATAATATAAAACATATAATATAAATAAATTTGGTTAAAGCATTTTATTTGATCACAACAACATAGTAATTCTTATGTTTTGTAACTTGCAAGACGTGCCTGTTGGTGTTGATACAGGTGACTCAGAAGATGATTCTTCTATACCACTCGAAGTGTACTTGAAAATAGGCGAACAAGTTACAATCAACAATTACGATTATAAACTCACATTGCCTATGGATGGTAAGATATTTAGAATGTTTTGATTTGAGTTTTCATATGAATAATTTTGTGAAGAATTACTATCTAGAGTCCTAATTTTTTACTTATCATTGTGGAGAAAATATGTAGACGTTTAGTCTTCTTTCATTATAGAAGAAAGTTTTTAATATCAAGCCATTGTGTTGCATTTTCGCAAACAGAGGTTGGCCTAAGTCATGTCATGTCATGTTAATTTATATGAAATTGCTAGGCTTTACTCATCGTCTTTGCTTACATGGCTGAAATATTAAATTAAAGTTGAATTGACTTGATTTGAAGCTTTGATTTGCTGCAAAAATCTGATTTTATTTCATTTAAGTTTTGTATAACTTATAATCAAATTAATTTGCCCAGCTGAAACAATTCGAAACCATTTAAAGTTTGTCAAGTAATCACCAATTATTTCTAGTTTCATCAAACTGCTGTAATGGGTAATAAATTGCTGTTTTTTTCTTATTGTATGTCACCATTTCTAAATAATTTAAAGTTTAAGAATATTTTGAGCTTGAGTGATAAATTTATTCTTTATTCGTTTAATATTGAAGACATGTAATTTTTTATTGGTTTATGATATCTGCATGCTGCGTAGGGAGCAGCCGTGGTCTAGGGGTTAAAGCATTTGTCTAGTAAACACGAGGTCCTGGGTTCGAGCCCGGACAAAGGTCATTGGTGATGTTAGAAAGAGCATTCAGTCATAATTGCTCCTGTGCCTCATTTAAAATAAGTCCTTAGCCCACTTTAACAAAAACTCTTTCCTTCAGTGGTTTCTCACAGGGATCGTGACTATAAACTTTCGTGAGTGATATCTGCGTGCTGCGTGTGTTTGTACATATCCTTCTTTTAACTTTTATGACAGCTTAAATTATAAAATGTCTGCGTTGATTGTTTACAGAAGAAAACACTGCTCTGTACACTTCATATAGTGCTCAAGGCTCAACTAAAACTTATTTACCTCCAAAAATTGATATGAGTCAGCTAAAAGACAACACCTGCTTTCTGTCTGACAAGGTGTTGGCTTTGTAAGTAATGATTTTGCTAACACAGGCTACCTAAACCTTTATTTCTATTTCAAAGTATTTCAACTTTTTTTAAGTAGAAAGTTTCTAAACTGTGTAGCTGTTCTCATCAATTTGTTAGCATCTACCAACATTACATTTTCTCAAGTTGTAGCAATTAGGAGTAAGCTTCGCAGCATCTTCTTGTGCCGTAATTCATTTGTTATATGTGTGTGTTGCTTATAGGGATAAAACAACAGATGTTTTTGTTGCTGTTCGACATGTTGATGTTTCAAGCAACTCATCAACAAGCAACTCTTCAAGGAGCAAAAGATCTACTGCTGACCCAGATGCTGGTGATTACATGGTGAATTACACCATGAGCATTATTTCATCACAGTGTCGCTTTTGGGACCCTAATATTAATGATTGGAGCACCGAAGGCTTAGAGGTGAGGACATGAGGAATTTGTAGACATATAGCAGATAATATTTAATGTGCTGGGAGCTTTTAGTCATGAGTCATGGTCATGAGTTCGTACCCCAGTAAGGGCCATTGGTAATGTTAGGAAGAGCATCCGCTCTTATGTCACATACAAAAATTTCTTAGCCTGCTTCGATATAAAAATACTTTTCTATCAGGGGTTTCTCACAGGAATAATGACAATTAACTTGAATGAGTTCTTTTAAGTAAATTTATATAAAATTAAAACTTTTTTTAATTTATACATTTGAATTTTTGCTTTTTTAGAAATACTTTAAATTAGTATTATTTTACTGTTGAACATTATAAATAAGGTTGGACCACTCACAGACAGTACAACAACACATTGTATTAGTACAATACTGTCAGTGAGTCAGAAACAGGAGCAAACAACTCTACCAGTACTTTCAACTACCACACCTGCCATTCAGTACACCAGCTCAAAGAAGTATAATCCGTTTGGAGGTAATGTCAGAGTTCAAAGCTTTTTAACACTTCTAATTAGCCCTCTTTCTACTTACTAAATACTCACTTAAAATACTCTCTAGCACACACTCACATTATTCATGTCATGTTAAATCTACTGCGATTGGTAGTTAATGAGAATTTTGCAATTTGAAAACTGAACATGCAAAACCAATAAATATATGTTAGTCATTAACTTTTTCATCTCGCCATGTAATTGCTTTGTGTACAGATAATATTGAATAATGGCTAAAATAATGGGAATAAGAGTAATTCTTACACGAACTCATGCTGTAGCCTTTTAAAAATTTATCAATGTATGCCCAAGAATATCTAAACTTTAATTGTTTTTTTGTTATTTTATTTTTGTAGTTACACGTACAGTACATGCAAGGGTTCTTTTTTTGTTGAAATAGGTGTAATATGAGCTTAGATTTATAAACAATGTTTGTTATTGATGCTGAACATTAAGATTGCTAGATTTAGTACCACATGATTTAATTATCAAACAAGTTTAACTATGGTAATAATCATATTGTAGTATTTTTCTAGTGTACTGGCGTGTTTGTTGAACTAAAAGAATAATTTGTTTTGGTAATTTAAAGAGTAATATTTGAGTGTATTTTATAGGTATAAGCTTTAGTGCCAGCTTTGAGAATCCTTTCAATGCATTTGATCCTTTGGACACATCCGGGTGGTCAAACCTGAGCGAAAATCCTCTCATATTTTCTGTGATGATTTCCCTCTGGAGTCTCTATTTGTGTTGTCTGATATGGGCTCGCAGGTGGGATTTGAAAGACGAAGTTATGGTGAGTGAATTTGTATTGCGTTCAATGTATCACTGATTTTCTACCTCTTAGCACTACAACCAATAACTTTAGAAATTTTGGCTAACATTAGATTCATCAATATTTCAATTCAAATTTTGACTATAGTCAAAACATTTTGTAAAATCACAATTTTCTCAGACAAGCATTTTAGTGAGTTTCATTGTTACTAAGTAATTGATTTTTAAAGATGATTTCTATAATTATAATATATAAATGCTTCTCCACATTTCTTATTATTAGGCGGGTGCTTCACCGTTGCTTGACAATGACCCCAGTGACTCCTACTTGTATGAACTGACCGTGTTTACTAGCAGCAAAAGAGGGGCCGGAACAACCGCCAAGGTAACCTGACTAAACCTAAATTAATCACAGTCTGGTACTTATACATTTAACAAAAATTGTTTGCAGGCTTGTAAAAATGTATTAAATATCTAATCATTTTAATTGTTTTTAGACCTGATTTTATCACAATTTAGTTGTTAGTATTTTTAGTCATTCTTGTTTGAAACTTAGTTTTGAATTTAGACCTACATATGATAATTTTCAATTCGAAATGTTATCAAGTAGTAAAATAGAGTAAAGCCACCAGGTCGACTTATAATTAAGTCGCTATTAAATGTACTTGAAACACCTGTCACAGGTGTCCATGATCTTTGCTGGACTGGATGAGGAGACTGCACCAAGACTTATATTTGATGACAAGAGGCCTGTGTTGCAATCTGGTGGTATCGATTCTTTTCTCATGTCTGTTCCCAGACATCTTGGCCCACTTAACCACATCAGGTACACTGACCATATATTGGTTAAAAAATACTCTTCTACATGTTGAGTTAAAGAAAAATGCATAAAATTGTTATCACTATTATACAGCAAATACCTAATTTAAATTAATTTCTAGTGGTTCATGTAATCATAGTTTATCAATAGCTGTTGCGTATTATCTTTGTTGGTAGCACGTTTATGTAGAGATAAGTCTATATTGTTAATTAAAAACTTTTGATTTCTGCAATGTTGATATTTTGGCGCCATAAGTTACAAAATCTTCAACTAGGTAATCTTCTATATATCAGTAAATTCCTGTGACGTAAACAAAACTCTGCACTTATTTGGTAGAGTTTGGCATGACAACTCCGGTAAGAACCCAAGCTGGCACTTTGCATACATGTGTGTAGTGGATCTGATAACAAAAGATAAATACTACTTTGTGTGTGACAGCTGGTTGTCTGTGGGAGACGGAGATGGAGCCGTATGTATATTAAATGTTACATTTATATCATCTTGTGGTTTACTCCAACACTCATATTCAATGCCAATAAAAATATTTAATAAATATATGTTTTGCTCCTTTTTATCTCTTTTCAACAAAATATTCATGAATTTATGTTTTGAACACAGACCAGTAGCATACAAAACTCCAAGTTGCATATAATAGTATACTTTCATATTTTAAAACACTAAGCAGGCGTCTCTCATCAAGCATTTTGGCCAGCAAATTTTATTTCATTTATTTCATTTATAATTTGATTGTCTCTATGCCAAAAACCTGTACAAATTTAACCTTATTTTGGAATCTAGTGTTTTGGATATTTTTTATAGTGACTATATATTTTTATGTCAGCACAGTATTATCTCGTTGCTTGCTAGATCGACAGGATGGTGCCGATTGCCACACATGAAGACCTTACAAACTTCTCCCATCTGTTCTGGACCAAAGCCAGAAAGGATCTCACGGACAGCCATATTTGGTTCTCAGTGTTTGGCCGTCCTCCTAAGAGTGTGTTCACCAGAGTGCAGAGAGTAACGTGCTGTCTCACTCTCCTCTTCTGTGGAATGTGTGCCAATATTCTGCTCTACAAAGAAGGTCTCGCTTCTTCCGGATCTGTGAACAGTTTTAAGGTTGATACTTAGCTTTTGGTAGATTCATTTATTAGATGCATAAGCAAAAAGTTAGCAGCGCTATGTTTTTTTAAAAAATACCTAAATGACCTACTTAGCAATAATTTTATATTAGGGAAAAACTTCATATTAACTGATTCTGGCCTACACAACTTTTTGCATGTTGCAAAGATACATTGTACAAAGTTTGGAGACAAAAAAACCTGAAACAGGCATCAAGAAGGTATCATCAACCCTAAACAATGCAGTTATGGAGTACATTTGCTCTTTTTTATTTTCTGATGCTCATGTTTTTATGCTAGGTGAGTTGGTCACTTTCAAGCTTTATATAATCAGAACTAGGTTCCTGCAAACCTTTAAAACTGCTGTAAGGGATTTTTTGTTGCTTTGAAATTAAAAGTCTATCTAAATTGAAATCAATTGAATCACATTTTTTCATTTGTAGATTGGACCTATTTCATTGACGTTGGATGAGATTAAAACCGGCATACTCGGCTCATTGCTTGTGTTTCCTATCAACCTGATAATTGTCTACATCTTCAGAAACTCCAAACACCGACAGAGTGCGGTTGTGAGAGGACTGAAGAAGCGGTCTGCAGACTACAAGAAGAATGAAGGTTTCGATGAAATGGCTTCAGCTAATAATGCAAAGTCAACCACTAGTATGGACAAAGAAGGCCAGGCAAAGAAAAAGAGTAAATGTAGCTTGAATGGGTGAGTCTGGCGATAAGAGAATGACAGTGAATTAATTTTTTATTTTATTTCGCATCTATATCGTATGCTAAAATTGTATTTGATAGTTTCATGTTGAATTTGTTTGTAGATTTCTGTTTCCGTGGTGGTTTCAAGGCATTGCATATTTCCTTTGTTTGGCTTGCAACGGCATATCATTTTGGATAACAGTTCAAATGGGCTTCAGTTTCGGAGCTGACAAAGCGGAACGCTGGATGATCTCATTTGTTACCTCATTTATTGAGTCCCTGCTTCTGTCACAGCCAATAAAGGTCTGAAAATTCATTAATATATTAATAACATGTATCTATTCCTTTTCCATTTTGTAACAAACATTATTCAACTGGAACTTATATTAATTTTTCTTATTGAATATTTTAGGTTGTGCTGTTTGCCATGTTCTATGCATTGGTCATAAAGTCCCCCACAATAGAAGATGAGCTGGACAATGATCCTGGGCTACTGCAAGGGGAAGAATACTTGCACAACCGTAATGCTTCATACAATGCAGAATACATCCAGCTTCAGAAGTCATTGGCTAGATATAAAGTGCTGCCGGTTCCTCCACAGCCAGAGTACATTGCTGCTGCTAAAAAGAAAAAGTATGTTTTACTGGAAACTTTGTGTATTCCTTTTTGACTGGACAAAATTGAACATGAGTTGTAAACTTTGTAAAAGTCCTACAATGAAATGCTATTAAAAAGTAGCCTTCGCTGTATAAAGTTGCACAATGGTAAGGGTTTATATACAGACTATTGCCTTGCCCCTCCTCTGTAAGGTAGTTTAGGGCTTACTGAGGCAGAGAAGCAATTATGACCAGATGTACTTCCGTTCATCATAAATGACCCTGTTGGAATTTACACCCACGTCCTTATTTCATGTTGGGTTAGTGCTTCAACCAGGGCACTCTAAAGTCTACTACAAGAGCTTTGCAATAATTTAGGGGTCTTTTAAACAAATACACCGGTATCTGTATTTGAAGTAAAGTAGTTTATACTGAAGTGTGCCACACTGGTTGTAATGACATTCATTATTGGTTATTTTTTTAAATAGCAAAATGATAGTCAATAATAGCTTTTTAAATGCTGTTTTTTACATAATTTATATACTGATAAGTATTACTTTAAAGCTAGATGTATGTATGAGTATAATACAGTTTACAATAAACTGGACTACACTTTTGGATATAAAACCCAATTGGGCATTCACTCAATTTTTTGTTAAAAAATGTATTATAATGCAATGGGTGTTTAATTTAACTGTTGCAAGAAGGCAACTTGTGAAAGATGGTTTAAGTTTCACTGATATTTAACCAGTAAGTTACAAACATTACGACTTTTTTTCTGTTGCTTATTTTTAGATTGTGCTCTAAATAGGTTTTAACTTTAAATGCTGTTTATATTTTGACAGGCAAAAGGAAGATGAAATGCAGGGTGTTCTACGGGAAATTTTGGCATACATTATTTTCTTGTACTTGCTCTATGCTGTCAGCTATGGGAGTAAGGAGAGCATCACCTGGCGGATGTATAGAAACCAACAAAATGCCTTAGAGTTTGGACTCCATGAACCATATGGGCCAATGAAAGAGGGGCCTGGGTACACCTTCAACAAACCTCTTCCCATGTCTTTGGTGAGTGAGTTTCAAAATCTTATGCTATAATATTCTCACAGTGGCCACAAATCTAGTTAGAAATAAATTGTGTTGTTTACAAGATTTCATTTTACGCAATATAGTGGTGGAAGAATAAGATTCAATTAATTTAACATTGTATGTTAAAGATTTTTGGCTTCTTGAACTTCGATGATGTGTTTTATGATACAAAGCCTTCTCTATTCTTATTCCATTTCTGTGAGTAAAATTATGTGTTGCCAGCTTTTTCTATCCAACTTCTGTTTTTTCTTTGACAGGTGGGAAGTTTAGAGTCTTTCTGGACTTGGTGCGAAACTAATTACATACCTTTCATGTACTCTAGTGTGGACTATGGTGGTCATGATTTACCTGCAAGTTCCACTATGGATGGCATCAACTACTTAGTGGGCACAACCCGACTTCGGCAAGTCAGGGTCAATAAAGGTACTGGAGCTAACAGAAATGTTCAAAATAATTTGATTGTAGTTCTAAAAAAGTTTTTCAGATAAATGGTAGCAGGTTTACATGGTGTATTTATTTATGTTGAGATAAATTATAATGCCCTTGCTACTTTGTTAATTATTAAGACTGAATAACTAAAACTCTAATTTATTCAATCATTATATTGTACAAAAAGAGTTGTTAATAAAAATATTAGTGCAATGAAAGTAAAAATGTCTTGAGCATTAAAACATAATTATATTATCTTTTGCTTGTTATGTTAAAACTATAACTGCACAGTTATATTTTGGTAGTAAGTTTTGCTTTATTTTAGTTTCATTATTGATGTTTTGTAATTGCAATATTGAAGTAGTATCATTGTTAGTCAATACCATCTTTACCAAAGTATTGGAGCGACAGCATCGAGTTGATTCTAATATGTTCCCTAGCACAATCTTTATACTAATAGCTGGGAAATTATTTTATCATAAAATACATGTATATCACATGTCTTTTTGGGGTGCAGGTTGAATCGCTGGTTGTTGAAGACTTTGAGCAGGTGCCTTTTATAAAGCACCTGTTGAGACACCCAGACTTGCATCTACCGTATACATTTGTCACTAAAGAATATTTCTCATAGAATTTGTTTTTTTAACATATAACTTTGGTAATGCTACTGTACATTTACTATTTAGTTTACAAATGAAAGAATGAACAATTGCACACATTATAATTTTAAGCAAGACATTTTTATGCAATTAATTATGTTGATAGTTTTGTTTCACTAACTATTGTGCTGCTTTGTTTTAGTGAGATGCCCAGCAGTGGTATATAAGTATGAGAAACACTGTGCTAAAGCCATGTCGGCATACAATGCAGATAGAGGGGAGTATGGTTTGAAATGGACAAAGGCTAAAGGTCAGTATTAACTTTGCTATCCACTACATCTATAATATAACATTGTAATTCAACCTGCAAAAAAATTGTTTTGTTGCAGTACTTTAATTTTTTATGTGTTTCCAACTTTGATCATATTTATTGACATAGTATATGTCTTTATGTATTTGATGTCTTAGTTGTTCTGCTCCAAACTTTAGCCAACAGTTATAATATGCAATCATGGCGGCCACGTTCAGCAAATGTAAATTCTGAATGTCCGATTGAATTTATCTTGAGTAATGCTATTAGGGAGATCCATCAAGTTATGATTAGCAGTATTGTTTAATTTTAGCTATTAAACTGGTATTATTCACTTTATTTAAATTTAGGAATATACACTGATTTATTGCACATAAAACTTTTGAAAAATATGTCAAATGCTGATATAAATAGGGCTTATAGCCTAATGTTTATTGTTGAAATTATTGTTGAGCTTATATTAATTTGATTTAGATGGTGAAGAAGCTGAGGATGGTTTCAAATACCAGAATGCTACAGCACTGGAAGGATTACCAACAAGGGGCCTTGCTGGGTACTATGAAGGTGGTGGCTATGCATACACACTGGGTCGTTCTCAAGCGTCTGCCTTCAAGAGTATTAGTCACCTGAAAGAAAACGATTGGATAGACGAACACACGAGAGCTATTTTTGTTGAGTTTACAATATTCAACAACCAGCTTAACCTCTTTACGTCATCTTTCATCATGTTTGAAATGATGCCTACTGGAGGTATGAGGTTGTACATAAAAGCCAGTGCATTGCATACTATGGCCCACTCTTTACAATACAAGGACAACCATTTTCATGAAACTTTAGTAGTTTATAATTTGAGTAATTTTATATAAGGAAATTGTTTAATCAATATACATTCACAAAAATGCATTTAATATTGAATTTATAGTAAAATTTTTGAGTTCAAACAATATTTTGACATAATATTTATGCCATGAATAGGTGAACATAACTCCTGGTTTGCGACTGTTGTTATTATTTAATACTGCTATTTATTATTAATGTCAATGCAAAGGCAAAGACGTAATTTGATTGATAATGCAGTTCTAAATAAATATAGTTGGTTATGTTCAAATGCCTTCCTAAATGTAGAGTATATTTATTGTAGTATGTTTGGACATTGACGAGTTTAGCACAGGAAATAATTATTCCTAGCTAGATCTGAATCGGTATAACTGAATTACGCATTAACAATGTGTTGATGTAACATACTGAAAAAAATATATATAACCAATTTATGTATAATATAAGTAGTTAAAATGTCTAAATATGATGCTTCAACTACTCAATGCTGAAGCATCAAGTAAATAAAATGCAATTATCAGAATGCATTTTTAATACATCAGTGTCAAGTGTTTATTGTGCAGGCCATGTGCATGTGTGTATTTACATGT
Organism: Bugula neritina; assembly: GCA_964035545.1. NCBI lineage: Eukaryota > Metazoa > Bryozoa > Gymnolaemata > Cheilostomatida > Bugulidae > Bugula > Bugula neritina. The sequence continues at coordinate 25,961,791 of OZ037765.1, forward strand.
ATATGTAGCATTAGTTTGTTAAATACAGAATTGATTTGTTTTTTAGCTCTTTATCCCAAATTCAAGGTTCTTCCATTTCGCCTGGAACGATATCGGGGGAACAATGCTTTGATGACTTTACTATCTGAACTTGGAATGATTGCTTACACAATTTTCTTTTTCGTTAAAGAAATAAAACTTCTGAAAAAGCAAAAGAAGGAATATTTCAAGGTACAGATGTGCTGATATCATATTTCAAGGTCACACATTCAAAGTACTTCTTCATAATCCTTAGCAACTGCTTGTGGGAAATAAATTATTACATTGAACATTGATGTTTATGGGATGTTGTGTGTTGACTGGTTTTAAAGCTTCATGAAGTTGCATTGCTCATGTAAAGCTTATATTTTTCTCTAAAATTATGCTTTTATATATTAAAAGATATTCTTTCATGTTTTAGGATTTCTGGAATGTGGTAGAGTTCCTAATGCTGTTGATGATGCTGGCCGCCATAGCAATGATTTTCTACAGATTCTATCTGCTAGTGGAAACATCTGCCCGGAAGCAAGCAGTTAAAGAAGACCGGCAAAAATATGTCAGCTTCGATTATGCAGCCTTGTTTGAAGAGGTAAAGATGTTTTCAGTAGATTTTATGACAATTTTGTTTGTTCAACTAATATTTAGTAACTCACTGATCATATTTTGTATACACCACTTGCGTGCTGTTGGTATGAAAACTATCTCTAGTTGCAGTATCAATACATTAACAAGGAATTCGCATGACTGCAGTTTGAAAAGTTTCGTGCACTTTTTCTTGACAATAATTGTCAGAATTGGCATGATCAGCTCGCATACATTAAAAGTCAAAACTGCACAAAATTGCACATAAATATTATTGAACCAACTTCTAATTTGCGTAGTTTAAAAAAAAATTAAAGAAAAATGCCTAGCTTTATTATTGCAAATACAAGTGCGCTATTCTTTTCATCTAAAGTTTCATGATGATGACTTTATTTTTAAAGTTTTAAAGTTTTTTTTAAAGTTTAAAGCCTTTGAAGTAGTTGAATATTAGTTGCTATTTTTACTGAAGCTTTGTTCTTTATGTTTTAGTCATATCTGTTCTTGCTGGCATTCATCTCATTCGTGGCAACTGTCAAGTTTCTAAAGCTGCTTCGTTTCAACAAGAAGATGAATGTACTTGGACACACACTGCTCTACATTGCCAGACCATTTGTATCATTCATGTTCACAATGCTGATGGTGTTTGTCGCGTACTCCCACATGGCATTCCTCGTCTTCAACACCCTCCTGCTCAGTTTCAGCTCCTTCACCTCATCAATGAGCACTCTCTTCACACTGATGCTTAGTAAGTACATTTAACACTTTGCATTCTTACATTTTCTATTTTTAACATATTTTACTCTTAATTTTAATAGTTTTTTGTAGCAAGTTGAAATAAATGTTTTTCGTATATTTTAGACAAGTTTGATTATAAGAGCATGGAACGAGCCAACCCTCTGTTTGCCCCATTCATCTTCTTGACATTCACAGTTGTGATGGGATTCATGCTGATCAACTTCATGCTGTCGCTGATTATTGAGGGGTTCACTAGTGTCAATGCTGACCTTGAAGGTACACACGTGTGTTTAATGTGTAGAGAGCAACTTTAAATTCATTGCTACACACCTATTTTATTTTTCTATAAAAAGCTTAGCAGACAGGTTATCATCACTGCTCATTTAACATTGGATTACATTTTCTTTTTTTATAGGAAAGCCAAATAAATATGAGATTGTTGATTTTGTCATTGGCAAGTTTAAAGCTGTCCTGGGCTTTGGAAGTGACACTATGCCTGCTGTGAGAGACAAAAAGGAAGATTTCATAGAAGGTCTGCATAGAATAATAATTGCATGTCGTAGTTGAAATTCACTTTTTTTTTTTCCTATGTTTCAGCTGTGTTGCCATGCCTCAACTAGCTGCAGTGTTATTGTGCCATAGAGCATTGTCCACAACCTATTTTTGTTTGAATTATATTCTTCATTTTAGACTAAATATTATGCAAACAACCAAACAATTTTTCTGCAAAAACGAAGTGCGCCACAACAGTGTCGCTTTTATTATTTCAACTGTATGTATAAAGTAAAGGCTGCATTTGTTCAACACAATGTATTGTTCATCTTGATAATTGTAGACTCTCAGAAAGAGTTGGATATGAAGTTCGGGGAGTTTAGTGAACGAGTATTTGGGATGTTCTTACAAGATGTTGAGGACATCAAGGATATGAAGGCTGCTGAAAATCTAATCAACCGAGAGCGAAAGCAAAGACAAAGAAAGAAAATTCTTTACAGTTAAACATTTCCTAATAATATTGGAGGTTTATGAAAAGCTGCAGCATGTTTTGTATTCAGTGCTAAGTTCAAATTGGCACAAATAATTTTTTCACTGTCGGTATTTTTTCAATCTTTGCTTCAAAAACATAAGCTTTTATTTTTACACACTGGTTTTCTTGTTTATTTAATACACAAGTAATATTTGTATTAGAACCTAATGCCTTTAAGTATCTTCGCTCAATATTTGTATTAACTTTTTAATATTATTACATAATATTTTTCAACTGGAGAAAAAAAATATTTTCTTACATATTTATTATCAGCTGACGCTCCTTTTTTTGGGAAGGTGATTTTATATTATATTTATATTTTTAAAAATAAATGTTGTAATCTTGCAGATTTTTATGTGTTGCTTAATATATCGCACAGGAACTTTAGGAATAAAGGCAACATATTTTATATGAAGCATTTACTAATAACTGTCATAAAGTTTGAGCATATAATATCACCTCATACAGTTTGGATGCCAAATAGTAAACGCATGACTTGTATATATAACATGCTATTGCTTCAAAGATCAGTATTCAAACTTTGAAACTTATTAAATGCAGAATTTACTTTTCTGTTTTCGGCATAACTTTTATAGTCAATATTGCGATCTCTAATCCATTCAGTGTGAATGCTTTAGAATATCAGAAAATGCCTTGCATTTGAAAAAATGTTGCTTCTTCAGTAAATATAATGAATTTACCACTTTTTCCAAGACAGGATAACTCCACTAGGTCTATTTACACTGTAATAATATTGTGCTTGGATTTAGTTATACCTTAGCTGAATGAGACAATGCAAAGTTTAAAGAAATACATCCAGCCACAATTACTTTGTTGTGAAAATTAAAGCTTTCCGTGTTGAGTAACATTATTCCATGGTGTCAACAAAAGCTGCCTCAACTATACAATGTAACTATTTGTAGATATTTTGTAGTTTTTCGAGACTATTTTTACCCCATTTAAGTGTTTTTTTTGTTACCTTAAGTATTTTTTTGTAGTTTGTTTCCACTTTTTTTGTCAATATCGGTCAAGATGAAGTCAAAACATTGCAGAAGGCAAAACAGTTGGAGCAGGTTTTTAGCAGTTATTTACTGCACACGGAGATACCTTAGCACACATATAATTTATAAAGACTTTTCAGTTTTGAATAAAATATACTAGAAATTTCAGGAACAAGTATTTCTAATATAGGCCTAAAGAGCACTTATGTTACAGAGCTAGACTTTTTCTGTTTAGAATATCAGAAAAAAAACTAAAGGTGTAGGTGGGATAACTTCAAACTCTTGTGAGGTCCATGTGATGTACACTCATAAGTTTTCCTGACTAAACAGCTGGTATCGGCCACTCAATTTGTGCAAAATATTTGTCATCATTAGATAACTTCCTAATCATAGTAATTAATATTGTGGTTATATCAGGTTTGAATCAAACAAGTATCTAATCTACTCAATGATACCATATTCTTACAGTAGAAGATTATTTTAAGATTCCGGTTTTGAAATTAATTTCATAAATTGCATATATGATTAGACTGAATTAGAATCTATATTTTGCTACATATTAGTTATTAGCCATTTGTTTTTTTTCTTTTGTAATACACTCAGAAATATTGCAAGGAGATAATTTGCTACCATGACCATATTATTTCAAGCTTACCTAAATCTGAGTCATAAAGCTATTAATGGTTAAAACAAACATCTTGCAAATATATTTTTGGTATGCATAATTGCAGCCAAAACAAAGGCTGCACATAGTAAATGTCATTTTGTTGTTATAAATAATATTTTGCTGTGAGAAAAATGAAAGCCTGGTATAGCATTGATGACAACCTGTTTGATCCACAACTTGCTCGAGTTAGGCATGCGCCTACCACACTGCGTCTGCTGCACAAATGTCGCTATACAGCAGAGCCGTGGAAGGCTATTGGTCATACTGCGAGTATAGCAACTTTATGCTCTCAACTACCAGTAGTTGTTGCCTCTTTTGGTTTAAAGCAAGTGAGTTTATTAACAACTTGAAAAAGCTTTGATAAAATTTTGTTTTTGTTTTAAATAGAATTTGTAAAAACAATGTAAAGTTTTACGCGGGTAAACACTAAATTTTTTTCTAGAAAAATAATATGCTTTTGCCATTTGTTTACATGAAGTTATAAAAAGACAAATTGAACGCGTGCTCTTTATCCGTGCGCTGATTGGTTAAGGCCTATATTAGACGATGGCTATATAGTATATACACAACTCGCAGCATTATCATTGGTGGTTATTTCAAATAGTGAAAGCCAACGCTTACAGAAAACTTTAATGTGTATAACTAAAAGGCAATTTTTAGGTAAAAATTACCAGTAAAGTCTGTGGTGACTGGTATTCACTTTCGGTTTGGGTCTTACAGTCGTGGTAATAGTGGTGCTCTCTACTTTAACTTTACTTCGTTATCTACTTCTAGTTCTAGTACTAGTTGTAGTAATCATTAGACTTAGTTGAAGTTAAGTTGAACTTGAAGTACTACTACTGTCTACTACTACCAGCAGTAGTGCAGTAGACGTAGTTGACTACGTCTACTCACTACTCAGTCATAGTCATACTGATACTGATAATCATAATAATAATGATCATTAAAGTTATAATAAAAATAGTTTATACTTGATGAGTTGAAATTAATTATATTTATTATACAATTACTATTACTATTAGAATTACAATATTACTATTAGTATTACTATTAGTATTAATTAATTATTATTTATTATATAAAGATCTACAACGAGTTTAATATTGTGTTTTATGAATTGAAAATATTGAAAATAACATTAAAAGATTGTCATAGAAATTACAGTAGGCGATGAACATTTAGTTTCACGTAGTGATACTGATAGGGATACTGATTGTGAGTGTGATAGCCATAGTCATAGTGATACTGATAGTAATACTAATAGTATTACTATTAGTAATGCTAATACTCATACTGATGTAGTTGTACCGTAGTCTTGCACTTATATGTACACTTACAGTTACTCATTCTCAGTTACACTTACTGTTCCTGTTAGAAACAATATTATTATTATACTATTATACTAACTATTACTTATTCTTATATTTATACTCAATCTTCTAAATACAGTCAATCATAATCATTATGGTTATCATGAATATCATGAGCATGATATTCATATTGTAGTATTTATATAATTATTATTCATTATTTGAACTTAATGGTACACTTCTAAAAATTAAATATACATGGTTGTAATAATAGTGCTAGGTTGTAATACTAGTTTAGTAATCTAAATCTAGTGTGGGCTGTGAAGCTATGGCTATATGAAAGATTAAAATAATAAAACTAGTGAGACTATGTATTATGGGAATAATGGGTACAGCTTTGAAATTGTGATAGTTGTCGTGGTTAAGTTTAACATGTAATAAGATTGTAATAATTGATACTCAATCTCATACAACAAAGCTGACTATCTCTTTAAAGTCTTTGCTCTGTAACAACCTCTGGTGAATAGGGTTTTTAGAAAGCAAGGAACTGTGTTTTTCACTATGCTGTCAACATAGTTTAAGGTCTCTCAATGTAGGTAGCACAGGAGCAATGACTCTGCCGAGATAAATTCTATGCTGTAGAATTGCAACAATAAGACCAAGCTCTACTTTTTTTATATTTAAGTTTTTGTAAATCCTGAAATGAAAGATAAACCACAGCAATTTGATTTTTTCCAGCTGTTTCTCTCATGAATTATTTTTGAGTTCCTAATTAAGGGAATTGATAATAAACTTAGTTGTGCAGTCAGAAGTTGAAGTTATTTGAAGCTTAATTAAGTTTAGTCAAATTCCACGAATGCTAAAATCAAAAAGTTGTGTAAAGCCCTTGCTTGTAATTGATAAACTGGTTATATGAATATTATTGCTGTTGACGTTCCTATATTTTCAGTATCGCCTTTAATTTGACTTACAACTATATCAGTATAATCTGTCTTTGGCTAAACTTCCATTTCAACTGTTGATTTGCCTAACATGTCACTTTATAAAAAGAGTTTTATGCTATATATTTATTAACTTTTCATTATGATTCAGATAAGCTCTTTTATCTCCTGAAAAACTGTTCTTGAGTATATTTAAAAAAAAACTGTGCTTTAAATTTATGTTGCTAGAACAAGGCTGCTAAATCCTCACCACTTTAGTCTTCATTCATGTGTTTAAAATTTGACATTTGATGTTGCTTACTAATTTTAAAAAAAATTTCTTTTTTGTGAGTAATAGCTGATAACTACATAGATAACTGGTGTTGTACCTTGTTCTTTGACTTCCAGTGGTTATATTGTGGTTATAATCTAACAAAAAGTATTGAAGATGTGTTCTGAATTTGATATTACTGCTATCATAGTTTTGTAATGTTTATTATAAAATTGGATCAACTAACTCCATGAGTCCATGTGTTCTGTTTTAGGTATGTTTATTGCAACCATGGAGATACACTGATTGTTATTCTGGTGCTGAGTCTACATTATCTGCAGTCCTATAGGATCTATATCCGAACTAGTCACACAGCCTGCAGACTAAACCGGCTTCAAAATGTCAACATTTGTAGCCAGAGTTCAGTACTTGGATGACACTGATCCATTTGCGAGTACTAACTATCCTGAGCCATCAAGACCGCCAACCTTCACCTTTTTGACAAACGTTCACCTGGTTAATCAGCTTTCCGGGATTCATAAAATCCTTGAACCACCACATAAGGCAAGTACATAGATTTACTACTGAAGGAAGACTTGCCTGTCACTAATGTAGCACCCTAGGAAGTTTCATAGTCTACCGCCTGTAGAGTTAGCATCAACTATACTATGTGTAGTGTAGCTGTCCTATTCTTTTACATTGAGCATGCCCTTAGTTAATACAGCATTTCAGTAGTAAATTAGGAAACTTGAAGAAATCTGATATAAGCAAAGCATGAACTCCTATACACAGTTGAAATTCTTTGGTGTAAAATGAATAGGTATGGAAATGAATATCATTAGGTGAAGTTAATTTGCCAATTAATGGGTTGACTGGTTTATTATTCTAGTGATTGATTTTGTTGTGCTGTATTCATGTTGTATGCCTCCAACTTACTTAGTATAAACATTCCGTGTCTTAAAAGTAAAAAGTGTGTGCTAGTTACTAGGAAGCCAATTCTGATAAAGGTTATTAATTCAAGTTGTCTGTATAGCTTGGTTCTAATCCAACAACACCTCCCAATTACTAATTAATTAATTTTATTACTACTGCCTGCTTGTTTCCTTCCCTTTCCAACCTGCTTTACATAATATGTAATGTTCAATTTACATAATATATTACCAGCTCACCACTGGATTAGTTCCAGACTTCTAGACTCATTTCCTGTCAGCTGCAAGGAGATTATAAACACTTATAATTACTAATGACTGACTTATTTCTGACTATACAATTAGAAATAAGGAATATTTTTATAAGAATAGAGGCTCAGAGCTAATGAATCTTTGTTTGAGGATTATTGCCAAGTATTTAGTGACCGGGAGAGTGAGAGATTAAAATTAGTTGGTGTAAGGTTCAATAATTAAAATAACCTTTGACCAACCAGTGGGTATTATCAAAGTCTAAAAGTTACAAGATGGTAGCGAATTTTCTAGGCAAATTTTGTCAAATATCCAGAGTTGAAGAGTTGAAGGTCTTTGTAGGTATTTAGCTAATTGTGTGATGTTTGTTTCTGTAGTTGGAGGACTGCGCTCTGCAGCTCTACAAATATAACTCCAATGGACAGGCAGACTATGGGATATATTTAGACTTGGAGTCAACCTTAGATGACCAATGGGAGGAGCTGGAGGGGTTCTCAGAACAGTGCGTAGTATGCCAGCAGTTGGCACTGTTACTATTTGTAGTTGTAAGCTAGATCTTGTTATATACAAGTTAATGGAAAGGTACCTGTTGAGTGAATCAATGCAGCATTGTCGCAATGCAGTAGCAAGTGTGAAAGTTATGTACATCTTGCTATGTTAAAGTATAGATTAAGCTTTTCCTCTTTCACTTCCACCTCACGACACAATGAATGGGAGTTCGAAGATACTTAAACAATAGGCATGCATCAGGCTTTAATCAAATATGTCTGCCAGTTCATATAACTCAACTAATGTGCTTATTACTTCTTTCAATTATCTACTAACCAATTAACAAGTTTTTTCTCGCATTTAGATTTAAAGCTGAGATTATTGTCTAAACTCTAAAGGGATGGTAGAAGTAGTGAGGATTACAAAATTGTTATTTTGTTGCCTGAATCAGTTAGTAACTAGGATTATGTAGTTACTGTTGGTTGCTGAAGTTTATTCATACAATATATTAGTAGGAAACCTCTAGTTGCTGAACCTATAGAGTGTTGACTTATTTTATATTAAAGTTTATATTAATTCACCAGAAAGTAGAAAATTATATATTATTTAGCTTTGACTACTGTGCTACTACATCTACTCATTATTCAAAGTACAGAAAGTGAAAATGTTCCATATATATTTATATATCTTGTCCCTTCTGCCAATGACTTTGCAAAAGTTGCCGGTTTTGAATTGCAGGCGAAAGAACACAGTTATATTGAGGACACAACTTTCAGTCAGAGTGCACGCTGTCATAGGTTTGCTATATTACAGTATATTTTATTACTGGGATAAGTGAGGGGATTGTTCTTTAGTTGAAAGGTAATGCTGGGGATTAAAAGTTGCCTTGAAATAATCAAGTAAAGCTAAGTATATGCCATTTATACCAATAAATGCTCTGGAGACTGAGAGTTTCTCTAATAGCTCAGTACAAGTCTTTGAAGGCTGCAGTACTCCCCCATACATGTCTATAAGATTCCTAGGCCACAGGCTCTTCCCACCTGAGGGATTGTTTGGTTATCTACCTGCTGTGTTTATGTAATGCTCTGTAATCAACTATAATAATCTCCCCTGAGAGGTGCTGAGAAGCAATCCCTGACTTATATGAATGTAATTCAGGGAATAACAATATTCTTATACCTTTGAAATTTATTATCAGCAGCCAAGTAATGGCTTCACTCAGCCAGTTTTAGTAATTCATCATTAGCCTTTGCTAATCATCTAATTAGTGTTTCTTGGCTGCTGCTACTAATTATAGCTCACTACTAGTAGTAGCAAACTCTGTTATTGGTAGCCCAGATTTCTAAAAGTGTAAAAAAATGCATTAAAAGTAATATCCAGGTTGACTATTATTGCCCTTTGGTTTTAGAGAAATTATTAAACTCGGAGGGAAGAGAATTGAGAAGAGCTCTGTTTTCACTCAAGCAAATATTTCAGGTTGGTATCAGGGGAGATGATCCTTCTATCTCAGTTTATAGACAGTTCCAGTATGTAGTGATGATGCATACTTCTGTTTAGTACTGTTTTGATTGGTTTAGAATGTTCAGGATTATGAGCTTTTAGATGTTAAACATAGAACTTGTCTAAATATAGGACTTATTTAAACATAGAACTTTATGCTAGCTAGCCCAAACTGTTGCTGCAAAGAAGCAAACTAAAATTTGATAATAGCAAAATTCACTTTTCACAGCAACATAAGTGGCCCAGGAGAGTAATTATATAGAACTCAATAAGAACAATAGTTTGTGTTGCTGCTTCGAATTATTCATAAAAGTTCTCAGATGAAACCAAAATGGTAAATTTTGTCATAGCTGCACCATAATTATTATGTTTTAAATTTATTACGTTGTTTATGTTGTTTAAGTTAGTATCACAGAGCATTCCAGATATTTCAGTATAGCTTATCAGTACTGGAATAGTTTTACAACAGTGGTTATCTTAGCTGCTGTGTTATTCATAAGAGAAACAATAACAGCTCAGCAAATAACAATATGTTTGAGTAATTTGAGTCAATAACTTATTCATTTGCTGAATACACCCTTTCATGTTATAGTCATTAGTGTTGTTTAGAAGTCTGATTCTATTGTGTACAGAGTTGATCTAATTTCTAATTATGTTTGTTTTGAGCCTGTAACTGGAGCAATGCATATGAAGGCTGACTAACATATGCTGTTGCTGTATTGTAGGATGACAAAGACCTGGTACATGAGTTTGTATGTAGTGATGGCCTGGATTGTCTCATCAAAGTTGGCACTGAAGCAGACCAGAACCATCAGAACTACATTCTCAGAGGTTCAAATCTTACAGTTGAACAACATTCATAATAGTCTGAGTCTAGGCCTTTACACTCTAACTATAATACCATCATGTGATGGGGGGGGGGGGGGGTGTTAGCAGGCTTGTCTGTATACTCAGGCTATGCTGATGTGTTAGATTCTTAGACTAGAGTCACGTTTATAGATGCTGTCAGCATTTTAGTTTCACCAAAATTTCACAGGTAGTATCAGTGTTTGAACAAAAAACTGATAAATTACTGTAATTCAGTGTCAGCTTTAAGTAAAACTGTAAACCCAGTAGATATTCATTAATTAGCAGCAGTGAAGAGAAATTCCGATAGTCTGAAGTTTCATGCCAATTTCAGTTGGCAGTGCTATTTAAATTTTTATGAAAACTTTAATTCTTTTGCCAAAATTTTTTTCACTAAAAAATAGGCTGTCTCATTTCCGAAAGGCCTGTCTGGAATGTGGACTATAATTGATGACAGTTTTCATTATCAGTATTTTCTGCGCTTGCCTAGAACTTATACTTGGAGTCAGTAATTGTGAAAGTTAATAATAAAGTTGCACTTTCGTGAATCATTAGTAGATATCATTCCCTACATGCTGATACAAGTTTATGACGTGCATCCTTACTTCAAGTCTGATGTACAATTCTGACGTGTCAGTTATTTGGTAATAACTGCACCATTCATGGATTTGTCGTCACTGAACTGCTTACTCATCTCCACATGCCTTGTATTTCCTGAATTATATAGCAATGACATTTTCAGTGAGACAGAATTGGGCACTAGAAATGGGAAAACATCACATATTATAGTTATGCCTATACATTTTTCAAGCATAGCCCAAGCCCCAATATGTCTGTGTTTTAGCCTTGGGCCAAGTGATGTTATATGTTGATGGCATGAACGGAGTAATAGAGCATTGCCAGACGGTGCAATGGCTGTACAACTTGGTTTCATCACGAGTAAGTTGACTTTCTTCCCGTCATTAGATGGAGTTGTGTGCTTGTAATCTGTGCTGTAGCCACCTTATCAAGTCTTCTTAAATACACACTGGGTAATACTGCATGGAGGTGATATTGAATTAGAAACATAATATATCATACTAAACAGATTTGATGCTAGTATGTATACTTACAGCAGATTAATGTTATGCTCCTATTTGCCTTCTACTACTAGTTATTATATTGTTAGTGATAAGCAGCTGGTTTCCCCATAGTCATTAACCTCTGGAGTATACTGCATTCATTGCAACTGCATAATAATATACTGCAGTAGCCCCCCTGGGTTACATACATAGTTTACTTGCTGAATGGGATATACTCATACGATATACTCGTAACTACTGCACCAGAACCTTGCTCCTGCAGCCACCATGTTGCTGTCCCGCCATCAGCTAATGAGATACTCATGTTTAAGTTACAGATGGTTGTTAAGGTGTGATGCTAATTTATAACAACAACAAGAAATATGGTGTTATAAAACCTGCAGTTGTATTCCAGTTTGTGCCAACCAACATGATCAACAAGCAAGGCAGGAAAGCCTTTCCCTTTTTTCTCACATAATTAATGCTGTAAAGTGGCAATCTTGTAACTTTATTTCAACTCATCCTTGAATGTGTAGAAAACTGAGCATTTATCAAGTCTCAGTTGGTAGAGAGATTGCCAGGATAGTTGGCCTACACTATAAGCAAGTCACTATAAGCAAGTGATCCAACTCTTGACTTTAATGTTTTATGTCTTCATTTTGATAAATGTACTTAATACGTGCTCATTAGAGCGTTTAATGACCTAGGTTATTATTCAGATGAGATGTATGCCAACCTAGTGCAAATAGCTCATGCTCTGTATTCTATATAATTAATATACTCAAACCACCACCCTGAGGTACTCCTCTGAAGTATTGACAATAGTCAGTTAAAAAGCCGGCTATTTGAGAAGCTGAGATCTTGGTATTTTGTCTATTGTAGTACCGGCTGGTGGTCAAGACAGCACTAAAGCTCTTGTTGGTATTTGTGGAGTACACTGAGAAAAATAGTCATCGGCTGTATGAAGCAGTGCAAGCTGTAGACTATGATAAAGGTATTGTAAAGAGTAGCAGTGACACTGTTAATAACTATACCCACTATACCCACTGTACCCACTATATCCACTGTACCCACTATATCCACTGTACCCACTATATCCACTGTACCCACTGTATCCACTGTACCCACTATATCCACTGTACCCACTATATCCACTGTACCCACTGTATCCACTGTACCCACTATATCCACTGTACCCACTATATCCACTGTACCCACTGTATCCACTGTACCCACTATATCCACTGTACCCACTATATCCACTGTACCCACTGTATCCACTGTACCCACTATATCCACTGTACCCACTATATCCACTGTACCCACTATATCCACTGTACCCACTATATCCACTGTACCCACTATATCCACTGTACCCACTGTATCCACTGTACCCACTATATCCACTGTACCCACTATATCCACTGTACCCACTATATCCACTGTACCCACTATATCCACTGTACCCACTATATCCACTGTACCCACTGTATCCACTGTACCCACTATATCCACTGTACCCACTGTATCCACTGTACCCACTGTATCCACTGTACCCACTATATCCACTGTACCCACTATATCCACTGTACCCACTATATCCACTGTACCCACTGTATCCACTGTATCCACTGTATCCACTGTACCCACTGTATCCACTGTACCCACTATATCCACTGTACCCACTATATCCACTGTATGATGGACATTGACTCATGTGTTACTACATTCAGCACTTCATTCTGTTAAAATGTAAAGTGTTTACAGTTATCCGCTGATATGGACACAAGTAGAGTCTTGCCAAAGACTTATTTGCATCAAATGATATCCACCTGCACCTATAATAACTACCCTAACATTTGTACTTGAACACTTGAGGGCTTGTAGAGAGTATACCGCACTGGCAATAGGATTTTGCAACTCTACTGTATATATGTTGTAAAACTAAATATTTTAGGCTTACTTTATTTGCTTGCCCTTTTAATTATCAATATGATTGTGTAATACTAGGTTACACGTAGTTAGTCTGTATATCAACTCTGTAAAGCATACTCATACACAAAGCCCTCTGATATCATCTTTCACGTCTTATTATACTCTCCATTAAACTACACTTGAAGAATAACAGGCACTATTTACATTGTGTACTAAACCTTGCAATATAACATAGAAGGATTACTTAACATATTAGCCAACTCTGTTCCTTAGCATGCTTTTGCTGATTGCAAGAGTTGGCTAGTAAATGTTCTTTTAGCAGAGCTGCTATTGTCTCAGTCTCCATCAACACCAACTAGTTGCTAATTACATATGCTAATATGTCTTCATCTAATAATTAATCCCTTACTTGCACTCCTGTTATTTCTGTAGAACTATCCTGCAGTTCAAAAACACATTTAATAATGTTTAAAGTGTAAACTAGTGGCTTCTATTAATTGTTAAATGTGGTTAAATATATTTTGTTTATGTTCCCGCAATTTTACTGCAAATTTGAAGCTTCTAGTGTACCTACCTTATCATCAAATTACAGCTGCCTCCTGATTACGTGACTATAAGTCCCTTAATATAGCTGGTCACCATTAGTTGGCTAGTTAACCGAAACACTGCTCATAAATTTAGGGGTGAAATGCTGGGATTTATGTTCAACTACAAATATTCTTATTCTCGTTAATGTTTGTATTTCATACATGCAGCATTCAGTCCACAGACTATAAAAGTATTGACTTAGAGAGACATCATATATGTTAGTGCAGCTCAAACTGTAGTATGTATGTGTTTTATGACTTGCAGTTATTTTCATCTCATTTTAGGTGTAACTCCTTTCAGATCTATAGTTGAAATACTGAATGAGAAAGAAGGGGGCGACTCCGAACTGTGCTTGTTTTCAATGACCCTTATCAATAAGGTTAATATAAACTCGAGGCTATTCAATACTTTTTCTGCATCAACTTTGTCTCACCAGATATTTGTGGTCAAGTTTGTCAAATCTGTTTTTCATATATTTGGTTCACTTTATCTATTTCTCAATTTGCATGTATTTGATGTGAACATTTCTGTTTAAGATTTATCTGGGCATTAGTAAGGTTTCACCAAACTCAATGTTTAGTTGACTATTTTTTGGTTTTAATTGTCAATCACTTGCATACTGTGGGGTGAATACTGTGCGAAGCCTCTTACTTCTGGCCAATTCCTTATAGATTTCAAGTCCTAAACAACAGGTGTTTAAAGCACCAGTCTTGTTAAACTCCTAAGCTTAGGTTTAAGTGCTGAAAAAAAATTCTTGCTTCTTTTTTTTGGGGAATTTTTGCTGGAATTCTGTGCACATTACACAGAACTTGAATTTAAAAGCTCAAATTAACTAGGAGCCCATCATTGCTATTGACTGACTTCTCACAGGTGTTGAGTGGCATCACCGACCAAGACACATTCTATGACATCACTGACTACCTGGAAGAGCAAGGCATGGAGGCCATTGTCCAGAGACATATCTCTAAGAGTTCAGCTGATCTAGACCTCGTGTCTCAAATCAACCTCTACGAAGCTGCACTGAAAGCAGAGGATGGAGATGTAGTTGGTGTGTCAACTGACATCAGGTATAATGCTTGTGCTTGTAGCTGTGAAAACCTGTTTTCAATCATTATATATGAAGAATTTTTTGCTGAATATTCTCTGTGTCTACATGCTCTCAAGATTTTTTACCCTGGTAATATAGAAAGCATAGAAATTTTGAAAAATTAATATTTTAAATTTTTTAACAGACTCCCAAAACGCGCAGACTTTGTGAAGTGTTATGGATTTGCAACAGATAACAATTATTATTTATAAAAATACGCTGATGTATTAATAATAAGATCAATAACATACAATTAATAGTAATATTTTAGAGCAGTCTATTACTATTGGTTTGATGGAGATGGGACAAAAGTAAACAATGAAATAATCAAACTGGCATTGCTGTGAAGCAGAATTGGACCAAAAAATATTTTTAGCTTTTTCTTTTCTATTTTTATATTGTAAGCGCTAAGGAATGGGAATTTGTTAAGCTTAGTTATTTCAACATTCCATATGGAATATCTCATTTAATCACCAACTTTGCTGGTTAACAGCTTTGGCAATGTCTGTAGGAAAGCTCCTAGACTGAAGAGCGAAGGAGACAACAGAAAAAGCAGACGAGCACAAGGCGTTCAAGATGTCAGTGGTTCACCTCGTGCCCAGAGGAAAGGTTTACCAGCCAATCAGGTTGAGCCTGACAAAGAGCTGTCCAGCAGACGAGATAGATTGGGGTTTGAGAGTCCTCATGAATCCAGCCCCTCCCCTGATAACACTCTTTCATATTTGGAGAAGAGGAGAGCAGAAAGAGCGTAAGTACTGAGAGTCATTCATGGACAGCCCATGCCTATTTTCTTTCCATATTTGAAGAAAAACAGTAAAATAAATGAGTGATTTGATTAACTCAGAAATTTCAAATGTTATTGTTCCTCATTGAGCCACATCTTATGTTGATCTGAAGATTAAGGATGCTCAATATAACAGTGTGCTGTTTAACTTCACTCATTTATACAGTGCAAGAAAAGAAAGGGAAGCAGAAGAAAGCTCTAAGTCAAGGTCAGGTAGAGCTTATGGCTCTAGAAAACAAGCAACTAATATGGTCATTGAAAATGGTACAGCTTCTCCTGATCATTCCAAGCCCATGACTCTATGTAAGAACTCTGTGTTTACTATGGTATTATAATGTGTTCACTTTGTCAAAACTGGGGTAAGAAAGGTGATGAACTGATTTGGCTATTGGTTTGTAAAGTTTGTTTCTCTATGCTCTGCTATTATGATTTGCTGCAATATGATACCTGAAGATTGGTAAATGTTTACAGCATATGATCAGAAGCATGTCCAGGATGATGAGAATGCTGTATTAATAGGTTTGTTTTAAGACTAACTGCACGAGTTTGCTTTATATTGACAGCGTTTTCAATAACTCATAAGTTTGGGTGATTTGTTTTAAATGTCAAATTATTTTCTGGTTTATGTGGTTGTCTTCTCTTACTCAACTGTTGTGTCCCAACAGCTTATATGTCTACTCACCAATTCCTTGAAGAGATGACAAATAATCTTTTCTTAGATAAACTGCTGCAGAATGTGAGTTTCATGTGCTTACTGCGCCTGCTTGCTTAATGTTCTTAAAGAAACATTACGTTCATATGAATTACCTTGCAGTATAGGAAGCATACCCACAAAATAAGCATGTGGTTAATATTTGAATATCTTTTCATATTAACTTTATTCCAGCATATCGCGATAGTCGGCGTCATAGGCAGAACTCTTTAATCCATGAACAAGAAAGGGTGGCTGGATCACCAGCACCTTCTCTACCCGCTTCCCCTGCTATAATTAACCCCCCTATTGCTAGTCGTTACGCACCAGCTAAAGCTGATGCATTTTTACAACAGCCTTCACATAGTTCTTATGATCATAGACTTCATGCCGCTAGAAGTGATACTCATGTTGCATGCAATGGTGGTAGGTGCTTTTTTTGCTATTTCACTTTCTATGTGTAAGGTTTAACCCTTTTACACTGTTGACTATACTTTATGTTTTTAGAATATTAAGCTTCAATTTTATATTTGGTTGAACTGCATGTTTGTTTGTGAATTTCTATAACTAGCGGGTTTTGGTAGTTGCTTTTTAAAACTACTTTTTTTATTAAATTGACAGATAGGGGCTTAACTTTTTACATTTTCTGACCTCAATTCCATCTACTTACCAAAGAAATATTGCTTACAAACGTTATAATAAGAAGCCCTAAAATATGTTTTAGATGAAAGAAATTTGTTGAAAAAGTCAGATGGTGGTGAAGCAGGGTAAGTATTAAGTGGATAAAATAGACATCTGTTTATAAATTAAGTAATTGATGAATAAAATTACATATCTAGCTCAATTATAGGTCTTATTGACTATATTTCTGTAGCAACAGAGACTCTGGTTATGGTTCATGGAGAAGTGACAGGAGTGATAAGCTATCCGCCCCTGGTGTCATGTCTAATAATAGAAGGTGGATGCTGTATAGGATGACCAAACAGTCAGCAGATGAAATGCAGAATCTGCCTCAGGCTATCAGCAAAGAGCAGCCTCTTGTGACTCAGAATCTATCATCCCGAATAGACCAGCTGGGTTCCTCTACTCAGCCAGCTATGGAACCAGCTCCCACTGTCCCACCATCTAAACTCCCCGCCTCTGCTATACCCCCAGCAGCTACCGGCTCAGCTGATTTAGTTTCCTCTCCTGTTAAACAAGTGAATGATATTTCTGGAAACAGCGTATCCACTCTAAAAGATAAAATAACCAATAGTCAGGCATTCAATAGTGCCCGGTCATCCACGAGTCAGCCTAGTCTTCCAAATGTGCAATCTCAAACCAGTGTGTCCGATATAGACAGTAGGTGGGAAGCTATTGAAAGAGCAGCCCAAAGACGAGCTCTTCGTATCAATGATTTGGATTTCACAGATCTTGGAGATATCGATGACATTGATGTTTTGCGACCTCCTGCAGTTGAGTTCACCGGGGCTGTTCCATCTGCTCCAGGAGGCCCACCACCACCTCCCATGATGGGTGGTCCACCACCACCTCCTATGATGGGTGGTCCACCACCACCTCCTATGATGGGTGGTCCACCACCACCCCCTATGATGGGTGGTCCACCACCACCTCCTTCCAACTTGGCTTCTGCTCCACCCAAGCAAGGACTTAAAAAAACTGACAATTCTAATAGCAGAAATAAGAAGACGTTACGCTTACATTGGCGTGAAGTGAAAGAAAATGTCATGGCACCAAATCCTACGCCAGATATAAAAAACAAGGGGACCATTTGGCAAAAGATGAAATTCACTGCAATTGACGCGGCTAAGTTTGAGCATCTGTTTGAAACTAAAGTGGTTGACCATAGAGCCAAGGTGAGTGACAGCTTTATATTTCCAATACAGGCTGCCAATATTGATTGTTATAATTTATGAATTAGCTAAATGGATGACGGAAGTGTATCTGATTTATGTGCTTTTGCTTGACCGAATATGTTTAAATCTTACTCAACAGCGCTGACTTCCATTACAGCTAAGTAGCAACTTGCAGTGTCAACCTTTGGGACTCTCTAACTTTACTATGCTACAATGTATATTTGCTTAAAATTGTTTAAACCACATGCTTTTTGGGTGATGGTCTTGACATATGCTAAATGTTGAAGTTGCTTGCCCAACAAAATTACTGTATATTTTATATTCATATTTTGTATGTTTTCTTTATTTGCATGGTTTCCGCATATTGTGTCCCCTTGCATGGATTCATATGAACCATATTATATAGGATGAGGTGAGTGCATTGTGTGCTCTAGATGTTATATGTTTTGTCTGTTTCCTGTGTCAATCATACTTTGTGGCTTGTTATTTAACCTGAATAATAGAGGTTGTTTCTACTAATATAAGAAGGGTGTACTAAAAGCATTCTAGCCGCTTATTCATTTATATTTTTTCAATTTCTTAGCATAAAACTACTTGTCAGCATATTGTCTTTGTTTTATAGATTTAAACCTTTAAATATTTTGTGGTAAAAAAACTTGTCACCTGTGCAAAAATATTTTAATTTTTTTGCGACATGTTATAGATGATTTACGATTGAGTGTGTACACGGCATGCTTTTCTATGTTCATTTAATATATTCACATATATACATATTTATATAAAATTTTCCAGAAGCAAACAGAAGGTGGAAAGAAAGCAATAACTGTGTTAGACTCAAAGCGATCTAATGCCATCAATATCGGTCTGACAAAACTTCCACCTGCAAGAACCATCAAAGCAGCTATTCTCAAAATGGACAGTACCATCATCAACAGGGAAGGCATAGAGGTAGGCTACTCTAATACTCTCTATTCACTCTGTAGCATCTTACAGCATCACAAATATACTGTAAGTGAGTATTTTCTACAAGAGATTGTGTCTTGGTGCCCCCATGTATGTGAAATAACTTTTTTTCACTGATCTAATACTAATAAACAGTTCTAATACTAATATGGGCTTGTAAATACCTTCGTTAAATACTATGAACGAAATAAAAACTGAAATTAATTTCATCTTAGATTATTTGAATAAAATCTAAATTTGTGGTGGTAGAAATTGTTAACTACAATGATACCGACTGAGGAAGAAAAGCAGAAGATTATAGACGCCCAGGTGCAGAATCCTGATGTGGCGTTAGGCAATGCGGAGCAGTTACTCCTCACGATGTCATCCATCAGTGAGCTGGAGGCACGTCTACAGCTCTGGGCTTTCAAACTAGACTATGACATCAATGAGAAGGTGGGTATCTGTGGGTTAGTGTGAGTTATTCTGTTTATGATGTCATTGCTTAACGTTTAAAGTTGAAATGCCAGAGGTCTTTGTGTGTAATAGACTTTTAGCGGTAATATGACACTAAATAATAATAGTAATAATAAGGTGATGCATAAATTCGCAGTTGTTTTATAATTAGGAGAGTCAAGTGTTTGAACTTGTAAAAAACTATCAGTTATGCTAATTGATATCTGACCATAAACCATCCTCAAAGCACAAAAAAATTACCTTCAAAAGTAAACTGAATACATTCAAGTTTATATAATTGTTCCAGTGGGATGGTTAGAGAACTCTAAATGCTTTTATCACAATTGTTTGTATTATACTTACAATTTGTGTATGTTCTAGGAAATTGCGGAGCCTCTTTCTGATTTAAAGGAAGGCATAGTTGCTCTACAGGAGTGCAAAACATTTAAATATGTTTTGTCAGTTCTTTTATCAATTGGAAACTTTCTTAATGGTGCTAATGTAAGTTAACTTTCAGCTTCCTATTTTGTGTTTTTCTATTGAAATTGCTGTAATGTTGTTTACTGGGTAAATTTATACATATGCATTTATGTGTGTGTTTTAATAACATGTTCATCATTTGGATTATAGGCGTCTGGCTTCCATATTGACTACTTGAAAAAAGTACCCGAGGTGAAGGACACGGTACACAAACACTCACTGCTACACCATTTGTGTGTAACTATCAATGAGCTCTACCCTGATAGCACCGATTTGTACTCGGAGATCAGCGCTATGTCGCGGTGCTCCAAGGTCTGTTATCTAAAGCGTAGCCACTCATTTGTTCCAATTATTTAAACGGCCAGAAATTCTTGCATTTCATTATTTGGTTGTTTTTAGGTCGATTGGGACGAGTTGAAGGACAAACTGGCCAAACTTGAGCTTGGCTGTAGAAATGCTATGGACAATCTTAGACTGGTTGCTAAGCATGAAACTTACTCTTCGACTAATCTAAAAGTGAAACTTTCTGAATTTTTGTCTGATTGTGCGGAAAGAATTGTAATTCTGAAAATAGTGCATAAACGCATGGTTCAGAGGTAAGCATCTCTCCTTGCACACTGAACTAAAGTGACTCTGGCATCACAACAAAATTGTGAAAAAGCTATATTTCTCTTTCCACACTACATTTGCGATTCGTAACATTTTTAATAGTGACATTAAAAACGTTTTATGTTTCAATTATAACATTGCCTGTGTTCTATTAGTTGTACTGACATATGAGTTATTATTAGAGTTATTGAATTGTGGAAGAGGATATGTTAGCAATTCTTTTCATAACTAAACTGAATGTGTCCAATTTGTTTCTGTATCACCAAAGTGTTGATGTCACTTGCTAGGTTTTACAAGTTGCTACTCTATCTTGGTCTGGGGGTCACTGACTGCAAAGAAATCAAGATTCATCAGTTTTGTAAAAATGTCAGTGAGTTTGCTCTCGAGTATCGTACAACCAGAGAGAAAGTGTTGCAGCAGCACGCTAAAAAGAAATCTTACAAAGAACGCAAGAAAACTCGTGGAAAACTGATAGTTGATGTGAGTTTTAACCCCTGTAAGCTTTATTTAGTGAATTTCACCAAATTTAGGCCTTTTACGTTTATAGTTGCTGCATTTTCACTGCAATGTTACTAGTAATATTTCTAGTGAATTAGTTTTTTAGGAAATGGCTAATGTCTATTTTTACTCTCTGTAGTAGTTTCACTCTTTTATGCAAAATTTTACTCATTTGTATTTCAAATAATTATATTACATTATTATTAGACAAATAATTTTGGGAAGAGCCCTGCTGAGGTGAATGAAGAAGATGTAAAATTGACTAGTCTTTTAAACAATGGAAAAACTACCAGTGATGTGCCCATTAGGAAAAAGAGAGGTATGCTTGTATTGATAATGATATGGTGTGTTGTAGTACATTGTATAGTAGATGTATAAGTATTATTTATTTTTATGTGTGGGTTAAATTTCTGATAACACATACTGGTTAATGGAGTTCACCAACTTCAGCAGTTTATAATTTAGTAACTTAATTGAAATACACAAACAACTTTGATTAGGTTCACGCATTCCATACCCATAGGCTTGTAAGAATTAACATATTGCATACTATTCACAACAGTGTTGTCTTCCCACCTGACCACTGTAATATATTGAGTTATCTGTTGACAATGCAGACAGTCAGTCCACAGGATCCATGAAACGAGGAGCAGGACTGTCTGTACCTGGTGCTACAGAGGCAGAGGATACTGGAGACGAACTTCTTGAGTCAGCATTCAGATCAGCAGCAACTGCCGGACCTCGGCAGCGGGGAGAACGGAGGAGATCTCAATATCGCCACAGAAAGTCATGTACGTTGAATCTACATGTTGTTATTAATATGTTTTTATTATAACCACCAGTCAATGGTAGGTATACTTGAGACATGCTGACTGGATAATGTCATAAAAATCTAGAGTACGCTGGAGATTCAGCTAAGCTTTTGCTTATTTACTGCAGTTATACAGATTTTTTATTTCAATGCATTTTTAATTATGATGGTAAAAATTCCAACATTCATTGTCTTCATATGCTACAGTTCGTGGACGTACAAGGTATGATCTGTTGCATGGAATATACGATGTTTCTTTAATATATACAATACATATATTTTTGGCAAGTTCTTGGAAAGTGCTAGAAAAGCATGGGATTAATATATAAATTTGTAAATGTATCTGTGGTTTAGCTACTGCGCATATGTCTCATTTACCAGTTTAGCAGAAAGCGATGAGTGTGGTTGACTACTGCATGACTTTTATTTCATTTTGTTATATTCTAATAGTTTTTTTTTGACATTTTTTTATAATTAGTTTATGTAATGACAAAATAGGTTCTAGTACAATACATGAATGGAATTGCTCTACTGGACGAAACCTACATGTTTGAGCAAGGATTTAGGTAGTTTTTCATTGCTTGGTAACCCAACGTATCGCAGTGTTGTAAACACATGTTGTTAGTCAAAAAAAGTTGAATGTTTTGGTACTATTTATTTTGCTTTAAGCGTTCGTAATGTTATGTCATTGTTTTATTGTCTTAACTCTTTTTGGCTGCCATTTTAAGTGTAGGAAAAGATGGGGTACTACTTTTTGTCATACAAAATTCGAAATGTTTTAATCTGTTATTTAAATTTACAATATATTCAACTTTTTTAATAATTAGTTATTATACTCATGTCATAGCAAGTAGTCTATAGTTTTGACAATTCAGTTTCAAGGGAAAAAAATCACCTGTCCTGTATATGCTGATGAAAATTTTTGTTATATATGCAATAATTATTGTCAACTGCCCTGAATGATAAATGTTGTTTAACACTGGAATTGATAGATGGATTATTTCACTTTGAAGTTTGCTATTGCTGTCAAAGTTGCTACTAGAATTGTTTTTCTTGCTTATGGATACCCTGTAGAAATTAAGTTTTACTCGCAGAGCATGGTAATTTCTATCAAGAATGCAGTATGTTGAGACAGTCTGGAGAATAGTAAACCACACTGTATGGGTTTAAGTGCTTTAGATTTTTAAAAATTATTTATAGCAGCCTAAGAAGCTTGCCTATTTGTTAATAGATGTTATATTAATTCTAATGTCTTTATATTAGGGAGGTTCAATGCTCCTCAGGACTAGAATGACCATACATGGTAAACTGTTATGCTAGTTTTGTTTTGTTTTGAATGTTGAAAAGGTGATCTATTTCTTAAGCATGGTGCTGTGTGTAGTGCAGTGCCATTTATAGCAAATACCCCTTTGGTACCCTGTAGCATAGTCGTTGCCCCCTCCCCAATTTTCTACAAGAAATTCAACTGAATTTGATTGCAGATTTTTATTTGTTCAAAACTAATTGTCACAATATAATTGTGTGATGTTTTGCTGAAATGAACTATTCTGATTATCAGTTGTGTGACTAATGTATTATAATGTAGGGCCAGAGGTTAGCAATATTTTCTGTGATCCTTATTTTAGTAAGAAGGACATTGAAAGGGGGAATCGTTGATGAAGAAGGTAACCATGTGAATGAAGTCCTATTTGATTTTTCTGCAAATCCAAAGTCTCAATCTGATGTTACTAAAGACCCTGGCTATTTGCCTCCTAGACATTATGAGCCAAAGACAGTAGAATCTGTTAGTAAACCCCAGATGGCTGTTTCAAGCAGATATAAGCATATTATTACATGATGTTGGGCCAACAGATCAACATTTCTGCTTGTCTATTCATATATTTTCACACCGTAACAATCACTGTATCACAGCATGTGCAGCCTAGATTGTCCAAAATTAATGCTCAATTTATATTTTACCTGATATTTTGCAATGAAATGTTGGCTTGGAATACTTTTATATATTTTATTTATTTTTCCTAGTTATGGTAGGTAAGATAGATGTGAAACATTAAAATAAGTTTATTTGTTGTTTTACCCAATATACATATATAATATAATGTATTCACCACATAATAGATTATATACAGAACAAAATTTTTAAATGCTTCGATATTGACAAAATAGCTCTAAACTAACAGGATCTGAATAAAACACACTTTTACACAAAAATATATACATAGCGACAATGTTTTGCTAGCAGAATTTCCACCGGTGTCCACACTCATTGCAGAAACAGAATGTCGTCATCGGTTCATCAGCTGAACGAGTCTGAACCTAAAATGAGTTCCACAGTTACTATATATTATATATTGGAAACTAAAATGCAATAAATTTATAAATAGCTTTACAAATTTATTATTATAAATAAAGGGTACGTTTCTAATAAAAACTTAGTGTTGTGTATAATGGATATATACCTGATTATAAGTGCAATTACGTTTGCCACATTTCCCGCATTTCAATAAATCAGTGGCAGTGCCACCAGACACAGCAAGCTGAGCATCATTGATGGCTTCTTTATTAAATCGTTGCCTTATCTTTTTCATTTCATCACTAGCCATTTCCTGCAAAAAAATTGTCGAAGAATACTATACTCTAATTTGCTAAAATTATTTTAAGCAATTGCATAAGTGGCATTTAGTTTGTAAAAATGCTTTGTTGCCATAAATTGAAATACCAGACTTTGTATTTGTGGTTGCCCGCTGTCATTGTCTTTTCTTAACCTAAGCAGTGCAATATTCTGCATGTCTAACATCATCAGGACACTTACCTCGGGTGTCATTTTAACCAGTCTTTCAGGGCTAATGCTACACAAGAGTACGTTTTCTCTGAGAGCTGGATTCTTCTTATCACGCAAATTAGCAACTCTGCTTCTAACTTTATTCTTATACTTATTGTCAGTGTTTTTGAATTCTTTGTAAATCTCTTCTTCAATAGAAGCTGCTAAGATTTCTGGGCTCCCACTTCCATCTGGCAGATCTAAAACACTTTTTTTATAAAGCAAAATCGAGAAGAAAGTGAGTTCTACCTAAAATTTATATTTGGACAGATTTTGCAAGACAAACACAACACAGCAGTGTCAACAGATTCCATATCCTAACCGAATGCTACTTGCAACTGAAAATTCGGAATTCTTTGTACTCGAATCACAGCATCTCTAAAAGATAGATTCCCCTATGAGCTTAGTAAGTTAAACAGTCCTACCCCCATCACCACGCAGTGATGTTTCAATCATCTCTCGACACTTGGTTCTAACAGGGTCTCCTGTCACCATGCTGGGAGTACGCTGCAATTGAGGAGCAGCTTTCACAGGCTGAGCTTCTGATGGTTCTGGTGGAACTTCTGGTGTCTTCTTGCTGTCTCCAGATGCTTTATTTGTATCTGAAAAAATCTTAGGTTTTAAAATATATTAATAGCAAAACACAGCACATCAATAAAGGAAGGCACACAATTTCAGACAAAAATGTAGGTTATTTAAAGGTCATCTGCCACTTAGTACAATAAACTGCTTGAGAATTGCTGTGTGCATTTGGCGTATAACAAATATGCTAGAGCAAAAAAATATTTGACATATCAAGGTAAAATCTTTCCACAAATGTCTAATATAGAGGTAAATGATGCCTCCTTGAACATTTTTCTTATAGTGCACATTCCCACAAAACTACTAACACTATTGTGGCAAAAATCAGCAAGTCTCTGTCCACAATTGCAAACAAGTCCTAGGCTAGATAAAAACTTAAACTTAACTAAAGTATATACATACATCAGAAATAATGCAAGTCTAAGATATAAAATTAAACATTGAAGATAGCCTCACATGCTTGAGATTTCCTTCAGTGAAAGCTAAAGCTTCATACTCATAAAAATATTTTTCATTTTACCTGAGGGCAACAACTTTTTCCAGTTTTTAATCAATTGTTTCGACAATGCAACAGATTCTGGTGTTGAATTTGAAGATTTCCTAAAGTTGTTAACAATCATCCCAATTTTAGTTTTAGTTAAAACCTCCAGCGTAATCTTTGATGCCTCTAATGCTTTTAAGACATCCATTCCATTAACCTAAACAAAATAACATGCAGTAGTTTGAACAATTATAAGTAATATCTAGTACTTTGCTCTGTTCCAGTCAGAATTCAACTCACAAAAGTTACTAATATTCCATTCTGTTTTGCAACAGGTTGGTTTAAACAGAATTATGCATATTGTTTCATACAAACCGACAGTAATAAACCACGATTGAACTCATCTCTATTAACAATGTTATAAACTATCATTATTACTTTTTTAATTTCAAGGATATCGGAGGAATTCAAAACTAAGCTGCCACAATTTAAATTAAATGATCTCAAATAAGTTTTCATGACTCACAAGTCATTATTTTGCTTTTAAATTATATGGTTTGGCAGCACCTGAACATTTCCAGTTTTCTGTACATTATGCTGCACTGAAATCATTTTTTTATAAAACTGCTTTTGTTTGATCATTTATTAGCTCAAACTACCAGGAACAATTATTGTTTAGTTTTTAGTTACAGAAAGTAGCTTAGCCTAAATTACTTACATTAAATTTACACAAATTTATTTAAGTAAACAAAAGGCAAAATTATGCAATTGGATGGTCCACACAATCAATATAAAACAAAACCCAGTAACCTTTAAATGCTAATGTCTAACTATATCTTTTATGCAATTGTAAATAGTATTTTAGCATATAATTTATTTTTTGTTAACTCAGTAATAGCAGCCATAAATTTTAAATCTGTTTGGTATTTACTACAGATCAAAATGGCTAATATAGGTTCACAATGTAAAAACCATGTGATAAATTTATCACAATTAAAAGTTTTGAGCTATACATTTTTAGCTTACTTGCTTTTATTAAAGAGAACATATAACTTGAAACTAACCGATGATGACTTGGAAGCTTTCTCTAATTTTCTGCCAAGCTTTAGAACTTCATCCTCAGTAGCCATCTTAAACTACAAGTTCATTTACGGTTCTATCTCACCTAGAAACATATGCAATGATGGTATGAATGACATCACCACTTCACTGTTTCCCCTAAAGTGTTAATTGTTTCTTTTGTAGTACAACATCGTAATAGACAAATAGTATGCATTAATGATGCTCATTGTAGTTCCTATTCATTATGCCACCAAATTTTGCAGCCATCACAAAATAAAAGTACTGAATGAAAATTTGTACACTAATGAGTTTACTCTGAGTAGTCTGTCAACTAGGCAAGCTGGTGGAAATAGCACAAGCTGATAGTAAAACTGATCAGCATTCTTCTTTGTTATGATATAAATTCTAGTGATTTACTACAATAACTGAAGTCTAGCAATATTTTATCAATTGGCCAAAGTTTTAGTTGAGCATGTTTACTATGGCCAGAGGTTGAACATTATGATCACATAAAGAGTAATAAGTAATGTAGAAAAAGAGAAACTCAGAGAAGTAAAGTAAAAGCACAAATATAACAATTAAATGGATAAACCAGTAGCCTATAAGACTACAACCATTACTACTGATAGCAACATTTATTTTCACCAGGACTGTGCATTGTATTCATAATTAACACAATTAAAATATTAATTTTTTAATAGACTATCCAGAATTAAACATAATCTTTAAGCATAGCAAATAAGAAGTTGGATGAGAAAGTCCCAGGAGTAATTCAATGATGATAAATTTAGTCCAACTATCACATTCAAAATTCATACTTTCTGACTGACTGACAGTGTTGTTTTAGCAAGTTCATACATTCTTGAAGCTCACTATAAAAATTCTGTCATCCCCTTGTTATAACTGATTGAATAGTGCTGATTGGTTCAAAACACCCAGCTTTGATTTTAATTTTAAAAGCCATTCCAATTATAAAGCGCTAGGCAAAGTTTTGTTCTATCTACATAGTCTGAAACAAGTCACTACAAATCTAAAGTAGTAAAGTATTTCTGATTATTCTACACAGAAAAGCTAGACATTACATTTTCTCACAGTTGAATTTCAAAACCCTTTGAAGTAATTCATAAGCAAAGCCACCTCACCAGCTATCTTTTAGTTGCAATATCTTGTTTAACTAATGTTGTTCACAATTTTGATTTACAAATTACCTTATTTAGTTCACTGACCATCACATTTTATTGCCCTTTTTATGAACACCATACTGATATAAAAAGATACAAATTTGCAAAACATTAATGTTACAGTGATTCAAGTAGTTTATTTAGAAAAAAATGATTTTTATTTATTCAAGTTTTAAAGACTAATACCTGTAGCTTTTCCACCAAAAATATTTAGTTAAATCCAAGTCCAGTTCAAGACTCTAACAATCTGACTTAAGGTAAAGCTTTAAGTAAAATATAAAAAGTTTTATGTTTAACACTAATATTTAAGACTAACTCAAAGAATGTGACAATCACAATCACACAATGGTCAACGGCCAATTAGTATTAGAGTGAGAATGGGTAATGGGAGTGTGACCGAGCTTAGTATTTTCTAAGATAATAAAATAGACAAATACTAATACTAATAGTAATAATAATACTCAAGTCACCATCACTATGACCCTGAACCTCAAGCAAATATGAACTTGGACAGTTGTAGTTCAATATGATTATGATAATTATGACTTGAACTCAGTTTAAGTTTTGACTCAGTGATGCTAGTAATACTCATAATCATGCTGATAGTCATATTGATAATCAAAATCATAATCAACCATAATGATAACATTAACTCACCTCGTAAAAAGGATTATTATGATTTTCATAATCACCTACACTATCAACTATCATAATGATTAACTTTAAGTGATAATGATACTTAAAGTTAATCTCATACTGATATGAGTGCTACTCATCCTGATAGTGATACCCATGGCCATACTGATACTGATAGACTAAAACAGTCAATTTTATAGTGATACTCAGTATCAGTATGACTAAGTGTAATAGTATTACTGTAATACTAATACTCAGTAATACTAATACTATTAGTATTAGTAATAGTAATACTTAGTCTTATACTTATAGTTATACTTATAGTTATACTATCACTGATAGTGATAGTATCAATATGAGTATCATACTCACTGTACTGATACTGATAGTATAAGTATAACTATAAGTATAACTCAGTATAACTATAAGTCTTACTATTACTATTAGTATTACTATTACTCATTACTGTATTACTATTACTATTACTATTAGTATTACTATTACTATTAGTATTAGTATTAGTCATACTGATGGTCATACTGATACTAATACTCATGGTGTCATAGCGCAACTGTCAGACTAATTTCTAAGAGTAACTGTATTACTATTGAAAATAAATAAAATTAGGTGTTGATAATGATAATCATAATCTAAATCATAATCATATTTTACCTTGGATCTAGAATTTAACCACCGATATGTGATAATAATAGTCTTAGTGACGGTCATAGCACATTGAACATTCCTTAGGCTTATTGGTTGTAGTTGAACCTACGCCGCGCACGGGCTATACCTTTTCCCACCATATCACCTTACTAATAATACTATAGTAATTGTCCTCCGAAAAAACATACACGACATGCTATCACGTGATCATGATTCCATACTTATTGATGGAGGTAGAAATCTTCAGAGCTCACTACTTTCATTCACCATTGTGCCGATGCCTGATTAGTGATTGGCAATCACTCTATGCAAATGGCTCTCAATGGTTATGATAATGACAAAAAGTTGTTGTATATTTAGTTATTACCATTATCCGTAAAAACGCATTTTACAAATTTTCACCATATCAGCATCAACTTGCATTAATTATTCCACAGTAGACTTAGCCCTAGAAGTAGATCACTAGAAGTACTACCCTACGACTACAGTACAGTGAGTACTGGTAGTAGTAGTAGTACTAGTACTACTACTAGTAGAAGTAGAGAGAAACCAATATGAATTTAAATTTAAATTTTAATTACAATTTGAATGTCAATTTGCGTTAGCCTTAGGCTTTACAACCTCTACATCGGCATAATGTGATGTTAGGAAGAGCATCCAATCATAATCATAATGATAATTGCTCCTGTGCCCCATCTGAATAAGTCCTTGGCCCAATAAATGAATAATTAGCAAAAACCCTTTCATCAGGTTTTCTCACAAGGAATAGGATAGCGACTATAAACTTAATCATGATCATGATGATGATAGTAATAGCCGTATGCATTTTCATGCAATCATCTAAACAGTAAACACAGATGTAATACTAATAGTAATACTAGTAGTAATACTAATACTAATAGTAATACTAATAGTAATAGTAATAATTGCACTAAGTTTATCATTATGATAAATATAATGATTGCACTTTAAATTACAGTGTGAAGCTAAGAGTAAGTGTTAGTGTGAGTGTTTAGGATTATCATGTTATTCATTTGTCTTGGAGGGGAATACTAATAGTAATAGACTAATAGTAATAGTAATGCTATTACTTGTACTAATGCTAGTAGTAAGAGTAATGTCCAAGACTGATGATTATAATCATTATATTTTGTTTTTAATATTTATTGTCATTTTAATTATTTGAATAGCGATTTTTATATAGAATGAGACTAAGTTCAAGTTTAAAATAAATATTATAATAATTATTAATTACTCAATAAGTGTTATACATATAAATAGAGTTTTTAACACACTAAAGCTAATTGTTAGACTTAGAGCCGCAGCCCCCAGGCTTATATTTATTTAATTATTTTACCTTGATAATTATCACAGCTAGTGAGTGTTGTCATTTTAGCAGCTTCTGCTGCAAAATCAATTTTTTTATAAAAACAGAACCAAAGCAAGCTGCAAACATGCATGTTTATATATTTTTCTGACTCCATTTTGCACGTTTTCTGTGC
Source organism: Bugula neritina (assembly GCA_964035545.1). Taxonomy (NCBI): domain Eukaryota; kingdom Metazoa; phylum Bryozoa; class Gymnolaemata; order Cheilostomatida; family Bugulidae; genus Bugula; species Bugula neritina. The sequence continues at coordinate 25,993,061 of OZ037765.1, forward strand.
TATAATTATATTATCACTCATGTATTGTATGTACAAACAATCATGTCTCATTTGGACCCATCTCAGGTTTTCTAATAATTTTTTTTCATGTTTAGTCATTACTAATTAGTGTGAAGTGACTTATTAGGTTACTTTTATGTATTGTCCAATATGTTAGCATGTTTACCTTGAAGTTCTGCCTATTGTCGATCTTCAAACTTCATTGATATTTAGTTTTAGCTGCCATAATTGCATTTTGTTTTTAGATGGGGATGGTCATACAGGAATAAACTCACTCAGTTACTCATGGTGTGTTAGTGTCAGTGCGAACTTGCTAATACTTGTATCTCGTTGTTTATGATTAAAAAGACCCGAAAAGAATTGTACAAACGTGAAGTTAATAAACATGGCATATCCTTGGTTCGCAAAATCTAGCCATATTTGGAAAGTGTTCTGTTGCACAAATGCTGCCAATTTAAATGGGGCTCAAACTTTAAACTATTTATACATAAAAGGTTGTTCATGGAAGATGTTGCAACCATTTGCAGTTAGAGGTTATACAGCTGCTCCGCCACCAGCCAAAAAACTTGGTACGTATTAGTAAAATAATTATTGAGTTAGTTGCAGTTACATTTAAAACTCCTACTGCTTGGCTTTTTGTGTTTAGAATAATTTGGTAATATAATAAGTTGAAGCAAATCCCGCATTGCTAGATGATTTGGCACCACAAAGATTTAGCCCCATTAATTCTAAAGCATTTATGGCAATCATTTTAAATTTCTTTTTGCTACTGCTGGTATGTTTTATATTAGCAGCTCAAGTTTGTATAGAACTTTAGACCAACAATAACAATCCTACTGTTACTAAAATATCAACAGCAAAGGCAAAGTTAAGACCATGAAGATTAAACTCTAGATTTAAATAAATGGAGAAAACGATAATGGCATTTCACCTTATATTTGTTTCTCATATTTTGGTAATAAATCCTTGAAAATGTCTGCAAGTAGATAGTCAGCAGCTAATGGAGATGGGTTAAAATCTATTAAGACTCTCCAATATCTGTGTTAATACTATGAATATAATGGGCTCAATACAACCTTCTAAATTGCACTATAAATCTTCTACATTCTGTAAACTCTTTAGAGTTTCAGTATAGTTTTGTTGTAAATAGTATTTTCTTTTCAAAACTGGTGTGTTACTTCATGTATATACATTGTGGAAACTTATTATCTGTTACAGAGTATATGTAATTTTATTCAAAAGTTTCTTTTTCCATTTTAGGAGCGATGTCCACAACTGCACGACCTGGAATTGAAGTAGAGACTAATGCAGAAACTTTAACCAAGTACTGTTGTGGTGCAAATATTTATAAGGATGGTTCAGATCCTGAATTAAAACCGGACAATGAATATCCAGATTGGTTATGGTCACTAGACATAAACCCATTTGGAAAGACTTTAGATGATTTGGATAAAGACACATTCAAGTACTGGAGATACATTAGAAAAGAGCATATGAAAAGAAATAATGCAAAAGCTAAAATTCGCTTCAAATGAGAACGCAGACTACTTATTGATATGCTAGATCCAGCAAAGTCAATATTTGTTATTTCATTGATGAAGACTATTATTGAAAATCAATGCACAGTAGGTTTTTAAAAATCATATAGGACACCTGTTTGTTGGTTGTATCTTTATCAAATCAAAATACAATAAAATTTCCACAACAGAAAAATTGTGCTTAAAAACTACTGCTATTTATTAGATAAATTGGGTAGTGATGAATACGCTTCAATTGTAAAAAAAGAGCTGATAAAATGTTGGTAGTGAAAGCCTGTAATAAATAATTTTGAAGTAATTTACCAACTTATTTTTATTTGTTTTGGAGTTTTAAATGTTCATTCCAAATAGTCAAAAGTCCAATTATTGAAGAAATGGCTCCAGTTGTTCCTTGCACTACACCAGAGATGCTTACATACTGTAAACTATTCATTGGTATTAATACATCAAATGCATTCTTCGCAGTATCCAAAGCAGTAGGGAGAACTTGAGGCACGCTGCTCATTCCACGCCTCTGGATATGCCCTTGTGAATTTCTGTGCTGCTGGATTCGGTGCCAATCGTATATATTTCTAATCAAATTGACTATAGAGCTTAGCAGCCAGAATTGGTTGCACAATTTTGAGATTGGCTTTATGTCAATGTTTATTGCCTTCACTCTATGCAGCCATAAAATATGATCCAGAAAAAGAAAACAAGCACTAGATATTCTAGATAGAGCAACACAGGACTGGATGACTATATCTTGAATGTGGAGAGCATCTTTGGCAGCATACAGCATTTCCAGGCTTTTCCCAAGTCTCAACACTAAAAGAAAAAGCATAAAACAAATTGAATGTTTTTGTAAGGTGCAAGCTAATGCCAAACATCAAAATAAAGTGACTAAAATTAATTTTTATGATAACTTTAGGCAAAGGTTCTGTCTCATTCAATAATATACAACTTGCTAGTATATGTGTTCAAAAGTTATAGGAGTTGTCTGCTTTTGGAAAGATGATGAGCAAAGTTGATAAAGATAACATAGACTTGATAATGCATCTGTAATCTATATACTATGATAAACAACTATAAGTAACAATTTTAAAAAGTTATTTTTAAGTGAACAGTTTAAAGAAAATTAATTTAAAAATCACTCAAATAATAATCTGTGGCAATTTAAATAATATTATAGTTATACCCCACAATTTTTCAGTTCCATCAACTGTATTTTAGTAAATTTAAAACATTTCAATGATCACGATGGTTGCAAATAAATTGTCTGCTAAGAAAATTACTGGAGAAAAAAATTTTAGCAAAAATTTTCTACTTTTTAAATCAAGTTATCATTAAGTGAAGCTAAAATATCAGTGAATAAACCTTCAAATGAAAAGACTTATTGCTGTAATCGATCAAAACTAGAAGAACACAAATTGTGTTCTTATGTCTTTGTTTACATTTAACACTAAAAAGGAAGTAAAACAAATTTTACAGATTAACTTTACATTTCCGGGCTGTGCTGATGCTTGAATCTAATTTCTTGAACCTTTTCACAAATGAAGCATATTCATCACTACCCAATTTATCTAACAAATCTGCAAGAGCTCGGAAACTGTATTGTAGCAGCCTGCAAAACAATTCAGTAACTGATGCAGCAAACAAATTGATTAGCAAACAATTATCAGATCATAACTAATTCACAAATATTTCTTCATATAACTTTTAATAGCCTTCAACTTTACAAAATACCTATTCTTAAATCTTTTTGAATAGATGCTGATCCAAAGTAAGCAATTTTATTAATTATATTAATAGGAAATGCCAGCCATTAAACCTGCCTAGGTTGCACAAAAAACATGCTTTGCAGTTTTATCCAAAGTATTACCTGCAAAACTTGTCCCTTGCTCCTGTCTTATTGCCAAATGCTATAAGTTTCTTTGAAAAGTTGGACATTGCCCTGAAGTACTACAAATATTAATTAATAAGGACTTGTGACACGATTTCAAACTTAATAAACATAATATTGTATGAACATGGTTGAATGACACTTCAACAAAGTATGAAGTAATAATTATTTAACATCTGCTTAGTTTTGATAAGATGAGGTTTAAAATATGTTAACAAAGACTTATTACATTACAAGTTCAAGTGGTAACTGCACAATCCTCAAAGTAACCAAAAATATGATACTTAGAGTTGATGTAAAATGAAAGAAATAATGTTATATTCCTACTTGATCTCAACACATTGTCAGTCGATTAATTCCATTTACAACAATCTAAATTTTTATATTATATTAAACATCAGTTATAGGTATTCTATGACTAGTAGTTTAACAGTAACAAATATTATTTGATGATTTTTCAAGTCTACATTCAGCTATGTAGCTTACAATGTACTAAATTTATATTAACCTGCAGCCCATTTGTGTAGTATAGCTAGAATTCAAAACCTTCAACCAGTATTGGGTTTCAATTTGTCTTAATTTTTAGTAACATTTTAATTTCCTCAAGCATCATTACATTTATGAAATATGACATGTGAATAGCTGCATTTAACTCAAATTTAAATGTGTTGAACTAATCTTATTTTTACACAACCCTTTTGGAATGTTAGCAATGTAACACAAATTAGGCCTAACACTGTTTTTATTTATAGTTTTAAAAAGAAGCATAACTATAAAACTAAAATTAGAACAATAACAGTTATAAAACCACAAAAGCTATAGTAATTAGTATGTAGCCTGTGAAACTGTAGTTTAGTGTACATATTAGCCTTAGGTAGAGTACAAAATATCAATTGTGAATACCAGTACCAATATAAATGTCACTTGTTAATCAATAAAAGCAGCATTAATCTATTGTAAAAATTAAAAAATAACTTATGGTGAGCTATCATGCAATTAAATCTACATTTAAGATTCAGTTTTATCTAACTACTAGCATAAGTATTACTATTGTGGTGGCTCGTGGAGCTACCAGCAACACAATACGCAAGGTTGCGTATTGACCCGGAACAATGTATTAGCCAATTAGCTAGGCTGTTTTATAAATAATAGTAGCCGCTTCGCGCTACTAGCTCAGTTGAGGATAGTGCTGTAAATTAAATAGACGTGCGTATCATTACTGTTGTACATTAGATTTTATTATGTATTCTTGTATTAAAATATAACGATATCTACTCGACTTAACTCGGTGAAGTTTCTCTAGTGTTAAATAGACTCTCTTGGTGGCACATCAACCCTAAATCTGGAAATCATAACAGTGGTGGCAGCAGTGGGATTTGTGTATATCAAAGATGGAGACTGAAAATGCTAGAATGCAACCACCCCCAGTAGAAGGTGAGCGTAGAAATGCTGTTAATCCTGTGAATCGTGAAGGAGAAGAAGCTTATAGACATTGCTTGAAAGCTCCCACCTTTACTGGGTCGGAAGATGTCGAACAATTTATACAAGAATTTAGAGAGGTAATGGAAGTTGCTCAATGGCCGCATAGAGTGGCCCTTATTCAATTGCGGAGAGCGGTGACGGAGCAAGCCAAGCCGTACGGAGTGGGAACGGACGTAGACGGGATACTGGCTGCGCTGCGGGCCCGTTTTGGCACCTCCGTAATAGACGCTAGGACCAAGCTAGAGAGATTGTGCCGCACCCCGCGGACCTCGCTGCAAGAACATGCCGCGACGGTGAAGAAGCTGGCGCAGATTGCATATAGCGATCTGCCAGCACAACACCAAGAGCGTTACACCTATGACGCCTTTGTCCAGTCACTAAACGACCTGGGCCTAGACCATCACCTACGAGCTAAAGGGATAACCAGAATAGAGGATGCCCTGAAGGCTGGAGAAGCTTACCTGTTGGCTACCCAAATGCGTCGAGCACAAAGGAACCCACCAGTAGTTGGAGTCAGCGCTGCCAGGGCTACGACAGGCTACGAAGCCCTCCCGCTGGAAGCCGAAGTGGACCGTATGGTAGAGATGCTGGGACAACTGGTAACCATTCTGGCCGGTGCTGGCCCCGGTCGGGCCCTGCAGGTGCCCCCAACACCTGTGGGGCAGGGCTGGAGTAGCGCTGATCAGGACCAGGGACAGAAAGGACGACCCCAATACCAGGGGGCGTTAAACTGTCACGGCCCGCGGACACTCTCCCTCCCCGCGGGCCGCAACTAAAGGAGTATGGTGGAACGCGCCGTCGTCTGTCCGTACGGACACGGCGGAACATTCCACCCGAGTGGCAGGTACCACGCAGGACTAGTAGGCCCGCACAACGGCCCAGTACCTTCTCCCTGCCACTCGCTAACCGGTTTCACCGGTTACCTCGGGAAGAGGAGCCCGCCACTGAAATGGAGCCAGAAGGCCCAGTGGAGAGCCCCAAACCCCGCCGGCACCAACCTCGCCGCCGGAAGCCCCGTAAACCACGGGTGAAACCCCCACTGTCCTGTCAATCCAGGACAGCACATGCGGGGGGGGGTGAAAGTACAACCACATGGAGAGAGCTATTTCCTACCCGGAAAGGTGGCTGGCAACGCCGTCACTTTCCTGCTCGACTCCGGTTGTACTACCAACCTTCTCAGTCGTAGAGTCTTTGAGGCACTGCCCCGCCGGGACAGGGATAGAGTACGACCGTATACTGGAGAACATGGCACCCTGGCAGACGGGTCATGTATCCCCTTTTATGGTATTATCGAGCTCCCTGGGCGTGTCCGAGATCAGGCTGTACAGGAGACCTTTATCATAGGTCAACTGGAGGAAGATGCTATCCTCGGAATGCCCTTCTTGAAGCAACACCAGTGCCGAATAGATTTTAGTAAGTCGGTGGTGCTGATGGGCGGGCGAGAACTCGCCTGTGTGGATAAGTTTGGGCGTCCTCTGGTGGGCGGTGTTCAGGTAGTTCGAAACTGCACCGTACCCGGACGCTCCAGAGCTACTATCCACTGCCGAGTGAACAGCAACCGGATAGCCAGGCTCGGGGTTGTTGAAAGCGCGCACGAAAAGATCCAACTCGCCAGTAGTTTAAACCGACTAACTGAGCGAGGGGAGGTCTTAGTGCAGTGCGTCAACCCCTTTACCGAGCCCATTGAGCTCCCAGCTGGGTCAATGCTGGGCCGGTTCCATTCCGTCCAGGAAGAGGACGTGGGCCCGTCGCTGGGTAACGCGACGGAGGCACCCCCTCGACACCCTATTCAGGGACGAGGGGCAGTCCCAACACATCTCCGGGAGTTATACGAAACAGCCAGTGGCGGCTGCGCGAGTAACAGAGAACGCCAAGCTATGGCCAAGTTACTACGCGACTACGGTGATGTGTTCAGCAGCGGAGAGCATGACGTGGGACTGACTGGAATTGTCAGACACGAAATACCGCTGACTGCAGGGACAGTCCCTGTCCGGCAGCCCACGCGCAGGCTGGGGCCGGAGAAAGAGAAGGAGGTTAGCCGACAAGTACGGGATCTTCTGGACCGGGGACTGATAGAGCCCGCTCATAGTGCGTGGAGCTCGCCAGTCGTACTGGTCCGGAAGAAAGACGGCAGTTGGCGGTTCTGTGTGGACTACCGCAAACTCAATAGCGTAACCATACAGGACGCCTACCCTCTACCTCGTATTGACGAGTCATTGGACGCCCTAGCCGGCAGCAAGTACTTCAGTACGTTAGACTTGCTAAGCGGCTATTGGCAGGTTCCTCTGAGTCCCGACGCCCAAGAGAAAGCGGCGTTTATCACACGGGACGGTTTGTGGAAGTGGAAGGTGCTGCCCTTCGGGTTAACCTCCGCCCCAGCCACCTTCCAGAGGCTGATGGAACAAGTCCTTAGCGGACTCCATTGGAAGACACTGTTGGTCTACCTCGATGATGTCATCGTAATCTCCCCAGACTTCGAGACACATGTCAGTCGTCTGCAGGAGGTTTTCGAGAGACTCCGAGGTGCCGGTCTTAAGCTCAAACCTTCCAAGTGCGCTCTGTTGCAGCCGGAGGTCAAGTACCTGGGGCACGTTGTCGGTCGAAACGGCGTGGCAACGGATCCCGAAAAGGTACGGGCAGTAGAAGACTGGGTCACCCCCCAAGACTTGACCGGACTCCGGGCTTTCTTGGGGCTGGTAGGGTATTACAGGCAATACATACCAGACTTTGCGGGCATAGCCCAGCCGTTAAACCGGCTCACCGCAAAGGGAGTGACGTGGCAGTGGACTCCAGTCGAACAAGAAGCGTTCGACCGCCTCAAGGGCTGCCTCCTAACGGCGCCCATCTTGGCCTACCCAGACCCCACTCTGGAGTACATCCTAGACACGGACGCCAGTGACCAGAATGTTGGCGCTGTGCTGTCACAAGTGCAGGAAGGCCGAGAGGTAGTAGTAGCCTACTACAGCAAGTCTCTCTCTCCCGCTGAACGAAATTACTGCACTACCCGCAAGGAGCTGCTGGCAGTAATCAAGTCAGTGAAGCACTTCAGACCATACCTATATGGCAGGAAGTTCCGGCTGCGTACGGATCATGCCTCGCTGATCTGGTTGTGCAGGAGAGCAGAGCCCTCTAGTCAGGTCGCCCGGTGGCTCGAAATCCTAGCTGAATTCTCATACCGGATCGAACATCGACCGGGCAAGAGACACAGCAATGCGGATGGGTTGAGTCGCCGACCTGACGGAGGTTGCAAACAGTGTCTCAACATCGAGAGGAGGGATGGAGGTCCCCCACGATGCGAGTTGGAGACGCTGGCTCATCACGGAGCACCGTTTGACTGGGATCAAGGTCAACTCAGGCAAAGAGTTGATGAGTCCCCGGAGGATGTACAAAACCTCCGCGCCAACCCTGTACTGGCCGGTAATGTTCGAGAGCTGAAGAAGCTCCAAGAAGAGCTGCCTGGAGTCGTGGCAGACATATACCGGGCCAAAAGGGAAGGGCGACGACCCAGCGAGGAACGCATACGACAGGGATGCGCCGAGTTCCGGCTATACTGTCAGCGTTGGGACTCGCTGCGGATCGGGCAGGATGGGTTGCTAACCATCTCTCTAGCTGCCAGTGGCAGACACCCGGAAAGGAAGAAGGTAGTCTGCCCCACAGCCATCCGCCGTGAGTTGATTTGGGATACTCACAAGCAGGCCCACGCAGGGGTCAAGCGAGTGATATCCAAATTACGACTCCGGTGGTATTGGCCGCAGATGGAGCGTGACGTCCGGCTCAGAGTCAAACAGTGTGAGATCTGCCAGGCCAGTAAGCATAGCCGCCCCCCTGGTGAAGCAGGACGGCGGAGGCTATATGCTGGTAGGCCCTGGCAAGTAGTCGCTGTAGACCTGGTCGGACCCATGCCCCTGACCCCCAGAGGCAATAATTGGATCCTAGTACTAACCGACCACTTTACTAGGTGGGCGGATGCTCTGGCTATCCCAGATGCATCAGCCCCAACAGTGGCCAGGGCGCTAGACCAACATGTATTCTGTTATTTTGGGCTTCCCGAACAGATACACTCTGATCAAGGCGCTCAATTCCAGTCTCAACTGATGAGCGACCTTTGCCACCTCTGGGGAGTAAATCGGAGCAGGACCACCCCCTACCACCCTCAAGGTAACGGGGTGGTGGAGCGCAACAACCGGATGCTAGGTGATGCACTCCGGAGTCTCCTCCTTGGACGAGGTCAAGAGGAATGGGATACGGTGTTGCCGCAAGTCATGCGTGCATACCGTAGCACCCCACACACCAGTACTGGTGAGACCCCAAACCTCTTGATGCTCGGGAGAGAGACTCGTGTCCCTGACCATCTCACCTATCACGTTCCAGAGCAAGACAACTCGGTTCACGAGTATGCCAGTGAACTAGTGGAACGGATGAAGGCCGCACACGATATACTGCGCCAACAGCAGTGGAAGGTGCGGCACGAAGATTCCGATGAACCACCCCTCTATCAAACGGGAGATAAGGTGTGGATGGTCAATTACCGTAGGCGTCGCGGACAGGCTGATAAACTGAAGCCTAAGTTCGTAGGCCCCTACGTGGTCGTCGAGGCTATGCCCAATCATACGTACAAGATTGAGCGCTCAGGACAGGTGTCTATCCAGAATGAGTCTCGCTTGAAACCGTATTGGGCTAGCCCTGACGGAGTGGGAGAAGCCCCCCCGTTGTTAGAGCCCAGGAGGCAGACAACGACGCGCGGGCGACGGCGGCATGGACCTGAATACGAAGTGGTCATACCGCGGGAGGAAAACTTGGTGAGAGAGGAGCGGCAGCTTTTGTCAACCGAAGCGTGTCCGCCACCACCAAGTCTAATTCCATCACTTCCAGAAACCGAGCCGGTTCCGGAAGTGCAAACCCCCACGGAGGGAGGGGCTCCATCCGGAGAACAAGAAGAGGTGACCGCTAACGGTGAAGTAGAGACGCCATTAGAGGCCCCTACTAACGAACCGGCAAGCGTGTCACCCCCCCTAGAAAGGGGACAGCGTACGAGGAAACCCCCACCGTATTTGAAAGACTTCGTATGTGACTGCATTAGAAGCGGCGCACATGAAAGTCTAGGGGAAAACCGTACGATAAAATGTTGGAGTTGTGAACCCCACGCAAATATCAACTTTTGCGAGGGCGGAATAGTGGGAGGAATTAATGCGCGTAAAGCAAATAGTTCCGACCTCGTGCCTCAGAAACGATGCTCAGCCTTTTCTTATGCTGACATCGCCAAAGGCAGACGTATCTCACAACCAGCTCCAACCTTACCAAGAACGTTGAGTATGGACATTAATACCGAGTTCCCAGGTAAGCCAGTATAAGTCTTGTATTCCTATTCATGGAAACGGGCTCAATGCCAGTAAATTCTGAACTAATTCAGCAGATTGAATCAGAATTACTGGGAACCACGTTCCATGTGAATGACGATGAAGACACTGTAATGGCCGATGGTCTGTTAGACCTGGAGCTAGACACTGTTCTTGGTCAGTCCACACATGATTCATCAGTTCCTCGAGTGCATTCCAAAAGCTGTGACTCTCAGGCTAGCAACGGTCGACAGTCACTAGAATTATGTTGTAAAGATCCACCGCGATCTAACAATAATTCTACTTTTGTAGACACACTCGCGCCCGTCTCTCCGGGCATGCCTTCTCTAGAGATGGCGTGGGACCCAGAGCCGGCCCCAACAACTTCTACAACCAGGCAACTGCCACCCCAGTTGGAAGCAACCTCCAACTGGATTACCCCTGCCACAGAGAGAAATCAGGACCCATCAAGGAGGTGAGAGTAATCGTGAATGCAACCTCTGCCAGCAGCGATTCACGACCCACCGCAGACTAAAAGTACACTTGCCGCAGCACTACATCACCACTTTCTGTCCTTGCGGAGAATATAGCTACAATCGTGATTACCTATTGCGGCACCAACGTACTATGCAGTGTTATCAAGGGCATGTCTATGAAGTAGACGAATCATCCTATCCTGCCTTTCTCAACGCCATCAAACCACTCATCACTGACTCAGCTCGGCTATCTCGCCTGGAGCAAGGCTTCCCTTCCCCGCGACCCATCATCTCTGGAGCCGCAGATAAACCTACACAGTCTACTAACTCTCCACCTCACAGTCCTCTACGCATGCCGCATACCTTTCCTCGTGTCGTACTACAGAGGGTAGACACAAATGCGTATACACTCCCTCCTCCCCTTCCATCCTCAGAGCGGAAAAGACATAGACAGCCGACTTCCTCTCGCTCGTCCCCCTGGGCCCGCAACCTACGTGAAGTAGAAGCTAGGGCACACGACTTGGAGCAAGAAGTGTACAGACTGGCCCCACGGGTGCAGGCTGCATCCAGTGAACTCAAATATTTACAGGAGTCTATTAAACGCATGAAGCGTGCGGCCCGCAGTTAACTTGAGTCTACCTACAATTCCATACTACCCTCCCCCTACCTCTCTGTGGCATTCCCTACCGTAATGGTGGCACGTACTCTACATGTAGATAGGACCTTCTCTTGCTTATTACTTAGTGTGCACGTTATATATACCTGTATATTTTTATCAGTTGTTGTTTTTTTTGTATATACTTTTATACTGTTCTCTTACCCCCCCCCCACAACGAAGTATACGTTTTTTTATGTGAATTTTATTTTATCAGAAAGTGGGCTTTCTGCTGGAGGGGGCAGTGTGGTGGCTCGTGGAGCTACCAGCAACACAATACGCAAGGTTGCGTATTGACCCGGAACAATGTATTAGCCAATTAGCTAGGCTGTTTTATAAATAATAGTAGCCGCTTCGCGCTACTAGCTCAGTTGAGGATAGTGCTGTAAATTAAATAGACGTGCGTATCATTACTGTTGTACATTAGATTTTATTATGTATTCTTGTATTAAAATATAACGATATCTACTCGACTTAACTCGGTGAAGTTTCTCTAGTGTTAAATAGACTCTCTTGGTGGCACATCAACCCTAAATCTGGAAATCATAACACTATTACTATTAGTATTAGTGAAATGAAAAACACATAGGCTTTTCCCTTAAGGCAATTGCAGTTTGATGTTTCATTTTCTATTGAATTTGATAACTATGGTTTATGTCATAATATAATAATATATTATTTAATACATTTGATTAATATTAAAACTATTTTTATTAATACACTATCACTTACAGTATGAATATTGGGGTAAGTATTAGTTAAAGATTAACACGTTGCTTCTAAAACATATTTTTTCCATTGTAAATTTATCGAGCAAATTGAAATATAAGTACATCTGCAAACTTATTAATTTGTTATACTTTTTACGATTAAATACGGACGATCACTATGTAAAACTAAAAGTAAAAACCAAGTCCAACCGTTCATTTTTAAATTGAAACTGAAAAGTAGAGTCAGAGTGAGAGTATTTAATTGTCGGTGGATTAAAGGCTTTGCTAAAGCCAAACGGAAATAAGGTAACAACAATATAAATAAATATAAACATTTGCAAAAGTGAAACTTGATCATTATAAATACTTTGTACATAATAAATTTATTATCCATCGTGTTGAGAAACAATCATGCGATCCTATCGCTAATCACATTCATGACAATCACGTGACAATATGCTAACTAATTGCTTTACTAGAATCGCTGTATACTTGTTTACCCCTTCTCTTCCGTTTTATATTATACAAAACCATCACGCTGTTTTTCATTCAAATAAATATTTTATTACCAAATAATTAAATCAGTCAGTCAGTTTGCTCGATAAGTTAAATCAGCAATCAATATCGTATTTCATAATAAATACTATACACGATGGCAACACATTCAACAGGTTATGGGCCCAGATGCTTTGTAGCCATCAACTTCTACCCTGCGACTTGCTCCACGAGGTAGCTACTAATACTAATCACTCACACTGTACAGTGTCACTCACACTGTACACAATACTACTACTACTCACTGTACAGTGTCACTCACACTGTACACAGTACTATTACTACTCAGTACTCACTCACTCTACAGTGTCACTCACACGGCACACACAGACACAGACCGGAACACACACCGGCACAAAGACTGGAACACACACACCGGCACAAAGACCGGAACACACACCGGCACAGACCGGAACACACACCGGCACACAGACCGGAACACACACCGGCACACAGACCGGAACACACGCCGGCACACAGACCGGAACACACACCGGCACACAGACCGGAACACACACCGGCACACAGACCGGAACACACACCGGCACACAGACCGGAACACACACCGGCACAAAGACCGGAACACACACCGGCACACAGACCGGAACACACCACACACACACTGAAACACAAACCGGCACACACACCAAAACACAAACCGGCACACACACCGGCGCACACGCCAGAACACACACTGACACACACACACTGACACACACAGACCGAGACACACACCGGCACACAAACCGACACACACACCGGAACACAAACCGACACACACCTCGAAACACAAACTGGCACACGCACCGGAACACACACCGGCGCACACGCCAGAACACACACTGACACGCACACACTGAAACACACACACTGAAACACACACCGGCACACGCACCGTAACACACCGGCACACACACCGGCACACAAAACAGCAGAAATGGTACCCAGAATACCATGCCACAAGAACCTGCACAAACATGCGGAAATGACGCAATGAACGTCATACCACAAGGACTCGCACTAAACAGCAGAAATGGTACTCAGAATACCATACCACAAGAACCTGCACACAAATGCGGAAATGACGCAATGAACGTCATGCCACAAGGACCCGCACAAAACAACAGAAATGGTACTCAGAATACCATACCACAAGAACCTGCACAAAAATGCGGAAATGACGCAATGAACGCCATGCCACAAAGACCTGCACCAGATCTGGCAAAGGCCACTGATCAATCTGGACCACGTAAATCATAACGGAAACGAAAGTGTTCTACCTACCTACAGAACTATGACATAGAAGACACTAACTATGCTTGCCCACTGATGGCAAACATATCACAGTCCACCAAGAAACTGTAAATTCAAGAGATAGAGAAGCCTAGAAAAGAGCTAAGGACAAGAAAATAAACACTCTACATAATTCAAACAAGGAAAAACCCCTGGTGAAAAACCACATAAAACTAGATATGTAGCAAAAGGATACTGACAAATACAATGAGTTGACTATGATGAAACGTACAGTCCAACCACCAGATTTACATCGATCAGATTGCTGTTACAGAAAGCAGCAAAATAAAAACAAGAAGATACATCAACGAGATGTTAAAGAGGCGTACCTAAACACGCCAATCAATAAGGAAACCTACCTACAACAGCCTGAAGAGTACAAAGAAACCAGCAACCAAGGGAAGCTTTCTTGGCGTCCCAACAGATCCATATATATGGCCTCAAACAGAGCAGATGCAATTGGCACCAAACACTTACCACTTTCCTCAAGGAACAAGGCTTCACACCAAGGTGCCGGAGACCCTTGTCTATACTCAAAACAGGACCTTTCAGACCTTGTGCAAAACATTCAAGATAAAACAGAATAACCCTAACACAGTTTTCACCAACAACCTTGGAGCCATTGCCCTCACTAAGGGACAACCATACTTATAAAAGAGGAGCAAACACATTGACATTAGATTCCACATTGTCAGAGAGCAAACCACCATAGTATACCAACACATTAGAGGAGCGGAGAACCCTGCCAATGTCATGACTAAGAGCTTGCCTAAAACCAATCACAGAATTGCCCTGGAGCTACTAGCTATCAAATCACATGCTTGAGGGGGCGTGTTGAGAAACAATCATGCGATCCTATCGCTAATCACATTCATGACAATCACGTGACAATATGCTAACTAATTGCTTTACTAGAATCGCTGTATACTTGTTTACCCCTTCTCTTCCGTTCTGTTATACAAAAACCATCGTCATGTTTTTGATTCAAATAAATATTTTATTACCAAATAATTAAATCAGTCAGTCAGTTTGCTCGATAAGTTAAATCAGCAATCAATATCGTATTTCATAATAAATACTATACACGATGGCAACACATTCAACACATCGTTCATAGTCATTGTGATTGAGTGATGGTCAATGTAATGAATAATTATAATCATAATGGCTATAATAATCGAAGGATTGGGGCGTGACATAAAAGACTTCGTAAGCCTCGCTACTAATCTAACCTACGTTTTAGCTTTATTCTGAAGCTGCCAATCGAACTTTAGCATTATATTTTTCTCGACCAGCCAATCAGATGCGTCAATGACACAGCGCTACTAAAGAGATATGTCAAGGTCGGGTAGCCTCTTTTCAGTTGTTTGTTGTTAAATGGCCGTATGCTTAGAAACATACAGAACAGCTTCTTTGTTAAAAAAATTGGATGCACATAAACACATTATAAACTTTTCATTAATTGTTAACTTATGATTAATTCATTATTTTATGGTATATATTGTAAAAAGTTCCTTTACTGAATTAAAGTCATTATATTTGTTGATCATGGTCATTCGTTATTGTGTAAAATATTTATATAGTTATAGTTATACGGTTATTAATATTTCAAGTTGCACGTTTTAGTTTGTTTGTTTGTTTAATCATTGTCATTTAGTTACTTGTAAATTTGAGCTGTAAGCATAATTGTATGATTATTTTATTTTTTGGTTTTAGAAGTAAATAATAACTCTACATAAATTGTACTTGTAGACGCTTATGGTTATACGTTAGTTGATTAGTGATGATGCATTAATAAGCACACTACTTTTAATTATAAAAACTAAAGATTATATGTATAGTAAAAATATTTTAGAACGACCAACATACACAATGGCTTTAATCATAAAAAGCTTAGCAGTAGATCCTCCAAACTACGACGAGCTCTCAGATGACGAAGATGACTTCGTTAAAGATCCTGCACAATACAGAGATCAACTACCTCAGCCTTATCGATTAATTGATGAATTACTTAACTTTTTTCTTGATGATGTGTGGGAAAAAATTACTTTCCAAGAAAATGAAAAGGCCGCAGAACTGTCAAAGATTAGGCCTCCTAAATATGATTGTGCCGTGCAACTGTCGGTATGGCTCAAACTTATTGACTGTTAATTTTTGCTTGCAAATTTATAAGTTTCTATATATCAACATTATATGCTAGTATTTTACAATCTAGTCTTTTATGAAGTTTGCTGATTATTTATAGCAACACTGAAGCATAATATGCTTTGCTTGCAAAGTTGCCTTGCATGGTTATAATTTGATTTATTTAGGAGAACCCTCTCACAAAAGCAATGGCTGCTACTAATGACGGCAGATACTTGTTTGCAGCCTTTATTGGTGGTATTTCAATGTTTGATGCAGCCAAAAAGAAAGTTTTGTACACATATGAAGATGATCATCTTGATATTCAACAGCTTAGCTGCACCATTATTAATGCAGAAATCTACATAATATCAGCTGTTGATGAGTTGGGTAAGTTTATAAAACTGCAAAATATGAATTAGTCCTATTGGTTTTAACAACATTTTATTGTGTGATGCTAAAAGTTTTTGTTCTGTTTTTGTTCTTCCTTTTTGTTCTTAGTCACAGTGTCATTGCATTAACACTCTGTATTAAAAAAAATTGTTTGGTTAGTCTGTTATTGAAATGGTGATTATAGGGATATGCAGACTATTTGCAAGTGTCGCAGAGAAAATATTTGTGATGAAAGTGCTGACTGAAGACGCAAGCACTAGACTATGCGCTGTCAAATGTGAAGTTTCTGCTGATGGTGACTACATGGGAGTTGTGCTTGAAAGTAAGTCTATCTAAAAAAGTTTAAATAATAAGCAATATATATAAACAATGATGCTCATTTTGTTAGAATATAAAACATGTTTACATTGCATCTTGCAGATCCAACAAACAACGACACGGTGTTGGAGGTATATAGCCTTCCTAGAGACATCTGGATTAAAGAGTTGGAAGATATTAAGGGAAAACTTGCTGCTGCAGCTGAAGCCAAACAGCAGCCTCAATCTACTGTCATAACTGAAGCAACAGTTAGTTTGCATAAATTTATCAAAATTTTCGGAGAAATGGTTAATATATGTGATATTTTACATGTGATGGTACATTGCATACCAATCTGAGAGAGCTCTTTTGTGTATTGTAGTATATTTCAGAAAGTTGTGATGTAAATAATTGCTTGAAACGCTAACAACAAATATTTTTAACTTTTGTGACTGTAAAATTACAAACCTAGTCTAAGTAAATCTGAAATGTATTTTGTATAAATAACATTTTTACCATTGCAGGATAACAATGCCGACCAGATGCCTTTGCAAACAGAATCGGAACTCACAGAGGAAGCAGAAAAAAGGTCTACGGAATCGGTTAGTTTTTGGTACAACTTGCGTGAGAACATTTGTAGCTATCTTTTGCGTAAAAATAATAATAGAAGTATCTAATAATTTAATAGTTTAAAAGTTTAAAGATGAGGTGCATTAATGAAGAAATTATGGAAAGCCTGTGTTTTAGATAAAAAGAATCACAAAAGGAATTCTGTTTTTACTAGATATTACCAAAGTTTTCAAAGGTATTTAATGCACTTGGTCTATGAAAATTTCTCATTTACTCATTTTAAACGCAGCATAGTTCAGTTTTTACTTAGACTTCAATTTTTTTTACTGATTGGATTTGGTAAAAACTGTGATATTTTTTCTGGTCTTTTGCAAAACTCTAGAAAGGTAAGCAAAATCACTTGAAAAGAAAAGTGAAATCTCGTACAACCACAAACTTGCCAACTACTAAGAATAGTGATCGGAAATTTCAAAGATCATTTTCTGACAAAGTTAAAAAGCGATATTCTGTAAAGCCAAATGCAGAATCTAAAAGTAGTAAGAATCGTACATCATCAAGAGACAGTTCGAGACACTCAAGCACCAAGTCTGATAGAATATCTTCATCATCCGCTTCATTTAAACGACGAAGAAAGGTTGTGCAAAATGTGAACGCAGTAAATAGAAAGGAAACCATAGCACTTTTTAACCCGAAGACACCATTCATTACCTCCCACATCAAAGTAGACACTTGACACTTGTAGACACTTGTAGACCACTTGTCATTGGTGTTGTTGAGCCTTCAAACCTCACCTGTTTTATTATGTAAACTTGTGTATGGACAATAACTGCATGCATATTAAATGTAGCAATTTATAACATTATTATAATATGTTAACATTATATTGATTGTATTGTTGGCTGTCTTTATATTCTTATCAAATCACTGTTAGTTACTAGATATTATAATGCAATCTGCATCACAAAGCATTATTTAGTGCACTGCAAACCATAGGAAATTTAGTATTGTGTGTTTTCATGTGATATAACATATATTGTATGATGTTGCGCGTAATGTGTAATAATATAACTTTTTAGACAGCTTCAAAGAAAGGCATGTCAGACTATAAGTTTACACCTGTTACCATGGTGATGAGACAACATCACCCAGAAAAATTGCAAGGTAACGTTAATCGTGCACCCAATGTCATAAAGTTAGAGGCTGTCTCCTCTTGCATGATATTTCTTTTGAGTTATGTAGAATGAACACATTTTTATTAGAAAAATTTAAATAAATTTGATATAAATTCTTAAGGCTTGTAAATATGTTGCCGTAGCCAAATTAATGTTTGGTAGCAAATCAAGGGATTTCACCAGCAGCGGCTTTAAAAGAGGTATCTGATCCGAAACACATTCTCGGATCTGGTCAAGGTCACGTATTGACGCGACCTTATATGGAAATTCGCCAAGAAGCATTCAACGATTTACATGTTGATAAGCAAATGTATAAACTTCCTGAGAATGAAAATGAGAGCAATCACTTGTAAGTATATTTTCTAGTCATGTGAAAGAGCGTAATATATACAGACATCAAACATCCCTTTCAATTATTGTTTTACTTCCATATTACAGAATTAAGCCAAACTTGCATAACCACTATTTATTAATATAAGAGTATTTTTGTACCTATTTTTTCAGCTGCTATAATATGTATAAGTAGCGTTTTAAGGATAGCTCATACAACGAAGTAGAGAGTGATTTTCCATGTGTTGCAAATTATAGTTGGTAAAGAAAGATTACCTCCCATGCCTGATAGTTTATTCTTAGTCTTTCTTTGTAGAGATTGCAGCTTTCATTTCTTCACACCTGGGTTGGCTATTCCTTATGGCATTGAACAGCCAGGAACTTCGAGTAAGTTTCTAAAAGTTGCTGGTTAAAAGTTCAATACTTTATCTATCAAGAATTAGCTCAAACACTGCTGTTCATCTCTACATATTTTATAGGAATAAAATATGTCTTTCATATATTATTGTAGTATACATATATTTGTATATTAGTGTTTGTATATTAGTGCAATAAAGGTTTGTATATTAATATTATTAATTTTAATAACCGCAAGTTAAATTTTGAAAGCACTACTTATACTTATAAACATGTGTACCTGTACCTCTATAACAAGCTGCTCTCTAATTATTTAATAGAGAAGCCAAACTCTATTGGCATTTGGTGGAGTGGAAGCAGTAAGTTCACATACTATTCTCTAACTAAGCCAGTGAAGGTGAAGAAAGCTGCTGGAGATGCTCCAGATGCAGGTAATATTTTCATTTGTCTATACTAAATGACTGATTTATAAAGTTACCTGCGCAGTAATCTAAACTGCAAATGCGTGTTTGGTGGTAGACTTACTATTGTATAAATGACTTCATGTTGCGACATACATTAACAATCCGTACATTAACAGTCAGCAGGAAAAGCAGGGTGAGGGTTGTCTTACCTAGTCAAACAACTCCACAGGCAGACCCTCTTAGTTCTGCCAGACCAGGTAACCATCTGCTTGTTGTTTACAGCACAAAATACTTCCCAGGAAACATATGATTTTACACTTGCAATGATGGACGCTTATCTTTGTTTCTTATTTAATAATCTTGTACATTGGAATGTTCCCTTTACATCAAAACACTGTTTCACATTATTATGTTGTTAGAATTAGTTAGGTATTTTGAGTTGATGTCTTAAAAACCAAAGCAAACTGTATAGTTAAAATTTCTTAAATAGGTTGCTGAAAGGCCAACACCTTTTGTTGTAGCTGCAAATTAAATTTAGGAAAAGCACTGATATAATTTTGCTAATTTACAAATGCTGCTGCACATTGACAATCAGCCCAGTCCGTTATGCACTGCAAATTTAGGAACTATTACTGCTGTGTTATATAATATAATATGATGTGAAAGATTCTAAGCCTAAGTGCTGTTCTTCACTGATTGCTTCTTTATTTACACACTTCAAAAAGTTTTCTTTAGTAGCTAGAAATTTTTTGATCATTGAGTTTCTTCTATTTTCTTGCAAACTTATCTTTTGCGAAAAGACACATTTTTCTTGTTTTTTTATACTTTATAGACTGACTTTTGCCATGCATATCCTGTAATCAGAGTAGTTAGATAGAATGCCTGGTATATTCAGCTTTACATTTGTTTTGCATATTTTGTTTGCATTATAATACAATTTTTGATCAAACATTAAAAATTTGGTAGCAAGGTATTTATCAAATGCGCACTAATGAAAATCTTTTTTGATTTACAAGCAAAATACAAAATTTCACATTACATTTTTGTTTGATGACTTTCACATGTTTTTACTTTTTAATTAAATTAATGTGTAGAATTAGATCTAAAGCCGGAGACGGTTTGGCCACAGACCGCTGTCATTACATCTAGCGCCACGAGTCCGGACTCAACACTGGTGGCCCTTGGCTTGAAGAATGGTATAGTGACCGTATGGGATAAACATTTGTGTGAGTTTTCAAATCTGCTGAAAATAAGTTTATATATACATGGTGTGCTAACATAACATCTACAAATGTATGAATAGCATGCATGCAATATACTAGTATTAAAATACACATGGAGTATTCAACAATGAATGTAAATTTTGTTGTAGAGACACTAAATGACATGTATGTAAGTTGAT
Source organism: Bugula neritina (assembly GCA_964035545.1). Taxonomy (NCBI): domain Eukaryota; kingdom Metazoa; phylum Bryozoa; class Gymnolaemata; order Cheilostomatida; family Bugulidae; genus Bugula; species Bugula neritina. The sequence goes on from OZ037765.1 coordinate 26,014,037, forward strand.
ATGGTCACAATTGATATTCATATGAAACCAAAATCAATGGTTGATAAATGACATCAGAATTTGAGCCATTTATCTATTATAGGTAGCTTTTTAAGTATACCTTAATTAAATGATACATGGGATTTTATTTCTACTATATAAATTTGCACATAAAACTGTAGGCATTAAAATAAGTGTTTAAAAGTATTACATGCATGAGTTCAACCACAAAAGTTTTTTAAATTTCAATCTTGCATTAAAATTTATCTTTATTTTTGGTAACTTTACTTATTTTACTTTACTTATTGCCTGTAATGGCACAGAACTTGTAGTTGCAACAGTTTAGTTTGATTTTATAGCTTAAACTAAAAAATATACACATGGTTATCTTTAACTCTGTATATTGTTGCATATTAAGCATTTTTAGTATGTCATACATTATATGTACAGGATGTATGTTTGTTGTTTGTTTGTTTGTTTTTATTTTGTCGTAGTCAGAAAAAAATTAATTGAGAAAAAAATAAACAAAATGACAGGGCCTATGGCGCAATAGCACTGTAGCTAGTCGAGGCACCGAGCCATGAATGGTTGACGGTTATATAAGATTTTTGTTTAGGTTTTTGGAAGTTTTAGCAACTCAAAAAGTATTATTTTTTTATCTGGAAATTTGCCATTAGATGGTCTCTCAGGGCAAGTTTGAAACCAGCCTCCCTCCCCACAGCACGAATAGAACTAGGCAATTTATTCCATAGCGACGAACATTGGAATTCCACTCTTCGTTGACCTGCAGCAGTTGATGATGGAGGAGTTTGTAGGCTGAACTCTGAAAATCTTGTGGGATAGTTATGTGTGAGATGTGTTAGTTGAGAGTAGTAAAGTTTATGTGAGAGCAGTATTAGTTTGAATTTGTGTAGAGTGTGAATAGGCATGATTGAAGAACTAAGAAACAGTGGTTTAGATGGGGAAAGGTGATGCTTTTTATATATAATTCTCAGTATTTTTTTTTGTAGTAAATGTAGTGGTTTAAGATAAATGTTTGCTGCATTACCCCACGATTCTAGGCAATATGTTAATTTAGAATTTACAAAAGAGTTATATATTTGTATTAGAATTTTTTTAGGTAGGTGATTGGAACATTTACTTATCAAGCCTACTAAGGGACTGGGAGATTGTTGGCAATGATCATCAGTAGTTTATTACTTGCTACTCTTTAGGTTGCATTAGGAAGTCGGTGCTGGTGTGTCAATCAGCCATAACAAAGCTGAATTTTCTGGAGCCTTCCATCTGCCCGCAGTCTAACAACAGACAGCGCTGCTATCCTACAACCACGTCATGCTATGTGTTAATTGGAGCAGCTGATAGCTCGCTTCACTTGCTCAACTGTGGACAGCTTGATTTCTCACCACCTACAAACATTTCTCAAAAGTATGTGCTTTAGATTTCAAAATAGTATATTATAAGGGTATTTGCATATAGTTTGCGGTGATTTGCATACTGCACCGATAAATTTATTGCGAAGCATTACCTAGAAGTTAGAGAAAGTACATTATTTTCAACAATATCCTATTGTATAAATAAATGGCATCTCGTCTAGTGTAAAACACAACTTATATATGCTTTAGATGCCCACTGTCAAACGATCAACCTTTTACGTATCAATGCAACTTGCTTACAAGCAAACATTATAAGTTAACAGATAGTAAGAAAGTTAACGCTCTACATATTTACTTGTATCATTTTTCAAACTGTTACTTAGATTATGCTATATTTCTAGAGCATCAAATGATGATGATGTTGTTATGTCAGTTACTGTTTTCCCATCCAAGTGTCCTGAGGTGGTAAGTCTAATACGAATCATGTTATTATAACCAAATAATAAAATGTTCTTTTTAGCTATAACCAAGGAATTTTTCTCAAAATCAACTTGCTAATTTATCTTTCTGGCAATTTCTATTTTGTCATGAAAAAAATGTCCAAGCAGGAAATGTATATAGTATTGTAAGGATATATCTGAATAGCTATCTATTTTTCACTTGACATAGTACTGGATTATTATAATTTAGATTATGAAAGTGCACAAAAATGGAACCATGTTCTTGCAAGATGTTACGACTTGTAAGACTTTGTGTGAAGTAGCACTGCCCATTACACATGAGCTGACAACTCCATGGCAACCTGTCATGTCTATTGCAGCGTGTGGTCAAATGCTCTACATCAAGGGTAGGTTGATTATAGTAATAAATGCCTTTACTCTAGTAGTATTACCAGATGCAATTGTTAGTATTCACTAGTTTTTATAAAAAAAAAAATATCTTTTTTACATTTTTATCTATTTTAAAACGCAATGTGGTTCTCAGAACATTGGATTTGCTTCTAAAATGACAAAAAAATTTATAAGACTCGGAACAATATGTTTCTCGAAGTTTAATCTGAGTTGCATAGTGCTAATTTGTTGAAATTTCAATCCTTATACGGTTATACCTCTTCCAAAGCACAATAGATAATCTATTATATATCCACAAATTTTAGTAGTTTACGTGGCAATCCTACATGATCTAGTTTGATTCTAGGCACTCAAAAGACCGAAGAAGAATATGTTGAAAAAAGTCCAACATCTCTGTTCGTTTTTCAATTACGGTCATTCCCAGTTCTGGACGCTTATTGGCTGAAGCCACGCCCACAAATTGATTACACAGTAATAAACCCTATAGACACAAGAATATCCTGCTTGCTGACTCAAAGGTGAATTGATCTCTTATCTCTATAATATTAAGACAACAGTGATGGTAAATTTCCTTGATGTTATTAAATTTCTCTAAAGCAAGAGTTCAGGCCACATATTTTTATTGCAGGGTAAAGTCATCAGCCGTCAGACAGCAGCGACTACAGAAAAGGTGGCCATTGATGAAACAAGAAGTTTTTAGAATTGCACAAATTAAAAGCCATTAAATAGACCAGATGGCATACAAATATTTCCTTGTGATTTTGTGATGTTTTATTTTTTCATAACAAATAATTTACGATAGCCATTAATAAAATCATCTCGAAATTTCAATATAGAACAAACCAGTGAAACAAAACAACTTTACAAAAGTAAACAAAAATTATTGAAAAATTAAACTATAATATTATATATTGCAATCTATAATAACAGCAAACAATAATCAACATTTAGAAAAAAAAACATATAGTACTTCAAAAAAGCAAAGTGAGCACAGTAAATTTAATTTAAACATTCAAAATTATAACATAATTTTAATTATGCTTGTAAATATAAATTGCGTATCATATAAAAAAAAGGTTACTTATGGAGTAGCATCAGAGTCAGTGTTGATCAAGTTCTTGCACATTATGGCCATTAATCTCTCTCGGGCTGGCTCAAACTTCTCTTGTAAGGCCAGAGTGGATTGGTAGTACTCCACAGCTTTTCCGAAATTGTTCTAGAAAAAAGATGAAACAAAATCATCCCATTTCTTTGCTTAAAGTAAATATTATTCATGATGGCAAGTTTTTCTAATCTGCAGATGGAGAAAAAAATAAGCAATAGAAAATAAAAAGAGGAAATAACTTCTGTTGTAGCTCCCACCTGTGCAGCATACATATTTCCTATAGAGAAATGTATGACAACTGTTTCTGGTGAGGATTGGAGGGCAGCCAAAGCTATTTCTAATGCATCATTGAGAGATCCTGCTTTATGTAGTATGTTGGCCAAACTCAATAGCGGGATATGCTACCGAAAATATAACATAAACAATTTGATGCAATTAGTTGTTAGATAATTAGATGTCAAGTGATGTAACATAATGTAAATTCAAACCCTACACAACTGCAGGACTGTTTTATTTTTGTCAACAGAACTAAATTTGAGACTTGTTAAGCACTCACCCTACTTTCTTCAGGGGCATACATAAGAGCCATTCGCAAACAGTTGATAGCATTCGGGGCATGACCCTGCACCCTCCAATAAAGTGCGCCAAGACAGCCTAAGGCCCACGATGTTGGATTCTTTGCCAGAGCTTTGCTGATTCTCGTACCGACAATATCTACATCCTCTTCTTTTGTACCCAACATCTGAATTACCTGTCACCAAAAGTTCCCCAAAATTATTAAAATATTCTATAATTACAAAAAATTATTTACAAAGCAAAATTTATTATTAACAGAAAAATTGCTTAAAATAAAAACAAGCTGCTAAAACGGAGAGATGCCATTGTTGAAGATCTGTGCCTTTTCTGAAGGTTCTCTAGAATGTGCTAGCCTTTCAACGAAAAGTTTAGTGTCCAAATTTACAGTATAACAAACCGATTCTATATTCATTTTTACACCAAGAACCTCAAAGTTATGTATTAAAGTTACATCAAATTCTATAAAAAAAATATACATATGCAATAACTTCAGACTCTGTAAAGGTTTACAGTAAATTATAGAATTAAACCTTGGAATAAAAATGTTTAGGCACATGGCAATTCGTCCACAACTTATGCACATGGATAGTACACTTGTATATACCCACATCTTTGAGGACGTTCTCGCTAGAGTAATCCAGCTTATCTTTATCCGCTATACTGGGCAGGTGGTCAAACATGGAGACACTTGCACCAAACTTTGCCTCACACATTGGTGCTTTTATCTGATCCATGTTAATTTCTTCCTCTAAATCCAGTAACTCCGCAACACTACAATACATAAACTTTCATACGTATAGTCTGGAGATTGTCATACAGACATACACAATGTTACCACACAGCTAGTCAACATTGGCATGACTCATTGTAATGGCGAACCAACGGGCAGATTTCATAAATTGTTATTTTGAAAATATTATTTAGAGTTGTCTTTACTTCTAAGCATAACGCACATGCAACTGTAAACGTTTAATAATGTGATTTACCATCAGTTGAAGGGAATGTTAATACAATTTAAAAAAAAATTTAGCTTGAAATTACAAGGCAGACCTTGATAAGCATTTAGCCTTTTATTTAAAGTATCTTATGCAAATAAAAATTGAAATATTACAAGTTAAAATCTGGAGTGTTTAGAATTTTCATTAAAATATTTTGTGAAATTTGCATTTAAAGTTGGCAAGTAAATAAAATTTTATATAGTTTTTGCTTACAAGTTTACAGGCCTGAGCAATATGCCTTTGTACGTCAAAAATATGGACAAATATAACACACAAAAACTTTAAAATATATTTGCATTCTTTTTTTATAATTGTCATACTCTTTAAAACCCAAATTGGGTCAAACATGGCCGGCACTCTTCAAACTAAATTGAATTGTCAAATTCCTGTTCAATTCTGTTGACCAATAAAAAAGTTGACTGCTTTCAGCAGAGTAAACAGAAAGTTGCATACAAAACTGCTAAACATATATTATATTTAATGTTAATAACTGGAAAGTTTTAATTTGCAACTAGGTTACAGAAACAATCATAAATAATGGATAGGACAGTTTTGTAAAATAAGCAAACATTGCAAAGTTCACTTGAGTAAACTTAATATAATCACTTAAGTTTCATTATATCTTTCATCATTCTAATCTTTATTGCTGTAACTTTATACTTTTGTGTCCAAAAAAGACTCATTTAAATAATTACTGTAAAAACTTTATTTATAAGAGTTGTCTGTTCACAATTCCATCACTGTTGCAGAGCTACACAATGCACAGACAAGGTGTAGGGGTAAGACCACTTACTCCGCAAGTGTAACTTGATTGTCAGCATAGTCTAAACCCCTGGCAGCTACAGACAGCCATGTGGATATAAAGTATTGAAAGTCAACATCTTGATAAGAACTGCAGTCAGACGGCGAAGGTTGGAACTTGTAAGTTGGTAATGAGATTCCTACATTATACAATATAAAATACCAATTATATATATCATTGAAATAAATAGGAATATAGACTAAACACAGAACAATAGTGAGATGATAAAAGATAAAATAACTCAAGTGGGCAATCTTATGTTGAAGCAAACTATAGCAATTTAAAAAGTTCTCACTTTCTCTGGGATTCACTTCTGGTAACTCAATCTGATCAGGTGATGCGTCTTTCTTACTGAAACAGTTGATCTTGTCCTTCTTGTCAGTCATAACACACACTACATCTGCAATCAAGAGTACAATGTGAGTTGGCGCGTATAGATCTAACACACTATTAGTAACAAAACGTCACCACAATAGAACTAGAGAATGAAAGACTGCCTCTCACACCAACCAAAAGGATGAGAATTTTGTGATGTCAATTTCAAAGTATATGAAAATAAACATGTATTGTGAATTTTACTTTTGAAAAAATAGCTCCAAGAAAATCAGATGTAAATAGGTTTGAAGTTACAAGGTTGTTAGTTCATCAGCAAACGGTTTTATTTCAAACAAGTGAAGCAAGCTTATGGGGCGTAAGAAATACCCTCAGTTATCAACTATGTTTAGATAGACGTGGCCATTTTGATCAAGAGTGTGGTGTCATCATCTATTATAGTGAGTTAGAGTGAACTTTCACTAGAATTGTTAGAAAGAGAAAACAGCTCAACTGGATGAGTGAAGAGAAATTAGAAGCACTACTGCAGTATTATAGGAATACAACAATTCGGTTACCCGTGGCGTCACTCAGCTCAGACGCTACGTCCTCAACGCATATGGAGTCACAGCTAAACTCATCACATATTTTAATGAGTTTTCCGGTTTGACATAAATAACTATCAATGTCTGAAATTACGTAAAATGTTGAATTGATAATTTCTATGCAACAAATAATACAAGCAAAATCAATTTCTGCATTCTAGTTTTAATCACGTGTGGATCAATTTCATGGCAATATATATCAGGAAGCAAGGTTTAGCAAATTATACAACATTTCCATAGGAATTAGGGAACAGAATATATGAGGTATAAATGCTCAACATGTTACCAAAACCAATTTAGTAATTATATACATCGCACTGCTATATACTTACCCACAAACCCTTTCAATTCATCTATGTCTAAAGGATTTTGCGCATCGCCAGTCTCAACTAGCTTTCTGGCACTGTCTACGAGTATTTGACCAGCATGTTTCTGCTGCTCTATAAACAGCAGCAATTCAGACAGCAGCTTGCAAAGCTGTTCCAATCTTCTTTCCTTTAAAAAAGTCAATATTCTATATTTGCAATAAAATATTAAGCCAAAGAAAATTTTCATTGTATAAAAAGAGCAGCACACAGTCTGCTCTACGCAGATCAATACTCACATGAGTTGTGAACTCGGTGTCGTCACACCCCACTCGCTTGCCGTCTTTCAGTAGATTGCATTCATCTGGCTTCTCCTCTAATACTTCGTCTTTACCCATAAACAACAACCGCTGACTCCATTTACCGGCAGCAACTAGTTTGATCTTAATATATGGGTCAGTTCCGGGCTGCAGCAAACAACACAGACGTATTATGAGGTAATTTATGTCTCTAAAAGGATACGCACTGTATGCTAAGTAACACAATAAATGGGACAATAACTTGAAGGTATAATACAACAGAGTACATCATAGAGTACTTGTAAGATGTTAGTTTCAACCTGAGTGCCTTTGTTTCTCACAAAAACAATTGACTGTCAAATTTCTATCTAATAGTTTGTTAACAGGGGATTTTCACTCATCGGTGCTTTAAGATTTCTATATATTGATGCTCCAGTAGAAGCTGGTGGAGAACCAACATAATTACAATTTAATTGCCCGATGCCTGGTTAACCAATCAAGCATTATTCTCAATCAATCGAGTATTTAAAGGTATATGCAGCAATCTTATGATAGATTTCTAAATTCTACTAAAACTGATCAATACAGTGTAATATAGCTGGCTGGTGGAAACTACAACTAAATAAACCAGCAGTGAGACAGGACATTTACCTTGTGTATAAGCTGATCACACTCATTACCACTGCACAAACCCTTTAGTTTGTGTAACTCTTTCATTGCATCAGCTTCACTTGGATCAATTATATTGTTTCTTCTGAGAAAAGTTTCCAAGCTGAGTAGGTCTACAAATTTGATACACAGAAGTTGCGCACTCTAATTGTTGTGGATGGCGTACATTGAACTTTATATAAGATACAATATTTTCTGGCATAAAGCTGTAGAAAGAAAAAGTGCTGTAGACACTTGAATACGAATTGTTATACTTGCAAATGCAGATGCACTATAGATAAGCTGTAATTCATTTATTGAGACCATATGGCAGGTGCTATCATATGGCAGGTGCTATCAAATAGGAAAGGCATTTTGTCTTCAGCTCATGAAAAACTTCTTTTTGCAAAGCATTTTCGTCAAAAAATCACAAAGCGGAATTAGCAGACAAAGCAATATGAAACATAAATTTAACAGCCACCCGAGTAACGAGTGACTTTTAACCTAATATTTTATAACAATGCCCACAGTTAGGAGACATCTTGAATGAACATTTCAATATGTTATTAATTTGCATTCCGAGATGGCTTAGTAATTAGATGATTACTATAAATGTGCCTTCTAGTTTTAAGCTTTACCCTAATAGAACCCCAACACCTCAAACATCAATAACATGATAGCTAAGATGTAACTAAAGGAAACCCCTTCCAGATGTTAATAGGAACAACATAACATTTTAGCATTTAAATCATTCAATTTTAACAACTGACCGTATATTCTTCTTGCTAAAATTCATCATTAAACAACATTCAAAGCAAAGGAATATAAAATTGAATTGACAGCTTAACAGTGGTGCTGTTGCACCTAGACGTCCTAAAGCAATCTGATATAAATAGCAATAAGAGGGTTTGCAAGTTGACAAGAAATGTAATTTACAACACCGAAAATTATAATTGTAGTGATAATTTTCTAGTTACTTCTCTACAAATTATGCATTTCACCTGTTTAGTGTATAAAGTGTTTTTAAACTTCAATTTAAAGTAGCAAAACATACCAGTCAGAACGGTAGAAAGAGTGAAACACTGTCATAGAAACCACAAACCAGACTCGAAGAAGTTACAAGTCACTCACCTCCGTTGATAGTTGACTCCATATTCATCAGGTCACCGCCACATATTGACAAAGTTGAACAGCTACTCGTACCACAGTCTTTCGGCTTCTTCCGTGCTTTGCATATGTTCTATATGTAAAGACATAGCGTATTATATAAGTTCTATATGTTAGGACATAGCATATTATATATGTTCTATATGTAAGGACATAATGTAATACATATGTTCTATATGTAAAGACACAATGTGATATAGATGTTTTATATGTAAAGACATTGTAATATTATATAACAATAGCCCAGTTTGTTATATATATAAGATAAAACAGATACCGCTACACACCAGAGTGTTACAGCCAGGTAAAAGTAAATGAGAGCAACATAACTTGACATACAAACAAACACTGACCTGATCTGCTTGCAGGGCTGCAGCTTTGTGGTATTTATTAAAACACTTGAGGTTTCTTAGCATATCCAAAGCCTCGGTGTAGTCCGGATTGTATTCAAGAGCCTTCTGGTAGTGGTGGATAGCTCCAGAGTCATTGTGAGTTATGGCTAGGAGATTGGCTTGCGTGAAGTGAGTTATTGGCTGAAAAAAGGAATCAAAATTATAATTAACAGCATATACTTAAAACAAGAGGCTTAGAATCTAGTTTTGTGAAACCACTGATGCGCGAGAATGTCTAATAACAGAGAAGTTATCTCACCTCATGTGGACAGAATATCAGGGCTTGTCTGGTCATATTTAAAGCGTCCTCAAACTTCTCCCATTGTGTGAAGATATTAGCGACATTCACCAATGGGACGTCTACGTAGTCAGCAGGTACAAAGTGCAGGGACCTTCGAAGGCACTCTATAGCATGGTAATTATTACCTGCAGCCCGCCAATATAGGCCGGCTAGATTGTACAGCAGCCATCTTGGTGCCAAATTCTAAATATAGAATCAAATTAACAAGGTCAATCTTGCAGGCCAGCAGTAATTATTTCAGGGGAAAACAAAAATTTGTGTTTCACATTAAAAGGTGATTTGTAACAATCTGAAACTTAGCTACATAAATAAAGCAGTGTGACTGCAACATCTTGAAGTATAAGAAATACCTGCTTTAGAGCCGTGAGTATTCTTTGACCAACTTCCTCCTCTACAGCGTCGCCATTGTTGACCCAACTCAGCAAGATCTACACACATTACATACATATTTAGACATGGCACAGTGTTTGCAAAGAGCTACTCCATTTCGTTAGTTAATGTATAAAATCTGTGGCATTACCAAAGACAAGGGAGTAAATGTAATTATAATAGATATGATGAATACATATCAAAAGTCAAGATTCTACACAAGATACAGCAATAGATTTCTTACACAGCCAACTTTATGCATGCTTTGGGGTTAGCCAAATCTCTGAACATTAATACACACCTTAGTGAGATTGGGATCCGCAGAGCCCAGTGTTACTTTGTCTCTCTGCTGAAATGAAGGAATTCGGTCTAGAAACATGTCACCTTGCTTGAGATCCACAATATTAACGCATAGAGGGCGATACCAAGGTAGGGGGTGCTGCTGCCCAGCCTCTATATCTATTGCCTCAGCGAGGAAGACTCTAGAGCTGTGATACAAAAAATATAATATATATCAACAACTCAGTTAACAAAATGTTGGCAACTGAACCAAGAAGTAAATTCTATTTATTCATTCAGTATAACGAGGGCAACTTACTCAAATCCTTTGTTCTCAGGAGGCAAGAAAGTGGAAGGATACTCATCCCAGGTCAGCTGCCGGGTCTTATAACTGTCACATTCCGATAAAGAGGGCCAATCGGCAGCGAGATGGGCAGCAGAGACAGCCTCATCAGCTGCAGGAGGCTAAAGCATCACATGTTCAATTAACAGTATATTGTATATAATAGTATACAGGTGATTACGGGATTAATGAATTGAAAATATTATATATACAATAAAAAAATTAATCTATTAAAAAAATAAACCACTGCTAAACTACTCATCTGTCCAACATGAACTATAGAGTGAAAATATATATATGTAGAACCACATTCCTTGGGTTTGGATGAAGGAATCACTTTGGAAAATGCAGAAACTACACAAAAGATGCCAAGCAAGACTTTTTCTCTTTTATAACCATGTTCTTTAAACTGTCTATTATAAGCAGATTAATCGTATTCTTAAACTAGAATAAGTTACACGTACACATTTTCGATCAAGAAAAAACTATAGGCATTTCTTTAGGGAGAAAATTAAAAAAAACAACCTAACGATTACAAGTATCATAGAATTACATATCCCACACACACAGAGTAACCAAATAAAGATATCTAAACAGATGTGCGGAGATACCATATATTCTTGAAAAAGACAAAACCTGATGGACTCACAGCCTCTGTGGTGGGATATGTAGGCGGCCGAACAGGCTTGCTATAGTCTTGGCTTTCTTGTTCAGCCACATAACTGTCTCTGAATGTGCCAAGTTCTAATGCATTCACTCTATCATCTTCAACTTCAATATTCTGTAATTGTAAAACCTGCAAAATAATACTGCAATTAGCATATAATCTTACAGGTTGGGATAATTCTAAAAATATGTAACTTCTTTTAGCTTTTTTCACGGACCCACTCACCTCTGTTTCGGTGATGGGAATGTTAGAAAATCTTTCTGCAATATCTCCAACACTCTTATCATAGTCCGGCTCTTTCCACTTACACACAACAGTGCGCTCATCTCCTTTCACAGCTAGTTCGCAGTGTTCCCCTGCAACATGCATTCAATGCATTGCATAAAACTTTTCACTGTAGGAACGACTTCAATTTAACAATGATCAAATACAAATAAAACAGATATTTTGTTATAAGGAATTAAGGAACTTTATTAACAAAACTCCTAGAATCTAAATAATTGATAGAGTAAATAATATACACAATATAAGTTCCTCCAAAACAAGAGAAGGAATATCACATAGTCAATAGCCTGGCAGGAAGTTGCTAGCCACAACTCGCTGTAGTATAATTCCTCTCATACATACCCATCATTGGCTTGGAGTCGCTCTTTCTTAAACTCTGATGCTGAATAAACTCAGCGTTACGCATGACTCTATCAGTCCTGTACGCCTGCTCCACGGCAACTTTCTCTGATAACGACTGCATCGTTTCATGTTTCTTCTGGTACTCCTTCAACTTTTCCAAAGCTGACTGCAAATCACTGCAAGTATTCAAAACTACGTAAAATAAAGAGCTCTGGCAGTGTGTGACGACTGGAGTAATAAATGCTGCAGCGTATGGATTACCTGTGTTGACTCTCTAAAGCTCGTTCCAACTTGGCATGGCATATAACAGCCCAACGACGCTTCTCTGCAGCTTCAAACTCAGGTTGCAGTGCCAGTGTGTTGTCAAAGCACTCAATAGACTTGTTATACTCTGTCAGCACCTGACAATACAAACTATGCTGACTTTAATCTGCTTTTTATTCATTTTATACCCAAGTAATACAAATATAGACTTCAATGAGATCACTTTGCATGCAAGTATTCAACAATAGTATAGAAATCTTCTCAGAATTCTGTAACATCACGAACTAAGGCGACCTGTTAGGACATACCCACCAACAATCAAATATACACATGCGTGTGGTGAAAGCAACTTATTGACTCACAGCGTAGATATTCCCCAGAGTAAAGTGGTTGACATTGAGAGAGTTAGAGAGATCCAACGCAGCTTCAACAACAATGGCAGCTTCATGAGAATACCTAGATCTGTGTAGTATATTGCCAAGGCTCACGTATGCTATATCTCTGTATGAACTATAAAATTAAAGTGCAGCAAAGTCATAGTTTAGGCTCTAACAGATTACAGTGAGTCCATATCTAAACTTTGTGTACACTCCCCACACATTTCACTTCTTTGTCATATTGGGACACAAATGGCGCGTGGTTGACTCAAATACTAAGCTATTAGATCATCATAGAACATAAACATTATGTTTTGTAAACACAAACCTGGGTGAGTAGTGCATGGCCCGGCGTAGACATTCTATTGCTTCATTTGAATTTCCTTTGATCCTCCAATAGAAAGCTGCCATGTTGTATAAGACCCATGAAGTTTGATTCTATTAAATTAAAATATATCATTTATAACATGCTTAGCAAAACATTTGCAGATATCAATGATGCTAAATCAAGCAATGTGAACAAACATTTCACTCAATCTTATTTTCAGTTAAGATAATGTGTAGCTTTTAATCTTCGCATTGAACTGAGAAGAAACTGATAAAGCAATTGATTACTTACACGCTGGAGAGCTACATTCACAAGATGGCCGTACTCATCTTCATTTTCCTGGTGAGTTATGGCACTCTTGAGACCCAACTCAGGCAAGCCTTGCAAATTCTTTCTGTTCTGAACGCCCTACAACATAATTTTTAAATTGAATACCATCAATCACTCGAAAATACAATGGCAAAACAGAAGTAGAGAATTCAAAATGCTATTTTTTCAATTACAGGTAAAAAAATTATTTAAAGGACAATTAAATGTTCAGTTTGTGAAAGATATACCTCTAAATGCTCAAACGCATGTATACTAAATTCCAAAGGAGAGTTGCATAAAGGTTGGGTTAAATCAGGAGATGGAGACAGTTTGAGGTCTATATGGTCTTCAGCTCTGAAAGCAATAAAACATGAATGTATGTCAATGCTTTTACATACAAATTCCAACTACCGTGTAATGCAGCATACCATTAATCTACCACAAAAAAATTATATAAAAGTGTTATAGAAAAATTAATCTTCATGATAAAATTTACCCAAAACAACTAATAAATATGAGCATACCGTATCCCCTTGTTTTCAAGAGGAAGTACTGTGCTAATATATAGATCAAACTCTGGCAAACGTTTCACAGCTTTGATACAAGACTCTTCTGTTGATAAGAACATTTCTTCAAAACCTTTAATACACACAAGGAACTATACATTTCATTACACCATGTGATCAGAGCTGACGCATCACATCAAAACTATAAAATCTATGAAAAGTAGAATGAGTATTATATTTATACCAGTAATATTCCATACATATAAAAAGCATGATAAATAAAAAATGATTCCTATAAACAAATAATTTGCTTTTATAGTATTTAAAAGCATTTACAAAATCAAGCCTCAAGTTTGAAAATTGTGCAAATGATTCCTACCATCATCTTTATCATCAGTGCTATCAACTATAGCTTGATTTTCTACAATGTATGTTTTCAGTTTTTCTAATTTTTCTACTCTCTCTTCTTGGTGCATAAATGCTACCAGGTCATAGTGCCTCTTCATACTTAACATTGAGTCAGGCTAAAATAACAAACACATATATTTATCATGCTTAAACAATAATGCAGTAATAATGCTGCTAGATATTAACAAAAACAAAAGCATTAACAGTTGAGACGAGCTACTTACTTGCTCTTGTAACTTTCCATCTTCTGTTACCATCCAATGTGTCGTCGTGTCAACATACGAACTACTCAGAATGCCTCCAACCAGAACAATCAACGAATATTCAAACATCTGAAAAATTCAAACTGTCTTAAGGTTATTACTTGAAGTACACGCGAAACTGAAAATATGGGCGTTACTATCAGTATGACTATCAGTGTCACTATGAGCATGATTATCATTATCACTATCAGTATGACTATCACCATCACGAAAACTAAATTTAAGGTTAAGCTGAAGTTTTGGATACTTTCACTTTGACTTTCAGTTTCACTTTGACTCAGTGTCAGTCTGAGTCTGTCACCAGTCACTCCCAGCGAGAGCCTGACTTGTATTAGTACTACTACTTCAAGTTTAAGTTTACCGGAGTTTAAATAATAGTTATATTACTAGCATATATTAAGTACATAACTACTACATTGTAATATAACCAACACAAACTCAGCATAATGATAATGAATAACAGATTTATTGTATCAGTATCAGTATGAGAAGAAGCCTGAGAAGGTGAAAGTGAAACGTTACACGATTATACTTATACTAAAGGTAATACTTGGAGCATTTGTAATCAATACATTTTATCCAAGAGATGGTATAGCACTAAAACTACAGCATTACCAGGCAACTGAAAAGAAGAAAACCTGTACACCCCGCGAACCAATGTTTATAATGCCGTGAAAAGTAGCAGCTAAGGTTATTAAATCATAGAAAAGATAACTCTGCAAGGTCACCATGCACGATTATAATTATAGATTATTATACAGTCGGTTTAAATATAAACAACGTTTGACTTTACACTGATCTAGGTAATTTATCACAAATAAAACTATGCACATTAATCAAACCTAAACTACAAAAACATTGCCATCTCTGTGAAATTTTACAAAATAAACTTGGTGCTCAACATTATCTCAAACAAGATCCTTTACAATTACAAAATATTAAGCTGACCCAAAGTCCACATATTTCACCAAAAACTTACTAAAATTAATTTATACAAATACTGCTACCAAAGCAATTTCGTTTTAAATAATTTATAAAGATATTATACTGTTGTTTTTGTACACCATGTATCTAGTGCACTGTGTAGTTAATTTACAGTGTATACAGATGAATTAAATGTATACTTGATGTTTTTATTAAAAGCAACGAGCACAAAGACTACAGTGGGGTTCCCTGTTATAAAATATATACTTAGCAGTTTGTAAGCAAACAGAGACTTGATTTGATAACTTTAAAGTATTTAAAAGCAAAAAGTATGTATAGCAAAAACGATTAATTGCTTGAATATGCAATGCTTTTCAATAAAATCTTATATACTAGTACTACAGATTAATTATAAAAAATCCACTTCCTTCCCAGCACAAAATTGTTTATCATGCAATAAAACATTAATTGATTGCAAAACAACCATTATTAATTATGAATTTTTAAGAGTAGAAATTAGCAAACATACAAGCTCCTTGCAAAATAAACTGAGACTTTTGTAAGCCCTAAACGTTTGAACTAATTAATTATGTTAAATTTAAGAGATTTTGTCTTGACAGACTATCATCAACAAACAGAGAGAAAGCTTTTTAGGAACTTTTTCAACACTAGGAGGCTTTTCACATCTTCTTTGATATAAAATAGTTTAATGTGGATTGCAAATAAACTTGAATAACCTTCACAGAGTGTAAACTAAAACAGGTTTTTTATCTTTTATTGTTTGCAACTCACAAATAATTGAAGAGGTATAGGCTCTTTAAATGCTGGTTTTAGCAGGTAATTGTAGCATGAGAAGTTGTCCATTCTTGAACTAGAGTAACAACACTGCTAACCCCCATAGAGATTGTATGTCATATTATATGTATATTTTCAAGGTAAGATCAAAACTATGAATTCAGGCTAATTAATGAAAATATGCATATCTGCTAACAATAGAAAACATCATTTTCAAATACCAATTTTAACAACATATATTATTAGAACTGCAAGTTTTGCCATATCAATAATGCATGTAACACTGCAATTGAGAGTTTAGGTTACAAAACTGACATGTTTCAATTAAAGCCTAATAATTTTAGTAAAGTTTCAAATAGTTTATCATTATTGGTAAAATTCATTGGTATAAGTATGTTTATTTCAGCTCTAAACTTATTACCAAAGTTGTTTTTGTTCCGTTAACTGGCTCTTGGTAGCTTGAACAAGAATTATGTGGTCGAGATGTTATGGAGTTGCGTTCTCTTGTATTTTTGTTGCGCAAGGACAAAAATTATGGTGTAAAAATATTAGTAAAACATTTTTTTAAAAAAACTTTTATTTAAAAGATTTTCAGACACAGCTTACGTAAGCTGAATGTGGAGTTGTCTTACCAAACTGGCAAATTTGAGAAAATTTTAAACAATTATTTTGCCGTGACCTTTCATTGCGCATGCCTATTGCATCATTTCACGTGCGACTGGAATCTTCTTACCGTACTTCTGTTCACATTGAACTTCATTGACCGCTGCAAAACGCAGGCAAAGATAAAACAGATAATTGCCAGTGCTACACTTGTTGGTTTGATTTGCACGATAGTTAGTAACTTTAAATCATTTTGCTCGGTTAGTTTTTCTTAGATAAACATAATGTTGTCTGTTCAAAGCTTAGCTGGAAAAGTAAGTGCAAAATGCCTCCCGTGGCGACGAAGTCTCTGCAGTCTTACTCTTACCAACTCCAAGACAAGTAACTACCACAGTGTAAGTCTTTCAATCAAACTCAAACTGTATCTTGGGAATAGTTACATAATTTAGTATTTATGTATTTACAGTTTTACTGCTGATGGCTAAGGCTCAACTAGTTACACTTTGACTGAGTCTTACTTGCTGTTAAGACTAAGAGTAAGAGTGTTGCTGTTAGACTTAGTGTTAGTGACTGTTAGTGTTAATGTTATACTAACACTTGCAGTTGTAGTACTAGCTCTTGTATTTGTGGCTGAAATAAATCCAATGTTTTTAATTTTATGGTTACGATTTTCATGTGTTTAACTTATGATCACTTTGGCTTTCACTTTGAAATGCTTTGGCTTATGAAACACTTGGAGTTGGTAAAACTAAAACAGTTACACTCGGTTACTAATGCTAATAGTAATCTAAATACTAATAGTTGTGCTTGTATTATGTTTACTGTTAGTTTTAGTATTACTATTACTCTTAGACTTGAGTGCCAGCCTAAGTGAAGTTTGCCCTAAGCTACTGGAGTACTGATGTTAACTAAGTCTAATGAGTACAACATATTAATTCTACCAGTTTAATTAAAAAAAATATAATGCTATCAAGTTGTGAGTAGGGAAAATAAATTGTTTCAACAAAAGCCTCGTTTCATGAATTAATTAATAGCAATCTTGATCTGTGGATGTAAGCCCAAGTCTAATATAATTATATATAATATATGATCACTCGAATTTCTTTAGCAATTATAATTATGACATGCATGTCCAATAACATTCATTTTTCTTGAGCAAATATTCTAACTGTGGCAACTGATGTAGTAGTTGTAGGTTTACTAATCAGAACAGGTTCCATGTATTTGTGTATTTTAATATATTGTAAATACTTTGTAGCATTTGTCAGCTTTAAATGGAAGTTTGGTTTCTCCACACAGATTATAGTAAGTGTTATTTCTTTCATAATTAGCTGTCAATGATCCTGTTTGTTTGCTCGCAGCATATTTTATAACCAAACAAAATTAATCAAGTTATCCTTAGCTGCTTCGAATGTTATATAATTGCAGGTACAAATATTTTCAATTTCTCACCTCCCATCTTGTAAAAAAATTGTTTCTACACATGTTGAAATGTATCTGATTTTATTTAAAGTAGCTCAAATAATGTTAATAAATTTCTATTCAAACTGTAATGACTGTTTTATTTAAAATTGTTATAATGGCATTTAATTATAAATTATTATTTTCATCGGATGCATGTTTTAGCTCAAAAAATGTCAAGGGTTCAGTGGTCGGAATTGACTTGGGGACAACCAACTCCTGTGTGTCCGTCATGGAAGGGAAAAGTGCAAAAATATTAGAGAATTCAGAAGGTAATCGAACAACACCCTCAGTAGTTGCTTTCACGGCTGATGGGGAGCGACTTGCTGGTATGCCAGCCAAGAGACAAGCTGTGACTAACTCACAAAACACATTTTATGCTACAAAGCGCCTAATTGGCCGAAGGTTTGATGATGCTGAAGTTCAAAAAGACATGTGAGTATGTCCCTATAATACAATCATGCTGATTTAGTGGAGGATGTGTACGGAGGGCTAGCCTATTTGTATAGATGTTGATTGAAACCCATAAGGTTATCGAAGTAAAAAGAAGATAAATCTTTAACCTTAGAAACATAAAATTTCTACTTGAAGTAAAATTGGATGTGAACCAAGTTATTATAATATAATGGTAAAAATTCTATCATGATTTTTATGGGTCGAATTTAATGTCTATTAACCTCTTTCAGGAAAAACACATCATACAAAATTGTAAAGGCATCAAATGGAGATGCGTGGGTAGAAGCAAATGGCAAAATGTATTCACCTAGTCAGATAGGAGCATTTGTTTTGATGAAAATGAAAGAGACAGCCGAAAGTTATTTGGGCGGGAATGTCAAGAATGCTGTCGTTACTGTTCCTGCATATTTCAACGACTCCCAGCGTCAGGTATGGCAGTGGTAATTCCATCTTCTACTGCTAATAAGGATTGGTGTACTTTTCAAAATAATATCGTCATATTTGTGTTAAAAATGATTTGATTAAAAAAACTCATTATTGGCAGCGTTAATAGTTTTGTTGGGTCTTTTAAATTACCTCTAGATACTTGCTATTTTTCAGTATTCTAGCGTTGAACTTATTTTTATCTTGCTGTCAAAATATAAGAATTGTTTCTTTTATTACACTCAGGCTACAAAAGATGCCGGCCAAATCGCAGGTCTTGACGTTCTGAGAGTTATTAATGAACCTACAGCTGCTGCCCTCGCCTATGGATTAGACAAATCAGAAGATAAAATGTGAGTGAAAATCTCAATATTTTTGGCATGCGTTTTATTGCAATTCTACGCTGCTTTCAATAGCATTTATTTACTTTCATTTGTTCTGTTATTTCAGAATTGCCATTTATGATCTGGGTGGTGGAACATTTGATATATCAGTTCTTGAAATACAGAAAGGTGTATTTGAGGTGAAATCTACTAATGGCGATACATTCCTTGGTGGTGAAGACTTTGACAATGTGCTGCTAAAATTCCTAGTTGCTGAATTCAAGAAGGATACAGGTATTGATGTCACAAAAGATCAAATGGCACTTCAGCGTCTCCGTGAAGCTGCTGAAAAAGCAAAATGTGAACTCTCTTCATCTCTGCAGGTTTGGCTTTTACCCTAAACCTATATAAAATATTGCCATGTCTATTTATTGTCTACTAGGCATTTTCTCCCATGAGCCTGTAAATTCAATTTCATAGCGCAAAGTTAAAACCTTATTTTAATAACATAATGTAGCTGAAAAAATATGTCTCCTACAATTTTACTTCAATAGTTCAATTAAGAGAGAAAGTTATGAAATCAGCAGGAATAGAATTTTTGCTAGCCTAAGCATTGGAAACTGTATTATATGTCGAGTAGCATTCCTCTCTTTTTACCATCCCAGCAGAGTGGTACATCTGAGGCCAGCTGATAGGCCCTGTAATGTGCACAGTTTTATTTGCTCGCCTACTTTCATAGTTGGACCTTGTTTGTTACTAGACGGATATTAACCTGCCCTACCTGACCATGGATGCCAGTGGTCCTAAACACATGAGCTTGAAGTTGACAAGATCCAAGTTTGAATCTCTGGTTGACTCTCTCATCAAGAGAACTATTGCGCCATGTCATAAGGCTATGCAGGATGCTGAGGTCTCTAAAGGTGACATTGGTGAAGTGTTGCTTGTAGGAGGAATGAGCAGAATGCCCAAGGTAAGGTTATGTTACTGATTACTGTTCAAAAGCATAAGTATTGTATGTGTGACAGCTGGCTAGCCTGTCAAATAGTTGGTCTGTAACAAAATGTTATGTGTTGTATTAGGTACAGGAAGTTGTGCAAGAAGTGTTTGGTAGAAGTCCTAGTAAATCTGTAAATCCCGATGAGGCTGTAGCCATGGGAGCAGCCATTCAGGGTGGTGTGTTGGCTGGAGACGTAACTGATGTCCTCCTACTAGATGTCACTCCTCTCTCACTTGGCATCGAGACTCTCGGAGGTGTCTTCACTAAACTTATCACCAGAAACACAACCATTCCAACCAAGAAGAGCCAGGTTTGTGTAATATTTTATTTTACAATTATATACTACATTGTGCTTGTATGTAATTTACATCATACACTGCAGAGTTTGACGATATACCCAATTATTTAACTTCATGATAACTATATGCTCTACTTTTACGTTATAAAGGTATTCTCTACTGCTGCTGATGGACAAACACAAGTGGAGATTAAAGTGATGCAAGGAGAGCGTGAAATGGCGGCTGATAACAAATTATTGGGACAATTTCAATTGGTAGGACATTAATTTTAATCGCCATTTAAAATATTTTTCACTATAGCTCTTGATGTATTGGCAAGTTTGATGTATACTTTGATATAAATATATGAAGATGAAGACCTCTTCACACTATTTCTTAGGTTGGCATTCCCCCTGCACCACGAGGTGTGCCACAGGTTGAGGTTACCTTTGACATAGATGCTAATGGTATTGTGAATGTATCTGCTAGAGATAAAGGAACTGGAAAAGAACAACAAAGTAAGTTCATATTCCTATGCTCTGGCTGTTGTTTCCAGTGATCAGCCACAATATTCACCGTGTTTCTGTGGATTAATTTCAGTTTGTCCTCCGTCAGTTCGATCTGAGAAATGTGTTCAGTCCGATTGGTTTTCCATTAAATCATCAGTTTGATCTCGAATAGTTGCCTTCTCTTATGTGAAGGGTACTTTAATAAATTTGGCTAGTATATTTAGTTCACCCGTGATTGAAGCTACTTTGAGTGATTGTACTTGGCACCAAAGTGCTTTATAGTTGGTGTAATCAAGTGTAGTGCTGTAACCAGCAAGAGATTTGATCAACATTTATGTTTTTCAGTTGTCATACAATCATCTGGTGGACTCAGCAAAGACGACATTGAAAACATGATTAATAATGCTGAGAAGTATGCAGCAGAAGACCAGAAGAGAAAGGAAATGGTTGAAACAATGAACCAAACAGAGAGTATGATTCACGACACCGAGAGCAAAATGGAAGAGTTCCGATCACAGCTGCCAGATGAAGAGGTAAGGGGTTTCTGGACAAAAAATTTATAATGGATACTGTAATTATATAATTTCATGTGTGCAAGTATTTCAAAAGCATATATTATTCACGTATACAAAGTTTTTCAACAAGGTATGCCATAGACACATGTGTTCTATTACTGTAAAACCTTTTTAATCGGAAGATTTGTACAATTTTAGCATTTACGAAAGACTTGACAAATGTAGTAAATAAAAAAGCTGTTGATATTTTTTCAGTATAATAAGTTGAAAGATGAGTTGACCAAACTGAAGGAAATGATGGCCAACAAAGATAATCACACTCCTGAGGAAATTAAAACAGCTGCTGGTGAATTCCAAAAAGATTCTCTCAAATTATTTGAAATCGCTTACAAAAAGGTTAGAACTCTGATTATTCTGGCCTTGATACAAAATAATTTTAACGAAATATCTGTGCTGATTTTTTTTTATTTTCAATTTTAATTTGTGTTATAGATGGCAGCTGACAGAGAGTCTAGTGGATCAAGTAGCCAAGACAGCAGCAGCAGCGATTCTACCGAAGATCAAGAACAGCAGAAGAAAGATAATAATTGATAATCTTACATATTGACTTCAGTTGTTAACAAGAGTTAATGTAAATTCAGTAGTATTTATTTACATTACAATTGTGTATAATTAGTGTTGACAGTTTTGGTGTTTATAAATGACTATTGTTAGGCCATTAGGTAAATCCAATAGCAGAAGTGCAATCTGTGTGTACAGGTGGAAGATTTAGCAGGTTCAGGCACATTCTTCAGATCATGTCCAACTGTAAAAATAAACGTAGTCTTGCACTTAACTACACTTCTATTTATGTGTGTATGCCAACAGAAAGGTATGTTTCAATAAAATTATGATTATTATTATTAATGTTTGTTGTACAATAGATAATAAATTGTTACATACCATGTCATCAGCATCTTCCATGGGTTCTGGCTCTGCTGGAGCACTGACCTCTTCTATCTCACTCAAATATGAATTTTTTTCTGCAGCAGACAACTCACTATTGGAAGCTTCGTCCTTGTCAATTGGTGTTATCTTCTCTGAAGACCAACACAGCAACAATAATGATACAAATTATGATGATTACAGTATGATTGGAATATAACATTTAGCTTTCATAAAATATCATTCATCTATTAAGTCCTGTCTGCATTGTGATGATCCCATGCTAATATGACTTCAATTATCATAGAAATGAAATGAGCATGCATAGAGACGTTCAGGGACCATTGGACGGTTCTTTTTTTTAAATGTTCTTCAGTCTTAGTGAATACACGAATTTTCATGTACAAAAAATGCCCGTCTTTCACAGCAATACTTTGGACGACAGGTTTCAACAGCTCTGTATTGTTTACCAAAATATTCAAATGCTGACCCTTAGCATAAACACAAGTGCATCAAAATATAGATTCCTTGCTAGAGGTGGAAAAAGTGTCGATGAAAGCACTATGTGCAGTTGAATCCTATTTTTGTTAAAATAAAAAAACTTGCAGCATACAATTAGTACGTGTAGATTAAAATCAGTAAATTTCAGCTTGGCGATGATATAAAACGCTTAGTGGTAGAAAAACTTCAAAATCATATAAGCTATGTCGATTCTTCAGAACTAGACTTGATATGGAATATGGCAACCGATTCATTATTGAGCTCCATCACTTTAGTACACTAGTTATATTCACACATTATGTTTTGTTTTCAATTAAAATGTTATGTCAATAAATTGAAGTGCATTGGACTACATTCTATAAGCTGCTGCTATAGTTTATTGAGAGCGTACCTTCTATGAGCACAGCCCAAAAATCTTTTGGTCCTTTACTTAACAACAGTGACTTCATTGATGAGAAAAAGTAATTGACAATCTCCAGGAGCTCCTAAAATATGTCAATAATTGGTCAATTCAGCCACAAAGCTAGACATAGAAGTTACTGATGAAATATTATCACAGGTGCCAGTGACATGTACCTGGTCATTAGATTTCACAGCTGCAGCTCTCAGCTCCTTTATACACCGCAAAGCCTTCTCATACAGACTGCTACCAACAGTTTCTGTTATAAACTGTAGAACTCGCTCAGTCATTCCTGTGTAAGCTATAAATACAGTAGCACTATCGAGTTACCAAACGGAGACAATCTGTTGCCGTCAAATGAATTTGCTATATCTAGTTTAATCAAATTGCAGCGCTCATAGATACTTTACCTTTAAGGGCAAGTGTAGGGCTTCTTAACATCTGGTCAAAGTCCCCTACAGGATCAATGGTTCCTATCTGAAAAAATATAAAAAAATTCACACAAGTTTATAGTCGCCATCCCTAAGAGAAGCCCCAGATAGAAGGTTTTTTTTGTTAAGGCTAAAGACTTATTCAAAGGAGCAATTATGACCAGTTGCTCTTCTTAACATCACCAATGGTCTTTATCAGGACTCGAACCCATGGATTTGTGCTTACTATGCAAACGTTATTTTTTATTTTCTTAAGCTCATCAAAACTAACAATATTTTACATGAATACAGCAGTTTACAACTAGAATAAAATTATTGATTATACCTCAGTTATCTCATCCTGGTTCAAGTCCCTTAGATTAGTAGAGTCAAACCCTGCTCCATCCCCTTTTTCATCTACTTTAGAAGGTGCTACACCACTAAACACACAAATAACCAGAACTGTTCACCAATACTAGATACAATTACTTTGATAAAATAACAGCAAACGTTAGATGAAAATGCACAAGTCTATTACCTGTCTTTGTACACATTATCCTTATTCTTCTTTGCCGTTTTGGCAGCAGTTTCCAGAATAAACAACTTGGAAAATTCTTCTTGATCTTTGTCAATCCACCGACAGCTATAAGCCGTGCTATTTACAATGTTAGAGATCATTGGTGAGAGTTCAGGAATGAGGCAAGTGTCATCAAGAGCTCGGGCAGCTAACACCTATAGAAACAAACATTACAGGAAGTGAAGCTGTTACAGAACTCTGTGGCTCATCTTAGGATGATGTAATAATATGAATATATGGCTGTGGGTTTCATTAAATTTTTCAATATGCTATACATACATCAGAATTTATATAATTCTTATGTTATATTTCCAATAAATTATCATTTGTGAAGCCCCTGGTTCAAAAGTTTGACATAATAGTTATATAAACCAACAACCTTCCAATATACTGAAGATCTACAGCCAATAAACAACTTTCAAAGCACATGTTTTTTCATATTGAAAACACATTTACCATTAACAGGCTATATAGCTTTTGGAAAACACTGCTGAGCGCAGAGGATGCAAAAGCATAACATGGTTATGTTATAAATACAGAAAAGTTAGTGATTAGTAAAATATTCAGTAAATAAATTAGATCATTTGAACAAATACATGATACTACCTGTTTCACACGAAGACCAATATAAATTGTTTCTGTCAATGATGCCAATTGCTATTATCTTGTTATAACCATTCACATAACAACGTCAAATAATTGAAATTTGAATTACAATAAGCTTTCCCACCATACTTAATAATGTATACAAATCTAGGTAAAAGTAAAAGATAGCAGCATCTTGTGAATAACACAAATTTGGCCAACTTCTTAAACTAATTTTAGTAATTTGTTAAAAGTTTGTAACAGAAGTGGAGTTTAGCAACTTTATGAATAGAGAAAGGTTATAAACTACATGGTACGTACCTGGTAGAGCCGTTGCAATGTTGGATTCTTCATCTTACAAGGTACCACAGAATCATCATCTCTAATCAAAATTAAAAAAAAACACATTTACAAACAGAAGAAACTTGTAAAACCTACAGTTAACCCAACTCTTGTACCAATAGTCTTGAAATTAGAATTTTACACAATGAGTTAAATAGTTGGACATGATATTCATCATAAGAAAAATCATTGATTGAACACTTAAAAAGTTAAAACTGCAACTTCAAAGCAAGAAACTAACTCTGGTTGAGCAGACATGTCCATGGCATCAATCAGATTATCGACAGCATCCAGCTGCTGCTGGGAAGGGGCACTCTTAGAGCTAGTCGAGGGCTCAACAGCAAGAGAGGGAAACTCCAACTCTCTCATATCCTCAATGAATGGTAACTCAATAAACACCAAATACTACAAGCAGAAAGTCATTTCACAAGTCATAATACAGTAAATAGTGTCAATAGCCTGAGAAGGCAATAACAAAAGAAGTTGCACGAGTTGGTCAACCAAAACCTTCAGCCAATAGTTTCATTACACCTAAGTCAATAAGTGAATGAAATAATAAAAAATTAAGTAATTGAGATGCAGATCCATCTACCTCAACTTCAGCATCTGTAACAGGTATAAGGGCCCCAATGGTGGGGCTAGAGCGTGCACTGTATACTTTTCTTACTATCCCCACAGTTTCCGTTTCCTTTAGAGCTGTACACAATGCTGACAAAGCAACAGCAGCTTCCTAGTAACACAATATGTTGCATTAGTCATCTTTTATCAATTACACGAACCAAGGAAATAAGTGGAATAATGCTTGCTAAATTGCTATAATTTAGAGTCTAAATAATTACGCTGTGCACATGTGTGTTACATTGTACAAATATTGCTGACTATCGTATTTTCATCGTCTGAAAGTCCTTGCTAAGCAGAGAGCTACATTTAAATGACTCCATAACTAAATGCTATCATGCTGCGTTTTAACCTTCAAAGTAAAAGTTGGAATTTTCTCAGAATACTCATGCTTAGTATTGTGTGTAGCAATACCTCATTATTTTTCTTGGCAGCAATCATCATGGTGTCTTTACCAGCAAAGTAATGCCTCTTAATATTTGAAGATTTTGTGAACCCGATAACACTGAACTCTCTCACATCACATTTGAACTTCATATTCGCCATATCATCATCAGTAAAAGGAACAAGATCCGTACCATACCGATATCCTGGAAATATTGGAATCACTAAATTACTTAACTAAACACTACACAAAAAGCCATGTGGTTTTATGGTATTAAATATATTTATAATGGCCATTCCAAGTAATAGCAGATAATTGATCTTCTTGATAACTAAAACATGATACATATGCGTATTCACTATAATAAAGATCTTTAAGACGGGTGTTCAATGTATTCTCAAGTAGAAATCCTTCTTATAGTCTGTAGCATAATATATGTATAAGGATATTGTGTCAGCCTAATTCTAAACATTTTATCAACGAATATGAGCTGAAAGCAATATATGGGGAATTCCCAATGCTATTCTATTTCCCAAGTTCGAAGTTGCAATTATACAAGTTTAAATACATGCATAAACATAATACCACCAAAATTATTGTAACCAACTAATGAATCTATTGAGTTTAAACTTTACATAAGCAATATAACATAACAATAGTAGGTTACCCTTAATAATATCTTCCTTGTCCACTTCTGTGTTAGTACCATCAGGTAAAAAGGTGTCAAATTTCTTTGTAATATCTTCATCTGGATTTCGAGCCGAGCATTTTTTAAAGGAAGGAAGGGATTCCCGAGAAACCTAAAAGTATTATATATTCAAAAGTAAACTACACAGAGACTCTGATAGGGTATTTAACACAAACCATTATGTAAAAATAATAGCAGTATATATTTTTGCAATATGTATATATAATTATGTTCATAATAGCTAGCTACCATTTTGTAACCAGAAATGGGAATTCGTAGTTTTTCTCCGATAATCAAGTCGGGACTCCAAGCAGTAGAGTTTTTCTGCTTATTTTCAAACACAGACACCGCAGCTAAGGCTTCTCTGCAAATAAGAAAGATAATAGTTAATAGGAACATTCAACGGCCAAAATATTAAATAACTAGATATATCTGTGTACATGCTTTAGTTTACACAACATTACCTAAAATCATAGGCACATCCGTCTAAAGTCTGTATAATTTCCTGAGCAATTGACTCGCATTTTATTTGATTGTCTGTTTTCGCTTTAGAATGTCCCCCATTTGACGTGTTTAAGGCACCAGTAGAAGGTCCTGGTTGATTGTCATCTTCAACTGCTGCAGATGACAGATTTGGCCCACTATAAAAAACAACTCAGGTGACAGAACTTACAAAACGCAACATTGAAAATGAATCAAATGCAAACAATAAATATTGTAACTGACAATGAAAGAGCAAACAACATTCCAGTTGGTAAACTCACACAAAATGAATCTCAATTTTGTTGTCTTTAAAGCCTTCAATGATATCTTTTATCTCCGCCAAATCTGTTGCAACAGGATTGTCTAGATTGGAAAACACCATTATTAACCTTCTGCCCTCACTAATCTTCTTCTTTTCCTTTTTGTCATTAATTGAACTGGCAAGTAAAAATGTTGAACACAATCACTACTAAATTATGTTTATGCAAGAGATAGTCTACTAGTCATATTACATCTACTAGCTGTAGTGTCTTTACTAGTAACAGTGCCACTCTGCCGAAGATCACTACATTGGGAAACTTTCTTCATTTTATTGTGTAGAAAAAAAAACTAAGCTCATGATAACTTCACAGCAACAGCATGCACTTTCTCTTTTATTATCAACTAATCAACTGAATAACTACTCACTTGATTTGATTGATTAGGTATGTTGAAGTCACAATCAATGCATCCATAACTGAGAAAGAAGGTTAAAGAAAACACAATCATCTCTTAAGAAAAATGGCTTACATTAACTACATATACGCACACACCTTGAATGTAATTTAAATGAAATGTGTAGTTAGTCGATAATCGTGCACTTCAAAGTATTATTTTGCAAAATTACATATGATAAAGAGTCTAATGCAACAGCAGCAAAAAAGATACAGTCTACTTCATGGTCAGTGGCTTGAATGGTATTCTGTATGTGACTGCACAGTCCCCAGTCAGCTTTTCTCAAGTCCCTTTCCATACTAATGTGCTCATAATTATTACCAGATGCTAATTCATTTGCAGTGCCAGTTGACCCATAAGTAAATAAACACACTTTGTCATCCGACTCGCTAAATATCTAAAATATAGAATATATGACTTCTTGGGCATTCGAACATTTGTGCACATGCCTAAACATACCATTCAATTATTTGTCTAGAGCAAAAGCATTTTGTTACTACAAAACACACACTATGCAAGAACAATAAATAGAAAATGACACAAGCAGAGAGTAAATTAATAATTGAGTATAAAATATTTAGCTATAATACAAAGTTTGGTATCTGTTAAACACTGATTAATAAGAAGAGTCACCAAACCTTGCGCTGAACCAACATGCTTAAAATATTCTTTGATTTTTCCAGACACGAGTTTCCATCTTGATCTGTGAAACCCATTGATGGCCCAACATCAAGAAGAAGACCCACTACGTCCTTTATTAAATGACAGAACAAAAATAGTTTAAAATATCAAGTAAACTGGTTTTTAATAGAATAAAATTAAGGCCAGACAAAAATCTATAAAAGTTTCAATCAAATAATGAAATATAAGTTAAAGTATAAGTATAATTTCAACTATTACTATAACCATTGTAATTGTCTATTTACTAATACTAATAGTAATACTAATACTATTAATATTAAGTATTACTATTACTATTAGTTAAGTATTACTATTAGCATTACTATTAGTATAAGTTATTACTAATAGTAATACTAATAGTAATAGTATTAGTATTACTATCAGTATCAGTATTAGACTCAGTATAACAAAACGACTCACCATCCTTATTTATTAAAGTCTTTTACTTATCATCAATCTTATATTTCTAAAAAATAAATCATCACAGCTGACTGCAGGCCAATAACTAGTTTAGGATACTAGAGAAATGAGTTTGAATTCGAGTTCAAACCAATAGCAATACTCATCTGCAAGAGTGGGTATAGCATACCACAGTTTGTTATAAGGAGCCCCGAGTAGGAGGTGACTGAGTGCAATAGTTTAAGATTCTTAGTTTTAGAGCTGGAGGTCTAGGTTAGAACGTCAAATCTCAACTTAAACTTGAGACTCGAAGCTAGTGCACTCAGTACCCCCAACTTGGAGCTCTTTATAGCAAACGTCTTGTAATTTTATTGCCAGGGCGCCAAAGGGACAGATATAGCGAGTATAGATCACGTTGGTTTTTGCATTCCATCACAACGCCAATCACCATCGGGCGGTATGTTTCAATAATTTTAATTTATTTTTTCGCAAAGAGAACGTGATGTAGGCTTTTGGTTTTAGTTTTGCCTCTAGTTGTAGTTATCCATTTGATCTTGAAGTTATTTACTTGGTTTTAATGTTTATATCTACATAAGAAAATTTTCAAATATTATCATTTTGATTCAATGATTGCGTCTCAGTCTAACACTCTTACTCATACTCATAGTCATAGTCTTAGTCTTACTCTTAGTCTTAGTCTTACTCTAACTCTTAGTCTTACCAACACTAATAGTTATACTAATAGTAATAGTAATACTAATAGTATGACTATGAGTAATTGACTTACATTAACAGTAGTGAAACTGAGTAACACTTACACTTACAGTTACACTAACTCTAAGTATAGCACTATCTGACTATGACTATCACTATGACCATCACCATCACTATGAGGATGACTACGACTAACAAGTAATAGGTAACAGTAAGACTAAGTGTAACACACTTAGACTTACACTTACAGCGTGAGTGTCAGTGTGAGTATTACTAGTAACTAGCATTATCACCATGAGTATGATTATCATTATGACTATGAGTACGAATCATTATCATAGTCTATGAACTATGAGTATCAGATTCAGTATGCTGTATGAGTAGTCAGTACGTTTATCACTATCAGTACCACTATCAGTATGAGTATCACTATTGCTATGAGTATCAGCATGAGTTTCACTATGACTATGGGTATCACTATCAGTATCTGTATCATATGTGAGATGACTCTGAGTAGCAGTAACACTTACACTAACAGTAAGTGAGTAACTGCTAGTGGCTGATCGAAAATTATAAATTAAAATTGAATTAAAAACATCGTAAGCAATGATCATAAATCTAAATGATAACGATGATCATTATGATTGTTATGCTTATAGTTAATGTTATACTATTTTATTCATTTACTCACTCTTAGTATAAGTAATAATATTTAATAGTATAACAAATACAAGTGTGTTAATGATGATTGCAATGACCAAAGTCAAAGTGAAATGTATAATTGAATATTTAGATTTTTAATAATAATAGGCATCAATAGTAATACAATAGGAATATGATTAAATCAGTAATATTCACATAGATACTTGTGTCTTCTTTATTAAAATTACATTATTACTCAAATTACTGTGTTTGTGACAATAATAATAATATAATATTCATAAACATAATGGTAAAAACCACAATGACAATGAGTTTTCTGGCAATGAGAATTATACTCATAATTGTAGGAATCTAAAATGTGCCATCACCAGTTGTAAAAGGCAGCAAAATATTGTTGATTAACATTTTAAAACTACGAATATAGTTTGAATAGACTATACACTGTGTGCTAAAATGTGAATAATTAAGGAACTAAATGCATTATGAGGGCACCAAGTGTTTTTATCCTCGGATGTATCATCATATATTTAAATTCCTATTTTATTAACTAAATATTCTTACACTTTGGTAGGAATCGAGAATTATTCTAGTTCTGTGTTTTTATGTATTTCTATTTTAAATTGTTTTAATGTTTTTCTTATTGGTGTTACAGTATTGAGCAGCTTTAGATACATGCATTAGAATGGCTAAAATGTCTTCAATGACATCTCATGAGATGTTGAACAGTAGATTAATACAGAGTCTCCCTGGAGATTCCTTTCATCAAATGGTAAGTTCATTGATTACTTGAATTTGTTGATATTTTCGATTTAGTGGTTTTTGCAAAGAGTTACTGTGGTTTTGTTTCAAAACTTTTTGTAATTGGCCTGTATCGTAAGGAATTTTTGCAGAAAGCAGAAAAGTTGAATTTAGCTCATGCTCTACACCGCTCACCATTGGATAAAATTCGGTCTGGGAAAATAGAAAGAGCGGCCCAATTTGGTATCACATCAGACGTATGCAGCAATTCCTTTGATGCTAATCAATCTTTCCCTAAGGCTACTATGACAATGCACAAAGACCAGTCGCCAGTCCTGTCCAGGCTTGAAAGCATTGGAGGTTTGACTGCCTTTCATATCTCTCATGTTGGAAATTATAATTTTAGTCAGATACAGTAGAATAATCTAAATTTATTTGAACTTAGCAGGAGCAGGCATTCAAGACGTCAGCTTTAACCGACCTATTTCTCGAGGCTCTTTCACCAAGTCTCCAATGCCCGCAGCGGATGTATTAAGCAAGATGAATCAATCGTTAGACCAATCACTTAGTCAGAGCTGGCTGTTTTCAAAGTATACATCCACACCTACAAGTTCCACTCCTTCTGGCTATAATACTGATTCTAAGACCAGTTACTACGCTTCTAACCCAAACAAGGCTGTTGTAACCATACACCCTAAGACCACAGAGGTACTGTCTTATTACTTACACATGTTAGCTTTTTGGTTGGTAGTTACAAGACTTGCATTTTAATGAACTTATCCGTATGTTGAAGTCATTTATTTCTTGCTATTTTGGTTTACTATTCAATTTAAGTCATTTCGTAGTGCATGGTTTGCTTGTTTGTGATCATATGCTTGCATCAAGTTTATTGTAAATTTGTAGATTTTGATGGCTAATGATATGGCGTGTGAGCTGTTTGGATATGCTGATGAAGATCTGCTAAGTGAGAAGCTGAGTAAGCTGGTGAGAGTGAAGCGCAAAGAACAAGAGTCCCTCGAGGAACTGGATATTGATCCAGCAACTGGCAATATTCTGAAAATTTCTGGTCGTATTGTAAGTCCACGCATAACGTTGTGCCAGTTGAAACTAAGCTGCTTCTGAGAGCTCATCATCTTTTACATGATCTCATTAATTGTCTCACTGCTCACATTGTAAGCAGTCCACCATAGCAATACTAACCTGTAGCTGGTTAGTATCTAATCTTGTAGTAAATCAGAATCCAGCTCAATGGTTTTTTTTGTATTTACAATAACAAATACTTGAATTTACTAAAATTATTCAACTAGATTTACTTATACAAGTCTAATATAGCCATGTGTAACCAGTGAAATCGATGGAATAACAAAAAAAATTATTGTAGACACTGCTAAAATCAAACCTTTTAGGTCTAAGATCAAATAAATAGCTATGGTGTGACCCTTGATGAAGACATATTGCAGCGACGCCAGTTCACTTTTACATGCAGTGGGAAGAAGGCATTATAACAATTTCCAGTTTTGTAATTTATTAAACACTCTTAAATGTAAGGTATGATGAGCAAACATGTTGAAAATACTTTTTGTTTTTGAAAATATTGATTGGTTCAACAATATTAGAATGGTTTTAGATGGAAGCACAGCATTCTGACGGCACGTCACTATCAGTCTCCGTGTGGACCAACATGGTGGGGTCTAAGGACAGCAGCAAATGTGTAGTGGTGATGGAACCAGTTCAGAAGATTGCTGCTATTGCCACAGTGTCAACACAGGTGAACTTGCTTATAACATAGTGTGTCTGCATATAGCATAGTGTGTCTGCATATAGCATAGTGTGTCTGCATATAGCATAGTGTGTCTGCATATAGCATAGTGTGTCTGCATATAGCATAGTGTGTCTGCATATAGCATAGTGTGTCTGCATATAGCATAGTGTGTCTGCATATAGCATAGTGTGTCTGCATATAGCATAGTGTGTCTGCATATAGCATAGTGTGTCTGCATAGTAATTGTTGCATATTTTTACTAAATAACATATGTATCTCTATACAACACTGTTTATTGATCAAGTTATACTAAAATAATCTGTTTGTAAAATAATACTACTACTGCATTTGTTTTTAGTCATTATGTTTGCTCTACTTGTTGATACAATTCAACTGAACTGCACAAAGCTTTGTACTATTCTCATAGGATCTGCTATTGACCTGTGATCAAAGCTTTGTGAGTCTGTTTGGATATCGGTCTAGCAGTGAATTAATCGGGGAAAATATCAATAAAGTGATTCCTTCTATCAACTTGCCGACATCAGCCAAAAACCTAGCACAGGTAAATCTCAAATCTTCCAATGTACCCCCTGTTTGTCATAGATGTTAGCACTGCATTATAACAAAATGTAGTCTTTCCAGGTTTAAACTTGCATAATAATTATGCAAAGTAGCAAAACTATTACTTCTATCAAGTCCTATCAAACAGTTACCCTAGATTTCCATTCTGTGAATTTGCTGTTTACTTTGGTGCATGACAAAGAGATGCGGCAAATCGTTTCTGCATTTACTGGATAATGCCACAGTGCTGCTGTTATCTTAGTCACAAGGGAAACAATTCTCTGGGGTGTAAAAAGGTGGCCTGCAAGTGCTTTATTGGTTATTTTATAGATCAGCTAACCATAACCTAAACCTATAATTTCCAAGGGACTTCAATAATTAGTTTAATCTAATAAGTGATGTAAGCTATCATAAGCAGTTGGCAGTGTTATTTTATGCTGGAAAAATATTATATTCCCGATTTCCCAGTCCAGTGTGAGAGTTGTGTTCAGTGTGATCTTTTTTTTTCATGACATCAGTTTGTTGGCTCTTGTGGTATATATATATATATATATATATATATATATATATATTATATTATATTGCTTGTGCCTCTATGTATGTAAACATATGTGTGAGTATACAAACGGCATAACTTTGGTTCCAGGAGCACAAGAAACAGGCTACCACTGGGCTTTCCAAGCTCGGAAATTCTTTCCCAGTGAGTTTGCATGTCAATTTAACTTCTGAAGATCAAGATCTTATCTCAGGTAAGTTGAAGCTTCAGGTGCAGCTCTACCTGCACTCTTTCTACCAAACAGTTGATCTGTTTGAGAAGATATTTTCAATATTCAATCTGACAAGCTTATTATTTTGATATCACTTTCAATGCCTGTTTTCAACATGCAAATATATGAAAACTGAGTCACCATAGTTGTTGGTGTTTTCAAACTGCTTATTCAGAAATGATTCATAAAGTGATAAAAATACCATTGGTTTTGTATTCATGTCAGTTAAATTTCTTTTAAAAATTCTTCAAAAATTGTCAAATAAAGAATTATTGAGTCATAGATGATCAGCATATAGAAATATATTGCACCAGTTTATTTCCAACGAGTTCCAGTGAAGGTACAGACATGAGCATTAAAAAATACTGATGTTTTTGCTTAGAACCAGCTTGCCATTAAAGCTCTAGTTATTAGCTGTCTAAAACTCTTACCACGTGTCTCAAAACTTGATAAATATGGTTATCTTGCATACCTGTGCTTGTAATATATATTAATACTCATTTCAGCCTATAAAGTGATTTAACTAAAGCCATTTATTATCAGAGTCTATAGCCTCATGCATGTTTTTTCTTTTAATGTCACATGGACTAGTTAATAATTCATTGTGACTATGCTGACCGACTCTATCCAGCTTGAACTGCATTGTCATGTTGTATTACAGAAACAGATGAGGCATACATAATAACAGTGTGGGTGTTCACTAGCATCAGTGGTCTAGTGACTGTGTCGTCCACAGGCGATATCAAAGCTGTAAATGACCACTTTTCAAAATTCTTTTGTGGATATTTGTCATCAGAAATTATCGGGAAGGTATGTTGTTTATGCCCGCTTTTACATTATAAGTATATAGCTGGGTTAAGGAATTGCTTCTGTCAGTTGGTCATGTGCCTATATTAGCTATCAACTACCATCATCAAACTACAGACTAGTTGAGTTACTTTGCCTGTGTCCTACAGTTGTTCTCTAAAGCTATATAACTAATGTTATGCTGTTATCTTATTATTAATACACTATAGCATATCAGCACACTTATCCCAGACCTGACCTACGAGAATGGAGTAGGTGATGATCTACTAGATAGTGGATCCATACCACTTCCTCCATTTGATGAAGAACCGGAAGCCTTAGAAAACTCAGGTATTTATTCTTCTGGTTACAACTGCTTATGCTAAAACACGTTTGTTCTCTATGCAAGGTCTAATACTAGACAAGCAGCATCCAATTGGAGGCCCCGAAGTATCATGCGTCTTTAGGAGTTTTGGCCCCTGGTGTTTATTACAAGAACTTAAACATACTTCTGCTGTTACCTGTGTGTACTAACTAAATTTTAATTGCGAACATAATTGGCAGTTGTAAACTAGAATTAAAAATGTTTTCTAATAAGCTCAATGTTTTTAATGCCAATGTTTATTTATACACCAGCAAACATAGGCTCTATGAATCTTTGAAATATTTTAAATGACCCTGTGCTAAATAATTTTAAGGGGATTTTTCTAATTATGATACGCCATTTATATATACTATAAAGATTTTAAGGCTGATTTAATTTTTATATACAGATTATGTTATATAATAATGTGTAATAGTGTTTCAATACGCTATGATTTAGGATAATTTATAATTATTTATTAAAATTATATTATATCATATTTTGTACATAATTCAGGGAAGCCAAACAGTGAGGAGTTAAAGAGTCTCTCTCGGTGTGACACAACTGATCTACTGCAGGAGGCTACAGAATCTCTAGCACAGATTACCATACAGCCATCCAATGTCATAGACCGAACATCTACAGCAGAATTACTAAAACCTTTGGTTGAAGTGGACATTGATACGTCCAATGTGAAATTGAAGTCAAATTTTGGTGAGCATTTTCTTAGATGTTACGCTTTACAATGTCTCGGTACCACTTTGTTAGAATGTACTTCTTATCAATCTCGTCCCAGTAGAACGCACTAATCTCTAATATTGCAGAGGAGTTGCAGTGCGAAGCTTGTCGTCTGCAGCAACAGAATGTCAGTCAACTGGAACCTGGAGAGATTCTGGAATGTTCTCACTCACCTACTGTTCTAGACGTGGAGAATGACACTTCACCGAAGAAAAATGGACAAAACATGACTTCGACGCCGTCACGATCGGTTTCGTGGCAAACTAAACATACTCTCAAGTCCGATTTCAATCTACAAAATGGGTGTTACTGCGGGCATATCCAGCATAAAGACGGTTCACTATTAGGTTCGTCTTAGCATGGAGAAAGCTTTAGTTGAAATTTCAGATTTTTGTAAATGTTGTTATATTTTAATGCTAGACACTTAAGTAGAAACTTACGTTTTCTTGCTTTACTGTACAAACTCTACTTCGTTAGGTTGACTTTTTTCCATTTGTTTAATTTATTTTCCAGGTGTTGTTATTCAAGTCAAACGACTAGAACTAGCGGAGGGTGATGTTGTCAATTGCCTCTGGATCTCTCAAGATCCCGAGTATCTGGGGGAGGCTGCACAGAAACTTCTAGATTTAACTCTATCCTCTACTTTAAACCATTCAATACACACACAGCATTCCCCGCAGGTAAAGGATTCCTCTTATATACTTATGCAGCAGTGTTTTTAAAAGTAAATTCTCAATTATTTGTTAAAAATTAGAATATTTTTATAAGGTTTCTTTTGTTCAGCAAAATGGAGATGGCGACTTGGATGATACAATAGAATTCCCTCCCGCAGATGGTTTATATAGAAAGTCTTACAAAACCACACTGTCAGTTGGAAAGGGTGCATTCGGATTTGTTAAATTAGCTCAGCGCAGAACTGATAACAAAGAAGTTAGTTTCTTTTCTTTCTTGCAATTGTATAGATAATATAAACTTTTATTATATTTATAAACTAATTTGCATTCATTTGTGGAAAAATGTTATCGTTATGTAATCTCATATTATTTCTTTACTTTAATATTTTCAAACAGTTTGTAGTGAAGTTTATTAAAAAGTCAAAAGTTTTAAAAGAATGTTGGATAGACAATGAGAAGTTAGGGCATATCTCTCTGGAAATCCATCTCCTCTCCAAACTTGACCATCCCAACATCGTCAAGGTATTTCAAATTTGCATGTCCTGAATCCTAACCATTTTACCTTCTTCAGTTCATAGCCTTTATTTACGGACCAGTTGAGTTTTTTGTATTCGTATCAGGAGTAAATATCAACAATAAGTCAGATGATGATAATAGTGTTTCCTTGCACTGATGGATATAATATACTACACGTCTAACTGTCTAACCGTCTACTCCGTTTCTGGTTTATGTTGAATTTTGTCTTCTGTTACAGCTGATTGATGTATTTGAGAACAAGGAATACTTTCAGCTAGTGATGGAGAAACACGGCAGTGGCATAGACATGTTTGAATTTATTGAAAAAAATCCACATATGGATGAAAGATTAGCTAGTTATTTGTTTAGGCAGGTAGGATGGCGTTGATCTTCATATTTTTATCTGGTTTATTATTGGTAATTTTTGTGTAGAATATTTAGCCAATCTCAAGTCCTATTTAACTGGAGTATTATTAATAAAAGTGTCATGCTCATCCATTATGCAGCTAGTTTCATCTGTTGAATGGGATAAAGTGGTGAAATGCTAGAATCAAGAGAGTATAAAGTACACATTGTGCATGTAACATGTATCTGTTGTAGGTAGTGGAGGCAGTAGACTACCTCCGCAGTCTCTCGATCCTACATCGGGATATCAAAGATGAGAATATCATTCTGAATGAAAGTTTTGATATCAAATTAATAGACTTTGGCTCTGCATCTTTTCTTAAGAAGGGAAAACTATTCTCAACATTCTGCGGAACCATTGAATATTGTAGTCCCGAAGTGTTGGCCGGTAACAAGTAAGTGACTGAACATAACATATCCTGCTAAAAATGTCTATCAACAAGATTTGCACATTTATGAGCTGTGGAATTCAAGCTTTACTTTCTATAAGTGTGTATAGTAAAGTTTTACAATATCTTCATTATCTGATCTGATAGGTAACTGGGTTTACTGTGTTTGAGTTTCCTGTATAAAGAATAGCTGTTAATGATGCTCAACTGTTGAGAAATTATAACAAAAAATTTAGTTTTGCCTATTACTTTGATAAATAAAGAGCTGAGGCCTATTTTAGTCATAATTAATTTCCTATCCAACAAATCTTAAAATTTTAAGTTTTAATATCTTTTAGATTAACAGAGATTTTTTCGCCATAAATTATGATATATATTTGTAAGCAAACAAATACTTTTTCTTTACCATGATCTCAAATTTTTATGACTTTATATATGAAGATCTCAATTAAAT
Source organism: Bugula neritina (assembly GCA_964035545.1). NCBI lineage: Eukaryota > Metazoa > Bryozoa > Gymnolaemata > Cheilostomatida > Bugulidae > Bugula > Bugula neritina. Next base: position 26,053,012 of record OZ037765.1, read on the forward strand.
AAGTATCACTTGCCTCATCATCTGCATGTAGCAAATTACCATTACTGCAAAAATGCTTTCAGAGTTGCCTTCTCACTAACACATTGATTCAAACAAATCAAATTTATTTAGGAATGTTGGTGTGTTCTCATAGAAGTAGTTAGCTGCTCATTAGTTCTGCACTATTCTTGGTTATTGCCAGATATCACGGTCCTGAACTTGAAGTGTGGTCAATGGGTGTCACTCTCTACACCCTTATTTTTGGTGAGAACCCTTTCTATGATGTTGAAGAGACAATGCATGCTGTTCTTCGACCTCCATTTGAAGTTTCTCCGGGTAAATTTTATCAAACTCTCAGAAATACTTCAATTCATTGGTTTTATTGACTGTACTTTAAATAAATTTAGTTGACAACATTAATGTCTCCCAGAGCATCTCATACATAACAAATTTTTAAACATGACTTGCTACCTAAAGTTTAGTTCATCTCCTCATAAATTCCTAGGTATTAAGTTATATAGTCTGTCAAAAGTCTGTCAGTATACCACAATCACGATTGGTTATTGGTTTTCAGCTCTCACACAACTTATACAGTGGATGCTTCACCCTGACCCCTTGTTCAGAGCTCGGCTGCGAGATATCAAGACACACAAATGGATTACACAACCTGTGTATATTGAAGACTATAGCTGGCAGGAAGTGCTGCCTAACTTTGGTAATTGCTGCAATTATATAATTGTGAATATAGTGGGGTTTCTTATATAATAGATTCCTTTTCTATGCTCAGGTTCTACTAGAAATATGTCCCATATTTGAATTAAGGATTATAGGGAGGTGTTGACTGGTTTGTAATAATATTTCATGGTATCCGTGGTTGAGGTATGTATATATTTGCAGATTTCTGTGGTGTTAGTTCTTGTTCAAATTTGTAGTATGAGGAGTTTTCTGCCCATAAAGTAAGGAAAACCAGTAAAATACAACCCACATCAGGTATAAATGAAAGAATTACTCAATGAAACATGTATTTGCTGAGCATAATTAATGCTTAAACATAATTAAACTCGTGAGAGCTCAGTAAAACGTATTTATATGCAGAGGTGCAACTATTGGATATATGCTAAAAACTCACTGGTCATACTAAAATATGTTATAAGCCTTTTAAGCATACCCAAAGTTCTTATGACTTGATTTTGCGGTCATGCAAAAGCCATTTGTTTCAAGTATTTATGGAAATACAAAATGCACCAATTCTCTAGTGTAGCTGTAAGCATATTTTTGAAGGAGTGGTTGGTCAAGATACAAGACTAACCAATGCATGCCTAGTCGTCATCAACAAAAATTATAATTTTGTATATCATGGCTCACACCAAGTTGATTTATTTTTTTAAAAATTGTCCTGATCACTCACATTAACAATTCTTTAATTCTATTCTCTATGACTCATGCAAGAAAGTGATGAAAGTAAATCAACTTAAATTCATTGAATAAAATGTTGAATTGTGATCAAATTTATGGGTGTTTTTCTAGAGTTTTGTGGGAATATGGCTGCAGACAACCGACCCAACCCTCTTGACTCATCAGCCAGTGAAGACAACTCCGCTGCAGACAATTCTGACGATGACGATGTTCGTCAGGAAATGATAAGAGTCTTGAGTAATGAATAGTTGATCTAGCCAGCTGCGCCCAAGCTTCTTCATAATACTACATGCATATTATTTTATTATGGACTTACTACATGCCTTCATATATTGGGAGTAACTGATATTAGCTTTTGGAACTTATAGTAAATTATTAATCGAAACCGCCCATTTCTGAATCTGTTCATACTATAAATTATGTAAATATTCAATCTCTTTTTACATCATTTTTGTACAATGAATTTTCAAAAACAAATGCCTCTACTGTTCAAAAACCAATATTTTAGTTGACCAATATTCTTGCTAAAGAGTTATCATTAGTTTTTTTAATGCGGAGATTAATGCATATCCATGATTTGCCATAAGTGGAAAGCAGCATAGTTTGCGTATAAATATACACAGTTTATCGAATTTATTATGAAATCCAATTATTCTATACAAAAATATGATGCGGTTTTACATATATCTTTTTGTGATTATTGTTATTGGCTTGTCATATGTATGCTCAATAAAGTATGTTACATGATGTGTTAACACAACTTGACTGTAGCACAACATAGAGCATGTGTTGTTTTTCTTGAAGTTGTATACAATTTTTAGCCATTCATTCTAAGAGCTGATAAAATCAAAAGAACTCCTATGGTTTTGTGGACTGTCTTGTTTTTGGTCCAAAACTGGGTCATACCTCATAAATTCTCTAAATACAGCATCTGTTTTTTCATCTATGCTATAATCTCTCTTGTTCTCTCTGCTTTTGCTTCGGCTAAAATTTGCATTGAGTAACTTAAAAAACACTCCTTGCTTAAGGCGCTTTGAGTTAGCAGGATTACCATCAAATGGCTGACTAGACACACAATTGGAATCTGTTGTGGGATATTCGGCTGATTGCCAACTGCTTCCTTGAGGTCGTCTGTGGCAATTCTGAAAATCTTGGCGTTTTCTAGCAGCTGTTTTTAGTGCATAGTCTGTTGGCGTTTCAGTAAGTGTTTCAATATTTAGCGAGTCAAACGCCAACCCAAGAGTGGTAGTGGATGGGACAGTGTGAAGCTTGCTGTCCGAATCGGTGGTGGTGGATGATTCGAATGAGGTAGTCACTTCCACCCGACTGGACTCTGATGACTGAGCACCTTCCGTGGTTATAGTATCAAAGCTATCGAAACTCTTCTCATTACTGCTGTTGGCATCTAGGTGACTCCTATTCCTTGTCTTCAAAATTCTTTGAAAATTCTGTCTTCTGGCAGTATAACTTTTCTCAGGAGGTTGAAGAAAATCCCTCACTAGCATACTTTCATCTGCAAAATTTAAAAGAAAACACCTCAGCAACTATAGCTTTAGCGGTATTTATTGACATTTTACTCAGAAATAAAGCTATTGACCATTTTCAGCTATAACATTAAGCAAAAATTAGAATAAGTTCAGTAGAATTTGCTCGTATATACTGGAACTGAAATATTGTACGTATTTTAATCATCTTTCCTTTCAGTACACTTTACTGGCTATTAGTCAGAATTTCTGAAAAAAAATTTGAACTTATAAAAAACTACAATATTATATAGTTTTATTACACAACTTAAATTATAGTGCTTTAATATCCTCCAGTTAATTCACCTGATCTGTAGTTTTTGGTGTGGGGCATTATTTTTCAAGTATCATCAGAAGTACATTTCTCGACAAAATTATTATTTACACATTTTCAAAACTATTATGCTGAACTGAGCTATAAATCATAGGTACCTGAAATAAAATATATAGACCACAAAAAAGCTCTTGCTAGAATTTTGAAATGAAACTTCTAATTTAGTTGCTTTTTTGCAAAACAATACAACCAAGAAAAATATATTGACTGACCTGGCCAACGGGTTTTGCAATGACCATTTGTAAAATTGTGAAGATCTGATGAAACTGAACTAAATGCACCAATCCTTTCACCCTTTTCTGTTCTTTCAGCATCCAGCGTTGTACAGAGTACAGCTTTCTCATGTTCTTTCCTTCTTTGCTACAGCAAGTAAGATAGCTAAACACTATAATAGTCACATAATATAGCATGCATTCTGTAAAAATAGAAAAATGTAACTGTCCAAGAAACTTATTTGCTTTACTCAATAATCCTAGTTTTGTAGCATCACTATAGGACACCAAAGCTACAACAATTTTATTAGAAAATCATCTAACAGTTTATACTATAATAAAAAATTAGATAATTCCACAGCTTAGTTGAAGAGTTCTTTTTTTAACTTTGCACAGATAAATTCCTTTCAAAATATAAATTTAGTCAAGAAAATATGTGATACTTCTGCAATTTAATGAAGAAGCTTAATAAAGGATGACAAATAAGCCAGCATGAAAAAATACAAGTCTAACCTCTAATCGGCTACTAGTTGGAATATTTCACAGCTGACATATTTTAATAAATTTACAAACCTCATTTTGAATCTCATCAAGTTCCTCATTACTCTGTAAGCTCGCTCTGAGTTTCCAAATAGCTAGCTCACTTTTACTATTGCAAGTTGGTTGGCCATCAGGAGGAATGCCGGCAGTGTTTGGTGATCTGCTCTTTGGGCTATAACCTGTTACTGGCTCTTCTGTCAACACATATTAAATAAATTTAAATTAGTTTGTGGAACCATTTAATTTGTCTCTTTGTTTAGAGTGTGGCTAGAATGTTCCCATTTGAAAAAAACAAATGGTATTGAGCACCTTCAAAATCATTAAGCCTGCACCTATCTCAAAACTACTTTGTTTATTGGTTGAGTTGAGGCGACAGTATAAATGCTCCAAATTATGCATTTAAATTATAACAGCCTTTGTATAATAATATTAAACTAGTTTAAAGTTTAATTTTATGTATAAAATACACGTATGCATCGTTTATAAATAGATTGCTTATTAGAAATGCCAAAGTTGATCACTATTAGGCTACAAATTAAACCATAAAAAAATCAGAATTGGCCCTCAGCAAAAAACTTTTCTAAAACTACATTTGGACTACCGGCATTTAAATTAATTTTTGCAATAAAATAATCTATTCAGGTCCTTAAAACTGTAAACTCTGTTTATGACCATTTAATTTCTGACTTGTCAGACATGTATTAGGCTATAGCTCACTGATGTGAAACTTTCTTGAGCCAAATAATGATGAAGTTATACACAGTGCTCACCTGACGGATGGAGGAAGTGCTTCCAGGTGGTTTCATATTGACTTGCTGTTGCAGGTGGTAACAAATCTATATCATGAGTCATGCTGGGGTAATTAGCAAACCTAAATAGTATACCATAGAGTGTGTGTACATAATATATAGGCTACAGTGGAAAGGTGCAAGTGTAATGTTGCATATACATGTGAAATAAAACCACTTTAATTTTTCTAGCCAGCTAGCTGACTTTCCAGCTAGCTGGCTTTTCTAGCTAGATTTTTCTAAAAGCAATATTTTAAAATAAATTTGAGAAAGGGGAAAGTTTTATGTACTATAAAAAGCATTTAGAAGGCATAGTAAGCAACGTTTATTAAAGCTTTTTTAAAGCCAAATTTGGAATGCATACAAACAAATAAAAAAAAACTCACGCAAGTTAATACTCGCTATCCCTGTGAGAAAACCCCTGATAAAAAGGGTTTTTGCTAAAGCGGGCTAAGGACATTTAAATGAGGCACAGGAGCAATTATGACTGGATGCTCTTCCTAACAACACCAATGGCCTTTGTCAGGCTCGAACCCATGACCTCGTGTTTACTAGGCAAACGCTCTAACCCCTAGACCACGGCTGCATACAAACAAATACATTTACGTTATATAAGATTGATAACATTGAGGAAATCTATGAGCAGATAATAGAAAGACTATAGAGCGGTTTTAACAGCTGCAATACATTTTTAATTATTAATATTATTATAAACATAAGCTAAAAAATTAGATGTTTTTGTGGTTAAAAGAGAAAGAATATCTTTAAAGTTTAAAAATAATTATGTCACCTAATATATTTTCAAATGGAGTTGGTGACAGTTTATAAGCATCAGACATATACTGAGCTTCATGATTATCTAATATTTGTTTCTAAGTAACAGAATAAACAGATTAGAAATGACAGTCATCGATTCCGTTAGTTTTTGACTGTCCTATATATTGACCTCTACATCAATGGATTGTAAGATTCACACATACACATAAGGAGCATGCTCAAGTCTCAACACAAAAACTAAAACTTCTGAAACTAATTCCAACAAGGAACTTCATATAACTCTACCCGTCATCTGCCAGTATAGTTGTTTGTCTTCGAAGGGTCTGAGTTGTAGAGGCCGGGTCATCGTCCTGACTTTTAATTAATCTCACACATTTTTCTTTTGCTAAATGATCAAGCAGCTCTGTTTGTGTGGACTGCCTCCGTTTTGGCACGGGCCTATAAAAGCAAATATACCAATTGTGTATAACAAATATCTGGTGCAAAAGTTTTAAAATGTTGTATTCAGCATTAAAAACAGAAGCTTATAATTTACTCTCCTGTAACCTATATCTAACTTTATTTACTTGAATATTAAAAAAAAATTATATTCTATAAAAAAATTATAACATTACCTTCTAAATATTTACAAACATTAGGTAACGTAAAGATTAGTGAATTAAGACTATCTGCAGTTCATCCCAACTTAAATAGGTCTGAGTAATAGAACCAACCACTTGGTACAGATTTCATACATAAATATTTACCTGAATGCAGAGAGAAAGGCTCGACTGGGCTGACAGTGTTGCTCTTCCTGACTAGCAGCACGCCTAGTTGACTCTGTCAACATTCTCACTTCACATGGAGTGTTGGCATCAATGACTAGATAAATAACAAAAAGCATGCTATGAAACTATGCTTATAAAATACTTTTACTGGTTTTGCCTTACCGTCCTTACAATTTACATTACAATATGTTTTTAACAAAATTAATTTTTATATCAACATAACAAGAAATTAATGAGTCAATGTTTTCAGGTTACTGGTGCCATTTGCTTAATTTTCCTGATAACATGCTGATTAAAATTTTATCAAGAAAGTAAGAAAGCCTAGCTGAATGTGTATGATGCAACGTTCATTGTCAGTAACACTTCATGCATGCGATTAGCTTGACATTTTCACGGTCTCTTAAATGCAGATTGTACTCTCTACCCATGGGACAGCATCAGCTATTGTTCACCTTCCTCTTTATGTACTGTTACTATTGACTGGCGTTTACATTTCTTAGAATAACACAGGCTATATATACTCAATTAGATTCATTCGAACTTCTGTTAGTCATAGTTATAACTTACCAGTAACTTCTGATCTGTTATCAGTGCACATGCTACTGTCCAATGAGCTTGGTAAAGGTTTTCTGCTGTTATTAAAAACAGCAATGTTAGCCTTAGAAGAGGTTCGTGATGATCTCATTCCATTCTGAGATGAGAGTGACTCCCTCTCTAAGCGCCATCTGCAAGTAGATAAATATTTTACTGAGGCGGTTTTCCAGTAAAGGCAAATTAATGAGCGATAACAGAACAGGTAACATAGTATGACATGTTATATACCTATGTCATGTGACATAATATGACATGCGACAATGTCCCTAAACTTGGTCATCAAATTATTTTGATTGTACATGTACTAAAGGGCTGAGGCCTATTGCTTTTTCCAGTTACATAAAGTTTGGATGAACTGCTTTGTTTTAGGGTTTACTTCAGCAGAAAGCACATACTAGTGTTAATTGCTTTTAAGATGTCTCTACATAGTTATTGCATCTGATATGATGGGTTTAAGTTCAAGTAAATATGGTCTTATAGTTACATAAGTTTGATTATATACCTGGTTGATTGCACATGAGTTTAATTACAGTATATGCAACTCAATGTAGTTACCTTGGATCGATGTAAAATACCTACATAAAGAAAACTCTATAAGCTAAAGTGAAAAAGATATATTTTGTGCCATTTAAGCGGTTGATCAAAGGGATCACCATGTTTTGAAATAGATGTCCTTTTTTTACCCAAATGCAGGAGTTAATGGAGAGTGAGAGCTAATCGAAATGGACTGCAATGTTGATTAATAATTTATGACAAATTCATTAAACCTACAAAATGCACAGATGCATAATTAATATACACACTACGAAAGTTCTAGGTTGAGCAAGTACTTTGCATTGAATATAGGTAGTTATAAACCTAAAGTCAATTATATTTTATCTGTTAGTTTTAGACTCATAAAATTGTATAGCGAGCAAGAAGGTCTCATCTGATTTGGAATTAGGTTATATCTCATAATTTATTCAACTCGGGTTTAATACACTGCTCGTAAACTCAATTATATCTAATAAACTCACTATCACTAGGTTATATATTACGCCCACTCTTATGAGTATCAGCAAAATTCATCGTTTATATAATAAAAGGCATTGATTTCTTAAAAATAACCAGTTATTGTATTTTTAAAGGTTATAAACCTTGTTGTGAAGTCAGTGACTGCAACGGCCAAGCCCTAGTTTCACAGATAATATCAGAAAATTACAGTAGGATGATCTCAGCTGACTTACTGGCTGGGAGAATTGCACTGCACGCTACTTCCTGTCAAGTGTTGGTCAGCGAGCTCCACGTCTAAACTACCGACAGCTTGTGAACCTGAAGCATAAGACTTATTCCAATAGATTAGCAGCAAATTAACCATCACAAGACATTTGTAAGCGGCTTGTGGATATATCTTATATCTCGCAATCGCAAATATTAGCACAATTATCCAATGGGTAAGAATTGTGTAAGTGTACAGCTGAACTTTAAAGTGCTAAGAGGCCTCGCAGCACCATCTGTTTTACAAGAATTAATAGCTAAAACTGTTCTAGATAGTTTTCCAGAGTGTTTTGGCTTATTCATAATCAAAGCAGCTCCAAGCAAGAGCTCAACATTAATTATTACTCAAATCCAAAGTTTTCCAACAAATAATTAGTTGCCCTCTACCATTATTATGAGAAAATATTATTTCAAAGCTTGATATTAACTAATCAGTTTTGGTGTATATACCAATTAGAAGTAACTAGAAAACAACATTAATCACCAGGCTATTTCTTCACAAATGAAAGCATTATTGGTAACTAAAACTTATTTTAAAATCTACTGCTAATTAATTTAAGAACGTTTCTCATGAATAATTAACAGGAATAAATTCTCAATGGATTAATGCACAATGATTACATTTCCTCCATTTCACAGCATTCTTAAAGTGCAATTATCAAGTAGACAGTTTAAGATGGCATCTTGAGTTAATTCATTTCAAAATACATTTTGTATTATTTAAGAAAAGTCCAATTTTTTAAATGGGGTAAAAATATCAATATATGTGTGCGAGTGTATATAGTATATGTATATAATATATGTACATATATATAAATATATAATATTATATGTATGTACCACCTGCCCATATAGTAGAAGGACTGGGTTGACATCTCTCATTGGAAGAATCAACGGAAAGTTTCGATGGAATGCAATGGTCAACACTACAAACGTGAATGCACCAAATTATGACAATTTTGAGTACATCAAGTAGATAATGGAAAATTAGTAGCTCATGATTGTTATGAAAATCGTTAGTAGAAATGGTTAAAAAGCAAGAATATAGCCATTAGCAAAGCACTTATATGGCAATATTCATTCGATACCCCTTTGAAATGGGAAAGCATATTTTGCTGGATGTGAGCTTGTGAGATGGAACAGTGATTGAAAGAGGCTATTACATAATTTATTTTATTTTCATATTCAAGTTTCTCACATTCATAATTATCATAAAAACATAACTTCTTTCTAATAAGTAAGCCATTAATATTATACAGACCAGCCCATGGTCTTTACCCTATACTCTCTACTCTATAGGGATTAGTCATCGCTAAGGGCTATAGCATGAGTGCTGTTCCGATGATTAGCCATTGGTAACATTCCGGGTCTGCTATTTGAGGTTTGTTTGCTTAAATAATCCTCACCAGCTAGTTTTTATAGAGGCCGCAAATTTAAGCAGATGCAATTTTTTATACAGGTTAAAATTAGTTTATTCTGTAAGTACTAATTACAAAAAAACATTTTATATACAGTTTTGCTTGTTTTGTTATTAAATTTAGATGTCACGTCTAAACAACTTTTGATGGTTACAATGTAATTTTATGTATACTTTTTATGTTACCTATGCACCACACCACACCAAGATTCTATACCTGTGTTTGCGGTCTGTCATATCAATATCTCTCAATATATTGATAGCAGGGAACTCTTGAGCACAATTAACAGAAGGTGGCTTTATGAAAGTCATTGCTTCTTCATTCCCATTAATATATGGTTTGTCAGCTTCTAGTCTAGAATCAATCAAAATTTTAATATGTAGAGGTTTAAAATAATATATGTTAATGTAAAATAAAATTCAAATATTTAAAGTTAGGTTACCTATATAAAATAATAGTATTGCACGGGCCTAAAGAATAGAATTTCTGCACACCTAAGTTTAATGCTGTACACATTTTACATAATATAGACATAACTTGTACTATTTTTGTATCAGAATGTCCTCACGGGTAGATATCACACTTACCCTGTTTGCGGAACAGATTTGGTGCAGTGTTTGTAACAGATTATGAACAGGGTTAGAACACCAAGACCTCCAAACACACCTACTATCAACACTATTATAGTTATATAGCGCTGATGAAGCATGTCAACTTGTCTTCCTGCAACCAAAAGAACTGATCCTACTCAATCAGCATAAAATTTGAAATTATCTTGGAGATCTTTAGTAAATTGAACAAATTAAATTCATATATATTTATATTTGATTTTGCAAGCGCTTACCTCATCAAAGTCTTTCAATAAAATTATTTTCCCTAATGAACTGATAGTATCTCTAGAGCTACCCTGTTGGGATCAACAAGCACTGCTAGTCATTCTATCCAATCACCAATTTGATATAAAGAATAAAAATATTAAAATACGTCTTGCATTCTGCATGCCAAATGAAATGTTATCACAATTGCATGTGGTATATATACACAGTGGCAAAGGCTTTATCAATCGATACCTTATTTGAATAATTTCACTATAAATACATCTAAAACTGCATATAAAACATCCCAGTGTGGCAAGCTATACCACTGAACGTATATATTGATCAGTTAATGTGGCATTACGTTAATGCCACTGATTGTTCCCCACGAGCATTAATGCTCCTCGTTGAAATGACCTTCCATGCTATAATTATTGCTTACAAATGTATATAACTTCAAAAGATAATGATTAATTGCAAACAGTTTAATTAAGTATTTAAAATAATGTTTTGGGTGCTAATTTGGAAATTTAAATAATAATGCAAGGTGAATAATAAACTAGTTCAATGGTAAGGATAAACCATTAGCCAAGCTAACAACATAATAGTATGTGTAATAGACTTCTCATTTATCACTAAGCGTTTTTGAATGTAATAGGAAAGCTGTCTACATGTTTGAGAAAAACTGAAATCAAATTTAATTTTGAAATATTTTATTATCAAATAATTTACAATTCTGTAGCAGTACATTACTTTGACTCAGTTGTGTATAAAACATTTTTTACCAATCCAAGCAACAAGCCAAACAAACAGAAACACTTCAATAGTAACAGGCACCAAATAAATGTAGTACCAAAAGCCCCACTGCTCAACATCAGTCCACATATCAGTACTATTATTTAGTGGCACAGTGAAGTTTAAAGTAGAATTAGTTAATGTGTCTAACTATCAGCTTGGTCCATAGGCTCACTATCTGAGTCCTCTGAAAGAGGTAAACTCTCAGCAATAATACGTAATAAACTTTCAGTTTGCTCCTCTGTTAATCTTTCTTCACTTTCTTCTACAAGAAGCTGTATTTCAACAGCTGTCGTGGGTCTATGATTGAGCAGTTGCAGCTTTTCTGCCTTAGTAAGATTAAAAGGTTGCAATTGTTTTACAAAATGTTCTATGACTTTTGAGTCTTGAGTTTTACAGGGTGTTTTTTCTAAATACTTTGCTGTTTCGTAGCAGATAGTGGCTAAATTCTGCTGCTGAAGAGTGGGTGTTTTGTAGCCACTTCTTCCAGCCTGAATGTCTTCCAGGAGACTAAGAACTTCGTAGTTACTTAGCAAAGCGGCACATTCATTAACAACGTCCATACCACTTTTCAATAGATGGCAAGGAAGCTTGAAGACCAGCTGCAATCACGAATCCCCAAGACACAGCGACTATCACAAAGCAGACCTACAATTAATACATGCATGTGAATGTCATAGCTGGGCAATACTCGCCATATAAACTATAAAAATGGTTATCACCCACCAAAACGTATAGATGGCATTTAATATGTAGAATAAAATATTACAGTGACTATTTCATCTACAAATGTGATAACAAGGAAAAGATACACGGCTCAATTGCAGTTGTGAACTCTTATTAAAGTTTTAATATTTCCGAGAAAACAATTCCACAATCTACCTTTATTTTATTACACATTTGCTAGGATAAAATGGTGAGTAAATTAGAAGACAACTCAGAACGGTTTTAGAATCAAATTATGAAAATAACAATGGAACGAAAGTTTATAATACAAGGCTAGCTCGCACCATTAGAATGAAATGCTAAGCAAGTGGAACTTGAAAATTGCATTGGATAGCTGTTATGGCTGTTGATGAACAGCACTGGCAGCCCGTGGTATTAATTAATGATTAAAACAGGCACCTAGACCAAAAGGCATAATGCACAATAAATGAGGGGAATTTAATATAGCCATAGTATTTGCCGTAAAATCTTCGCAATTGACTAGAGAACCAACTTTAGAGATTATATTATAATTTTCCACCTAATCAAAAATAAAGTCCAAAATTAAGTACAAATTAATAGAAATTAATACAATATTTTCAGCATACTAAAGAATTGATTTGTGTTTTTAATGCATTGTTGAGATATGCTTAAACTTCAAAAGCATATTCATACTCTAACAGTCTGTGGTGAGAGATTAGTATTTCACTGAGTTGGTATTAACCCAACATAACTACACAGCATATGTCAATGTGGTGCTTCATTTGACTCTAATTAATTACATGTAATAACTTAAGTAAGGTTATACTAAAGGTGTACTATTTACATCTTAATGGTTTTTCTTTTCACTTCTAGCTTCTGTTGGTTCAAGTTAAAAATAAGTTGAAGGCAAAAGGCAACCTGTGAATTCAACCTATAATCAGCTGCTGCAAAACATTACCAGTCTTCAATATTACTATTGATAACTGGTTTTTACTATAACCTGCTTGAATTAGGGCTTATTTAGGTTTAAAATCTATCTTAATCATAATGGCTAGTCCATCTTTATCTAAGCCTAGTTTTGGTAGTAATACAGTAAACATAGTACTAGTAGATCTACAGCTACTCCTAGGTTGAACTTGAAGCTGATGGCATGAGATTCAGATTTAGCTTACAGTTACACCATCAATATCATACTCTATTAGTATGAATATCATTAGCAGTATGAGTATGACTATGAGACCGAGTATGACTATGAGACTGAGTATCAGTATCACTACGACTAGAATAATTTGAATAACATAAAATTAAATAATCAATCACAATGTGAGCTCTAATTCAATAGGCAAAGTCAAATAACAATGTGAATGCTTGGCATTAATAATATCATTATGCTAATTCATTAAATAATTTATCAAGTTGAATTTAAAATAAAAATTAAATCAAAATGAGGTGAATGAATATAAATAATATTTATATTAATATTATAATTATTATTATTATTATACATTCATTTTCAAATTGAAATTGTAATTTTAATTTATACTTTGTACCGTGCTTTCTATGAGTTCAACAATCTTCTTACTTAGAGTGACCATCGTACAAAAGCAGACATCGCTGTGTAGACAAAATTAATTTTACATATAAACGTATAATTTTATTTTTTAAACGTTATAATTAATAACGTCTAACACTAATGTAAGCTTGTATTTACACTTAGTTCTATAAAAAGTGCATTAGCGTCACTGGTGGTTATAACATAAGGACTGCAGCAAATCGGTTGACATATTGGCGGCGACAACTCTTCGTAAAGCAACTCGTTTAGAAGTGGCCTAAATTATATGTAGTTATCTTCCTTCTCTAAACGAAAACGCTGCCTTTGCATAAACAGCGAGTCAAATCCCATCACGTGTATGCAAAACCGCGTCTTTTATTGTTGCTATGAAAATGATCTGTGGGAAGGCGACTACCAAAGAAACATAAAATTTGAATTCTGTTTTTTACAGGTTACCCCAATTTCAGTATTAGAACTAAGTAAATTTTAAACTGTTGTAACATGTTTAGTATAAATTATATTACTTATTAAATTGTCATTTTAAAGTTATCATAATTGTTTCACTATTTTAAAATTCAATATTATCACTATGATTTATTCATTTGATTATATTTATTGATAATGATTCTTACCTATTCTCACCTATCTCCACTTTGTCCTGTTCGGGTAGCGAGATCATGATTTATTGCTTATCATTATGATAAGGACAAATTCATTATTACTATGATTAACATTTAAGTCAATAACTCTAAGTATAGGTGCATTAGTATTACTATTATTATTAAGTATTATATGTGTCACTGTTCAAAATTATGTTTGAACTTTACAGTTAAGTTTATTCTATTGCTCAATGCCAAAATAAATATTAATAATAGTAATACTGATACATTACATGTGTATAGACTATAGTTTTAAAGAATTGTAATGTGATTTCTCATACTCATTTAGTTTTACACTGACAGTGACATTGATACTCACATCCCTAATATAGTTTTTCTCACCTTTCTCCACCATGTGTGGTAAAATTGTAGCATGTGCTTTTATTCTTTTTGATTTATGTCCTCCTGTTGTTGTCCGAGGTCGGCACTTCGGCTTTCCAAAATGCCGATAGTCGGCATCTCGGGCTGCCGAAGTACCGAGATGCCGAAATTCGGCGTTTCGGATTTCCGATCTCGGCAACAAAGGAAATCCTTACCTTTTGCTTGTATATAAAGGCCAGCGAGTTCCAGTGTAGGCAGTCTACTACTGGAGCTCGCTGTCAGAGGACCTGATTTATACCGAATGAATAAAGATTGTTATCAACTATACTACCTTCCACATCTCGTTCTCTCTTACAAAGAGCATGTTCAGGCACTAGTTACATTCAACCCACAAAAATATCACACATGTGCTGATTGGGTGGCGGTGTCCTGATGTAGTTGTTGGGCATAATTATTAAAATAAAACGGTAATTTGAACATTGACATACTCACCTAGTAAAATTTTTACTTTGTAAAACTTAGAATGCTCTGGTAACACTTAGCAGTACAAAATTGATGAGTGCTTCTTGTCTTGTTCTTGTTTGAGTTTACTATATGCTAGATTAAATCTATTCTATCGTGTAGCTAAATCAAGTTTTGAGTTTCTGTTGTAATTATATAATTTCAGCACATAGGTAAGCTGATTTTGTGTTGATATCCTCAAATGTAAAATGTTTCCATGGAAAAACTATTGTGAAAAGTTTCTGGGGATGCAGAGATAGAAGTTCGTTCTTTTCTCTTAGTAGATCAGGCGTTGATTAATCAATTTTAATTTAGTATTTCATCATAAGCAGATGAAAGCGTTTCATGGCATTCTTTATTCAAGAGCATTTTTGTAAAAATAATTGCCCCCCACTGGGAATCTAACTGCAAGTTTTCCAACTTGCAAGCCATCGTGCTACCCATTACGTTGTTTTGACACTGGGGAATCACAACACCACATTCTATCATGTTTTCCAGAAATGGTTCTCTACCACTCTGTCTGTTCACCAGCCCCTCAACTTTCTAGGAGTAGTCCCACAATGCTGAAAGCCAAATAACTTGTAAAATTTGCTGCCCCCAACCTCAGACCTTTACCTTGCAAGTCAGCGTGGTACCCTATGGTACACTATGAAAAAATCTAAACACAACATTAGCAAGGCTAGTCAATCAGATAAATCTAGTTGTGGCTACCTTCTGTGCTGGGAATTTCTGTCACTGTCACAACTATAGCTCTACTAACTGAACACTGGAAATTGGGGTCACTCAGATTTCATTAGTGTTAGACCAGTGAAATGTCACACACTGTAATTAATTTATATAGTAGCAGTTAGATTAGTCTAACGCTAGTAATAACTGTGGCAAATACTGTCGTTTTAATTCACTTGTCTTCAGTCATGACTCCACAGGGAAAGAGTTTGGCTTATATTTAAAAGTTTTACTTCAGTAGATGTGACACGCTGTACTATGCAGGATTTAAATGCTTTGAAATAACAAAATATTGCTGTGTTGAATAGTTTCTATCATTTTTTTTAAATATTCAGGTGAATTGGGAAAAGTTGTGAAGCAATGGAAAATTCAGAAGATCTAGAACAAAATCTTTTACGTCTAGCTGCTGAAATTGCTGAAGCAAATGATATACAAGTGCCTATTAGACTCTTGGAAGTGAGAGGTAGGTTGTGGTAAGAATACCATTTTACAGGCGAATGTGAAGTAGTAATTTATGTCTCATTGCGTTACAATATCTATAAACGACATCTAGATTCTAGAAGATATATAATCATTGATATGATTAACAAGTATACTGAGCATGCCTACAAGTAAAGAATGACTACTGATTTATTTTGCAGATGCTTTTAATAACCTTCCACCTGGTCCCAAGCAAACACAGTTTAAGAAAGCTATCTGGGAGTATGAACTCATTCAAGTGCTTGTTCTTGTTTTAAGGCAAAACTTTGAACTTATAAATGGGCAATGGAAAACAGCAGCAGAACTGGCCACATTTGCCGGGTAATTACTACGCAGTGTGTTTGGACTTGCAGTTTTATGGTTTACATTATGTGGTTTTTAGTTTTTCAGTGCAATTAGTTTTTGAGCAACCTTACAGACGTTGTGTTTTAAAGTCACTCTGTTTTGTTTCCAAAATTGCTAATGCTGATGTTATCACCGTCGTAGCTACCAGACCTTGCCCCTTGGTAAAATAAAATATTATTATCATATTCATCTTCCAAAACATTTGTTTGTAGTAACATTTTTATTGGACTTGATCCACCGGAGTCACAAGAGTATTATGGAATTATCTTACCAAATGCAAGTGAGAATATTCTTATGCTGAGCCGAAAACTACAAGTTGCATACATTGAGCAGGTAACATGACAAAATGTAAACTCTTCTGAACATTTCTTGCTACATTTACTTATGTTCATTTAGAAGAAATAACCTTTATGATATAATAGTATGCACTGACTTCATTAACTTGTTTCAAATGTCATATCATTTCAATATATATTGCACTAAAATAAGGTTTATCATGGTCATGAACAAATAAACTATTCATTGCAAAAAATCATTACTAATTACCAAGTAGATTATAAATTATTTGGCTAAGTAAGCTGGCCATTGAAATTAAATTATGCAGTAGCAAAATTAGCTCAATAAATTAAAATTAATATTGATGACTTGATATTGCTACAATTTTAATACAGCTTAGATAGTTGAGCTCTGGTCTAATAAATATTGTTAGTAATACTTTACTGTATAATGCAGTTTTAGTTTTTGTTGCTTTAAGTTTTTTTTATAAATATAATTTGCTTTACCTGAAAAGGGTGTATGAACACCTGAGCATTTGAAGCAGGTGATGATTTTTGATAGCATACACTGTTTAATGGGTTATTTATTGATTCGTAATAAAATTATTGTAATACTACATATTGCTTAGTTTAAAAAACTAGAATTTGAAAATCTGAAAGATTCAATTGCTATGATAAAAACTTTCAGTCAACTTGAATCTAGAATTGCTGCTATGTCCATGTCATTTGCATGGGTCAGGAGCAGATTAAATAACTTTTTATGGACAGACAACTTCCCATATTTATATATATTGGTATACAAAAACTTCAGCGTCTACCTTTTGTCATCTGATGAGTGTTGGATATTATAGAGATAACAAAGTTATCTTTATGAATCTTAAAAAGTCCTTGGTTTGTGTTGCAGTGCCTATATTGCCATAGAGCCTTGTCATTAATATTTTTCCTTCTGCTATGTTTGTTCCTTTCACTTTTGACTAAATATAACAAACAAGAAAAAGTAGTAGATTGGTCATATTTTTATAGCCATGTCTATTTTTATGATCATAATCAACTGAAGTCATAATGTTTTTGTTAATTCTAAAATAACTTATACATCTTTTGAAGAGTTATTAAAGGCATACATTGCAAGCAGACTTTGTTTTTCTTGGCTGTGTTACCAACAGTAGGTTTTTAAAAATGATTTCTTACAAATGTCAATCATTTTCAAATTTAAAAAAGTGATATAATCTGTTTAATTTATAATAGTAGTAAGAAGTACTTTTTGTGTAAATTTATAGTTTCATTATTACGGACTAATAATTAGTAAGTTCAATTGTTGATATGCATTAGATTGACTTGACTATATACTTCCATTGCTTATGTTTCTTCTACGAATAACATTGACTTTTGTTTCTACATTTCTGAAAATCTTCATTTGAGAATGGAAACCAATTGCCTAGTTCAAATATCTTAATTTTCGTACTTTTACCACTTCATTCTCTCTCTAAAGATAATTTTTTTTGTTATTTTAGAAAGATGAAACATTGAAAACTGAGACTTTAGATCATTTTCGAACTACATTGGAAGCGTTGAACACTCTGTTTAGCGGACACGTGTTTCTGACAAATACCGGTATAATTATGTGTATATACATGTGTGTTATAAGTAAATAACTAAAAGCTATAATTATATTACAATATCATATTAACAAATGATCTGCACTTGAATGGTCTATATTGTAACATAGTGATTTCAACTTTTCACAGCTCTCAGGTCTCAGTGGCTGTTACAAATGTTGATTGCTGACGATGCCGATACCGCTCTTTCTGTTCTGAATCTCATACAATATGCTATTCGTGTCAACAAGTAAGTGGTCTGTGTGCTCACTCTCACCAGTAGTAGCTCGGGAGGGGGCGAGTGCACTCTTACCAGTAGTAAGCTAGGAGTGAGTACTCTGAGGCTAATCAGTCACTCTTAGATATACTGTAATAATGTAATAATTTTTACAGGTGAGTCATTTGTGCTAATCAAAGCGTTTTGCAATACAAAATATATGAGAAACTTGTATCTTTCTTTCTCAATTCTAAAGTATCAAACTTGCCAACACATTTATCTGTCATAATCTATAAAAGCAGGAAATTAACTATGGCATTTGAATTGAGATAGCAATCATATACTTACGTAAGCACTATTTGTGACTAGAAAAACTTCAATACCTACTATGCATTATAGTTACAATGTGGCATTTTAATGAACTCACCAATGCTTTAGATAGTATATAATGACTTGAACATAAAAGAAAAGTAACCTACTTTTTATTATTGCAAACAGTTAGGTCAAACACTTATTGTTTCTCAAAGTGCAACTTAAAAAAAGAAAGTTCAAAAAGTTCACCGTTGAATCAAAAATAAATTTACCTGTTTTTGCAAGTCAATTTACAAAACTGTGATGAAACCTTTTGTTATATGTTTTGATTAGCTCTGTTTGTTTAGTAGTCATTTGGAAACTGTTGTTATAACTTTTCTAGTGATGTCATTTCTAATCTTGATGAGAAAGTTCTGCATGCTCTCCTCGATGAAATGGTTTTCAAACTTGTCTCAGGGGTTGACAAATATGTCGCCAGGTGAGTAGTAAGAATGTTGCTTCTTCTTAAATGAGCTACTATTAACTGTATTCTACTACATTGCTAGTTCTGAAATTAATTATTATAATTCTCAAAAAACTATTTATTTTTATTTATTTATTTTTCTTTTGACTTTATTAAATCGAGGATTTGTTTTTTTTAGTTCTGCCATATCAACATTGATATTAACCTGTCAAGTGCGACCTTACTTCATACAAATAATATGCTCTAGATATAGAGGTCTTAGACCATTGATGAGTCGTTGGTCAGGACAGGTTGGTGAAACTTACAACATTATATATCTTATTGGTTAAACTCACTCTCTAATAAGCAGACTACTCTTATTATAATGAATAACCATGTAATACCAGTTTATCTTTGTTTGGTGCGTGTCAAATGCTATGCATACTTATTCTCAAGAAGTTGTCTATATATGGTGTATATCTGAAATTGAAAACCATTTCAGGGGTTTGGCAGGGATCTGAAAGAGTTTGTTGGGTTGCTGGATGCTGGAAATGCTCGACGAGTGGAGACAGAAAGATTTCACAGAGCAGCTACTCTTATCCAAGCAGTCTTTAAAAGTTGGAGAACAAGAAAAACTTTACAAAGAGCCAATGATGGCATAACCAAGTTACAGCGATCATTTAGGTATAACTTATGCAGAAATTTATTTGTTGAATTATATTATAGAGATTTATTAGAAGTATTATGAATTTAAAATAGGTTTTGAATGGTTATTAGAGTCAATATATTAAAAATACGTTAACTAATATTTTGGTACCAGCTGTTAGCGTAAGGCCACACGACGCGTTTTACACACGCGTGACGTGCAAGAAAGCCCGTTTAGCCCAAAAATGGGACGTCGTGTGCGAGATTTTCATGCGTCTAACATGCTGAGCAAGAAGTGTGGGAAGCTCATGCGTGTTTGTTTTAATTGGCTTATTATCATTTATCGAGCACACTTTTTTATTTTAATTCAAATGTTAGCTTTTAGCGAACTGAATTTAAACAGTTTTATATAGTTTACTTTTCCGCTTTTATAATATCTAAAGTCACTTTGCCAATGACATAGTTTCAAAAACAAACGTCTGTAGGCGAGCAGTAAAGTTTAACGCTAACATCATTAGCTAATAAATTTCCTCACTCCTAACATACGCATTGTGTGTGGTATGTCTAAACGGGTTTTCTCGCACATCACTCGCGTGTCAAACGCTTCGTGTGACTCTACGCTTACTGTTTTGAATTGTGCTAAGAACATGTTAAATTGTGTTTAACAATTTATTGACCCCATTTGATGTACTTTTTCTTTGCAAAATGCCAATATATATATATTTAAATCCAATACATAATAACCTTCGAAGTTTTAATTGGTTCAATAACTTTTTACTTTTAGAATTAAACGAACAGTTCAGAAGAAAGTTCAAGATGAGCAAAGAATGCAGATAGAACTTCAACATCAACTGGTAGTTGCTAGAAAAAAAGCAATGAGGGCAACTAGAGAGAAAACCATGCAGATTCTTGGCATGCTGCCAGCGTCAGCTGTTCCTAAACACATGGAGAATATTAGACAGAGCTCTGCTCTTACCATACAGTCGGCATGGAGGGGGTTTTTGGTCCGCAAAGAGTTTGAAGAATGTAAATCTGAGAAAGTGAAAAATCGGTCAGCGATAATTCTACAAAGAGCTGTATGTAATGTTGTCTATTACATATTCTCAGTAAAAAGTCAATTTAAATAGAGGGCAAAAATATATCGTATTTCTTAATATTTTGAGTGTTTTATGGCCCACATGTTCAACGTAGCCATTGATGACATGATTTTATTAAAGAGAATAAATAATTTAGTACTCAGAAAAATAGGCACAATTATACTCAAATTTGGATTTCCAATTATTATCAATAATAATTTTAAAAAAATTATGACTATATTAGGCTCTATCTATGTAGCTTGAGCTTCAATAATTTACAAACAGTTTACGATTATTGTGAAATGTATGCTCTTGTTATATATTAGTAGTTTTGTAGGTTTAAAAATGTACATCATATAATAGTTTAGATGATTTGTTTAGGCATAAGCTTAATATTTAGCACACAGTACATCATTGTTAATTGTTTGATGGTTCTTGATTTAAATATTTGTCAACTAAAACATGTAGCCCTTAGTGCTCGCATTTTTTTTTCAAAACCCAAAATTTGTGAGTTTAAATTAATAAATTCTACATATTTCATCAGGTTCGAAAATTTTTGGCTCGACGAGCTAAAGTTCGAAACGACCCACCAATATGGCAAAAAGTTGAGGGTTTAACTGATGAGCGTCGTGTGTACTTGCAAAAAGTTATCCTGAATAGGAGAGAAGCTAACCCAGTAAGTTGTTTACTATTACATTACCCTTTATACATTTCCTTTAACAAATTTCCACTGAGTGCCAAGAGTTACTGCAATCACTGGAGCAATGATTTATAGCCGAAGGAGAGAAGCAGAGAGGGGCAGGAAGAGCTACACAGTCGCTGTCAGGATATGTTGAAAAGACATGTGCTCACCAATAGAGTGGATAGGAGCAGACAACTTCACCGAGAGGCTCTCTTAGCTCAATTAGAAACTGACTCCAGCTTGTTGCTCAGTAAGTAGTTTTCAATCATTTACAATTTGGGAAATTTTTTATTAAAAACTGATTTCGGCTGCATTGACGTTTTTAAAAATCATTTCCTTGTTATATGCATTTTAACTTGATGTTAATTTCATTTAATTATACTAATTTTTACATAAGAAGTCCTGCTCAGTGGAACACAGTTTAAACTATTATTCATTTCAGAATATTTTATCAGGTAATTTATAATAATGACAAATTTGTTAGCTATCTGCATAAGTTATATGAACACTAAAGAATTAATATACACAACTTAGTTCTTAGCTACTTGCAGAGAGCTGTTAGCACAGTATGAATCTAGTTGTTAGTCAGACTTTTAGCTAATTTCAATGTAATATACAGGGATCAAAAATCTTTTTATTGTGAAAATCAATAATATCATCATATAGCAACTTTGATAAACTGCACACTTGCAAGTTATTCCTTACAGCGGTGTAGTTTTTTTTAAGCATTACCTAGCAGGTATGAATTTTTACTTTGGTTATTTCCCTTCGCTATTTTCTGTCTGCTGCAATAAATTATTGAATTTTCATTTAGTCAATTCTAGTGCTATTGTTTTGCATGTTAGCATTGAACTATTTTTGGCTCAGCTGCATGCGTAGGAGTAGATATTTTTTGCATCTCTTTTATTACGATCAGAACAATACCTGGATGGTGTTCGTAGCTCTAGAAATTTGCACAAAGGAGATGTTCTAATAAATACTATTATTATATTCTGGGAGGACAGTCGGAGAGTTAAATATATCAAATAATTATGCCATATAATAACTATTTATAGTCTAATGCTTTACATATCATATTTTATTTTGAAAACAAGTGCATGTTCTGTATCTGAATGCATCAATGACTTAGTTTTGCAATACTCTAAAGTCTGGTGACATTTTCACTGCAGTCTTAGCTGTGCATTTATCTAGTCAATTGTATTAAGATAGACATCGAGGGATTTCTATTTTCAACATCATGCTGTGTTCCTGTGTCAGCATCAACTAGTGCTGCTGCACTTTTTATTATTTAGTAAGATTTGGCTACTAAAGTCGTACAAACTTATCAAAATACAGTCAATACCAAACGCTATGATACATCGAAGATCATTTTAGGCTAATAATCAAGTTGGAGGTGAGATTTACTGTGGCCCATATTTTTCCTGTAGGCTTTCAAACAGATTTACATTTAAGAACTTGGTTTTTCTATTTAGATGCTCCAAAGCTGAGTGAACTGAAACTGGAGCAAGTTGACAGTTTCGTATGTAGATCTGTGCCAGTAGCGACTAAAGCTAGGGAAAACCATAACAATGAGTTAAGACTGCTGAAGCAGCCTTGGTGGAGGAAGCTCAGTGATGAGTACCAGGACTCTGTGTATGAAGACACTCAGATTTTATAAACATCTCTTGGCACGTTATGTCATAAGTCTTTTAGCGAAATTCCATGATTATAATTAGATTTTTTATCTTCAATACTTTCAGGAGCGTTGAACTGGTGGTGACATGTAAATTATATGCATTAGCTTCATCGCTTTCTTTGGAGGAAAAAATCAATTGATTTTGTAAGCATTTTATATTTAGCTTAACTTTAATAACAAGTAGAACTCTTCAAGTGGCTAGTTATTTACACATAATTACTGTGTAATACAGGATAGGGGTTATTAACATTAACAATTAATTATTCAATTACCCATTCTCAAGGATAGAGTATAGAGTAGTGTTTGATTGGCTCCTGTGTTTACTATTTTGTTATTGACAATAATTGGTGTAAGAAGTATGAAGCATTGTTAATTTTTTATGCGGGTTTTGCTTGCATGCTTATATTCTTGGTGCTATTAAAATAATAATTAGTTCAAGTCATTCATGCACTCAAATGGAATCATTTGTTGCAAGTTGTTTCAGTTTGAATTATTCATCATTTTATTACAGTTTTCTATAAAATGTTTTCTACAAATAGAACAAAATATCAACACATTTAGGCTAATATTAGCACAAGTAAGTTGTGACAAGTGTTGCATTATTCTTAGCGCTCTATGTGTAAAATCGTTCTATGTTTGGCCGAGAGAGTTTTTAGTGCAGAAATTGGATTGAATGCAACTTCTATAAATTCTTAACAGGCTACTTTTGTAAATTTCAAATGAGCTACTTTTTTGCTTTATGGTATGTTGCTAACACCCTCCGGTTTAAGTTTAAAAAAGTTTTTCTTTTCACTCAAGTCAAATGTTTAAAAACTTTTGTTTCGAAAAAGCTATTATGTAAGAGTATAGATACGTGTGTGAATTGGTCATTGAAACTCACAAGAATATTATGTTTAGCTTTGGTGTGTTTATTAATATGAACTACAATGAACAAAATGTAGAGATGCTGATTTTTGCATTACAAATGTTAGTGTTTTTTCACAAAATATAAAGTAATAATATAATGTACCAGGCTGCTATATTACCTAGATTTAGTCATCATTAACAAGGGTGCTGAAAAATAACTTATTGTCAGCAAACTTTCAAAAACCAACTTTAAATGTGAAAATTTAATGAATGTTTATAGTGATTTGAGGTGCACTGATTTCGCTGATTTCATTATTAGCATCAGTCATAGCATATGGTGCTAGAGGTTCAATCTCTGATCCTGTGTCTTCATCTTGGAAATACTTTGTGGTGAACTCCTTCTTTGCTGACAAGTTTTCGTTTTGGCATATTTGGCTACTGTTAGTGGAAACAATGTTGTTGTTGGTCAAATTAGTCGGTTCTTCTCTATCTCCTTCTTCTAGTATGTTAAATGTAGCTTGAACAGGTTGACATTCTATAGCACTTTTGTCTGAGGTTTTCAACTTCCGTGAAGAAGTTTTTACATGTGGATTGGTTTTTTCATATAAATTAGACTCCATTAATAGCAGTTCTTGTATGTTGCTATGTGATGGCATTGTAATACTAACAGGTCTTTTGGTATTCTGCATTCCTTTCTCACATTGTTTAGTGCAAAAGGAAATGAGTCGGCATGTATATCGGCAAATGCAAAAGATGGTAAATAACCCTACCAAACCAATTCCAGTCACAGGGAGTACAATGACCCAAACATTGACAGAATCACTAGCAACTGCATCTGCAAAATACGAAAAAATATTTGAAATGATTTAATAACCAATTCTATGTAAGTAATTCTTCATTTTTCTTTACAGGGTAAAACTACTAATCAACTTTCCATTTTGCATATCAAGTCAAACTTGGCTGCTTTCAAATTCACCACCAGCAGAGTAGGGCTACAAAAGCACCTGTATCTCAAGCAACTCAATAATACACTTTATTAAATTTGTGGAAGAGTTTCCATAAAACATTTTACACCCTTCAATATATCATTAAATATAATTGTTTTAGCAACAAGGATGTAATCATACTTACACTTTGGTAAGAAAAGTATAGCTATCATAAAGTGAAGATTAGCCCGCACTGAAACTTTTTGCCCAAACATATTAGATCAAAGAATACAGCTCGTCAAATGCTGCTAATTGCATTAAGCTACTCCATGTACTCACTGCAACAGCAAATGGTAAAGTGAATTATTGCATATTATGCTGCTTGCATCAGTGATTGCAATTGTGATTGTCAAAGGATATAGAATATCATAAACGTAATCAATTTTCCAACACTATTTAATATCTATATTCTACAGAGGTGTTGTATGTAGTTATTCTTGTATTGATTATTAAAGGGTGTCTTTACACAGTGTCACAATATAATATAAAAGTAGACAATAAAAACATATTCAATATCATCTACAAATAAGACAGGCTGAGAGTGGTTTGTTGATGACAACAAGGTTAATACACACTAATCATACATAAACCATCTCATAATGGTTATGGTATTAAAGCTGTAGATTAAATAAACAAAGTACAAATATGATTTCGAACTATAAAATTAAAGACCACTATTGAAAAAGTAGACTGTCTTTGCTATAGTTAAAAAGTAGCACTTCAGGTGACCTAAGAAAAACTAGTATAAATAATTTAGGTAATATAGGCGAAAGTTTTGAAAGCAGATAAGTTTACTTTTAGATATAAATAAAGAATAACACTAAAGCCTCAAGAATATGTAATTACAAATTATTGAAAAACTTATAAAATTACAAAAAGGAACTTAGACTCTCCTTCTCAGCTGTAGATATTCAGGGATAACGGTGACTCATTTAGCATAGATGGCACACAGGTTGGTGTCTAGAACTATTCCTACAACATACAGCAACATGCTATAACAAGTAGGCTATATTATTGCAGCAATTAACCGTTTTGTTTATAACATGCAAGAAACCATTACAAGCTATTATTATGGATAAACCTTTAAATTTTTTCTGCAGATTGTTTGAGAAGAAAGACAAATCTTATGATCATAGGTATTAACACCTTGCGCCATTTTAAGCATTTAGAAATTTTGAATGCCATACAGTGTAAACACAAAAATGAAACAACTCCAATATTATTGATAAAATTCCATTCTATTAGAGCTATATGTCACAAAATCTTACATAATTGACTTGAATTATGCATCATACTTACAGTAATTCAAGAATATGCAAATACAGGTATTTTAGAAACGAGTAAATAAATAAAATTATATTTTTTTACATTTAGATGCTGCTTCAGCATTTTAATACTTGCAAGAGCTCCAATTGCTGCTATGTAAAACCAAAGATCAGTTTTGAAATATTGAGT
Organism: Bugula neritina; assembly: GCA_964035545.1. Lineage (NCBI taxonomy): Eukaryota > Metazoa > Bryozoa > Gymnolaemata > Cheilostomatida > Bugulidae > Bugula > Bugula neritina. The sequence continues at coordinate 26,079,704 of OZ037765.1, forward strand.
TATTTCTTGCTCCAATGTTGAAAGGATAACTCCTGATGACAACTTTGTAGACTATAGATATCTCCTAATATTTGAAAGAGCTAAGTGTTAAGGTAACAATCTAACAATGTCTATACAAGGTAATTAAATAATCTTAAACAACAGATAAAAATGCTGCCACACTTTCAATTTGTTAATTATTAAGAGCAGTGCATATACAAAATACTATTATTCATTATAGAGTTGTCATACCTATGGCCATGTCTATAAATCAGTATTGGTGTCTATTTAAAACTGGTGTTGGGTACAGTTTTACTTCATCTCCATTCTGAGAAATAAAGAAAAATATAAATCTGCTGAAAAACAATTTGTTCAAACATCATCTATGCAATCTACAGACACCAGGTATACTGTACAGTTGGTCTTCAGCAGTGGTTTTGTAACCACACCTGTTGATGATGCATTTCTTCTATAGCTGCTTTTGTGACTAGTTGTTTGGTTGGAGCTTTTCCGCCAATTGATTTGCAGGCTGTTTGAGTCATAATTAATTAAGATTACTAAAAATACAATATAAATTAAATTGCATATTAGAAATAACAATAAGAACAGCAATACATATAGCTACCCTGGAAATTAATAATGTTTGAATCTAGCCATTAGATTACTTTATGAATTTGTGACATTCCAGCACAATTATAATCAATGATGGAACACATTTTCCTAAAACTAAGCGTATGAGGCTAACAAAGACAGAGCCATTGCCAATTCTTTCCAATAAAGTTTCACCAATTTCCTATGTGCCAATCTTGGTTTGACTGCAGCTGGTGGAGACATGGAAAAAGGTTGAAGATCGAACTTAGCAAGTCTGAACCAGCCTATCAGCTCAAATCCAGTTTGATTGTGGGTAAAGCAATCCTGGAAAAATGCCAGAGCAACTCGCATATTAACGAAGTAGAAAAGTTGGCTGCCTGAAAAAACCTTACACCATCCTGCTAGCTAAGAAAACAGTACTTTACTCCTCTCTTAGAATTAGTTTTAAAGTTAAAATATGCTAACATTAAAATGGTCACCAGGCCCCCTAATGACTGATGATTAATAATAATAACATATACCATAATAGCAATATCGCACTTGTCTGTCAACAGTAAAAATATAACTTGAAAGATAAAACACTAAATTAAGTTGTAGCTTGTACCTAAAAAAAGCTATTCCACATTTCACTATTAATTTATATTTTATACTTGGAGTTGTTTTACTATTTCAATTTCGTTAGGTCCCAAGCGTCATAGCCCATAGCAAAACAATCACGAAAAGGGGTTTAGTATCTTTCCAAGGAAGTTAACTCCATGTTTATTACAACCGTTTCGCTTATACCTTCATGCAATTACTCCCTGGAACTCGGTCTTCGCCGACAAACTGCTTTAGAAAATCTCTGCAAGCAGGCTGGTATAGCACCCAAGTGACGATAATCGTCAATTTGAATTCTTAGAACTTGGCCTGAGCGGAAGCTATCTATTAACCTTGCAGTGGTTTTATTAGTAAGTCAAACCGTTACAACTAGTAGTGAACTAGTAGAACTGCTACTAGCTCTGCCAATTTCAATTTGCAATGCAACTTGGCGTATAACACTAACTCTAGTGAAGCTTTGTTAATGTTAATTAAATCTTAGAATTAGTCTTATTCTATCCTTATACTTCTAGCCAATCACAATCACAATGGATTAGAATAAATAAAAATAATTATAATTATTAATAATATTTTGAATTTGATATTCCATTCACTTGACTCAGTTAGACTTAGTGAGTTACTGTTAGTGTTACTACTTACTCTTACTGGTAGTGTTACATTGTGATACTGATAGTGATTATCATTTATTTTTAATTTTATACTAAATTTAATATTCCGTTTGGCATTTCAATACTGATATTGATAGTGATACTGTTACTCTTACTCTTAGTTTTTCAGACTTCAGTTAAATGTTAATCATACTCATGTCTCATAGTCATAGTCACAGTGACAGTCATAGTCATAGTGATTGTGTAAGTGTTACAGTTACACTTGCGGTTAGTGTTACTCATCAGTTTTAAATTAAAATAGCATAAGATTAAGACTCTGTCTAAAGCTTCGCAGTGACCCTCACACTGAATCTGATGTTTAATGTAACTCACTACCTCCAAGTACTGTCAGTAACAGTAACTGTGTTATACATATATGCCTATGAATGTTAAGTCTTAAGATCTAAATGAAAATTTGACCATGTGTTTCAGTTTATCTTTATCATTATGACTTTCTCACTAAGATTCACTGTTAGTTCTAGACAATTTCAGTTTATATTTTAATCTTTGTTTTATTTATTTAAACTTCAAATTAAAATAAAAATAAAAATTGACAAGCTTAAAGTTAAACTTAAATTAAAGTCAAGGTAGAAATTAAAAACTAAGGAGTGTAATCATGGTGACTCACTATGACTGTGAGACTGCGTAAAACTAAGTGTAAATGAGCAACTGCAAGGGACACTGATAAGTTGAAGTTAGCATAGCCATAAATCATAATCAATATGAATATCTTAATGATAGTTAAAATAAAAACAAGTCATGAATATGATCATAGCAAACAAGCATGAACATCAACATAGTGATAGTCATTATGGTTACCAACAGTATTATCAGTTATCACTTATCAGGCTAATAATGTGTTGGGGTTAGAGCATCAGCCTTGTAAATGTGAGGTCAATAGATTGAGTGCAAGCACCAGTCGGAATATTAGGAAAAGCATTCAGCCATAGTTGCTTTTGTGCCACATCAGAAAAACTCCTTAGCCAGCTTTAAAAAACCCCTTTTCGTTAGAGGTTCTCACAAGGATAGTGACACTGACTGTAAGCTTAGGTATGCCTGAGTAATAGGTCAATTTCTGATATTGAAAGATTTAAATTATGATTATTTATAGGTTTGGATAACTTATTAACTTATAGAGATAATCTTCAAACTGGTAGAATTATAACAAGTTGAAGTTATTATCATATGCCCATATAGTGTATACTCCATCACAATGGCAGAATTTAAGTCTAGGGAGACTCACTTTTTGGCTTTCATAGCCTTGTTACAATCGAAGTTTCATCTCTCTGCAAGTCTTAAATTGTTACAAACATATTTTATACAAAAAATTAAATATTTTCGAAAGTTTTTTTAGCACTTATGCATACCATTAAATGCTATTTATCAAGTTATGACAATGAATTTTGTTCTTTTGAATTGAAATATTGACTTTTCTGTTTAGACCTTTAAAAAATTGAAAAAATAAAACTGGTTATGTTTTTTGTTTAAATATTGAAGTTTAATATTTACTTTAGCTGTTATGTATTGATGTATGTTAGCTTTTGTTTTCAAGCTAGCATTTTGATAATCCCAAGTTTGACGGTTGAACCAAGCAAGCTTAGTGTCATATTTTCACTAATTTCAATATTTAGAATTATTGTTTGAATGATACTTGACTTTTTTTTAATATTTATCACTTTTGATAACCTGTATTAAAACCTAATTTGAATTAAAAGCATTAAAATATTTCTGTAATAATACTCCCGTATGAGTGGTTTGTATGTTATCTGCAATTTAGATTTGTATGTCATCTGCAATTTCGATTAAATCATTACAATATGAATGTACAATTGGATGTAGCCTCACTTACTCCTCCTAAAATCATGTTTCTGTAGTGAATATGTTGCTTTGTCCAACTGTGGTAAAATTGAGTTGTATTGCATCAGAACCAAGACCTCTCTGCTTGCATGTTTTGTTAAAATACTATCGTCTTAAAATAATTTTATTATTTTGTGATGATGTAATTATAAAACAGTTTGTATTGTCATTAAATATAGTTATAATCTGTTGCTTAAATGAAAGGTAGAAAATAGAAATACTGCAAATGAAACGTTATCAGTAAAAAATGGATGTTTTTGTAATAAGATAAATGTCTAATTGCATATAATTTGTTTTTTTTGCTGGTTAAATTGTTAATGTGTCTTTGCTATTAGTGCTATTAGGATATGTTTGATGATGACAATGTTTGCCAACAAAAAGTCAAATTATGGCTGCAACTCAATTCTTTTTATCTCAATAACTTTAAACATACTAATTGCTGTACTATAGTATTTATTCTATGCTAATAGTTGTAGTGACTATTATTTTTCCAGTTTATTGTTTATATTTTACATTCAATCTATTTTGTAGATGTTTGATGGTCATATTTTGATAATTGCTACTACATCCCATTTTATGGTATTTTCAATCATTGGCAGATGGCCATGAACATGTGGAGCTCTTAACAAGTTTTATATGTTCTATATTGGCAAGTTTTAATTATTTAGTTTTCTGATCAATTTTTTTATCTTACAACTGTGTATCACCTTTTTTTAAAAATTATTACACATTTTACAGAAACTAAATTGAGTGTGTTAGTGTTTAATTTCTAGAATCAAAATTTGTGATATCTATCATATTTTCAATATAAAAATCTAATGATATATTTGTTAACTTTTGAAATTTGATAGACACATAAGTATTTAGGTCTGCTCCTCCCCATTTTATATATATAATTCTAGTTATGCTAGTCACTCCAGTATCTAATTTATTCAATCTCTAATGAAGCTGCAAAATGAAATATTGTAGCCTCATTTTGAAGCTGTTGACCTCATGTATGTTGTCTGTTTAATTTATCAAAAAGTTACAGATTATGTCAATTATTCTTTTAACAATTGTCTATTCTGTTTACAATTGTTTTTGGTGTTGCAGAGTCCCAAGTGAAATTATGTCTCTTCAGCCAAAGCAAGTCAACTTTACTGAATACTGGAGAGAGATCTCGAATACATTAAGTTGCATAATTACTTGTGGAAAAGTTGACCGGAGAATCTGGAGTGATCGTTTCTCGTATCTTTTGCTTAGCTTTTGTTCTTTGATATTATTGATCTAAATTAGATCTTTTTATATTACAATGTGATATTCACACATGAGTCTTACTGGTGTACTCTAAGAAATAAAAGTAACAAGCATTGCAATTAAATTTTCATATTTGTAATTTAACTCAATTATATTATACTTGTTTAGGATATGGTCTTTTTTGTCTATTATATTTCCTGAAATGAATTTTCGCAGAGATGTTTATGAATTGTGTGTAGCAAGTCCCGAACCTCTTCACATTGAACTGTACGATGGAATTCGCTCTTTTCTAGAAAATCATGTTACTGTTATCATTGAGGTATGCTAAAATCGCTATTCACATTCTTTGATTTTTGAAAATAAACAACTTGCCTTCTAGCTTAACTTGAAATAGGCTGAAAAGCCTTTGTTCCAAACAAAAAAGGACTATGATTAAGAATTTCTCAACATTTCTCCAACTTCGGTCTTCAGAATCAGCTAGGACAAAAAATGATCTTAAAAAGAAATATATAGTTCCATATGAAGCATATTTTATTATATCCTGTTAACTTTTTAATTGCATAGTTTTTTCTGGAAATTATTAAACCACGCAACTGAAGATTATATGAACCACCTATTCATCATTGTATACAGAATGCATATTTTTAAATTCTTCCGACATTTTAGAAAATGATCGTTCTTACAAAACTTTCAAGAACTTTAAATTTTGAAATTTGCATTCAAACCTATAATTTGCCATCTTCTTTGTAATATTTTACTCTAAAATGTTGATTAGTAAGCTTTTGTAAGATGTTCATGTTATTCAGTATAGGTGTATTGAATCAGGAAACCAAATATTTGTGTCTTCTACTTGTGGGTCTTCTCCAATATTTGTTAAAGCAGTTTATTTGAGCCGGCATTTAGAAAATATTTTAATTTTTGCAGGATATCAAACAGTCCGGAGATGAGAATTTAATATCTGCATATCATAAGCACTGGGAGCGATATAGTAAAGGTTCTCAATACATCAACTCCTTGTGTAGTTATTTGAACCAGCAGTTCATCAAAAAACATAAGAGGACAAATGCCGAGTATTCTTATGGGGATATCAGCCTCCTCGAACCTCATCCAAATTATTTGGAGATTGGTGAGGTATGACTATATTGTTTAGAATAAAATAAGACTGAATTGTTCATAAACTATTGTACTAGCTACAGAAGTTTTCTTTACTTCAAATAGGATTGACAAACTTACTGTTTTGTTATTTTGTTCAGCTTGCATATGATGTCTGGAAAAAGCTACTGATAACACCTTTACAGAAAGGACTTGTCGAAGCAGTGTTAGACGAAATTCACAGGTGAATCGTTGAATGTATCTTCATGTGCAAGTCACGATTGTAGCAATTACTATTGAAAATAACCAATGTGTATGTTGTAATCACTATTCTTTCAACTATTAACTGAAGATTATACTTGGTGGCAACTCCTACTAAATTGTCAACTACTCCATTTTCACTTTTGAGTTTTACTACTTAAAAAAAGTAAATTTTACAGTAAATACGCAAGCTAACCAGAATTTTTCAAGCAATGCTATCATATATATTATTGCGCTATTTGCATTGCAATTTTGTTTTATTGTTAATAGAACTAAAAATGAAAATGGTAATATTTTAACCAACAAATTTGAACTTCTGTGACAGGGATCGGATTCACACTGGTTCGTTGAACCACAGTGTCGTACACAGTGTAATCAACTCTCTGGTGAGTGTTGATGAGCAAAGCAGACCCAATTCTCAACTAGTGCTTTACAAATCTGTGTTTGAAAGTAGTTTTCTCAGAACGACTGGCGAGTACTACAAACAAAAAGCTAATGACTATATTAGTAAACTAACATGTTGTGAATATTTAGAAAAGGTGAGTATTGATATCTCAGCTCATGCTTGAATATATTACATAATATATCACTTCGTACAAGACTCTACACAACAATTATTTTATTGAATAAAATTTTGGAGGCATACGTTTTTAATGGCTTGCAATATAGGTAAACACATGCAGTTTTTGCAACTGCATTTAGTCTATTTACTTTCCTACTTCTATACAGTCTATTCAACTGCTAAATGAAGAAGATCTTCGAAGTAGAAAGTTTTTACATCCAAGTTCTTACCAAGAAGTGAAAGCTGAAATGGAGAAAAGAATTTCGTCGGATCATGTGGAAATGTTGCATGCAGAGTGTGCTGAGCTCATTGAGAAAGAAAGTTTCAAAGGTTAGAGTTGGTCTGTGTAATGCTATATATGTAACCTTTGGCTTCCTTCCCAGTGTTTAATATATTCTATACTTTGTCTTTATTAGACCTGAAAAATATGTACACACTGCTCATGCCGATTAAAGCAACGTACCCACTCTGTCATTGCCTGGAAAACCATATAAAGAAGATAGGATTAGAGATGGTTGAGTCTTTCACTCAAGAAAACGTAAGTGAAATATAGACTGGAATCTTTATTTAGATACACTGTGGCGAATCATTATTTATGTTTCACTGTGTGAAGTCGAGACAATTTATTTTAAATATAGGCTAAAAGCCTACTTCCACTCTGAAGTTTTGAGTGCATTCTAAGCAGTTATGAGCCTAAAAGTTGGGTTGTGAGATTTCTTAGTAATTTTTTTTGGATAGCGTTTTATGATGCATTTATAAGGGCACTGACCTGCTCTTTTTTCTGTTACATAACATGACCATCAGTTGTTTCAGTCATTAACACTAGAATGTAAGAGAATACACCTTTTCTTTGTTAGTGTCTCCTGTATCATTACTCTGATGTGCTGAATTAAGTAAGCATTCATTGCAGATTTCCAATGTCACTGGCTGATAAGGAGTGGTACATGTATATTATTTATACTTGTCTTATTTATAGATTCACCAGCAGTTTGTGGAGGCCATGCTTCAGCTACATAAGAAATATTCTACTATGGTCAAAGAGACATTCTCTAATGATCAACATTTTATAGCAGTCCTGGACAAAGCCTGTGCAGCTGTTATCAATCATAAAAGTCCTAATCAAAGATTTTGCAAATCTCCTGAGCTGGTAGGTTAAAAAGTTGAAATATTTTTTTATATTTACTGAAAGATGATGCAGGCACCAATTTTTCTGGTCTATATTTATATTATACGAGTTTGCTAGTAATTCCCTGTTTTGATGCAATGTTTTTATGTTAGTTGGTGAAATACTCTGATAGTCTATTGAGAAAAAGCACCAAAGCTCTTTCTGAGACAGACATTGACGAGAAACTTAATGCTAGCATCACGGTGTTTAAATATCTGGCCGACAAGGATATTTACCAAGGGGTCAGTACCAGTTATGTTTATGTAGTTTCAAGGCCGTTGCAGTTATACTATTCTGATCAAACATACTTTTATAGCAAATTGTACTTGTTTAGGTTTTATATACATGCATATATTACGCACAAAACATGTCAATTATAAACAATTTTTCTCTGTCATGGTGTCATTTACCTGGAAAAATTTCAACTTGTTGCTGGTGAAAAATGCTTTACATTCATGTATGCATGCACTCAGACACCACCTTCTCATTCAGAAGTGTGGTATTGTTTGTTAACTATCACGTAAATCCTCTATGGATGATTATTGAACAACTAGAATGAGTTTAACTTTGAACTATTTTCCAGTTAATGTAAACCATTTTGTAGTTTTCACTTTTACATCAAAATATTATTTAGGTTTACCAGAGAATGCTCTGTAAACGTCTGATATACAAATCCTCAGCTTCTATGGATGCTGAAGAAGCAATGATCAACAGGCTGAAGGTGTGTGCTCACTCTCTCCTATTACCTTTGACAGTACTTCTTGTTTTCTAGTACCAGTTTATATGCAGTTTATAACTTTATACTGATTCTGTTTCCAATTTTATGAAAAGCCTTAGAAATTTAGGCAAATCAGTATGCCTGGAGTAAATAAACAGAATGTGTTTAGCTGGCTGCTTTAGAGATTCATTATGTAATACGTGATTAACATGCTATAATATATTCTATAATCCACTGCTATATAATGCAAGGGACTTATGCTATGTAACTATGCAGTATTTAATTCTATAATGTCACATGCTTGCTTTGTTAGTGGATAGGAAACGCAACTCCGAACAGTCCTTCCTAAGTTCACAGTTACTACAAAAACACAAATTGTTGCTAAACAGAGTCTCTTTAGAGTTGTGTTGTTTACTAGTGAGCAGCACAAAAGTAAAATATAAAAATTTTATGTATTCTTGTTTCAGCAAACATGTGGATATGAGTTCACGAATAAGCTGCACCGTATGTTCACGGATATAAATATTAGTGCTGATTTGACCAACAAATTCGTAGATTATTGCAAAGACAAAACCCCCTTAGACCACAGCTTCTCTATACTAGTTCTTCAGGTGAGTTTGTCTCTTTAAGCTCATCGAGTGATAAAATCTATTATTTTACAAATATCTGCTGAGAGGCTAGATGTGTTACTATATCATCTATGGCAATGTAGATTTCTTCCATGTTTTTTGTTTATAATGTGAAATAGTTGGTTTTATATCGATATTGTTATTATTTTCAACTTTGTGAAAATCATTCTGATGTAATATTTTTATTTGGCTATTTTAAACTGAGTCTCATCAGATGTATAACATTTTAGGCTGGTGCGTGGCCAATATCTTCACAAAAAATCCCTCGATTTCAATTACCCTCTGAACTGGAAGGTAGTGTGCAAGCTGTAAGTATTCTTTCAATGTTTGAGAAATATTTTGAAAGATATTACTCACTTTAAACAAACGATTAATTTTGTAATAGGATTATGCTTTTTGGCAGATTTTGCAATGCAATTTATTCTGCACACAGATTACCAGTTGTCATAGTCATAGTTATGTTCATTTTTTATAGTTTGAAAAATTTTATGAGACAAGGTTTAATGGGAGGAAGTTGTCTTGGGTCCATGGCTACTCTACAGGTATGCTAATAAATTCTCACGGTAATTTATAGATCATTGTACAGTCAGTTGCAAGTAACATAGAAACTTAGCTTTATAATCATTCTTTTTACAGGGGAGTTAAAATTGTCTTATCTTGGCAAACCATATTACGTCACCTTAGGATTATTTCAAATGGCAATATTATTGCAATTCAATGAAGGAGATAGGTTTTCATCCTCCGAGCTAAAAGATCGCACAAAGCTAGAGGACAAGGAGTGGAATCGTCATATCACGCCATTGTTAGACAGCAAAATGCTTGTTGTAGTATGTCTTATATTCAATCCCTCAAGTCTTTTAATTTGTAACTATATAAATTGGACTGAAGATTTTGTTGCTTTTGTTTTGTAATCATATGTATTGTTATAGTTTGGCCAGTCAATCTAAGATCACATTTTATCTGTATTCAGGTTAATGACTCTTATTCATTGAACATGTCTTACTCCAACAAAAGGACTAAGTTCAAGATTATGTCAGTTGCAATGAAAGAGGCCCCTCAGGAGACTGAGAGAATTAGAACAAATACTGATGAGGACAGGAAGTGGCAAATTCAAGCAGCCATTGTTAGAATTATGAAAGCACGAAAGCAATTGCGTCACAATCTGTTGATTGAAGAGGTAACTGATAGGTGGATGTATTATGTTTATAACAGCCCCAAGGTTGCTTTCTCTTACGCAAATGATTATCTTGGAAAGAGGACTTGAGTAATTTGCTTAATTCAGCTTCATTGCTTGCTGGATATTTTGAGCATTGTGCTACTGTGTAAAAATGTCGATGTAAATACTTTTGTTAACCAACAAGACATCTTAAGAGGGTGAAGTTTAGTTGTTTTAGTCTCATATGATGTCAGGGTTATCAACATATGTGTAGAAATATAATTAAACATAAGAAATAGCATATTAGCAAACTTGGGAAAGTTTCAATAGACAATTCACGTGAGCTGCAATTAGATGATGCAAAGCAATTATTTAGGAATGTAACTTTATCAACCAAAAATGTTAATATTTTGTATTATAAACTTTGTTAGAGTTGAGATTTTAGTCATGCTTGCTAAGATGATGGTTGCTGAAATTCAAATTATGTTTTAATTATATTGCATTTAATTTGTATAGATTGAACGGATTTATGAAAATTTTCTCTTATCAACAATTAGTCGTTTCATTTATTATAAACTGTTTTTTAGGTTATTAAGCAGTTGAATGGCCGATTTAACCCGAGCGTTAGTGCCATCAAAAAATCTATCGAGTCTCTTATAGAAAAACAGTACATGGAAAGAACACAAAATAGCAAGGATGAATATTGCTACATTGCATAACATTTAAATGATCAGTTTAGTAAAAAATAAATGTATGCTCTTTTACCTATCATTTTAAACTATTTAGTTTCAACACTATAAATATTGCCAATACTTTTACATGACTATACCATGAATTAATTTTAAATAAATGTTCTATGTTATTTAGCATTATGTTAAATTTTCTTATCCCAATTTTATGCGAAACAATACTTTTATAGATCTTCACAATAAATCTAGTCGATTTTATGTTTGGACAAATGAAACATTCATTTTAAAATTTAACATTATGTTGATAATACCTTAATAAGTAAACAGATTTGGTGACCCACCAAATTTCTATACAGCTTCAGTTGGTTATTTCGTTAGGTCATTACTGATAGTTTACCTTTTATTACCAAAATAATGTGAATAAGTTGCGCACTATTTTAGAATGTTTAAAGGGCAACTTTTTTGCTATTGAATTTTAATACTGTAAAAAATTATTTCAAATGGTAAACTGCTATACAACCAGTGAATAATCTTTAATCTAACATGTTCATGCAGCTTAAAAGGATCTAGTTGTTCATCTCAGAGCTTCTGTAATATTATATGCATGTAAAAGTCTTAACTAGAAAGACCTGATTACATAAGGCCGTAATTTCTTAATAGATTATAGTTGTCCAGTCATGGTGATAGCAACTTTGACTGAAAACATAACCTTCTCTATCACTGGAATTAAATTATTTTTTCTCAAAGCATTGAAATATAGAAAACAGCCGACCATATCGGAAAAGGCCGAAAAACAGAAATTTGTATAATAATATTACTAGAGTTATTTTCTCTCTACGTAGCTGCATAAAGTAACAATTTTGCAACAGTCGTTTGGATTCCGGAAGTGCTGACCTAGATAGGCGCTGGAATATCCTTGAGTAATTGCAAACCATCAAATTGATTATTGGAATTGGAGGCTTAAAATGCCCACTTCTAGTGCTAATAATAGTTGCTAAGCCTTCAAGTAATGTAGTTTTGAGCATATATTTAAAAAAAATAAATTGATATATTTTAGTTTGCCGTGTTTCTAACTTGAACTTATAGGTGTGCTATCAAATTTATTATAATTATTAGGAAAATCGAAATGAATTTGAAATTTTGAATGTAAATTAATGATATTGATAGTGATTATAATCATAATGCATGTCGATATGAAATTTAATATAAATATCAAGTTCAATATAATTTAATATTATTATTACAATTTCAAATATTATTGTAATATAAATATAAAATATAGATATATGAATGTAAAATTAAAGTTAAAGCCTAAAGCCAAGCCCAAAGGATAAATTTAAGTAATAAATATAAATATGTTTTGAATTTTCATTTTGATTATAAATTAATAACAATATGTAATAAAAATGGAATATTGTAATAATTATAATTAATTATATTTACTAATAATAATCTTCATAGTCATTAGTCACAGAATGAGTATGAGTATCACTATCATAGTCATACATTTACAATTACATGCTAATGGTAGTACTCATAGTCATAGTTGTAGTTATTGTGATAATCAAATTCAATATAATAATAATCATAATGATAATGTGGTATGTTGGTTGCGAAAATTAGATAAATGTGTTCAAATATATACATACCAAACCTTGTTGGGGCTATAATGTAATAATGGGATCAAGTTACTTTATAAATGCAGTTAAAAGTATTTTTTCAAAAGTTGCAGAATTGTGTAACTAGAGTATAGTTTTCAGCCAAATTATCAAAAAATATTTAAAAGCCTGTGTGTTCAATAGAGAAAATCTACAACTACTTCAAAACAAAACCCACATTAAAAATTAAAGAATTTAAATTATTGAAACTACTTGAAACTACGATCCTTGTCAAATTTGCTGCTGATAGCATCTATCTATGAAAACCGATTTTTAATTTGGGATAAAATAATTTGCATGTATGAAATCTTACTGTAGGCTATTGTTTATCAGATTTTGTGCAATAAAGTATTTTTTAAGTTGTTTTTTGTTAGATGTTAAAATCAGTGTCACCAAAAGCCTTGCTGTAAACGACTTCTTAATAAAATCATAATCCCTTCTTTTTAAATTCATTGCCAATAAATCACTGGGTATAAGTGTGAAAAATTATCATGATGAGTATCATTTGCAATCATAGTACAATTGATAAACATAATATAATGTTAGAAGTTTTCGTAATTATTGTGAATATCAATTTTTTTTCAAAACACATTTCTGGGTTACAACCAGAGAAAAACGGCTCCATCTGAAAATTTAGTAGCCAATCTAACATAAAATACAAATTTAATTTTATGGCTTTCAAAAATATTGACAGTGCATATTTGACACCCTAGTTACAGAGTTGTCTTTTTTAAATTTTCAGTGCATTTTAATCATCCATCACAAAGTTTGAAATTTGCTAATTCTATTCATCAAAAAATATATGTACTTTTAAATATATTGCGCAATGTAGATGTCGAACAGTGACAATTCTTCTAGAGGTTGTTGTCAATGTTTTACTGAGACTTATATGCAATGAACTAGTTGGACACTTTTGCCATAGTGATAGAGTTTTAATTGTTATGCTAAATATATGCAGTGAACTTGACACTCTCTACTAAAATGAGCAATCTTCAATAGTTAGTACATTGTTATTTATTACTTAGTTAAAAATTGTTTTTAAATATATTTTTAAATTTGAATAAGGCAATTGTTTCAATTATACATACATTTTTATTATTTCATCTTTGTTAATCCTAAATTTGGTTGCCATGTTAATTTTAAAACTCAAAGTTACTCTCTATAGAACCTATCAGTTTTTGCAGCAGTAATAAGAAAAGTGTAGTTTAATGTAAATTTTCAACTTATAAGGATTATGCTTTCTTTCATGTTTAATCTAAGGGTTGTTCCAAGTGTTGAGCTAACATTCAACATATTTTGTAGTACTTGGAGCTTCATAAAAAATGAGTTCATCCTCTAACAGACACCGTGGAAAACCTAAGACAAAGTTTTCTAATACATCATCTGGTGAAGATGCTGCCTTGGACAGTATTGCACGAAGAGTATGCATTGCAGATTAGTGCTCATAATTTTTACTTACTGTCTACACAATACAATTATGCAGCATTTTAAAATAGTTGGCAGTTTATTCCAAGTTATGGATTTTTTTAACTAGGCTGAAGAATTATTACAAGAGAAACGTAAAGAGCGAGAACGGGCCAGAAGGATTAGGTTGAAAGAGCTAGAAAAGAAACAGCGAGAGGTAGTAGCAGCTGCATTCATTAAATACCCAAATTATAGTAGACCATCAACTGCAGATTGTTACACCTATCTAATTGCATTGATTGTAATTATAAATTAAGTGTAGTGTAATAATGTATTCATATATACACTAACTAGGGCAACTGACTAGTGCAGGGCTGTCGTAGCATTTTCTATGCAACTATGGATGCTATATAAGTAAATTGGGTTGTTACTGATTCTTTATCTATTTCAAAATCTATTAATGGTCTTGCAGAGTTTTATCATCTAGTATGCTTATTCAAAGCACAGAGATTTATGCTAATGTGTTTTGTACATTGTTGTATATTGTGTTGTGTTGTGTTTGTACTAGTGTTACATAAACCACGTTACAAGCAAGCTTATTTGTATACATGTATTTGATATCAGATTACAATTGGACTGTGATCAAGACCTTCTAAAACTTTATTTAATCAATAAAGTTTTTATCTCACTGTGACTATAGAACAGGTGATTTTAATGGAATTATCAAAATAAAAACAAGTTTTTGCCAGACCTTTATAAGCATTGGCATTTCATTTAAAGTCTTCAGTGCAACTGGAGCTGGAGATATTAACTATCATTTTTCAGAACTTCTATTTTACTATTTTGAGGAATTTGTAAGTCAATTATTTGTCTGTAATTTTAGCAACAAACCTCTTCATATTAATAGTCTGACAGATATGGCACCAAAATATGGGATATTTTTATCTGATTTTTTCCTATTTTTATTCCTAACGTTGGTTGATGGTAGCTAATTTCTACCCCGACACCAAATTGAATTGTCAAATAAATTTTTTATTTTTCATTAAAATTGGCTCTTTTAACAAAAAATTATTTATAACTTTTCATTTGTAGGATGATGATTCATTAGACAGACAATATGCAATAGATAAAACAACCGGGTCAAGGACATATGCTTCTTCAAATCCGTCATCATTATCATCAGCAGGTAAAGATGATACTCGGTCTCGCAAAAGTAGCATCGACTCAATAGACTCCACAGATGGTGCACCTGTTAACAAAGATTACAAGGTGATCTACCTTTCATTTACTAGTTTACAGCTCTGCTATTAGTATGAAGTAATCTCTCTGTGCGTTCACTCTTCGCTATATGCTACATCATGTTATCTAATAATAATCATACTACTAAAGTGTACTCTAACAATAATATGAACATTTTGAAGAGCTATTTATTGCTTGTTTATTGGAGATGTCAGGTAATGTAAATGTCTCTTCACACAAATTTGACAAAATATCTTCTAATATATATCTCATATGAAGGGCATTTTATGAAGTGTTGTGTTTCACCTTGTCTCTAATAGTGTAAAATGTTGTTTTAGATTTTATATAATGAATTAGACGAAAAATATCGAAGATCAATGATGACAAATGCACAACTTGATAATGAAAAGCAAGCATTAGTTTATACAGTGGAAGACTTAAAGGTGGGTGCTACTTGCGGTGTTGGTCATTTCTATTTTGGGGTTATTTTGAAACCAAGTAATGCTTTGCCAAAATCAATCAATATGCCATAACACTGCCTGTGTGTATTGAACAGCATTAAACAGCTGGGGGGTGGCATAGATGTGTTTCACAATCTGGTTTCCTAAAGATAAATTTTTAGTTTTTACCTAATTTGCATAATGAAAACAGAAAATACAGCGCTCACTGAATTACTGTACGAATTATAATTATATTAAATAGTTTAGGCTATTTTTCTTCAAGAAGTCAAAAATGTTGTGGATTTGTCTTAAAATGACTTTAAATGTGATTACATGACATTAAACTCAGCTGAGAGACTTGACGAATTCAAAAAACCTCGAATATTAACTTAGAAATATGTTGTAGGTGTGCATTAGCTCTAATCTGTACCCACATATAACTGCAACACTGAGTTGCTAGCATGACTTATGATATAACAGGAGTCTTGTGCCAATGGGCTAAACGTCATGTCAGTGTATTCAAATACATGCATGTGGTTTGTGGGATATCAGATCTAGGGTGGCAAGGCATAATTCTCTAAATAGTTGGGATTGCAAAGGTGATGCAGTGGGTTGCACATGTTATGTTAAGTAGTAGTTGCAATTGGTTATATATTAATCTAAATAAAGTAAAACAGATGACAGCATTTGCGGTCTGCTCCATGTTTATAATACTAATCTTTAAAGTTAGCTTCATAAAAATAATAACATATTTTTATAAAAATTTGATCGACCTTCTGTGAGTACCTTTAACTAGTATGATCCTAGGCTACAGTGATACAATGATACAAACCAATCTAAGCAATCACTGTTGTTTCAAGTTGTTACTACATACATTGTATTCATGTAGCTCAGAAAACTGATTCATTATCATATACTCTACACAGGATAAATTAGATGACATGGAAGAAGCAAAACATTTAATTCAGCGAGAATTGAAAGATAGGCAAAAACAGTTGGATGCAGAAAAACGAAGTGTTAAAACTAAAGAAGCCGAGTTGGATAGATTAAAAGAAATGATGATTCAAAGAGATGAACTTTTAAAGGTGTGTTTGAACAATGGAATACCTAGTTTCAGGTATTGCCGATTTCTTCTCAAAATATGTGTGATAAGTTTGGACATATGAAGAGCTATTAAGCAGCTGTTGCTGAAACATGCTTCATCGCTGGTCACTGCTGTCATTGCTTTTACTGAAATCTTATGTTTTATTTGACAGACTTGCATGTCAAAATCTGACAACTTCTTTTACAAGAACATAGGCTAAAACCTTAAGTCTGACCATTTTTTAATTGTGTCTGAAATGTAAGCCTCCAACATACCAAAGTGTTTATTGATATTCCCAAAACAGGTCAACGCTCTACCAATCTATTACTTTGTTGCATTTTTCAACTAATGGTCTGTGCTGTAGTTCAGGCTCTATGTGTTATCCTTAATAGTCACCTCTTGTTTCTTCCTATATTTCTACTACTCAGAAAAAGCTCACGTAACTTTATAGTCACTATTCCTGTAAGAAACTTTTTTAAAAGCAGTCTTATACGGCACAGGAGCGATTAAGACTGAATGCTCTTCCTAACATCACCAATGGCCTTTACTGTGGATTGAACCCATGACCTTGTATCCTTCTACTACTCAAAATGCTATCAATTTCAGTCTTGATTCGCTATAAAATTGGAGTTTTTGCATTACTATAAGATAGTCAGTCATTCAGGGTGTTGCTAGTCAACTTCGTTATTTGGGTGATGCATCATTTTGTGTCAAGTTTATGACTGAAATTTGAATAATAAAGTTGTTAAGACTGAATAGTCTAGTTTGATTGAAAGCCGAGTAACTCCCCCATTATAGTGTTGTATTACACACTGAGAATCTCTACAAATAGGCTAGCTGAACTTCTGCATCATTTTCATGATTGGAGTAGCCTTTTGTGCTTTTTGACGCAATGTGTTTCTTTTTTATGTTGGATTTTCAATTTTATTTATTGAGTTATGAAAGGTGGAAGAAAATCTGGAAAGGATACATTTCTTAATTAGACGTGGCAAGATAATAGCATTTCTAGCAAAAACTAATCATTGTTAAAATACACCAATAGTCCAGCTGCTAAGGTTTTTTAACTCTGGTGTATGTTTTTGACAGTATTTTGTCATCATATCTTTCATTTTACACCGATGATCTCAAATAACTCATTGTCAAGTACGTGGTCACATTTGTTTCATTTGTATGAGTTACAGTTACTTTTGAACATCTCCGACAATATTGTGAGCTCTAAATTTTTTCATTCTATAATAACTGTTTTAAGTAGTATCATTCAAATAAATTTAGACACATTATGTAATACCTGATGGTCATCACTACAGTGTTGTATATATGTACTACAGTGTTGTATATATGTACTACAGTGCTGTGTATATGTACTACAGTGTTGTATATATGTACTACAGTGTTGTATATATGTACTACAGTGCTGTATATATGTACTACAGTGCTGTATATGTGTACTACAGTACTGTATATGTGTACTACAGTACTGTATATGTGTACTACAGTGTTGTATATGTGTACTACAGTGCTGTATATGTGTACTACAGTACTGTATATGTGTACTACAGTGTTGTATATGTGTACTACAGTGTTGTATATATGTACTACAGTGCTGTATATGTGTACTGCAGTGTTGTATATATGTACTACAGTGTTGTATATATGTACTACAGTACTGTATATGTGTGTTGCAGGAACATAGGTTAATATATGTACAAGCAGAGGAAGTTCCGCCTGCTTCTAGTCGTCTTGCTGAATCCAACGAGTCTAACGGCCGCGATGAGTTCTACATAGAGTTAGAACCAGAGCCAATCAAAGCAGCTCTTATTTCACAAGATATAATGGAAATATTAGATACATACACTCCCGGAACAATAGGTAGAGTTGGTGAATTATTCAGTTATGTAAGGCAGGAGTTTAATTTATTACATTGTATTGTTTCTCTGCCGTAGTTATATGAAGTGGTCATAGATGACACTATGCAACCAATTGGTATATAATGTTGAATTCTTTTGCAACATGTGCAGCTGCTCTTTTTAGAGAGGCAGCATCATTAAAAGTTGTCGTTTTTAGTAGAACTTTACTAATTTTATTTGACCTTAAAATTGCAAAATGTTACCCAAAAGTGTTGTCTTCAAATACCTTAGTTACAAAGACATTTGTATTTAAGCAGCATGTTGATGAAAATAGTTTTATAATTTCAATTAAGCTTTTATGTAGTTGAACACATATTATAATAAGTGTTTTAACTACCAGTCTAAGACTAAGTATGTAGGCTAAAGTGTTTTAATGCTTGCTGAAAATCATTTGGGGATAGCCTGTAAAAAATTTGAAATAGTACTTAGAATAGATTTTTTGTATGCTGCAACATTGCTAATTTTTTTAAAAATTAAATCAATGCTAATATTATAATTTTATTTAGAATACTTTTCACTGTGTTTCATATTCTCATATGGTTATACCTTATACTTTTTCTATTTGTTTTTACAGAAGATAAAGTCAGATGTGTCCTAAATGAAAATTCAAAGTTGAAGAGAGAGGTATGCACACACCTATCTCGAGCACAGTAACTCCAACCTATATAGTTATAACAAGCCTGCTGTGTGTATCAACAAGTGGTTTTTGTATTGCAGTTAAATAACGTCAAAGAAGATTTGGACAGCGAAAGAGAGCAGGCATCTAAACGACCCCAGAAGAGGTCACCTGATGTTCAGCTGAATGGAGTGGATGTGTCTAGCAATCCTCAAGTGGTGGAGTTACAGAGGGAGTCCACCAGACAAATCAGTGAATATAAACTTAAAGTTCAGAAGGCGGAGCTAGATATAGCCGCATTGGAGAGCAGTGTACGTGTGTTTGTGCTCAATTCTGTACACGTGAATGATACTATATAAATTACTGTGTAATTTCTTAAATTGTGGCTTCGATGCTTTAATTTGTAGAACATGGCATGTTTTTATGTTTTAAATACCATATAATTTTATTATAAAATCATCATAAGCAAGTTATGGCATAGATCACGATAGCCTTTCATTTTAATCTTAAATTTGTTTTTAATGATCAAATAAATTTATTTATAATTTTTTAAACTGTATTTCTGAAATGGTAAAGTAGCTTGATTATCACTTTATTACCATTCCATGTAATAATATCTTTAAATGTGTCCTGCGTTTAGGCTGCAATATGTCCTTTCGTGGTTGCAGGTTTCCCGGCTAGAGGGCCAAGTCAAAAGGTATAAGGACATGGCTGAAGACTCGGAAAAAGCCGAGGATGAGCTTAAGGCTGAAAAGAGAAAAATGCAGAGAGAGGTAAGAGTAAGATTTATATCTGAGTTTGCATCTAACAGTGGATAAAAGCTTTGAACTGTAAAGTTAGTTGTTCCACTTTCCCACATCCTTAGACATAGATCTTCAGGCATCAAATCTAGTCTGAATCTCATTACTGCTTAGAAAAATTTGTATTCGATTTTTAACTATTTATCATGCAGTTTTATTTCAGCATTATTGTCTCTATTCCACTTTGTCACGTCACTTCCCATATTGGTTACATCACTTGGGGGTGAAGTACTTGACACTCATCAGTGTTTGGTGATTAGCTGATTGCCAAATTTACTTTTTTTCTCCAACAATATATAACTTGCTGTGAGTTTTGAACAAAAATTTCTTGAAGGAACAAACAAAAATAAAATTAATTTTACTATTATTTTCATACTCCATTCCACTGTTTTTTGCTTTTAAAGTTCATAAATGGAAATAATAAATTATGGGAAGTTTTAGTATAATTAGTTATGTACATATTATAAACTACATAGCATGAGATTTTGCTACTGATTTGCCTGCAGTGGGTCTCCAATTTTTTTGGTACTGCTTATCAAACAATGTGGCAATGTAGGGTTAGCCTCCGTCACTGCATTACATTGCCCATTAGGAATTAAGGCTGAAGGGTGAGATTTCTAATGGCTCACTGCCACATTACACAGGACTGTCACTGTACTTACGTAATTAGATGAGTATTTTGGCTATGCCTGCAATCCACAAGTACCCTGATTAGTGTGAGTTAACATGGTGTTCTCAAAGAATGTTTAGCTTGGTGCAGTGCGGAACTGCTAAGCCATAGCACGTAGAACAGTTTTTCTCCAAGTATATGTGGGCTGTAATGGAGTTATGCCTTCAGGCTCGTGTATGTACTTTGCAGAGGTTTTAACCTGATGACCTATTTTTTAGCTTCGCGAAGCACAACAACAGATTGAAGAGTTGGAAACACAGAAAAGCCATTTGCAAAATCGTTTGGACAGAATTCGGCAAGCAAGGCGTGAAGTGTTGGGCAATACTGACCATGTTGCTTGACAGTTTTGATGACTGAAATTGAGATTTTCTGTGGTGCAGACTGAGCTATTATGTTCTTCCAGCGCTTGCTCTGCCATCTAGCTTTGAGCATATATAACAAATGCATTTAATAAGTCTTAACGATTTAGACAATACAATAATATATCAATCCCTCCCCTATTTCCTGACTCACATTTTTGCTATACACATAGTTTGTATTCTTAGCTGTTGGCTTATAATTCAAATAATGTTTACACTGTATCTGCAATGGGCTATATATCAAACTAAAATATTCACTAAAGGTTAGCTGATGCAATCATTTAGAATATAAATCAAGCACGTTAACCAGACACAAGGCAAAGTTTGGTTTGCCAACAACTGTAATTGTTAGTCTTGTTTTATCGACAAGTAGTATAATTATTGTATTCTTTTGTTGCCATTATCATGCAATTTAATTTGCATTTTGTTACAATGCTGTTTTATTAATATAATTATTATCCTGACATTGCGGATATCTTATAACTTATGCTACTGAGTTATGGTAGATGGCAGTTCCACCTTTTCTTCTATAGGGCTGAGCAAGCTGGTGACAGAACTTTGCTCTAATACAGCTATTGTGTTTTTTAAGCAAAAAAGATTTGGAGTTGTAGTGTGATTTCCAGCTCAATAAACGACAGAGTAATTAGATATTTATCCTCCTGAATCCTTATATTGGTTTTTATACCCCATCAATCTTTATTTTATTCTAATAACCACTCCGTGCACCTGTCATCTCAAAAAATTTGGAAAACATCAGCAAATTATTTGTATATTTTTGGCACTATACTGTTATGAATGAGAAATAAGTGGTCTAGGGATTAGATTTTAGAGCGCTTGCTTAGTAAACACAGTCATGGGTTCGAACCCCAGTAAAAGCCATTGGCATTGGTGATGCTAGGAACAGCATAATTGCTTCTGTGCCACACAAAATGAATAAGTCCTTGACCCCTTTAGAAAAACTTTTTCCTTCAGGGGTTTCTCACAGGGATAGTGACTATAAACTTGCTGCAGTTTTATTAAAGGTACATATATGATATATCCATCGAACTATAAGTTTTAGTTCCTACCATCTATCAGTCTGGGTAATACAAAGGGTTAAAGATCAAGCTGGGGTATTGCTGGCACACCTAGTTTGGATTTCCTTTCAGAAATCGCTAAGCGAAGCCAAATGTTTCAAGCCAATTCTAACTTTTGATTAGGGGTGTAGAGTTAGGGTTATAGGTAATAAAACACGCCTACCAGGAAATCTATGCTCCACCTAATGCTTTTCCCTCGCATATTTTCTTTTGTACTCAGAAATCAGCGCGGCCATCTGCCCCCACAATATCGGGATTGGTATTCATTTGATGTAAATAACTTTTTTCTGTGTTTCAAGTGCAATTATGGGTGTCGACATTGAACCTATTACCCCTGGCGATGGTAAGACTAAAATAATTACAATTACTGATTTACTAATAGTGGCTCTAACTTTGAAACTGAAAATAAAAGTGTCACGGTGACACTCACTCTGACTGTGAGTGTGAGTGAGTGCCGAGCGGCTAAAACTAAAAGTAAAATTGAATCAGTAGGTGCAACTGGAAGCTCAATACTGGGCAGTTGTCAATTCGACAATTGGGCTTTAAGTTTAAGAAGAGGTAAAAGTTAGCTTTATTACTTATACTTATAGTTATAGTTACAGTTGTAGAGTTAATGTTTTTACTCAGTTAATGTTATACTTATGATAATTAAATTAAGTATAACTTATTAACTATAAGTTTAACTTTAAGTTAAAAATAAGTAAGTTTGAGTAATATTTGGATTAATAAATTATATGTAATGAATATAATTAATAAAATGAAGATCTAATCAATAATTTAAGTTATAATCAAAATCATAATGATAATGCAAATTGGAATTGTAAAACTAAAAGTTAAAGTTTTACGGACTAGTCCACAGTTTAACTTGACAGTTACAGTTCCACATCACGGTCATTGGAACTATTAATTTTACAGCATGATTATAGCCATTAGACGTGGCCTTGCTGATTCAATAGTGATGAGGTCTAACATTGAAATTAAATGTTGTGGATAAAACGAAATGTAATTAATTGTCAAATAATCATTAGTTCTAATTTTTATTGCATCAATAAATTTAATTATATGTGTCCATGATTTTTGTCTCACTATGCTAATGCTAATAGTAATAAATGTGAAACCTCAGATGTACAAAAATAGTGCAATATGAATCTGATGCTGATTTTTTCAAACTGAAAAGTGTATATACTATAATTACGTTGTCAAAATGCAATGATTTTATGCAACCTACCCGCAATTTCAACTGTGAAATTGATCATAGATATGGTTGGCATATTAGTGCATATAATAAGCTTTGACCTGCTTGTTTCAATAACATACATAAAGCTTCTGGTTGTTGTTTAATAAAAAAAAGTCTAGCACAAATGTCAATGTTTAACCAGTGTACCTCAAAAACTTTCCTCTATAACAGTCTATTGCTTTTTTATAGGAGTAACTTTTCCAAAGTCTGGACAAACTGTATATGTGCATTACACAGGTGAGTAATATCGAAGTAGGGCATTTCCGTACCTATTTAGTTGGCAAAAAACCATGAATGTTGAAAGTAGTTGCAAAGCATATATGTATTATTGGTGCTAAATTAATACACCAAGTTTTCGTGAAGAAACAATTTTTCCTTTTGTCAAAAATTACCACGCAAGCCACTTAATTCGCAGAAACAACATTGTTTACTTCTGCGTTGCCATGTGAGATATGTGCTACTTTACACACAGTTGTCTGTTTATGGCTCATTTAAGGAACTTTGACGAATGGAACTAAATTTGACTCTTCAAGAGACCGTGGACGTCCATTTGAATTTAAAATTGGAGCCGGTCAAGTCATCCGAGGATGGGATGAGGGAGTTGCACAAGTAAATTTGTAACTTTAAAGTTAGATTAGTTTAATCGAATTAGTTTATGTTGAAATCTGTGTTCATTAATATTTGTTTAATTCACTTTAGTTGTCTGTTGGTCAAAGAGCAAAGTTGACTTGTTCTCCTGATTATGCTTATGGACCAAGAGGATATCCAGGAGTTATTCCTCCCAACGCAGTGCTTGTATTTGATGTTGAGCTTCTTGACATTAAGGGTTGAGTTACAGCCAACCAGTAGCACATAGTAAAATAAACAAATGTAGTAAAAAGTAACAGCTTAATGTAATATGCTTTGACATTATTGTATTATGAATTTTCAGTACCTTGTTGTGAAGTAAGTTAATTGCTTATAATTTTGCTTTGCTTACTAATTCTATATAAATGAAATCATCAAGGGTTGGCCATCACAGTTTTATTTTGCAACAGCGCATAATATTTTGGTCTTATTTCACTTTTCCCACCTTTTTATATAACCAAATACTACGATAAATGTCGGCATATAATTTTCTTAAATTGAGTAAATCTAATTGCATAGATTGTATTCTCGCACTATATAAATTACAAAAATCTGTATCCTTGTAACAAATTGAGAAATTAGAATATTTCTTAGAAGATTGAAGTTGTCTTTTAATGGATGTCAAGCGTGATCTAATTAATGTCAAAGTCATAGGGATTTTGTCTTTTGATTTTGTCATCATTTCTATTAGATGGTGTACGCTGCATCTTTGAAGCACAAAAGTCAACATCTCCACCATATTTGTTAATGGCAAGAGAAGTTTTTCAGATCCAGCACTAAAATTCAAATCATCAGCATTAGTACAAAATCTGTAAAATGAAGCAATTACATAATATCAAAACTCATTGGCTCTAGTTTATCCAATCAAATTTCTCATTTTTTTTACTTACCTATGTGTAAAATAAGTTACAGTGGGAACTTTTGTAGCTCTATATTTCCAATCTAATATATTAGTAGAAATGTCCACTCTAGAAAAGTAATGCATCAAGCATTAATAACTAAAAAACCATCTGTTGTTCCAAACAATCACGCATGCCTAATTGTATATAATAATATTATATACATGTATGAATATAACAGTTTATAAGGGTTGTTCAGAATATTAAATACCTTTACCTGAAGAAATGTATAGAAGATAGATTTCCCAAGTATCTTGCACAAGAAAGGAATATATGAGAAACAGTTTTACAGTGAGCACACCATTTTGAGTGAAATAGCACCACAATATCCTGTGAAACAGCCAAAAGATTAATAATAGTAGAGCCATTAAAAATAAACTTTGCTGAATTTATAGTAAACTTTGTTTACCATTTGAAGGTTACAAAACATCAGAGCAAGGACAATGTATAATAGAGGACAAAGGAAAAATGATATATCTAATAAACCAACCTTTTTTATGATGTGCTGATTTGAGAGCATATAGTTCAATTCAGAATTATTTATATCTTTAACAGAAGTGATTTGGTCATTACGTCTATGGCTCTTCTTACCAACTGCATGTGTTGGAGAAAATTTCTTGCTTGAGGTGATACCTGAACCAAATTCTTCAAGAAATTTTACTGAAACATGAATCAACAAACAATTACTGAAGTTGAGCAACACTATAGCAAATGGGGGGTGGAATGCTTCACTGAATCTACATAATAGTATATCTATGTGCAGTGTAATTCATGTGATGAAACTTTTGTCGAAAACTCCTAATAGAACTAATACCCTGACATTCTGAACTTGTGCACTACAGTAGACCATGATTATTAAATCCAACTAGTAAAGTTTGGAGTTCTAACCTATGTTAGGTTTGTTGTATTTGCCTTCCATGACATAGTATGATTCTGAATGTATATCAATGAGCACCAAGTGACTTTGCACCAGACTACGATTAACTCCAACTCTGTCTATGAACTCTGTGTAAAGTGAGCTGTCTACAGCAAGACCGTTTAGTGTAGTGTTGAGGGAGCACACAGCGCTATTGTTAGAAAGACGAAGATTGCTGATGCAGTTTGATGATTCATGGTCACTATTCATGCATTGTATAGGAGAACAATTTTTGTGTCTAATGATGTAGTCGTCAACTGATCGTCGACTTGGATTGTTGTCTCCATTACCACAACAGACCTAGAATAATATGGAACATCAAACTTGATAATTATTTTACACTTCAACAAAAGTGTAAAAAACTTACAGACACATTTAACAGGCTCTTCACCTCTTTCTAAAACCATTTAAAAAATTCTAAGCATTTCATTATGAAATCTACTTTAGATGAACTTAAGCTATTCCCATGCATTATATACTTTTTCAATATATTTTGAGAAGTTTGATAAATATGTCCTACCCATTTGATGACTTCTTAAAAACATACCTCAGTATTTACGCTGGTTGATGTGATGTCATTTTTTATGGAGTTACATGACAGATTACGTTGACTGGAACTAAAAGAGAAGTACCCTGGCACAATTTTACTACATTGTCTACAGTAACCACTGCATGGTGCTTGCGAAGAACAGACCTGTAAACATTATGTGTTCTATTTACACTGGTTAATTATGTGAGTAGACAGCATAACACTTCACAAACAGAAAAAAACTCTATTACATACTCTATAGAAAAAGATTTAAACAAAAAAGTTCAATTCAACACTGTCCTACATACTACGTTTTCAAAACATTCGCTTGACAATTACCAAAAATATTAATATTGTGAACAGAAGATATTCATGTTACTATGCACCACAAACCTGACAAGCAGTGCTGGACTTTCCAATACTGTAACAACAGTTATGGGATTGAGCAGGTGGACTTTCCTTGCAGACCACACAGAGCGGACACGTTGGAGTTTGCTGACGAGATAGCTTAGAGCCAGCTATAAGTGTTGCTATCTTTTTAGTGAGCACCTCAGATGTATTGCAAGAATACACGTCTAAAATGACTTCCCGCAACTAAAATATTTACAAAAAAAATCTATAACTTGTCTCAAGTCTTTTAGTTCGGCTGGGATTGTGGTTTTACTTATTCTCGGAAAATTTTTAATCTTTTTTACATAATACCTAAAAATCATTAGATTTTATTTTCCATATTTTATATGAATTGTCTTTTAGGGACAAGATCCATAAAGTAACAAAGTTAAAATATGGAGACGCAAATTGTGTATTCCAAAACAGATGAACAGATAAATAAGCCATTAGAAAAAGCAAAAAGCCTGCTCTTTTAAAACTTTATCTTATTTATGAAAATTTGAAAACCTTTACTTTTTAAAAGTCTAATGAATCCCTGTAATTGTTATTGCTCATTACAAAGTTCTATAAACCAACTTAATATAATTATATAGGCCAGTAATCTTCAGAAAAAGAAGACAACTCTTAACATCTGCATAAAAATTTTCTAGAAAAGTTAGCTAGCTACATATTAGACAATCAAAATTAATAGCCACTTTTGATCATCAAAGATTTAATATCATCAAACAAAAATTAAAAATTGTAACATTTTCGGACTATTTTTGAGAATATATGGGATATTAAAATAATTTTGCTTTTAAATTATAAGTTATCACACAGCAAATAAAATATTTAAAATCAGTTGATTAGAATTAATTTTTCAGTCTTTAGGTAACAATAATATAAAGATGAATCTTTTTAATTTAATTAAAGAACAAAAGACTTTTCTCTAATAGCTAATCATTTTATGCACAAATCTTACCGAGCTTTAAAGTTCTCTTTGAACTTCAAACTGCAACTTTTTGCTTAACTTAAATCCTAAGTTATTAATTCTGTCGCACTTCATTACTTTCAATATACGAGTATATCAACTACTGAACTTCACCATTAAACCGATAAAAGGTATAAAAGCAATAAAACATACCAGGGAAAGGTCTCGATTATATATTGAGCAAGCGTCATGGGGTGTGAATAAAATAAGTGTTGGACCAGTCTGTAGTACTTGATATAGAGTGTCACTTTTCTTTCCTTTTGGGAATAGCCACGAGACAAGTGGCTAAAATAATGAAAATATCCTTCAGTAATTATGTATGCAATGCGCAGTGTAACGTGAATTCCTAATCTTATTAGCATTAATAAGCATAATTACAAAGTATGATTTTTATCATATATAGTGTAGATGCACCAAATAAGCAATTAATCAAAAAAATGAAATTCTAATAGTCTGTTTACACACCATAGCAAAATTGTTTTCTTACTTAGTAATTACAAATTCATTTTCAGTCTATCCATATGTATGTATTTATAATAAGTAAATAAAGTAAACATCTAGCTATGTGATATGAAAATGACAAAAGAATTTAAAAAATTGCAAAACTATGAATAATTCATTGAACTACCACATCTAGTTTTAATAAGACGTCATGCTCAATTTGTACACATACCTTTATTTTATATTTACTTATCCATTTGGTAATAGCACTTGATGTAAAATTGCCATTAGAAGGGTAAGCCTATAATAAATGAAATGATATTATTGTTAAAATCAAATTTACAAAAACGTCTAACTTATTATATAAATCCTCTCCTATCATCACCTATTTCCACTCTGTCCTGTTCGAGTAGCAGAATACCTTTTTATATAAATAACAATGCAATAAATAAATACAATAATTATATGCATTGAAGACAACATAATATAATAAATGTGTTTATTTATTACCAGGTTTTCTTGAACACTTCGAACAAGGAGAAGGTTATTGTCTTCATTCATTGAATACTGTGAAGCAAACTTCTCGTCAGATAGAACCCCAAAACGTACAGGCTGTATGTAATCTTCAATTTAACAAACTGCTAGTAAAATCCAAATTACAAACTTTTGATATATGCTCTAGCCACATAGTTGCAATAACATAATTTACACATTATATAATTTAGAGAGCTTTACTAAATAGATATAAGTATCTAACCTTTCTCAATAGATCGCAGAGATGCATAGTAGAACTGTTGAAACTTTCCAGCTGGCTCAGGCTTGGATAGATTAAAATATCCAACAAGTGAAGACTACAAAATATGTTTAAATTTAATTTTTGGCAAAAAAATGACTTCTTATCTTAACCATATTTTATTGCTATTGAACACATGAGAATAAATTAAAGACAAACCTCTTGGTTTGAAACAAAGTTGATAAGTTGGCTGGCATTAGATATGTGAGTAATAGGATTCAGTAGAGACTGCATAAATCTAACAAAATAATGAGCTCTTTCAACGCCTAAAAATATATTATAGAACATTTAGTGGCATAACTACACCACCAAGAATATAAATAAACAAAATACAAATTTTCAATAAAAATTCTTTAAAAACATATTCAAAGTTAGGCTTTAAGAAAAAAAATAACACCTAATGTGCCTAAATCACCAGAAAAAAATTAAAAGTGAGAAATAATTACTTGCTAATGCCATCATTTATAGAAGTAATTATAGAGTAAAATTTCTTTACCTGTGAAAGCAAACCCCATATTCATTCCAGAAGCATAAACAAAGAAAGCTGGAAAACTGTAAAACTTGTATTTGGATTTACACTGACTAGATGGGTGCCAACAATTCACAGCTACAAATGGCACCTAAAGAGAAGAGAATAAATATGATGAGTTAAAATTTTCATCTTTGAGCAAAGATATTGCATGACAAAATACGAGTATTCAGTTAGTGTTTAATATATAAAGCTTACTCGACCATGCATAAATTGTGCAGCTTTTTCGAACTCATCCCTAGCCTTCATACACTGAGTTGACCAAGATGCATAATACATGACAAACACATAGCCATGCTCTTCCACAAGAGTGGCGGCCATCTTCAACTCCCCATCATATGAGTCATACACGACACTTCTTTCAGGAAAAAATGGCTCTGCTGGTTTCGCGGATTGGTATATTGTGAAGGCTCCATCACTCGGTATGCTACAAACAACGCAATGCAAACTAAATAAATACACTTTACTATATTATCAATATTAATAAATATACAATTTTTAATCTTTATCTCTATTATACAAAGTTATTGTAACTAACTCACAGCTAAGTGCTATCGAACTGCTACAGAGAAATAATTTAACGTAAACGCGCCTTTACCTAGATTGAATTGAGTCCGAGTGAACTGGTGTACTAACCAGTAAAGCTAGGTTAGGAATAATTCTGGTAGCAAAGAAGCATACAGCTACAAAAATTATCATAATGAAATTACAGGCTCCTGTAAGATGCGTATCTTCTGGCTCGCTGTGGTTGGTGCTCTCAACATCCAATGAGGCATTTGACACCTCTTTAGTAGAGCACTCTAGTTTGGACTCAAAATTTGTTTTAATAGTATAGTCATCTTCACAAACATTCGATGTATTCGGAGATTCACCTAACAGATTTTCACTGATTCCATTTAAATTACTTAGTTGACTCATTAGATATTCATTTCAGCAGAAGCTAAATATCCATCTAAAACAAAACGTATGAATGTGTTAATTCAACACACTTGAGATAGCAAACAATGATGCAACCCAAATATGAATTATGCCATTAATAGCTTTTGTTTACATTATGTCTAATTTAAAGTATGCTTTAAAGAAGAAATGACAAATTATTAGGAACTAAAAAAGCAAACGAATAGCTAATGTTATTATCTTTTAAACAAAAAAGTGAAAAAAAAGTGATTTAAATTTAGAGATTTCATGAGATTTTTTTCTCTGCTGAGATTCTATCTCTATTAGTTAGCAACACAGCCCTAAATGCAGTAATGAAAAGTTGAGAAAAACATTTGTTTCAGATAAGAATTGTAGCAAAAAAAAATATGTTCTTGCAAAAATTTCAGCTTACTCCCTAAACCAAAATTCATTACAGCAATTATTGAGCCTGTGCTTATAAAATTTGTCAGCTACTGCATCTAAATACCTCCAGTAGAGTCTGCAACTGTTCATATAGAGGTTTAGGGCAAAGGTAAAATAAATTTAAGCATAAAACACACCTGCTAATGCTAAATACTATATAATACACAGCTATATTAATTTAAGGTTCTTTATCAGTAAGGTGAGAGGAATATGTGACACTTTATGCAAGCAAATATAAAATTAAATGGTTACCCAACTTGAGACAAAAAACTATTTCATTGTACAGTATGTGTTTGCAAACAACTATAATAATGATATCTTAAACAGCTGTATACTAAAATTGTCATATAACATTGCATCATCATCATGATTACCATTATGATTATCATTATTAACTTCAAGTTTAAGTCAAATTCAATAACAATATAAATATTATAACTTCCTTGCAATGTTTATTATAAAATTTCTTCTAGCTTTATATTAAATTTAATTATTATATTGAAGTGTTTAATTTTAACAACATCAATCAACTATAAGTATAATATTTGATATTGTCATTATAATTATTATAAAAATATTGTTACTGTTAGTGTTAGTGCTGTTGTTAAAGTTACTGTTAGTGTCATCCTGATATTTATACTTATCACTAATAATAATACTAACAGTGATAGTAATAGTAATACTAAGAGTAATATTCAGTCTTAGTCTTTAGTAATAACTAATAACTATAAGATTAAGTATAACTATAAGTATAACCATTTTACTTTTACTTTTACAGTTATACTTTTAGTTTTAGTAATCAGTAATGGTCACAGACACATGACATAATTCATAGTCATGGTAAAATTCTTAGTGCATTAAGTATGTTATGCATATAGTGCTTATGAGTATCAATTTTAGAATTTTTACTACTAGTATTATAGCAAAAGACATAGTGACAATAATGATAGTATTCATTTATCATTAAGATTTTCATTTTGATATCACTGTGATTGCAAATATGTTAGATTTGGCAAATCGTCTATGGCTCAAATCAGACTGACCTTGACCCAACATAGTACCAATAGCCAACGGTCCGTGACTCGGAGTTGTGTTTTCTTTCTTGCATTGACAGTGTGAATTATTGAACTTTAACCTTTCAGCGTCGACTAAACTGCGCTACTGATTCATGGTTACCACATAATGAAAATAGGCTAATAATATTAATATATTATTATAATATTGTAAAAGATCACCCTTAGCTATAGATTTCGCAAATAATCGGGAATAAGCTACATCGATATCTTCCCTTTAACTTTTACTTGCAGAATAGCCTTTACACATAATACATTGTACATTGATAAAAACCATTTCCAACATATCATATATAACACATATTTATGAAATAATAAAGTATTTTAGAAAGAACCTACTACATTTTAACTGCATATAAAAAATAATATTGAATGCAAAATTGAATGAGCCTAATACAACTTATTTGTTTTAAAGGAAGAAGCTTGCAAATTGTACCCAAATATAGCATAATTACAGAAATTAAAAATTGCAAACTACAGTATCATCTGCACTATTTTTAGCCACATTTCACCCAATAGAATAACTTTGCCTTGCACGAGTATAACGCATTGCAATTGGTCAAATAAGCATGTGGAATATTTAGTTTTAACACTTCAAGCTAAGCTCATTAGGTCGTTATCTTTAATTTCTGTTTCTACATGGATGCTTCATTCAACACACTTCTCAAGTTACATTTTTCGATTAAGTCACTTTGTTCCTGTTATTTACAAATATATACATAACAAATATGAAGCGTCTATATTTGCAAGCTTCTTTGCGCATCTGACAGTAGCACACTATCTTACAACAACTGGGCAACTATCTGTTGGGTGGTAGAAAAAAGGTATACATGAAATTTGACTATTAAGCTGACAGCTTAAGGTGGCATCTGACTGATCAGGTAAGTGTTGCACAGAATTTCCTTCCCAATTAGGGCTAAAACCATATAATAGCAGTCTTTCTCTTCTGTATATGCGTAGAATATGTATATATATGATGAGCTTACTAATTACCTATTGGTGTCATTTAAATCTTTAATCTAAACTGATATACCTGAGGTTGCATTTCGAAGGTGATCGATAAAAGTTGTAAAATATCAAAAATCGTTGTTATACTCAAACAACATGCGAATGTTCTCATAAACACTGTTAAGATGTAGTATAAATTAGAAGTATCAGAGGTACTTGTGATTTTACAGCTAAAAGCAAAAAAATATTATTTTTATATCATCAAATAGGTGAAATGTGTGCGCCTTTGTTATTCTTTTATAAAACAATATAACAAGCATTTTAGTGCTTCACTAAGCTGCATATTGTAAATTTTTAAAAAAAGAAGCAGACAAAAACTTAGCAATGATCTGTTAGTGTTTCAGGTTCCAAACAAGCATAAATGTCACAGGGTTTTGTTTTTAGACAATATGGCCTATCAAAGTAATATCAGAAAGTCAATATTACAAGCTGTGCTGCTGGGAGTGTTGGTAGCTTGGATACAGGCCTGTCCAGAAAAGTGCATCTGCTATAATTACAAAAATAGCCATTACTCGCAAAAAAGTGTTTCTACAGCTGGCAGGTTGGATTCATATTTTATATCGTTATGAATGATCTAACGCTTAATTACTTGAACATGATTATATTTTCACTTGAAATGCATAGTAAGACACTGGCGGTAACATCGAATTTCTAACTTGAGTATAATATAACTATCTAGGTTTTATTGGATGGTTATGAGAAGCAAGCAAATAAATCCTAAAGAACAAATACCACAGAACACACACAAATCCATGCATTGCTTTGGCCTCACAAAGATGCCACCCATATTGCCCTCTGGTATGTATGCATGATTTCTTAAACAAGTTAAGAGTTTATAAGATTTATTGGTGCTTTCTTGCTCATGTTTTACCTTAGGATACATGCATATGGGTATGTATGATTATAGCAAAATAACAAAAATTCTCACATTGATAAACACTATGCCTCTTGCAACTGTTATAATAAAACAATTTAATTTACATGCTAATGTTTTTCATTGTGTCTTTTGAGTTTTAAATATTTGCCAATTGAGCTTATTTATGATGGTGAGTGATTCACAATATTCCTAGCATTTATGTCTATCCAGCTGATATCATTGGGTAACAGTATACCTACTATAATTAGGCATTGTAATATTTATGATTCTACAATTATTGTGTCACACTACTCATTTTTGAGCTGTCATTTACTACTTCATTGAACAAAAACAAAAAGTAAATAATCATTTGGAATCGTGTAAACAGTTTGTATCTTTTATTTCAATACTTTTACTTTTGGGTTTACTCAGCTAACGTCGCCATATAATCACAGGAAGAGTTTCTAGTCTCATGAGTTTTTATAGAGTTATTGTGTAACAATATAATTATATTATAACATAAATAAAATGTATGCCAACTCAGCAGCTATATGCCTGCTGACTATAAAAATAGCCTCACCTGTTACTAACAGATATGATGAGTCTAGGCTGCATTGTCTTGCAGCTTACAACAGTATGTCTCCATAAAGCTTGATCTGTGGTTTCCTAAACATGGTTTAACGTGCAATGGCTCATAATGCATGAAAATATAGTGAGAGTATTGAATACGGTCACCAAATTGAATTTCTAGAATATGAACAGCTGCTTAAAAGTAGCTTGCTGTTCTGATATTTGTTTAGATTTTTATTTTCTTTAAATTATTTTTTTTGTATTATACCTGGAGATCATTTAAGGCTGCAGCTTTACGATCTACCTTAGTGTGAATTGTTAGCATATAATACTGAATGATGCAATGTAATCTTCCCAGAAATTTTATTCAATATTCCCTTAATCATTCCTTTTCCAATATTCAACAACATTTGTTATTATGTGTGGAGTGATCCCTTCCCAACTATCTTTTCCTTTTTTAAGTACTGAATCTAACATTTATATGCAGCCAGGTTTGACATAGGAATAAATAATATGGCCAACTAATAAAAATTAAAAACCAATAGCAGCTATCACTGAGCTTCAAGAGATATGGAAGCATCTACTTCTGTAGAACTTGAGCCAACTTGCAAAATTGTCCATTTTAAAAGAATTGAATAACACTTGTTTTCAGGTGTCATGAGGCTTGCAATTTATGGTGACACCCAAGACCTAAAAGACAACCAAGCAGGTGTCTCTGGGCTACAGAGTCTAGCTGGCGTGGATCTTTTACATTACAGTCACTTAAAGCATCTCACTATAGTTAATAACAGTTTACAGGTGAGAGTGATTTTCTATAGTCTACAGTCTATACAGTCTATTCAACATTCAGTTACAGCTTTGCATTTCTTAAAAACATAGAAACAGGCTACTTTTTTATTCAAATATTTTTTTTAGAGTTTGCCAGCAAAGGTTTTGACAAGCATGCCAGCACTACAACATTTTTCACTGAAAAGCAATATGCTCCAGCTTTTACCACCCAACACCTTCAATAGTAAGTTATACACTATATATTAGGTTCACATTGTAAGCTGTAAGTTGTTACAGGTTTATGAATATATAATATAACATATATACATTTGCAAAAGATATTAAAAAGCAATAGCAAGTATATACACTGTTTTTCTTGTTGGCATGATTATATAGTTATTAAAAACATATTCATTTATAAGTTGAAAGTACATAATTAGTGTAAGTTGGCTAACTTTGTCTTTATTAATATGATTCATAAGCAACCATACTATTCTAGTAAGTATCCCAGTATAAAAGTTTCATGTATTTAGAGCAATATGTTATCATGATAATTATACTAGAGTAACAAAAGGAAACACTGCCTTTATAAGCTTATCAATTTATAAAATGGGATTCCAACTGTGTTAAAGATGATAGCAAGTTACACACATTAGTTATAATTACCCTTCAGCTCTATTTTTAGTTCGATCTCTGTATAAAGCGCAACTTTAATTTTTTTAAATCTCACTAGTACTTTGAGTGTTCATTAGACAAAAATTGAGCTTAGATGGGTCATAAATATGAAAGAAATGTTCTTTTAATTTTGTAATTTTAGAGTTGTCGGACTTGCAGTTCATTGATTTATCACACAACAGGTTGAAGTTTTTGCCTCCACTGTCAACAACAGAATTGTGGGCATTAAAGACACTACAGCTATCTCACAATAGTTTACAAGAGCTCTACTGGTCAGACTTCTTACAAGTGCCAGCTTTGCAAGATTTAGACCTTTCTTTTAATAACATTAGTATTGTGGACCCTTCGACTTTTTTTAGTCTACACCAGCTTAGAAAACTCAGTCTAGCTTGGAACCAGCTGACTTCATATGATAGAGCGTGGCTGGAGTCAAATGCAGAAATGCTAAGTCTTGACTTGGCTCATAACAACATTAGGACGTTAAAAAATAGTGACTTTGAGCAACTTTCTAAACTCAAATATTTAAATTTAGCTGGAAACAAGATCTCTTCACTTTTTTCTTCGGCATTTACTGGACTGCATAGTTTAGAAACTCTCAACCTGAATGGCAATGCTCTTAGAGAAGTGAAAGTTGATACTTTTAGTAACTTAGTATCATTGAGTCAATTGATGATGGCAAGAAATTTGTTAACATACGTAACTCCTAATGCATTTGATAAATTGACGTATCTTACCACGCTTGACATGAGTTGGAATTTGATTTCACAAGATCTTGAAGACCTTGGACTGAGCTGTTTAAAGAATTTAACCAAACTAGACTTATCTCATAACTTAATTCCATCCATTGGTTCGTCTTCGATGCAAGATATGCAACTTCTGCGTGAGGTTTATCTGCATAATAATAGAATACAGAGAATAGGAGGAGGGGCCTTTTCTGTCTCAACATTACCAAGTCTGTCGCAACTTGGGTGGCTGTATTTAGACAATAATTTATTAGAGCAAGTAGACGATAGGACTTTTGGCAATATACCTTTTGTTAAATATTTAGGATTAAGTAACAATCTGATTAAAACCATACACAAAAATGCTTTTAGACAGATGACAAATCTGTTGGTGTTAGATTTAGGACAAAATATGTTAAACAATATATCTGAGGACACTTTTGAAAAGCAAAATACTTTATTTAAATTGTCATTAGAAGGTAATAGGATTCAAAAGCTGTCTTCGGGCATTTTCACTGGATTGAATAGGTTGGTTGACTTGTTTTTGGATAAAAACCAAATTCAAATCATTGAAAAAGGATCTTTTCATCAACTGGGCAACATAAGACAACTGTCACTTGCAAATAACTTTCTAAGTTGGATAGATGTGTCGTGGTTTACAAGTATGTATAATCTACGCAGCTTAAATTTGTCAAGTAATAGCATTATAGAGTTGTCTCCTACTACATCACTTGGAGCACCAATAGCTTTAGATGTCCTTGACCTTAGCAACAACCAATTGACAAGTCTTGAAGAACGTATACTGAGTTATTTTACTCCAGGTAAAGTCTGAATTCTACCTCTACCACTAACTACTTTTATTTCTTTTCCTGAAATATGCAGCTTAGAGAAGTTTTCTTCTCACTGCAATCTGATAAATGAGTTTGATGTTAGTGTATGTGTTGCAGAAGGCAAGGTGTATTTAACAAGTAATCCGTGGAAATGTGATTGTCAGCTAGCTTGGATGACAAATACTAATTATTTACCACGACTAGTGTTTAAGAAATATGGAGAAATAGCAGCATGTAGCTACCCTCAACATTTAGCTGGAGCAGAGGTACTCTTGAGGTTACATTCCTTCCATTCATATTCTTATATATCTTGCTCAACATTAGCTATAATGTACTCACAGCTAGCAGAGTAAGGTGATGATGTAATAAAACATTTTCCTGTGTTCTTATGCTATTATCTTTAAAGCAAAATATTTCTAATAGTGAATAAGTTAAAAAACTATATTTGCTGTGAGCAGTGGGGTTTCAACCTCTATGATACTAAACTGCTCGGCTGTCTAAGCAATGAAACCAACTTGAAAAATAAATATCCAATTTAATGTTAGTGCACATGGTCAAATGGTCAGCTGTGTATGCTGCTACAAGTCTTCACTTCACACCTAGACAAATAAAATTCAATTTAACGAGACATTATAATAGAACGTTACTGCTATATTATAATTATTTGCTAGAAATTTCTATGTATTAATTTAGATCTCTATCCTAAACCACGAGTACCTGTGTAGTGCCAGAAAACTAAAACCTACTGCCAAGCAACTGAGTATAACACCAGCTACCTCTAGAATAACTACACCAGTAGTCTTACAGACAAGACCTCCAACTTTAATATCTCCGGCTGACATGCCAATAGGCCCTTTACCAGCAATGACGGATCTTTTATGCAATAAACAAAGACAAGAATATCGGCTGCTGAGGTATAGTTATATTCTATGTGGTGCTGAACTCGCCAAGTGTTAAGATGATTTCAGATTTTAAATTAAACTGTTAAAAATACTTCTTCATTGCTAAAATGAACAATAATGAGCCGGTAATTACTGTAATAATATATGTATTTCAGGAGGAAAAAACTGTTGCTCAATTGGCATGCTAGTCTGATCGAAGAAACAACAATGAAGATAGTTTGTACTGGTGTGAAAATAGCGCAAGACTGGGTTGTTCTAGCCGCAAGTTGTACATTGGGTGAAGTAGATTCTAAATCGTGGCATAAATATAAAATAATTATTGGCTCCTTCACTAGAAACAAGGCTATTGTAAAAAACCAGTCACGAGACATCCTTCAGGTTCATATCCATCCGGAATACGATGGAAAGTATGACAGTACAAGTGACATAGCGGCAATCCAGTTACTGCCATCAACGAGCAACCGAGAGAATTTTGCAGAGTCGTTGTGCATCATGTCCCACAATGACTTGACAGACTCAATACAAGCCTTCAGAAATGGTTTGATGTCGGCTAGTATGAAAGCAGCAACAAGACGTGCCTCTGTAAGCGTGCACAGAGTCAAAGTAGCATCCAAACTCTGCTCTTCGGGACAGTTTATGTGCTCGAGGCTAGTTAATACCAACTCCTCTCTATTTAACTTACATCATAGTCCTGTCTATGTGAGATACGGAATCAGTGATACTGATTGGGGGTTGGCAGGCCTCACAACCATAAAATCAAGAAAGACAAGGTTAGGAGGAAGTATAATACACAAACATATACCTCTATATGCACATGTTGGCTGGCTTGAACATGTGATGGGTAGAATCAACAGCTGGACATGATAATTTGATTTAATTAATGAAACTCAAAGCTTTATTGAGTAATTAAACATGTTGCAGCTAAAATAGAAAAAGAGGATTAAACTTATATTTTACTACAAACTTTAATAATAGTGCAAGTATTATATCTTATACATTGTTTACATGACTTCATTCTGGATTAATATGTACATAATTTAAGTTTAAGATTGTAGAGAAATATTATTGTAGGAGAAAATAAATGTCGTTTCCCATAAATATTTGAAAAGTTCATATTCTTACTATCACATACAAGTTCTATCTTTCAAGCGCACAGGGTGGAATATTTATGGCCTTGGAACGATATAAATGTGACAAAATAATTTATTTAAGCTAAAATTAGATGTTCAAGGTCTAACACTCTAATAACAGCAAATAACTTAGAATCTTAGATGGTTCAATAAAACGGCTCACATGTTGATATTGTCAGTTGAATAATACAAAAAACGTAGGATAGCACCATATTCAATCTTCTACCAAAATATTTGCAATTGTTGCATCGAAGGATCTAAAATATATTCATACATTATTAACTTTATTAAAGTTTTAAGTTCCTTTAATTAAAAGCAACAATGACTGGCAACTAATTGAGAAAAAAAACTCATATTAAGTAGTTGTTTCTAATTTTATCATTATTCATTGAATATAGATGAATATTAATTTCAAAATATCTCAACCATAGTTATATGCATTTAATTGTTTTAATATAAAGAATAAATTTTAGCTCAACCTTGAGCTAAAATTTATTCTTTATATTAAAACAATTAAATGCATATAACTATGCACAAATTTCTAGCAATAGTAAGTAATTTTTTGTAATGCCCTTTACATATACATTCGCTTGATAA
This sequence comes from Bugula neritina, assembly GCA_964035545.1. NCBI lineage: Eukaryota > Metazoa > Bryozoa > Gymnolaemata > Cheilostomatida > Bugulidae > Bugula > Bugula neritina. The sequence continues at coordinate 26,119,939 of OZ037765.1, forward strand.
GTATTTGCAAGTCAACTCAAATTGACTTGCAAATACTGATGGCATTTATTGACTTAATTTGGACTCAGCATGAAAGTTTATAGCATAGACCAGTTACTTTGAACCAGCTTTGGTTACAATTTCTAATATACACTATAGGTTATTATAATAAAGCATTAGTATTATGCGTACCAAATAATTTACCCTTAACTACCACAAATTGTCATTAGAAAAATTGTGGTAGTCAAAAGTTTTGCAACCATTACATTTCCAGTAATCTTTTCATACATTTAAAGTTATGGAATCGAATTGATGATGAAAATTCAATTTAATATATATCAAACAATCAAAAAGAAACACAACTCCGCAAAACTGGTATTAATAATAACTCTTGCAATAAAAAGACACAACCAAGGTAATCTGCAACATACCTAGAAACTATAGTGTCTCCGTTAGAGTAAAATGGATTGTAGACTACGTTGACGTATGCAGTGAGAAGACTCCGGAACATCTACAACCCAGAGAAAAGCAACATCAATTGTAGTTCAAATTACCAATATGAAATTGCACAGAATTACTCTAGGAATAAATAAGCAAAGAACTCACTCCTCTGACATCATTATCTCGTAAGTTAACATTAGATGCTTCGGTTATAATAATGAACTTCACTTTTGTATTTGTCACAAATCCATATCTGTAAATTGATTGCAAATATTAAACAGTACACAAACTAACAAGTAAGAAATGAGAGTAAAATTATAGCAACAGAAACAGGAAAAACAAACCCACACTTTGTAGTCTTCTGTTGGGTATAACAAGCCCAAATACAAATCTCTCATATCACTGGCAGGTCGATTGTTATTGTTGAGTCGTTCCTCAATGACATCTAGCGAAGTGTGAACAATGTAGGTAAACTTTAGCTCATCTTCAATTGGAGAGGTTCTTACAAAAAGTGGGTAGTTCTAAAATATTATACTTAAATGTCAAGAGCAAATAATTTTAAATAAGACAAAAGTTTCAGTAAAAATATAAAAGCAATCATATGGCATGATCTACCTAAATGTGAGATTTCTTGTTTCAGAAATATTTTACTTACATCTTTTGCAATAACTGCCACACATACAGCCATTATTAACTTCAAAAGTGGAAGCAATATACTGGAATGTCTAAAACATAACAAAGTAAACAGTAAGAATAATGCTACACCTGAGACATGTTGGAAAATGTTTACCAAGATAAACAAATTCTTTATTGATAAATGATCTTGACCATAATAAATGGTAATCAAAAACAATTTCAACCTGCAACTTAGCTGTAAAGAGATTATATAAAAATAATCATTTAATAAAACCAACATAAGTTTAAACAAACTAGAGCTGCTTTCAAAAAAAAAACATTAATATTGTTCCAGTAAACTAATTTGGTGATTGCTAAAGTAGCTTAGATATACTAACAATACCTAACAAATAGAAAAAACATAATATCCAGAACGGCTCAGGTTTTACTCCAAAGAATATACTTCAATAAGCCTTTTAGGTTCAACTATATTGCACATGAGTTCATGTGACCCAAAATGATCCGCCATTGTTTCAAAATTTTATACCAGAAATGCTATAGACCAAACCCCTTTTAATAACAAGTTATCTCAAACAAATAATAAGTACCAAGTAAAAAATTATGTAGATTATGGAAAATCAATATAAAAATAAACTAGCTAGCTAAAAACAATTCAGCTCTTTTTTAAAGTTATCAAAGCCTAATTTACAATTACAACATAATTACAAATAAACAATTAAATCTTTGATAGTTGTTTAAACCTAAACTCAAAGACAAACTCAAAGACTTGAGAATAAAATAATGCCAGTACCATCACCATGGCCTAGGCCTATGGCTATGCCTATCGGCCATGAACGCCCACTTGCTCTTGCCGATGGGCATGATCATCATCATGATGACAATGATCACTTGTATTTGCCTTTGCCCTTTGGTGATTGTGTAAAGCCAAATGTCAAAGATTATCATAATCATTCTAAAATATTAATATAATTATAACAACTTGAACTTGAACTTAAACTCAGTGGCCTAAACTAAGTCTAAAGCCACATCCTCACAGTTTGAGTTTGACTTTGAGTTAGTGAGTTATACTTACAGAATTTTAGATTAGACATCATCATTATCACTATGAGCAAGCCATTGTCATTGACTATAAAGTATCAGTATGACTACTAGTACTACAGTACTACTACCAGTACTACTAGTAGTAGTACTCATACTGTAGTCGTAGAGTGTAGTAGTACTAGTAGTACTACTAGTAACTAGGAGTAGGTGTCAAAATCAGTAAATTAAAATGTATTGATGATAAAAAAAAATGTTATTTTTTGCAATTACTATATAAAAACGATGATATTACATGATAATTACCACAATTATAATATAAAATTGACAATTACTGTGAAAATCTGCCACAGCTTTGGAATAGCTCAATGATTAGGAACTAGAAAATAAAATTATTTTCTAGTTCAGTGGAACAGCTGGCAATGTATAGCCCAAGATTCTAAATGCTGAAGATAAAACTCACAAACTCGCAAATTTTCGAGAAACATAAGTCAGTGTAGTAAAGTCACCCGTAAGAGAATAGGAAAACTTTAAACAGCAGTCTAGGACAGGCAGCGTGTAACAAAACTATTTAAAAGCAGCCCTTGGTTGGGGGTGATTGAGTGCAGTAGTTAGAAGTCTCAAGCTTGAAATTGGGGGTGCAAAGTTCCAACCTAAATCCCCAACTCTAAACTCAAGAACCATAAACCATTGCACTCAGTCACTCCCAAATTGGAGCTGCTTATAAAAGAATTCGCGTGTAATTGCTCGTCAATTCAGAACGTGCTTCTAGTTCTTGTTTTTTTTTGAAGTTAGATATTTTAGTAGTAGTTATTGAAATGTTTATAGTAATGGTTATATTCAGATTATAGTTCATGTCGTTAACTTATTCTTAGTTGTGTGCAATCAGCTAAACACTAAATGTCTATGACAATTACGTTTAACTATTACTGTATTAGTAGCTGTCTATCACTATGACTATCAGTATCACCGTCACGATCAGTATTATTGATTATTCATTTATTCACTATCAGTATCACTATGATTATTGATTATTGTTATTGTTATACTAATACTAATAGTAATACTATTACTAGTACTTCATTAGTACTAGTAGTACTAGTAGTAGTAGTAAATAAGTAATACTACTGCTACTACTACTACTCCTACATTTAATTTTATCAATATGAGTATGTGTACAAAATTGGTGTGTGATGCTATAGTAATATTGTAATTAACTGTACAGTTATACTTATACTAGTAGTAGTACTATTCTTATACTTACAGTAACAGATATAACAATAGTTCTGTTAAGTTATTTGTATAGCTGGAAAGAAAATTGCTTTTCTGTAGTGAAATTAAAATAGAGAAATATATTCAATCCTCATAAAAATAAGTTCTGAAAATATTATAGGTGAGTCCTGCAACGCAATGGCCCCAAAAAGAAAAATGACTGATGAAGAAAGAGCTGTGATGGTGGCTCAAATGGACCGAGACTTGGAGGATTTTATAAGCGAGAAAATTGAGTCATATAAAGCAACACCACGGGAACCATTTGATTTTAGTAAAATGGAAAAAGTAGGTGGCAAGAAACTATGAGCCTTTTCAGTTTGGAGTTTGGCTATAATTAATTTTTATTCTAACATAGTATCAACAGTCTAGCTCTATCCTTGCTCAACTTTAGCATTCGACTTTTAAATCATTATTAGTTATCAAATCACAGCTGTAAACCAATGAGGGAAATATCATCAAAAGTCTTTTAAAGGGACTGTGGTGTGTATCCCTTGATTAAAAACTCAAAAAGAGTTATCTACTCTTTGAAATCATCTTCCTCAAGTGGGTTAGAGCAATACAATACTATTATTATAATATTATATATTATCAATTGTTTTCTTTAAGTTTTATGCTAGCATACTTTTTTCATCTGTAACGGTAATATTGATGTTAATCTTTACTCACAGGTTACGGTAGTTTATAATAAATACAGATCTGTAACAAAGCATATCTGGTTCTTACGAATACCTGTAAAATAGGAAGTAAACTGTTGAAAGCTTGTTTCTGCTCTTGAAATCTCAATTTTATTATAATTCACCTGTTGTATTTTTGATGGACTATTTTGAAAGCCATCTAGTTAGTTTTTGTTCTGTTATACGTAGGAAATTGAGAATCATCCGGCTTTTATGCAAGAATGGGATCCAACTAAGCCAATGACCCCAGAACTTGAAGCACTGATTAGCCTGAAATATGAAGAGTGTGACACTCTTGTTGGTAGGGAGTGTTGATAAATGTAGATTATAGCATATATGAAATTAGATGATGAAATTAACACTTACATCTGGGTTCACACCTTTACAACACTTTGCAGTAGCATGCTGCTCAAATAAAATGGCGTCCATAGTTTGAATGGATTATACAGGGCATGCGTGCATAAGAAATGATTTCAATTATCAAACTTTGCAACAAACTAACTCATTGTTTAAAATATACATTTATTCTGCATGGTTTTTTTCTGTTCACATCAAACTTTTTGGCTTTTAGAAAAGGCAACAAATTATAAAGAGGATGGAAATAGAAATTTTAAAAACAGCAAATATCGCTGGGCAATTGATAACTACACTGTTGCCATCGAGTGCAAGTGTTCAGATCTCCAACTCAACGCTATATGCTATACCAACAGAGCTGCTGCTCAATTCAGACTAGGTTTGTAAATATTACAGTTTTTAAATGTCTGTGTTGAGTTTTTATTCAGGCTATTTACATGTACATGATTATGTACCTATTGATCAATATAACATCTGGAGACTTCTGTGTTTATGCTTTCATTCATCTTTTATTTTATAGGTAACTATAGATCATCCTTCAGGGATGTAGTTTTTGCTAGAAAGTTTGTTCCCGATCATATGAAAGCTATCATCCGAGGTCAGTAGATTGATTGGTGAATTTACCAAAAGTATTAACAATTAGGTGCTGTTTTATTTTCTTATCTTATGCCTCTTAGATTAAAGGGCTAGTTGGAACATGGTGATCTCAAAAACCAAAAATGAGTGTTAGATATCACACACCTTTTAAAGTTTTCCACTTTGCACATACCTTGCCATATCTGACATAAAAGTCCATTTCTCATAAAATATCCCATCAAGTAACGAATAAAGAATTTTGCTATAAGCAATAATTATTTTTCTAACTATAGTAAAAGTGGCTATTAGTAGTAAGAGTGTGTATTTACTCCCATGATTTTTGAATAAGCGGTTTTTCTCTTCTAGTCTTCATGATTTAGCATACTTGTAATATGAATCTTAACACAGGATTGTTGGGGGCTATATATCAAAAATTAATCCATCATATAATATAAATATTATATAGAATTATATTAATATAAAATTTATATAAATATAAATATCATATATCAATGCTTTACTTTGTTTTGTACTTGGATGTTTGATGTAAGCTTTAGGCTAATTGAATAATGCTTGCTTTAGATTTTATATTCAATTGCTTTCAGTTAATAGAAATAAGTATTATGGGTCATCCTTGAAATATCTGCACTGCAATAGTCGTACATAGAGTTAAAATTATCTTATTCTCAGCAGTTAATACAGTGTGTAAATTTTGATTTTATTTGATAAAAGATGTTGCTTTAAATTTGATTGGCACCAGGTGTTCAATGTGCTAAGAAAATAAGAAAGTATGACATTGCTTTACGCTGGATAGATGATGGGCTACTTATTGACTCAACCAATGAAGAGCTGCTCAAGCTTCGACATGAATCTGAAAAGTTGAAGGTACCGCCATTTTATATACTACTTATTATTTAAACTACATCAGTTCAGATGTTTTCCAACAACTCTATAAATTATCATCTAAATAAAAGTTATTCTCAGTGCATTACACATCATACTTTTCGGAGTTGTTTTCTCAGCTGATTTTTTAGAAATTCATAGGTTTACACACAGCTTAAAACTTTCTGCTTTTTACTAATTGTTTGATAATTATTCACTGTATTCACCACACTATATGTCTGTCCGGAGGTTCTAGAAGTAATATCTTAGGAGATCTTTATATGTGTATAATGTGTTGTTTATATATTATATCCTAAATATTATTTCCTGTAGCTACTAAATTAAAATTGTGTTTATATCTCCTATCTCAAGTAATAATTATGTTTTTCTGTCTTTGCATAAATAAAATTACCTTTTTTTCAGAAAGAGGACGAGAAGAATGTGAGAAAGGAAAAAGCAAAGGAAAGAAAAGCAGAGCTTCAGCGCAAAGCTTTACTAGACAGTATAAAAGTAAATTGATACCTACATCATAGATATTCTTGTGTTAGTTGGTAACTTTTTTCAGTGTGTATCATGAGCAATACATATTTTAATTGAATTGCCCTAATTTCCATAATTCACAGTATTTACGTTTCAAAATAAATTTATAATCCGTTATATTGGATATATCAAGTTATGAATGTAAATGATATAACACATGTAGCTGTTTTTAAATTAGTGGTGTTATCAATTTTCAAGTTTTTAAAAAAATCGGGGGGGGGGGGGGGGTCAGATATCTCATTTTTGAGTTACTTCTTCTTGATGTGTATTTACTCGGAGACTCTGTTAGAATAGAAAATAATCAAGTATGGTGTGCTCATGTAATTGCTACACTTGCACAAGACAGCCATCATATTTTGTTTTGCCAAAAGGAGTTAGCAACTATTGTTCATGTTTGCTACTCAGCAGAGAATAGAAAACCAATTTCTAATGGTTTGAGTTCTAACATCAAGTCAATTTTCACTACGTATCTATTAATTGAAAGTTAAGTTTGTCCTGCGTGCATCAGATGTGTGCATTTAGATATTTCATATTTCAGCTAAGAAATGTAAAGTTGAAAGGTGTAGAAGGAGACGATCACGATGACGAAGAGATGGTTGGGGAAGAGTGGGAGAGTCTATTTGGTAGAACGTCCAATAAGGAGGCTGCAAGTGCTCGGGTTTTTCTTGACGACTTTGGTACGCTACATTGGCCTATACTGTTGCTATATCCTGAGTATGGCCAAACTGATTTCATTACCCAGGCCAACGAAACTACAAGGTGTGTTACTGCGATTGTTTCTATGATTTATTGTTTTTCTGAAAACTAAATGATAATGGGTTATAATTAATACATGTAAGTGTCAACTTTGATTTATATTTCTTAAGGCTGGTTGATCTGCTGTATCAAGTGTTTGGACCTGAAACTCCTGAGGCTGATTGGGATTTGGAGAAACTTTACAAACTGGAAAATCTAGAGGTAGTTCAAGACAATTATTTAAGTTGTGATCTATAAATAAAAATCTAACTGATTTAGTTGAAAATATCAATTTATTTATAATACATTAGCCTACTTGAAATCTTTCTGTAATAACGTCGTTATTTAAGGTAAATTCTTTTGAATAGTTTTATACTTGGGTCATTTTACTTATGTTAGTACACACTGGATATCTTCAGTTTTTAGCTATTTTTCACAATTTAACTGCTAATGGACATGGGTTTTTTGGCCAAAACTAGTAAAATATCAATAAATACACCTAAATAATCAAAGTTCTTTTTAATTTTGCTTCATTTCCCATGTTTTTTTCGTAACGTCGGCACTCCTAAAAAGCTAAATATATAAGAAAAAACATGGGAAATCAAGCAAAATTAAGAACCTTAATTATTTCCGTGTATTTATTGGTGCTTTACTAGTTTTGGGCAAAAAGCCATGTTCATTACCAGTTAAATTGTGAAAAATAGCTAAAAACTAAAGATATCCAGTGTGTACTAAATTAAGTAAAATGATCCACTTTGAAATATATTTTTAGATTTATTTTGAGAACAAATTAGAGGAAACATTATATCAGGTTGATATTAATGCATCCATCCAAGCTGTCATCAGTCATCCCAAGTGAGTGTTTTATTGATAACTTAACTGATTAGTGTTCTAACCACTTTACATTCTTCAAACACATACATTGGAAATAGTGTATAAAAAAGTGAAATAATTTCAGCAAAGCTCGTTAAATTGCAGTTAAAAGAAACAGTTGCTAATTTTTAGTTATGATATATTATAATCTCTTGTCTGCAATTGTTTACATTATATTTTGAAAACTAAAAAGGTGTTGAGTGAACATGACTTCTACAACCATGTAGGCCTATTTTAGTTGTGTTTTTGGAACTTATTTAATAATTTCATCGTATTCGCCATTTCAAAGTAAAATTCTGAATGTTTTAACGATGGTACTACATGTAGGTTTTATGGAAAATAGTATCTCTAGGATGCATCTATTAGTGTGTTAAAATGCTTAGTTGGTTTGCTAATAACAAGTTCTCACCTAAATTATTGTTAGTTTTTTTTATCTTGTGTTCGCTAGTGTTAACGCGCATCACTACCTAACACATCATAATATGTTTATGCATTCCTTATATTTGAAAATCGTTAAACGTTAAAATTATATTTCAGGTACATAGTGTATGGAGGATTACCATCACTGATTATTCTTGTCAAAGGTTCTGAATTTGCTAAAGATTTCTTGAAGAAATATTCTATATCTACAAATTAAGGTGATTTTGTAGACGGTAATTGTTACGATGTTGCGGCTCATCAGTTTTGTATTGAGAAGAAATGATTTAAACTGAGTCATTTCAACTAACGAGTTTTACTAAACATAGTATGTTATAAAGCTGTGGTATTTTAATATTCCTTTAAGGAGTTCATGAGTTTAGGAAGCAGTAAGCACTATAAACCTAACACTAAAGGGTTTGTGAATGTTGAAGTATACTTGGTTTCATTCTCTAATGCATTGCTGAAAGTTTAGATAAAAGGAAATAGATTTTCTGTGTTCGTATTCTTAATACAATACCTCTATAATATAAACATAGTTTTGATACTATGTAATTTTGTTGCAGAATTATCTGGCTGAACTCACCTATTAAAAGTTAAATGCCATGAGATCTCTTACTGATCAGACTTGCCTAAAGTCACCATTCAGACAAAAATATATAGTTTATAACTCTACTATATATTTTATTAAATGCATGTACGTTTACATTTAGGCTATTTATGTCTATGCTTGAGGCTTCTGTTGTAAAGCATTTTTAATAATGTGATTCCAGTGTTGGTGGCAGTAATTAATATTTATTGCCAAGAAGAATAGCTATACATTTACAATCTGTGCATTCTTATATTTGAAAATACTTTCACAGTTTAAAGTATGCTTTTTATAGCTATATGTGTTTTGTTTTAGTTTTGTATGTTTTTATTGACATTTAACACCATATTCTAATCACTTTGGAGTAAATAAATTTTAAATTATAAAAAGTGTCGGTTTAATTCATGAATGCAGGTTTTACTTTTAAAAAAAACTTCAACTTGAACTGCAAGTATATTTTGACAAATTAACAAATTAATCTACTTCAATGTAATTTTATTGTCCCTTTAATTACCTACAGTGTATTTGCAAACTTATATTTATGCCTAGCTAAACTGGCAGGGCAACCTGCTCACATCACCAGGGGAAACAACTTCTCCTGCAACAAAGTTCTAAAAATATAGAGGCATTATATAAAATGTCTTTCAATGGAATACTCTCTAATCTTGCTAATGCAAGGTGAGCTAATCACAAACGTATTTACTATGAGGCAGTAGTTTACAGCCTTGTAAGTTTTTACCAAACCTTCAAGCTCTGAGCGAGATTTACAACAAAAAATTATAGCCCAAGCTAAAAATAGTGATACAAGCAGCTTATTCTTTTGAATAGAATTATTGAATCAAGCCAATCAGCTATGGCTATTGAATAACACTAGCTGTTGCTATTGATTAATGTACAGCTTTGCCTGGATGCAACAAAAGTTTGTACTTAGCATCAGCTGATCTGACTTTCTTAATTACATTATTTGCTTGTTTTATATTTATGAAACTCATTTTTTTTATAAACAACAATAAATAATGAAGTGGTAAGTCTTACTTATTATTTTATTTGATCAGTGTATTTAGGGTGAAGTAAATTCAGTATCTAATTATAATTTCACACCTGTGTGTATGCAAGAAATTCTAAAAGTAGGTTTTGAGAATCAAAGTCAGCTTGAATAGCTGCTGAAGAACTGCTCTAGGCTTTTGCCTGGTGCAATTAACTTGACTGCAACTTGACTGATGGTCTATAGTCAGTTGCAGGGTAAAATCACTAGCTGTTATAAGATTTGGAGAGATTTTGCGTTTTTGAGTAAATTGGTTAACAATTTCCATTTAATAATGACATCTACTTTTTAACTTTTCAGTCATAGTGAATTAATGAAAGAAGATTGTCCTGGAGAAACCGAGCAGCTCCAGCAGCTGTGTAGTAGTAGTCAGTACAGCATGGTTGGTACTTCATCAACTGATGACAACATTGAAAGTAGTACTAATGAGATTGCAGCTCCTTATATAAGTAGTGGGAAGATTCTGGGTACATCTACACACAACTTGGTGATGCAGCAGGCTGAACTTCTATCATCTCATAACTTGGCAGACTTTCCTGGTAAAGAAACGGATCAGGAATGGTAGGCTAATCTAGAAAGATGTGATAGGCATACTGTTATGTACATTAGTTAGAATTTGAAATGTGTCATGCACAAGCCCCAGTTGCTGTAACTGAATATTGATTTTATTGACTGCTCCTTGTAGCTTTCAATTTCAACCCCAGCCTCAACCTCAACAGTTGTTGGTCATAGTAAGCAATATAATAGGGAGCGTACTTTTGTTTTTTTTGCTTGAAGTTCAAGCCTTTGTTAGTCACTACAATGGTCCAATATACCAACACTAGTTTTTAAGTCAATTACTTGTTATGCAAGACATTACAACAGGCAACAATCTATTTATGAGACTACCTGCTAACTTTTCAGCGTTTACTTAAGTGTATAGAATATTACTATAGCATAGGCTTGTAGAATGCCCGGCAAGTCCTATAGGAAATGCGCACATGCACATTTTATTAGCTTCTTATTAATAAGCCAATTCAATTCTTACGTTATTGATATTTACTATACGTGTCGAACTGGGTCACGTGGTGTAAACATGTATGTATACACATGTCACGGCTGAGTAAACACCTTCATTTATCCAGCAGATGTTATATTAAATATAGATGTTATATTAAATCTTTTGGGAGTCCATGAGTGCAATTCCAAGACAGTTGAATTACATCTTTGATATTATTTTCTATTGATGGGCAATTTTCAGGGCATTCATAGATCCACCAGACAGCAAGTATTCCTGGTTGGTACTTTTCTGCTGCATCATAATTCAGTTAGCTGCTGGCACACTTGTTGGAACTGTTGGCCTCTTTCTGGTAGAGTTTCTTGAGACATTTGATGGGAATGAGCTTGGCTACTCTTGGGTCTGCACTATTCAGCAGACTTTGATATTTGTATCAGGTAAGCTCTAAATCTAAAGCTAGCCAACCTATGTGTTATTTTTCTTTCTTAAAAATATGTCATGTGAGTTCAATTGTGTTACAGGGCCCATCAGTGGAGTATTGGCTGATAAAGTGGGCGTGAGACCAACTGTGATTGTTGGTTGTATTGGCACTAGCACTTCTTTGATATTAGCATCTTTGACTTCTAATTTTACTGTGTTGCTGTTTACTTATGGCATCCTAGCAGGTAAATGTAGAATTCTTTTTTCCCATCAGAATATAAATAAGTTTCTAATTGCAGGCTAGGCAAGATAAATCGTATTTTTGTATTAATAAACAGAGAAATGCTTCCTCTATATCTAATGGCTACCTGCTATAACCACACAATATCCAGAGTGCTTGATTATTAGATCTTACTAAAATTGTCCGCGTTCATTATTTGCTACCCATGCTGCCATTTCTTTCGCCAGCAGCTTTTTGCAACTAAGTCAAAGCCTGCTAGTTTTAATATACTCTTTTATGCCTATTAGAAAAGTGGTGCTGATATTTCTTTTTACAATAACTTGCCCAAACAATATGCTACTAAAAGTTGTGTCAAGTAACTCATATTGTTTCTATCTTTTGAGAACAGTCTTGTTCACACTCTGCATTCATACCAGATAGCAACTCTGTGTATTTGGTATTATTAGGCTCCTATGCTCTGTCCTTTTGCTGTCTATTTACCTTCTTCCAGTCACAACACTGCATGAATGTAAACAACTTATTTGAAACAAGACATGAAAAACTTTTCTAGACATTTAGTAACAATAATAAATTTTAATTAACCAGATTTTGTTGCTGCAAATTTCTCATTGAAAAATAAAAATGTATTTTACTTATTGCTATTTTACCTGTGTAGGTAAACAGAACTTATTTGTCATTTATCAAAGTTTTTTATTCAAAATATTTTTAGAGTTGAAAAGGAAATTCTAAGGTTTAGAATTTGAAGGTCAATGTTATATAATTTTTAAAACCTCCTTTTATCTCAAATATTTAAGGTTGCCACCTGCATGAAGCCATACGTAGTAAAAATACCTTGTAATGCTTTTGTTCTGCAGGTTTGTTGACAGGGTTCATCTTGATACCGACAGCAGTGTGTGCAGGTGACTACTTTATTCAGCACAAAGTCTTAGCTCTGACTGCCTCTACTTGCTGCTGGCCACTCCTCTTTTTAGCAGCAACCCCAACAGCGTCAGCAGCTATACAGAGTTTTGGCTGGAGAACTACTATGGTTGGCATAGCTTGTATTATCATGCAAGTGAGTACCATGAATATATCCAGCATTATTCTCCAACATTGATCGGTAAACTATTAACAAGAGTAGGAATGCTCATGAGACAACTTTTTATATCAAGGTTTATTAAAACTTGTTATTAACCGTAGCTTAAAATGTTCTCAGAGTTGCCGTCGTCATTAATTGAAATCTGCCAAAAACATGTCACTAAATTTTTTATAACAAATTATGGATTTTTGTCTCAAACTATGCTGACAATATGCCTTAAGGGCTTTTAAAGTAGTACAATGGGAACTTATGACTGGATGCTTTTCCTGACATCATCATTAGATGTTATGGAATTATTCTAGCACAATATGTGACCATTCCAGGACACAAGCACTAAGCCATGGCCCAAGTGCTCCCTCCTCCCCTTTACTTTCATCTTCAAAAGTTCGGTTAGGAGTGAATATTCATAACTGCTAACAAGTAGCTCTATTCATTACCGTTTAACTGATACTCACATATGGGAAATGCAGACCGAGGTGTTTTTGTTGTAGGCCACAGTCTTGGCTGCCCTTCTATGGCCCAGACGATTGTCTCCAAAATTTAAATTCCAAGAAGAAAGTGGAAGAGATCTGAATAGGTTGAATGAACAGGAAGGTTCATCTAATTTGAAGCCTAATTTTCTTGAAGCACAAGACCAATTGCTTCTTAATGATGACACCAGTGTCCTACTACTAGGATCACAAACTGACATGAATGTTTCAATCTCTAGCTATTTGGTTCCTGATAAAACTGCAAGTCCTGTAATTTACACAGCGCCTTCTAAGTCTAACTTCAACACTGGAGAAAACTTCGACTCGAAATATGAAGGAAACGGAGAAGCTTATCTAAATAACTGTAAAGAATCTTGCGAAAGTGATGCTGAAAATGCAAAACCAGAAGTAAACACAAATTCACTATTGTCACCTTTCATAGATAATGAAAGTAATTTCACACAACTGCTATCAAGTGAATCAAAACCTACGAAGTGCTGCATACAGTCAAAGCCACATCCAGTTGTTCATTGGCGAATGATAATTTTAATTGCTCACAACGTTTTATGGGGCTACTCCAGCTCAACCTTCTTCATCCTACTTCCTGAGTTGTGCAAATCTCTATCTATTGACTCTACTAAAGTAAGCCATCTCTTCATGATCGTTGGTATAGCTGGATTTGTTGGGAGACTATCTACTATTTTACTTTGTAAGTTATATTATTAACATCATGTTGATAAAATTACAAGTTATTTTACAAAAGCCATTATATAAGCAGTATAACTTGTAACTTATTCTATGATAAGTTTCTTTTTTTGTACTTTATAATGCTTTCTATGAAATTTTCCTATAAAGCTAACTGCCACTAAAGTCTCGTAGGGGATAACTAAACAATTTCCAACAAAATTAACTACTAGATTTTTCATTTATAATCTATAGGTTATAATCTATGCCATAAAAAGGTTATATCTTCTTTGCATTCCAACAGGCTCTCTCTCCCTCTCTCTCTCTCTCTCTCTCTCTCTCTCTCTCTCTCTCTCTCTCTCTCTCTCTCTCTCTCTCTCTCTCTCTCTCTCTCTCTCTCTCTCTCTCTCTCTCTCTCTCTCTCTCTCTCTCTCTCTCTCTCTCTCTCTCTCTCTCCAGCTCTCTATTCTAAATAAAATGCTTGTTAATTTATATCACCATTTTCTGACATCTCACAGTGATTGAAATTAACTGAATAGTGTTTATATGTACTTGGTAATTTTTATGATATAATCGGCTGTTGCATGAAATAATGTCAACACATATTTTTATATATAATAAAAAGACAGCATTCTAGTTACTCAGTTACCCTACAGAAAGAAAGAACTTGAATTTGTTCTTTTGGCCTTGATATTTTTTTGTCAGAAGGTGTCAAGAAAAACATTTTTGATAATTATTTGATACTTTTGAGATTATATAATTATCTATTTCAAAACTTAAAGTTGATTATTGGAATTTAAGGATTTCTCTGCAGTTTAAACTTTACAAAATTAATATCTAACATTTTCTAAGTCTTCGAGCAGATTCCCTACCTGCCAAATCTAGATTTACAAAAACACGAGAAATCTGGAATAAAGTAGCTGCAGGATGCTGTTGAAGTTGCTTGTATTAGCAGTAATATTTGACTATTAATAAAAACAGTTTATACTTACTATCTCTGTGATAAATCTCCGCTAGAATAGGGCTATAGCTCTATTTACCAAAAACCCTTTCTAGCGGAGATTTATCTTTAAGGACTTATTCTATAAGGCACAGGAGCAATTATGACTGGATGCTTTTCCTAACATCACTAATGGCCTTTACTGGAGATCAAACCCATTACTTTGTATTTACTAAGCCATCGATCTAAACACTAAACTAAGGCTGCTCCCTAATATTTGACTATTAATATTATGCTTTATTTTGTGGCAAATTTCAGGTAGGGCAGTGACCAACTTTGGCATGGGGTTTGGGACACTAGTTACCATGCTTATTCAGTCTGGAGCCATGTTTGGATTAACTTTCACTTCTCGTTTTGAGTGGTATGATTATTTTTCAACAGAAAAATGTGTAGTGATGCAGTCCTTTTATTAGCACGGACTAGTTGTCTATATTCAAAGGTAAGCAATGGATTCATTGCATCATCAGGTGGCAAGGCTTTATGCTTTCAAAATACTTGCAGGTTTTCCCTTTTTATTATGACAAGCTGAAATGCTATTTTTAGGTCTGCTTGCCCATTATAGAAGCAATATTTTTATGTTTCATTTTTATTGTTGAGAAATATATGTAGGCTATTATGTGGGAAATATACAATACATACAATACAATATATAAAAATATACAATGCACAATATTTTTATGTTTCATTGTTATCAGTGAGAAATTTCAAATTGCCAAATAAATAAGTATATGTATTACACGTAAAATATGCAATATATGTAATTACTTCATATTGTCAACAACATAAGTTAATGCAACTTATAGTGTGCTTATGTTATATATAAGAAAACTTCATTGATTTACTTTGTAGGTTTGCAGTGTTGGTGGGTATTTTCAATCTTGCATACGGGTCTGCAGCTTGTTTAGTCACCCCTGCCATTCTAGAACTCCACGGAAACCATTATTTAGCCACTGTGTATGGAATTGAGATGTTGTTCTTTGGAGCTGGAATTTTAGTATCGACTCCATTTTCATGTAAGATTAGTTTTAAGGCTTTGTATTATTCATCATCAGCAATAATTACTTTTTTTAAATTTCTAAAGCTGGATTACATTGCAGTGAACTCACGCCAAATGATTTGTTGTTTCAGCATACATGTTCCAAGAGTTTGGCACTTACTCCATTGGGTTTCAAGTAGCTGCAGGTGCTTCAATTTTTGGTGCTCTTGTCTATTTGCCACACATCATTGTAAAATGGAAAGCAGACCAAAGCAACACATCAGAGACTACTTTGGCGCCAAAACCAACCAGTTTTTCAGATTCATCAGTATCGCAGTGAATTTCTTAGCTGTTTTTCTGGCAATTTGGCAAATCCAGTAAAATAAACAGGTGTCTGTGTTTATATCTTGTAGTGTATACATGTACATGGTCTATTTCATAGTTTATAGCTACAATAAATTTGCATTGTATATCACAGGCTTTTTAGTTGATTTTGGAAAACAACCGATATTTGTAGTATTTCAGCTGTTCATAATGTAGATTTTCAAGACATTAGTATTACAAGATGTGCCATTTTCTTATTAATAACTAATAACTAAAATTTAGGTAAGAAGTTCAAACTCCAGTAAACTTAATAAACCAATTATAACCTTAATTTATTATTTTGAAGTTTTATTGTTTGCAGTGATCTAAGTAATATTTATGCGTGTGATTGGCCCTTGAAATTGCAATAAATTTGAACTGAGAATTAGATTCCAAATGAGCATAGTTTATATTTCATTAGAAAACTAGAAATTTTTTAAGCCTTTAAAGTTTTAAGCTAAGCAAATAGTGAATGAATTATTGTAGCAATACCAAATGTTCATAAACATATAGTTTACACTATTTTGCAAGTGTAATCTACATTTGGGCGTTTTGTGGTAAAATTTGCCTCTATACTTTGAGTACCATAATTTAACTCGAAATAAATTTCCCAGCAAGGTAGCAAGGACCGCCTCTCTATTGAAATAGAGGGAAAAATTCCCATGATTATAAGCTGTTGGCTGGTAATTTGTTAGTATATTGCCAGAATTTATAAGCGCGTAGGGGTTTCCATATTAATATTAATATAATTATAATAAATTCAATCACCAATTGCAATAATAGTATTGAAAGCAAGAAAATAATTTAACCTATATCACAAAACATTTAATGCAGTTATAGTTCAGCAACTTGGGACAACTTTCTATCACTATGCAAAGCTCTCAATAACAAAATTCAGTTTACAATTCCTTAAAAAAAAACAAGCACCTATACTTCTTTTAAATACTTCAACCTGCATCGGAGTAACTTTGACTATAGCTTAAGTCTGTTGTCCCAAATGCATATATTTGTAATTAATTTAAAAATATATAATTCACCACAAAAATATGTTCATAATACGTAACAGTAAAACACAAATGCAATGTTATATGCCGTATGCAGCATTTATATAGATGTACATCATATAGCACTATTGATGATAAAATAAATATTGTATAATTATGTATCTTGAAGTGGCACCATTTAAAACAACAGCACAGTGTATGAATGTCTGTATAGTTACTACAAGGTCCCACATGATTCTGTGTTCAAAGCTCCTGGCACAGATAACAGCCCTGCAAATATCAGCCACATTTTTGTCTAATCTCTGGTTATGTGAAAGTTATATAATAATCAGATAGCAATGGTTTCCACTTTTAACAAAAACATGATAGTCACAGGCTGCTTTTGTAGTTCTATTTCCTACTATAAAACATGTTCCACGATATACATATAAACCAGCTATTAAATAACTATAATTAAAGCCTGAAAAGCAAATTGGTTGTGTGCTGCAGCATATTTATGGAATTCTTTAGTTTTAAGCTTTTATGTAAGATATGCATGTTAGTTGAAAATAATTTTTTAAATATACATTACCTGCGATGCAAGCAGTCAAGAAACATGCCACATTGCCAGCTATCATGGCTCTCACAACAATGGCTGCAATATCTTTCTTCCTTGATGGTGCCATTGCACCAAGACCTCCCAGCATAATACCAATACTGCCGAGGTTGGCAAAGCCACACAAGGCATACACTGCTATAGTCTCTCCCCGAGCCTGTTAACATAATAATGCTTTTATTCTTTAGTTGCTTCCATAAAAAAATTTGTGCAAAACACAATATAGTTCTTAGATCAATATTAATAGGAATTTTTGAATGCAGATTGTATACATAATTTCACAATAATCTATCATGATTATACTTTGAAAATATCATGCAGAAACAAGGCTACATGCTTGTTTTTAAAGTTGTTTTTACTTTTTTTCAGTGCATTACAAAAATTTACCATGAAATGTTTTGACCTAATGTATATAATGTACATTATCCTGTACAAGTGTATAATACGTATACACATTGTACTATACAAGTAGTACTTTCTAGGCATGAAATTTAGAGACTACTTATTAAGCATAATATAATATGACAATGTTTGGCACATTAGTGGTATATTATTATTGATAGCATGCAAAGGAAAGCTGAACTCTCAACCTAGACGTATGCCAGTCTAATAACATACAGATATAACCGGCAGGCAGTCTTCTAGAGGAGATGTGTAAGTGCTGTTACTTAGGATGTAGCAGTTCTGGATGGGGTTGTATGAAGCTGTTTGATTGCCGACTAATTGCCATTGGAGCATGGCCTCCCTGTTCTTTATTAAACCCGATAGCCTTTGGTATGCTATAAACTCGTTGGCAAACGTCTTAATTCCCATCAGCTCAGCAACCACTCTGCAATCTTCCAGGGGAGTACCCATTATCCAAGCAAATGGCCACAGAAAGTAAGAGCAGATTAGCTACAGAAATAATATATTTTACGGTACATGTATACTAAAACATGTCATTGCTTGCGCATGCAATGTTCATACAAATTGCTCTGATGGACTTATTTGTTATCAAGTTACCAAGTTCAGTGGTTACTATGCAATCACATGAAATTGTAATTCATTATAAAGTATTGAGTTATGTTTTCTTTATTCCAGTTAGAGGATCTCTACCCACAGCTCACTCAGACGTATAAATGTTGACCTTTCAGGTTAGAATACTTTTTTGCTTCCCTGTTAGTCATTTATTTAGACTTTGATAGTGGAACAGAAATGCCTACCAAAGATCCTATGCCTTCAGATTTCACATTATTTTCTGTTTGAGCCGTTATATTATATTATATTTTATTTTACAAGCCCATTAAATCTTCTCATGTGTATGTATTTTAGCTTGTGCATACTATCTTATTTCTTTCCTTTTTTTATAGTTTGGTCTAACTTAATCTAATAATAAGCTAACAACTTAAATGAGAAAGAATTTACCAGAAATTAGTTACATTTATAAGTCCAATAACAGCAGAAATTGCATACAGGTTAAAAGAATTTAAATGTTCTTTGATTTACTGTTAATAGGTTTAGGAATGGCACTAACAACAATATGCACAGTTTCACTTATTGCAGATAAAAAAAAAGAAAAATTGTGAGTGGATTGAAACAGGACACAGATTAGCATTAACAATACAAACAGTTTCTTTTTGATACATGTTGTTTAACTCTAAAGTTGAAAGTATAACTCTGTATATAATTTTTCAAGAGCCACTAATTATTTACATTAAGGTATATTTGATTGTACTGGTAATGTATTAGCAACTACTCAGCTAGCAAAAGAAAAGTTGAGTACAGTTTATCGACTTAAGGAGTTCCGATATTTAAATAGCTTGCAAAAACTACTATTCCAAACAATGAATTGCATACCTGAAGTTAAACTTGGATTGACTTTATGTAAAGACATTGTGAACGAATCAGTTAGCAATTAATTATTGATTGAATAATTATTTGTTTGATTACCATTGACTGACTGTAGAATAATAATTTGTAAACAATCATTGACTCTTGCAAACAGTTTTTAATTAACACCTCAGCAATATAACTTATTTAAGATAGAAGTTGTAGTTTATTAACAATGTAGTGTGCTATTGTAATATCATTTGTGTTGTTTTTATTACTTATATAGCTTTTGTGCATATTTTTACAGTCATCTTTTTGCCACCCCAAATCTGTTACAATGTATTTACATTATTAGCTAGTTAAATTTACAAATCTATAAGGTTTTAACTGGTAGTAACTAGTTTGCCTTGAGTTTTGACAATGTGTTTGCATTAGTAAGTCGTTCCTGGGAGCATATAATTTCCTTATACATTCTATAACTGAATTTCTTTTCTATATGCAATAGTTAAATCAACTTTCTAAAAAAAATTTAACTTTACTTATATCATTTACTATAAAATTCTAAACTTACTTCAAATGTTAACTCAGGCCTATCAGGTGCTTTCAGTCCAACTTGAGCACCAAACCACCTCAGGGTCTGATTGATAAACTCCAGTAGAGCAATAAATGCAATCAGATTAGCGACAATGTTGGCCACTAATTTGATTGACGCAGATGCTCCAGAAGATGCTGCTTGCACCAAATTTACATCTGGCCCTCTGTCTACAAGAATACAAAAAGAAATGTACAAGATATTTTATAAACGCCTTTGAAAATTCTTTGGCTACGTAAAAGCAGCTAATTTGCTAATGTGTATTCTAATACAAACTAATAGTCCGACATACAATAAGCTCTAAAAAGTAACCAAATAAAAATCATCAAGACAAGCTTACGAGAAGCAAATATGTTCCAATAGGTGGTTTATGAGACTTTTTAATCCAATCAGATAAAATGTCTCACCCATTTTAGCAACCTCTTTAGTAGTTGTTTTTGATTTCTTCGTTTCTGGATAAAAGAGTTTTGACATGGCAAGTGCAGCAGGTGCTGACATGACTGAAGCAGAGAGCAGGTGGTTGGCAGGTACCTGAACACAGAATTTTAACTTTATATATTTAGCTGAACAAGACACTTTAGGAAGGGCCAAGATGATTTAAAACATAAGATAACTTCTACGCTGTATATAGGCATTTCTCTTGGTATAAGCTTCTAGTAAATTATGCCATTAGCTCCAATATAAATATATTTTAATCACTATAAAACACAACTGTACACCACATATTAGAATAAAACCTACTACTTATTGTAGTAAAACTATTTAGTGTTGAAATATACAATTGCAACTATATGTACTTACACCAAACAGAATGTATGTAGCCAAAACACTACCAGCAATAGTAGCAAATCCTCCTGTCATGACTGCATGCAACTCAGACTTAGTCATGTCCGTTAACAGAGGTTTAATCATCAACGGAGCCTCAGTCTAAAGTCAAACATTATTTCAGAATATTTATTGGCCTATATTGAAACAATAAAATAAATAGACTTTGAGTTTCACACATCAAAGTCGTAAAATATGATGAGATTGTAAAACTCAACTTATGGTTTTATTTAGACTGGGAAAATTTCAAAGTGATTTCAACTAGTTTTGTTAAAACTATAAAATGGTGCTCAGCTATATAGAATTAACTAAAGCTTTTTAGCAAAGATATAAATGTTTCTTAAATCTATCAAAGAAACAGAATTTTCTTACAGAAAAACATTGGCCCTTCTTAACCAAACAGTAATTTATCTATTGCTTAGCTATAGGCTACTGCTCTGCTAAACAAAGCTTTTTATGCAAAGTATTTGCTGCTTTATTTGACATAGGGGGAAACATAATTTTTATACGATATGCTGTAAAGGAAGAATAAAGGAAAACTTTAGCTCTACTAACTAACTTTTCTTTCCTCAAACAATGATGCGAGTCAAGGCTTAACCCAGGATAAAACTGATCAGTTTACTTTAAATAGTTGTTTAAAGGAGAAACAACACATAACAGTAAATTGTTTGTAAGCAAGACAGTACAAGAATTTATTTCATACTATAACCTAGCCAACAAAATATAGCCAGGCTTATTTAAAAAGAGATATATAGACCTTATGCAAAAGTTTCTTTAAACAGACAGTCTGGTTTATTTAAAAACAGATCTGAGGGCATATTTCACACCTCCATACATTCTAGCAGCTATAATAAGGTAGATAAGTACCTGGCCAACAAATATATTTCCAGCTGCACTCAGTGACTCACCAGCTGTAGTGCCCATCGTAACCTGCATCAGCCAGGCTACCTACAACAATGCAAAGTGTGTAAATTATTCATACAGGTGAGAAAGAAAAAGCTAAGTGTAATAGTAGAATCATCCATAGTTCCTTACCTTCTCTATAATGATTTGCATCACACCGAGATAGTACAGTGTACTTATCACTGTGCTGAAGAATACCACCACTGGCATCAGCTACAAAAGAATCACATTTATTACCAGCTAATACTTTTAATATTGTTGACATATAATATTTTTTTATTTTCCTTAAAGCAATTGATCAATTTTTAGACACAAATAAAGGTGCTACAATTTTTAGTGTCAAAACAAAATATTTAAAGCCTAAAGTTGAGCTGTAACCAATTTGCTATATAGTTCTAAAATATGCTATCCTAGGATATAGCAACAGCAATTGCTGAATTTAATTTACGTTGTTTCTGGTTGGTGGTTTCAAACTATTATTATAAATATAAATGTTTTATTAATAATATATTCATTTTATACAGACTACCATTTTTTTATTTTATGTATATAACAGAGTTAAGCATGTGTAGCAAATACTTTCAAGAATTTCACAACAATTATTTTGTCAATAAAAGTCAGATCTTAAGCAGCACTCTATGAACTTATCAAAGTAATACAAACCTTAAATGCAAAAAAGTGATCTGTGTATTTATCTCCAAAGACCATGATTGCTCCAGCATCACTGTGTTTTAGAAACTCTTGAATTCTGTCGCCCATCCATTGAAAGACAAGATATCCAACGCATGTTCTTAAGATTAGGTACGCAAAGATAAACTGTAGTAGTAGTCCGAGAATGACTGGCCTCCAATTCACCTGGTGCAATGAAGTAGTTGATTAATCGTGCTACTAGAAGGTGTGTCACATAATATGTTTTAGACACCCATAAAAGTCATAAACTTCATTACATCAACTTAATGACTTTGAGAGATCAAGACTAAATAAATAATAGGAATTAGTTATTTTAATCAGTTCACTTCGTGCAATTTCCTAAATGAAAAAATATTCAACCAACATAAATAAATGTTTTATTTATTGAGATATAATTTTTTGTGTCAAAAACCATTCTACAATAAAACTGCAAGAACTAATCATATAAAGTTAGCTAGAGCAGAGATCCAAACCTTAGCTGGATGTTTGGAGAAGATATAAAATAAACCAATATAGACAGCCATTCCAATCAGTGATACCAGATTCTGTGGGGCATTCATACCAACATCCACTGCTAATACTACCACCAATGCAGCTAGTAGCAAGATTACACCAATCCTGAGAAGGAATAGTAGGATGAAAATCAAAATATAAAATTATGCTATAGAGAAGCTATAATAAACTTTACAAATATGTAATAATTTGTCAAAATTTAGGAACCAAGTCTTGGAACACTGTCTTATTTCTACTTAAAAGCTTTAGTGTTCTATTTACTTGAGACCGACATTTGCATTTCTGCTGTTGATAGTTCATCAAATTGAAAGAAAGTATAAAATAGCCAATAATTTTTAAATAAACTTACCATCGCAAGATATTCCAGTGTTGGTTAGCAAATGCTGAAATTCTTGCAACACAAGGTTTCAGGCAGCCTTTCCAGATTTGTCTGCCATAGTACTTTTTAATAGCCCAGTAAATCACACAGAACACAGCCAATGCATTAATAGCAATGAGTCTTATAGCTGATTCGTTGCTGGAGTCAAAACCATATTGGAAGTTGTAATACATGGCACCAATAAAGTATGCGACCCATAATGCCAGGAGAATAGTTCCTCCTACATATCCAACCAGAGAAGTATTCCCTTTGTACCTGAAAACATTTAGTCAAGTCTCCATATTATAGAGCAAGTTAGTCTAGCTCAGGGCTGTCCAACAGGCGACCCCAGGGCCGGATGTGGCCTCCAGCCTACATTTATGTGGCCCCCAAAGACATAAAACATAAAATTATTTTTCACACTGAGGGCCTATATGAATTAGAGTGGAAAGCCACCTTTTAAATGTCTTATTTATACACATTCTACAAAACAAGCAGCCTGTAGTGACTATTTGGAGTTTATTGCGTAATGATTCATAAGAATTTGGAATAAAGTAATTTGAAAACACAGATGCTGTGGCCCCTAGAGCAAGCTAAAGTTTACAATGTGGCCCTCGCCACCGGAATGTTCCCTTCCAGTGGCCCTCGCTCCGAAAAAGTTGAACACCCCTGGTCTAGTTACTTTGCAATGCACGATTGTAAGTTGTGAAAATTTAAGGAGTCTATGATAAGATATAATACCACTTATTTTCACTACTTTTAATTAATTCAATATTAATATCAATTAAAACACTAATCATTTAAAAATAATCTTGCATATTTTAGAACTCTCGGCTTAATGTAGTGCTCCCTCCATATCTCACTAAGCTGCAGGTCATGAAACCTCAATTTATGACATAGTAGACTACCAAATTTAACTCACGGATTTGTTAAATTCAGCCATTTTGTCCTAACACACACACACACACACACACACACACACACACACACACACACACACACACACACACACACACACACACACACACACACACACACACACACACACACACACACACACACACACACACACACACACACACACACACACACACAACACACACACACACACACACACACACACGTGAGTTATGAAGTGAACACTGTAGTTATATTTTTTCTATTCACCAGCTGGATATAGCGTTGGTAGCACCACTAGCAGCTGCAGCACAGCAGTCTATATTCTCATCATCTGACATGTCAGAGTCACTCTCAAAGGACTCTTCCCTGTTGTCTACAGCCATTGTATTATCAACTGGTTCTACCTGAAGAAAAAGAATAATACACCATCAGTTAAGTGACTTCAAACAGTTCTGATAAATAGGTCATATTTTTTTAGAATTCACCTAACAAAGTATAGAGCATTAGCCTAAAAATACATCGTATTAAAAGTGTTATGTTATTCAACACAGCGTCATCAATTACCACAAAACAATTTATACTCAAAGCTTGGGTAATCTACACAGCACAACTATAAACTAATGAATTGTTGACAAACAAAATGAAATTTACAATAACTGAAGTAGTGCTGTGAATAAATGCAGAATTTTCCATCCCACTGTCTGAGCCACCATTTCTCTTTACATTCTCATAAACCGTCTCTTGCTCCTCTCCAACCCTTACTTCAGGCAGTTCATAGTCGTCGTCAGCGGACATGGTGGAGGAGTACTGTCCCACTGTGAGTAATGACTGAAGCTCTTCTCTTAATGATATATATAATAGCTTGTAATGGGAGTGAAAAGTTATGAAGCAACAAGTTGACCACTTCTGATTTAAGTGTTATATCAGCTCTTAGGTAGGTGTTATCTACCTGTTCAAACAAACTTGAAGTTCATGCAGGAGCAAACATGTATTTCATTGCTAAAAGCGTTGACAAAAGTAGGTAGCTAGAAATCCATTGCAAAAATTTCAATATGAATTATTAAGGCATATTTTTGCTTCTGGTTATCTAGATTAAATTTGAAGTTGTTTAGTTTTTATATAATCAAAGTCTAATTTGGATAAATTAAGCCTGAAACATGAAAGTACACTGTTGCCTAAAAGGTCCCATATTTGAGGGTCAAAGTTTCATATCAACAACTGATCTTTTCTGAGTTTTTCTTTCTCCCTTTTTGAATTTTAATTAATTAAGATAAATTGTTTCAATAGTCAAGCAATCAGAATACGAATACATATATGAAAGCTTGGCTCATGCTTATACCCATTCATGATGATTAGAGAAGTAGATAACATGCAAAGTTATAGAGGAAAGTAAACAATGTTACTAGCTGCACAGATTTTATCTCAAAAGCTTATAAAGCCTGTTCTTACTGCACCTTTCCCCATAACAATCTTTCTATGCGATCGAAGCCTAACTTTTTGTATTAATTGGTTGTTAAATAAGAAATTTCAACAGATAAATACATGCCGCAAGACTTTAGGAAGTTCTATATGAAATGTGGTAAATTGTTAGGTTGAGCTGCATTTTTTCTTCTTACAAGTTGAGGGTGATTTTTACAAGAACTCACAAATTTATATAAACTTTTGTGGTGACTATTCATAAATGAGTTTTAGCCAAAATAAGAGGGTGTTGGCTGCCACACTGTGACTGATTGGTTAATTTATATAAATAATATCAACATGTAAACTTATTATAATATGATCATTTTATTGACATGTTGAATAAGCTATTGTCATGCAGACATCTCACCTCTACTATAACAACTTGGGTTGCTGCACATGATTTAAACTGTTGAATACATCAAACCATCAACTTAAAAATTCAAATACAGATTTCTTGTTTATAAGAAATCCAGTATCAGCCATATATTATTTTGCAGATTTATACAAGTTAGATGTAAAATAGAAGTTGTCTTCTCAGTAGATGAGCAAAACAACCATCAAACGATCATGTAAATAATTATACAATAAAAACTAACTAAAAACTGCAACATGAAGACGAAAAGTAGGAGTTACGCATAAACCTGAAAAGTTGATAGCTTCTGCCAAATTGAAACGTGTATAAGTAAAAAAGATAATAAATCTATGTTATAAAAATGCATAATTGTAAAAATAAAAACTATGTAAATGCTTAAGTTTTAGAATTTATTTATTAATACTTAAAGAAATGCCATGCTATTGTCATATTTTTAATAATTTGCCATTCATAAGGTTCCACAAGTTTCAGGATTCAAGGCACCAGGAATAGACAATAATCCTAAAATAAACAATTATAATTATTACAGCTCAAGGCAATATCTTTAACTTAACAATTCTTTTGTCATGTTTAGGCATTTTACTACATGTTTACGGTGAGTAAAAAACTGGTAACCCTCAGCAGCTTAAGAATGTTGCAATTATGATCTCCATATGCATAAAAATAGGCACATGAATTTCATTCTGTTTACTAAAAGTTTCAAAGAAGTAAGTTTTAATTTATACATCTTTTTCTAGAGAACACATTTGGCAAGAAAGTTACCTGCTCTATGTATGACATTTTAGCACATACGGCTGAAATAAATAAAAAGATAACAATGTGTTCTTTTCTTGGGTGTCATACATTATATACATGATAAGAAAAATACAAACATGAACAATGTATAAATTTATATTATTCAATTTACATAAGATAAAATGCAGAAAATAACATACTTATAGCAGAGGTTCAGAAGCCTTACGGGAATAGTATGCTTCGAAAATTTGTATTGAAATGCTTCAAACCTACTTTTAGCAGAACATTTTATGTATATTTTTGCACCTCAGCTGCACAAAAGTGCAGGATAGTTTTATCAGTATGACTGTATTTATTACCTGCGATACAAGCCGTCATGAAACATGCCACATTGCCAGCTATCATGGCTCTCACAACTATGGCTGCAACATCTTTCTTCCTTGATGGTGCCATTGCACCGAGACCTCCCAGCATAATACCAATACTGCCGAGGTTGGCAAAGCCACACAAGGCATACACTGCTATAGTCTCTCCCCGAGCCTGTCAAAATAATAATAAAGTTGAATCTTTTTATGGAAATTCGACTTTAATTGAAACCAAACTAAAATTCTGGTTTAAATTGTGATTTAGTATTATATAAGCAAGTTGCTATATTGAAGCTATTTGCGAAATATCCAAAGATAAAATATACATCACATATTATAAAGAAAAATTCTATAGAAAACACAACTCCTAGACGCTGCATAATGCATATAAAATTAAAAAGTGGCACACAACAGAAACCGCAAAATGTCAACTTGCGAATCGTTAAATAATATTGTAAAAGTTAAAATATTCATCTTTTTAGTTACAGTTGAATTTAAAGAGAATCAAGTGCCATGATAGGAAGTATAAATAAACTTGCCGATATGATAGGAAAGCATTCGCTTTCTAAGGCAGAAACTGTGCTGTTTCCTAGGAAGAAACAGTTCTGTATGCTATTGTACAAAACTGTGTTAT
This sequence comes from Bugula neritina, assembly GCA_964035545.1. NCBI lineage: Eukaryota > Metazoa > Bryozoa > Gymnolaemata > Cheilostomatida > Bugulidae > Bugula > Bugula neritina. The sequence continues at coordinate 26,147,976 of OZ037765.1, forward strand.
TGTCGATAGCTTCCCAACTTTGAACGATCGCTCGATTTTTGATCAAGTTCGAAAGCCTTTCATAGGCCAGAAATTCATTAGCAAAAGTTTTAATTCCAATAAGCTCAGCCACCCTCTTACAATCTACTGCTGGGGTGCCCATGATCCACGCAAATGGCCAGAGCAGGTAGGAGCAAATGAGCTGTGAAAACATAAACACCAAGTCAAGCATAGATGACATGACAGACCCATTACTAATATAATATATTATTTGCTAAATGCCCAAAACACTGTAAGAAATGTTCAACTTGCTTCAAATGTTAACTCGGGCCTATGCGGTGCTTTCAGTCCAACTTGAGCACCAAACCACCTCAGGGTCTGATTAATGAACTCCAGTAGAGCAAGAAAGGCAATCAGATTGGCGGCAATGTTGGCCACTAGTTTGATTGACGCAGATGCTCCAGAAGATGCTGCCTGAACCAAATTTATGTCTGGCCCTTTGCCTAAAACAAGAGGTTAACTTGCCAAGTATTGTACAATGTCAAAGCCTTTGCATTATTAGTTGTGTTGATGACAAAACAGAATGAGCATATAAAAACAGATACAGTTTTTCAATCATCTGTTATTTAGTATTTTATTGCTATTGATTGAGGAAATACCAAACAAATTGTATAAGTACTTGCAGAAAACTTTGTCATAATTGATTCAAAATGTGTCTCGGGAATTGCAATCATCATAAAAAATTCACAGCTTAAAATAAATTCTGCGACAAACATTAATGTATCTAGCTAATATCCTACCCATTTTAGCAACCTCTTTAGTAGTTGTCTTGGACTTTTTTGTTTCTGGATAAAAAAGTTTTGACATGGCAAGTGCAGCAGGTGCTGACATGACTGAGGCAGAGAGCAGGTGGTTGGCAGGTACCTAAACACAGGATTATAGCTTTAATAAAGTAAAAATAACACATTAGAAAAAGCTACGATTTCACTCAAAAAGAGAAGATAATTTCTAAGCTGTATATGCATTTCTCTTGGTATGATGTGAGCACATAAGCCTGTTACCATAGTGAAGTCAACTAGCTTCAGTATAAATATATTTTAATCACTATAAAACACAATTGTATACCACATATTAGAATAAAACATACTACTTATTGTAGTGAAACTATTTGATGTTGAAATATACAACTGCAACTATAATTATGTACTTACACCAAACAGTATGTATGTAGCCAAAACACTACCAGCAATAGTAGCAAATCCTCCTGTCATCACTGCATGCAACTCAGACTTAGTCATGTCCATTAACAGAGGTTTAATCATCAACGGGGCCTCAGTCTAAATTAGAAATAGAAATTTACTATACCCTGATTACTAAACAGGGAAAAGATATTTTTAAATTTAAAATTTGGCAGCTGCAGTTCACATCACTAACAATCAATCATTTCACGACAAATAAGAGTTTTTGATAGAGATGTATGCCTTCACTCAAAGTTATTATAAAAACAGTTTTACTGCTGAAACTTTCATGTAAAAACTGAAAGAGTCCCTTTTGCTTTTTTTTCAACACACAATCAGGTTTATTTCAAAACAGATATAATGACCTATTTCACACCTCCATACATTCTAGCAGCTATAATAAGGTAGATAAGTACCTGGCCAACAAATATATTTCCAGCTGCACTCAGTGACTCACCAGCTGTAGTGCCCATTGTAACCTGCATCAGCCAGGCTACCTACAACAATGTATCACACAATTATACTCTCTTCAGGTTTAACCTCAGGCGATTTGATAGGTAATATTTTTAAGCCAATCATGTTAGAATTAGAATAGGTAAAAGTAACAAGAAGCTGAAAATGAAAGGCGATTTCCAGCTTTAAAACGTAAACCAACAGGAAACTTGGCTCTCAAGTTACGCATGCTTTGAGCTTTGCTTAAACGCAAAACAAATCCTTGCCTTATAAGGCTTGAGGCCTGGATATGTAAAAATTTAGTTCTTCTTAAATATACAGTAATAAGAGTGATTCGCAGTATGTCTTGACTTCAAAATTAAATGTCCAGTTTTCATGCAACTACCGTAACACCAAATAAACGCACACAGTTGCAATCATTTTAATGCATACCTTCTGAATAACAATCTGCATGACTCCGAGATGATACAACATTCCTATCACAGTGCTGAAAAATATGACCACTGGCAAAACCTAAAACATATAGAGATCATGCATTACACTTCTGGTGTCAACATGAATTACTACCATATTTGATAATATTAGCTGCAGATGTTGAGAGCACTGTTACTTCCTCATATAGCGATTACAATGGATTGAAACAATCAAAATCTATTCAGCTGTAACTTGTAATTGAGTTGTACCTGTGTTTGAATATCACAATGTATAAAAGTACTAGTCTTTAGTTTTTAGCTTCAAAACTGCTAATCAATATTTATTAATATAATACAGATAAATGATACACACCTTAAATGCAAAAAAGTGATCTGTGTATTTATCTCCGAAGACCATGATTGCTCCAGCGTCACTGTGTTTAAGGAACTCTTGAATTCTGTCGCCCATCCATTTGAAGACCAGATATCCAACGCATGTTCTTAAGATTAGATATGCAAAGATAAACTGTAGCAGTAGTCCGAGAATGACTGGCCTCCAGTTCACCTGTCACAACAGCACAAAATTACAATAGGCTATATATAAAATATTTATTAACCAAACCAGTATGGAAATCAAATATACATGAAACCTATACCGTTGGACAGCTGCCAAAAGAATGCAATATATACTGGACAGCAGATATTATATTTATTTACATTGTTTATTAAAAAGAGTCTTTTTACTAAAAAGCTGGCAGCTTCAATGTTTGGTTAACCGCAAATTAAATTTAGTCAATTAGCAGTTTCAATCAACCAGTGCCTAGTGGCAGAAAAAGAGGAGTTGTGGGATACCACCTCTAGACAAAACCTCTTTGAAAGTAATACGAGTTATACCTTCAAAGGAATGCAATAACATGTTTACAAACTGATGATATATTTTTTATATTTGAAGCATCTGTTGAAGTAAGGATCAGAGCAGAGTGCAAGCTGATGACAACAGACAATGACATGTACACTCTCTACATAATACGATTACAAGGTGATCAAACCTTAGCCGGATGTTTGGAGAAGATATAAAATAAACCAATATAGACAGCCATTCCAATCAGTGATACCAGATTCTGTGGGGCATTCATACCAACATCCACTGCTAATACTATTACCAATGCAGCCAGTAATATGAATCCAATAACCCTAGAAAAACAACATTGCAAGTAAGCTCTACGTAATATTCATGTCATATAAACAGTGACATGTGTTATATTTCAACTGACTGAATAGGAATTACAATAAACAAGCAAATCATTGAATGTATTGCTCAACACAAACACATTACTAAAATAATAATACAAATATTATTACCATTGCAAGATATTCCAGTGCTTATTACAGAAAGTTGAAATGACTGAAACACAAGGTTTCAGGCAGCCTTTCCAGATTTGTCTGCCATAGTACTTTTTAATAACCCAGTAAATCACACAGAACGCAGCCAATACATTAATAGCAATGAGTCTTATAGCTGATTCATTGCTGGAGTCAAAACCATATTGGAAGTTGTAATACATGGCACCAATAAAGTATGCGACCCATAGTGCCAGGAGAATAGCCCCTCCTACATATCCAACCAGAGAAGAATTTTCTTTGTACCTGAAATTGTTTCATACATACAAGCTTATATTATTTATAATTTCACAATAGATCAAGTAAAAAAGGCGATTATAGTTACCTAAATTTTATAAATACCTGAAAATCAATGCTTCAACATTTAAGCAATTTTAGTTCACCTCTCGGTTACATGTAATCAATATAACATAACATGTATGTGAGTTGATCAATTCACCTTATTCTAACTTGACCGATTTACATTGAAACATGCAAACTTGCACATTCTATAAGAGACAGGCTTGTCGTACCAGTTTGTCTTTACCAGATACTTATTGAGTCAAAAACACTAAATTGCAGTAATCTTTTGAAGCAGAATAGGTATACCAATATATTATTATTACCAGATATCAGAAAAGATATGAAAGGGCTTTCAGCATTTACGAAAAAAATTAGTTCCTCAGTCAGAGGAGTATTCTTATATGAGTAGAGCTTCACAGTTCTTCCAACTGTTGTCAAAACTTATAGTACATAGAAATTTACTTCTTGCTTTAACAATTGAGGAAAATAGCTTAAAACTGAGCCAAAACACTGATTTTGCATCTTGTGAAACTCTCAGCTTTATAGTTATATTTTTACTATTCACCAGCTGGATATAGCGTTGGTAGCACCACTAGCAGCTGCAGCACAGCAGCCTATATTCTCATCATCTGACATGTCAGAGTCACTCTCAAAGGAGTCGTTATCCTTCTTGGCCACAGGCGCAGGCACCCCATCAACTTCAACTGGTTTAAACTGAAAATTACTATTTCATTATTATGGCTGCAGACCATAAAATATCATATTATTACTATATGCACACAAATTGTACAACCCTAAACAATACAAAGCTTGGTAAAGTTAGTGGGAAGGCATGTTGCATGCCAAAGGTGTAATTTCAAGCCACTTGAGTAAGTTTATTGGTATGAAGATTATAAGATGCACATAGCCACTGGAAACCTGTATTCAACTTGTTGAGAAGTAGGTGTAAAGTTTCAGCCCCCCTCCTAACAGTGTTAGTTTAGTGGTTATTTGCAGCATAAGAAGTTGTCTGCTTATTCCAAATACTTAGAACAAGCAAAGCAAGAATCAATCCACCTCCCTGCACCTCAGTGCTGGTCAGACCAAGTGATGGGCAACATATCACCTCAATAAAACTTTCTACTTACAATAGTGCAACAGCTAGCAATCAACAATACCACAGAACCACACGGAGCCTCATCACTTCTATGGCTACATGTTACCTCGTAATGACACTATTTATTACAGCCCAGTACAAACTCATTTAGATGTAGAGAAACTTTGGTAACACAGATCTCCACAAATCATTTGACTTCAAGGAGAGTGTGTGATTTTCACTAGGCCTTAGCTAACTATAAAGTAGCACTTCAAGTTGTTTTTGTTACTGCAACTGTTCCCTCCCCCAGTTTATAAGGGAGGGGGGGGGGGGGTGCATTCACTTCATGCTGGTTTCATTTATTCCACACAAAAATGCTACTAAGTCCTGTAACATTTATCAGAGCAAGAAGTAGGCCAGCAATAGCTAGGAGGCTATTAAAAGAAGTAGGCTGCACCAGTGATGGGTTTATTTGATTTATGTCCATTTTATTTGAGAAGACTGAATGGATAAATATAAATTTAGTAAATTCAACACTTTAATAATGCCTCTTCATTGCTAGCATTAACACTCTGTTTGATAAGCAACTTGATTCTTTTATAAAATAAAAAACATAACTTACTTTAAATTATTTTTAGATAACTGGTCTAGAACTTCAAGCAACTTGGCATGCTTTATCAAGAAATTTATATAATTTAAAGTCTTAAAGGATTGCTCTATCTTAGTTTATTACAATCACATTATAATTATGAACTATAATCTAATGTGTATGCAAACAATTGTGACTTTGCAAAGGGATAGATGCCTAGAAAAAGGCTTTTCAAAATTCCAATTTTGAGGGAGGTAAAATTTTCAGCCATGAAAAAGAATAGCCTAATACGTGACGTGTGAACGCCAGTAACTATGCTGCACGTGCTAACTATAACGCTAGTATTCAAGGTTGCTGAGCGCAACATCAACCAATAACGCTCAAGCAGTTACAGTGCGCTATATAGGTCAGCTTTGGTGCGCCCGTAATATTGCACAATCTGACCTAGTTTAGATCGATCGCAGGCATTCATCCTAAAGAATGCATGCTTTTGCAATGCTTTTTTCTATGCTTACAAGCAAAATATGGCCTAATGTTATCACATACATGTTATTTAACATGTCAAAAAACTATAGATTGAGATAATTCACATTTGCACTTCTATAAATATACAAATTACGAGCTGAAAGATCACATCTCACAGTCATATTTCTATAGTTATTCATTTGTATAGTCACGTGACCAGCAGGAATGCTGGCGCTGTTACGTCACAGTTCCCAGCTCATTTCAAAATCGGCGTTTTGGCTGTTACCAATCTACACCCTCAACTTCAACTAACTTTTTCTACCTTTGGTCAAATGCTTTTTGTCAATGCATGCTTAGAAAAACACAATATTATGTGTGTTTGACCTAAATGGCCATTTATTAGACAAGATAGAGCAATCCTTTAAATTAGTTTAAATTTGAGAGAGCTCAATAGTAAACTAAAAGCAATAGGAAGCAATTCTTGATGAATAACAATATTTGTAGTCATGGTGATAGTTTATGTAACATACTGCAGTATAATAATATATGACATCACACCAAAAAGTAGGTTAAGCTGTATGGTATGGTTTTAATTCATCATCCTTGGTAACTATTTATAGAAAACCAGATTTCAATTGCTGTAAAAAACTTAAAATATTCCAGAATGAAAACAGAATATTAAACAGAGATCAATTAAGGCATGGAGACTGCATTAGAAGCATCTGTTAATTTAACTATGTTGCTGGTAGCCATATGAAGTGCATACTGTGTCATCAAGTTCAACAGGGTCCGTTGCTCAGCTACTTGTTTGTTGCAAATGTTCTACTTGTATAAAATTCAAGCCTTGTGGTGGTGACATATAATGAGCAAGGTTGAAAGTTTTAGTACAATGAGTTGTGTTGATGGAGTCTTGAGTGTAATCATTGGCTAGTGAGCGAGACTGGAGTCTTTCAACTAGCATAAGTTCTAAAGAATTGTTTGTGGTATAAGAAGTTGTCTGCTTACAAAATAAAGCTATCAAGCTCCAAACCCAAACACCAAATCAGAAATTTTAAAACCAAGTTAAACACAAAGTATGCTTGATTCTTCTTTTGCAAGCATGATGCATTGTTGGTTAAGTCTTAGCAGATCTACACAACCAAAAATATCAGAGCAAGAAGAATCTAGAAGATAGATGGTTGGTTAGGTATCTGAGGGCAATCCATACTACTACTATAATACGTCATAGTTTCCCATTGACAACCTTTATGTCACAATGAGATACTGAATCATGGATTCAAACTTATGTTTTTCCTGTGCTATAAAACCTCATCATACACCGCTTAATCATATACACAGTTGTAATGAGAGATTGTGTAGTTATTGTTTACAACTAGGAGTAGTGTTTGTGCACTTCCTGCCAAGATTGAAGACTGCAGTAAGAATTCATGGTTATAGCAAAACAAATATTTAAAAAAAACTTCATCTTTATTAAATTATGTAAGAAGTCTTAAAAATTTGTATTATGTTTTATGAAATAAAGGCGACATGGTCTAAATTAGAATATAGAGGTGTTGTTCCACAAATAACCGAATTCAGTAGAGACCACCATTATCACTGCATACAGTGATACACAATCTTATTTTGTGGAATTTAAACGTTTTACATTTTTTATTTTGTATATCTTATATGGAGTCTCAGCATGGATATATTTTAGAAGATTACAGAGTAACTATTGAAACAGCACATAACCCTAGATTGTTAAATAGCCCAACAACTGGCCTCGTAGTTCAGTGCTACTTGACTGCTCTAGTCAATGACTCCTCTTTTGATATATATATATAAACTTTGATATGGTTATCTGTAAAACTACTTCCAGTGATCCGTAGTGATGGAGATTGCAAGATTTATTGGGGGAATCACCTCTCCTCACCTTAATGCTGTATTTGTAGAGTTGGAAGTGGCCGCTAAGTTTGTAGAGCTAACACAAGTAAACCTACGCCAGAATATTAAACTTACTCCAACTATTTCAACACTCATAGCTACAACAAAGTTGAACTTACGGTTTCAGTGCTCTGTATGTATGCCGAGTTTTCCATTCCGCTATCTGGACTACCATCTCTTTTCAACCTCTCAGAATCAGTTTCTTTCTCTCCTTCAACTTTCACGTCAGTCAGTTCATACTCTTTGCTAGACATGATTAGGATCTAGACTAGAATGTCTGCCTGCCTAATTCCTCACCACTCCACTCTATTCAAGTAACAAACAATAATAATTATCATAACCCCATCATTGCTACTGAAATGATTATTATCACTGGATAATAGGAGAAATTTAACAATGCAGGAGACTCCAGTACTGTAAATTTGCTATGCTCTTTAATACTAGTAATAATAGGCGAACTGGCAAAGGAAAATACCTCTTGGCATTAGAGAATTGAAACAGTGCAGCTTTTACAATTTTAAAGGAATTAGCTAAAGTGATAATTATTCTACAGTGCAAAACCTACTGCTATGAATAACTCCAGTCAAAATAGATAGAGGACAATAAACTTATTATATAGCTAGAAGGCTACACCTGGAGACAGGAACAGAAGTCTACAAAAGTTATTAGTACACAGTTTGTAGCTCATGATGTAGCTGATTTACACTTACCTAAATTGATCACGACTCAAAAGAGCTGTCCCACGCCACTGTCTGTGGTCTCCAAAGGTTTGTAACAAACTAGTAACACAAATATGATGTATGAGCTCATTGAAGCATGCATTAGCATGAATGTACAGTAGAGTAATGGGAACATTGAAATATTTTGTGGTTAGCTGCAGCTAAATTTGCACCAATTTCCAACACACTTTTGAAACAGCTATCGCTAAAGTTGCATCTAGTAAGAAGAGTGGAGATTTTTAGACTTGAGTTAAGTTTCAATGTTATTATAGCTAATGCAAGCTTTCTAAGCTTAATGTAAAGTAAATATCTCGTTAAAAATTATTGATGAAAAGGGGGCTTCTTAATGGGGGCTAAGCTTGTAGTACAGGAGTAATTGTTAGCCTAGGGCCACACTGTAGTATTTTCGCATGCGAAAATTGAAACCACAGGTAGCAAAGGTGTCCACTGTAGCATCAGTGATGCGGGATAAATAAAGCTTTCATTTCTAAATCGCACTCGCTTTTAATAAAACGCAATTTACTGGAATATAGCACTAAAATAAAAGAATTGGGCTCACTAAATAACTACCAGCCAATTAGGTGACGACGACAGAGACGATTCGCACTTGCGTTGAGAATGCTGAGCGACAAGTGCGAATGTTTTCTCAACGCATACAGTGGACACCTTTGCTACTTGTGGTTTAAATGTTCGCATGCGAAAATACGCACCGTGTGGCCCTAGGCTTAGCTGATGCTCTTGCTGACCCCACAAATGACCTGCATGAACCTAGGCAATTGCTTTAACCAGTGGTAGCATATGCCTGCTATTTTAGTTTTGTCATTGTGTTCACACCCTATTCGCACCTTACTTTGGGGAACTTGAAGTTGTCGATATGCAAGCTGATAACTAATAGTTTATTATACCATCTATTTTCATCATTTAATTTTATCTATACAGAGAGTTGTTCTCTCTTTTCTTTTTTGCTTTCTCTGTAAAACGATTTTAGCCACAATTCATTGTTATTAATATGCTGTCATGCTTTACTAATAAGGTATACATAGACTGAACACTCGTAAAATGTGTTTACAATCATCCACACAATAATAATATGCTTCAGTCTACACAAAATCAACAGAAGTTTAGGTAGAGATGTGTGGACCAGTGGCCTGAAAGAAGTCCTCTCCAGTAATGAATTAATTTGTTTGAAAAGGGATGAGATTTTGGGTCGATTCATCAGTTCACAGCTTATTAGTATTATAAATTTGCCAAACCATATTTGTTATTTGTCTTCTATTTCTTTTACCTACTGTGTTTCAAACAAAAATAGCAATAAACATGCTGCAGTACTGCATGTTCGTTTTATCAACAACCTACTATTAAGCCACGATGTCTCTTAGTATAACAGTTTATTTTTGTTTATGTCTAAAGCCTTAACACGTTGATAACACTTCATTTAATTTTAGGTCTTAAAAACAATATTCCAAACATACATATACAAAGCAGTTATTATAAGTTATACTTAGTAATTACATGGTATATTTATTATAGAAGTGCACAGTGTGATGCTACATCCCATTCTGAACAGCGTGATATAATCATCATATAAATATGCGACTAGAGAATGGACGGCAATGAACTAAAACTAGTGAATAACTACTTATAAGGTCAGGTACACTACTGATAAATATTGGTAAATAACATAAAAAAGGTTAAAAGGGAAGAGGAGGTTTTTAGCTAATAAGCGTTTTAGAATTTGGAGTTCGGTTTAGTTTTAGTTAAGAAAATGTACCTATATAAGCCCAAGGACCACTTTCACTGCTATAGATTAAGACAAGGCAGTAACTCTTATATATATATATATATATATATATATATATATATATATATATATATCTTAATATTTCTGTATTGCTTTTAGTTTTCACGCTAGTAACCCTTATACTTATACTAATACTTATAGTTATAGTTAATTTTATTCAGCTAATGTTATACACTGTGCCAGTAATAAAAATGAATATATTGTATATACTATATGACAATTATATAATTTTAATAACTATAGCTATATTTTTATTTTTATTTCTAGTATTAATATTTATTGATTTTTAAATAAGCAAACAAAAAAGTAGATTCTAACCTGAGACTGTTTCAAGTTTGCTTCCAGTGGGTAGTGATCATTGAACCTTCCCCAAAGTGAAATTTAGCTCTACAAGTGCACTGTTAGACTAGAAATGTTACAGCACTGAGCTCATGTATGCTTAGAATAAGAATGACAAAGGGACACAAATGCCAGTGCATGTGATTACAGCAATATATTATAGTGGTTGGGAAGCAGGTTTGTTTTGTAAAGTTAGTGCTGACCCAGTACATAAATCTGCTCTTTGATGTCTGCAGTAGCTGAGCAGCAATGCTGACCAGTTAGTAGTAATGGGTTTAGCAGTTGCTTTTCTTTGAAGTGAGAGTTTATCGCACCGAAAACTTGGTATTTCAAGTGGACCAGCCGATCACTAAAGTCTGTTTAAAATTGAAAGAACATTGCTGCACGAACTCGCGCGCTGATTGGTCGAACTACAATTGTGTAAAACCTTGATTATATTGGGCGTTTGCCAACATTGATGTTTGCCAATCTCTTCCAATACTAAAGTATTAATATACAAAAATATAGGTTGATTTGTGAAGCATTGTGCAAAAGTGGTGTAAATTATTGAATTGTTATTAACATGGTTGTCATTTTAAGCTAATCTTTGCCATGTTGTTTTCTATTATGCATATGGTAACCAGTTTATAATATCTGAGATTGCCAATAAATGGAAATAGTAGTAATGATGCTAAGAATAGTAGCTTTATCATTTTTAGTTCTGCTTGGTGACAATGTGTATCTTTCGCTTAATATATATTCATAAGCAAAGAATTGTTATTTCTTTATTATTATATTATACACACGGATGATGTTTAACACAAAGAAACCAAGCACTACTGACCTTATATTTGCTTTTATAGAGTTATCTTACCCAGTTTAAGCGATAAGCGATAAGCCACATTATAGCGTGAGCACCGCAAATATACCACAATATTAATAGATAAAGTATGAATAGAGCAGTGTCAAATAATAATAAAACAGACCCTTTGCTCTAATCGTAGGCTAGACATGCTAGTAATTTCAATAGTCCTTGACACTCAGGTAGGTCAAATCTCGGGTCACTTTGAAAAATTTCTGTAATTTTACTAAATCTGTAGTAGATTATTGAATATTAATTTTAATAATTAAAATCTACAACTAAAAGTGATAATAAGTAGTGCTTATAAGGATATGAACACAAATTGTTGTTGTACTAAACCAGCGAGCGTGGCACAAAAATTAAATAAAATAAAACTGAAAATCAAAATGAAAATACTGATAGTGATACTGATAGTGATAGTGATAGACGATAGTGATAGTGATACTGATAGACGATAGTCGGTAGTAATAGTAATACCGATACTATTAGTATTACTATTACTGTATTAGTATTATTAATATTATTAGCATTACTACAAGTAATATTATTACTATCATTATCAGTAACACTCAGTATCTACTATCTATCATACTCGGTCACTATCAGTATCGCTATTACTATTAGTATTAGTATTAGTATTACTATTAGTATTAGTATTACTAATATTAATACTAATACTAATACTATTAGTAATAGTATTAGTAATACTTAATACTTAATAATAGTGAATGTGATCAGTTGATTTGGGCTTAGCTTTGTTAATATTAATAATTAATATTATTTCTATTGTCAATAAGTATTGAATTTTCTAATAGATTATGACACTCTTACTATTAGTATTAAATTTACATTGTAATTATTACCATTTGCACTCAGTGGCTATAAAAGTATAATCACCATTATTAATATTATTATTACTACTACTTACTAGCACTTTTAGTTTTAGTTTTAGATAGCTGCTAGTGCTACGCCTACTGGCAGTAAATGGCTATTTTGTTATAAAATTAGAAGCAAATTTTTCAAGTTAAATTTTTTACAAGATTCAAATTATAATTTTAATTAAAAAGATCAAACTTTTGATCATAAAATAAAATTGATTTCAAAATAAAATCTGGTGAAACAAGCTTATCAGCATTTATTCTGAAGATGGTCCTTAATTTCATAATCAAAAGCTATTTATTTCTTTTAATACAATATAATTATATGTATTTTATGTGCAATTTATTTGAATATTATTGAAATGTATGTGGGTGTGTTTGCCTAATTTAGTACAAACTGGGAAAAACAAGGCAAAAATTATTTTTTGCTTGAAAATTACAAAATTTGCCCAACTGATGTAATTTGACCTGCTGAATTCAAATATATATGTAAAAAATTGATTTGAGTGGGTAATCCAACAGTTTGATGCAAATAGGTATATGACATTACAGCAATTTCAGTATACATAGAGCATTAGCTTTAGGCTGGTAAGATTGTTATTCATTAGCTACAAAGTAAAATAAAACAGAAAATTGACTTAAAACTGGTTGTAAGAGGGAAAATTGTTCAAATTTATTCATCATAAACAACTATGAGTACATATATTGTGTGAATGTTTCATACACTAATTTTTTTAGCAGAATAGAATTGATTGATTTTCTACATGATCAGATGCATTGCAAAAGAAATTATTCATTTACAAACTGAAAAGATACAATTGAAATTATTACAATAAAAAATATGCTATTTTTTATAATTGTATAAGTTTTTTCAGTCTTCGGCCAACTTTTCAAAATTATCTTCGTCTCACTCTCTGTTATACTCCGTAACTGCCATAACGGATAACATCTATAATAAACATTATTTCTTTAAAAAAGTCTTAGTGCGTATATGATTTGCAAAATATCTGAGTCTATTTTACACTGAATATAATCATTAGCATTTATTTTCTATAATTGATGGATTATAATAATCGTTATCATGACGATATTGATAATCATCAATTTCAAACTCAAACTGTAATTGTAAAAGTTGGACTTTGAGTAAGTCAAATATTAACAACTTGCAACTCCTACTAACTATTATTAGTTATAAATTAAAACCACCAAATGATTAAATGTCATGAAACACTCACCTATTTGTAGGATGTAGGTTAATTGAGAGAATTAGGAATATTTTTTCGTTTATTTCAACAAGTCAATTGAATTTCAATTTGAAACCCGTAAAATGTTGCTAAGCGGATGCGTCAGATTAATCTCTCTCAAACTTGAATTGCAATATTTCTTCGTGAAATTTGACAAATAACTATAATTTTTATGCAACAATATAATTAACAACAAATTTTCAATATTTATTCAAAATAAAAATAAAACTTTAGAGGAATTAAATTTAGTTTTTATTTTTATTACAAGACTTTTGAAAGTAAGTCGCTTAATAAATAGACAACTCCGCAGTAATTTCGCGCCATTTGGTTATCCATTTGCACGGAGAGGTGAACTTTGAGTTAACTTCAACATTCAAAATCACATTGTATGCAAACACGCCAATAAAACCGGGCAATATGCATATTATTTAAAAGAGAAAAATATATTCTACAAAATGAAATGAATAATGTGAAGTTTTAATGAACTTGATAAAAATTATGTCCTGTTAAATGTACAAAACCTCTGAAACTTCGAAAGTGTCACTAAGATATTTAGTACAAAATACCACAGTAAACTTCAATTTCTTAGTCAAATGTTGAACGCATATTATCAATGTTTGTTTTTTCAGATTATTTAGAGGATTTTACACAAAATAAGTGTAATTACAATCTTTCACAGCTAAAAAATACTGAAATTAGACAGCTTAAAAATTTTATGTTTGGCATTAGGGATTTGTACTAAATTAAGTGGACATAGCCATGTATATTTCAATAAATTTGGATCAATTGTTTGTTATTTAGCACTTAAATGAATTCCTTTGATCTGCATTAACTTATTAATTTTGCATTTTCTTTATTTCTTGTTTGGAAAAATAATATTTCAATAAGAAGTATTCATTAAAGATAATGTATATTGTTAATGTATTTCTTTTTTTTGTCCCATACAAATTATAAAAAGAAATTGGAATATTATTCCAGATAATTCATATTAACTACTATTTCATGTTTAGCAATCCATACAACATTTATATAGGTATATATGGGTATATTACTCTATATCGCACCAAAATATAAAATAGCGTATAAGTGGGAAGTATCTATCTGGGATGAACCCTTTTATAAAACATATTTTGCTATGTTTCCTGCAATATTTTTTTTTCAAAGAGTATTTAGTCTGATCAAATACTTTTAAAATTAAATTTATTGGAACTTGATCAGAGTTGAAAGCATAGTATTTAAATTACCTGCAAATGAAACAGTGTTAAATAGCTGCTTTATTCATCTGAATCTTGATTTACAGATGCCATTCATAGTTGGATCATGGTATGTTTAGATGATGGTATAATTTGTGTTCCTCAACACTCTCTTGAGAGTTCGAGTTTTTGTCTCCCAAGTAAAGTTAAATGTGATGGAAAAGTTGACTGTCAGCTTGGGGTAGATGAGGAAGATTGCCCAGTTTGTAAGTTCAATAGAACAGTGATTCTCAGCTTTTCTTGACTGATTTGAAAATGTGATTTTGCTTTTGCAATTTGTCTGCTGTTTGTTTATTGCTGCTGGAATAGTTGCCTAATTTCTTTGATAATAAAGCTAGGCAATATACAATATGCAGTTTTTTCTATTTAGCATAAGAGGAAAGAATTTCTTGCTTATATGCAGTAAAGCAAATACAATATAATGGTATTCAAAATTTCCTTCATGGCTTTCACAACTTTCTCTAAACAAAAAGTTTCTTGTTGTTTACATGTTTGTTTTAATGTACAAAATCAGGAATCTTCAATTGTGGATTTTGTTATTACTTAATTTTGCTTTCCAATTTAAAGTGAGTAAATCATTAATTAGAATTTCTTATTATATTGTATTTCTATTTGCTTCATTTTGCATACATAATACTGTCTCTTATTTTAGCCTTGTCCCCGGGGTTGCAGGCTCTAGTGGCATTGTGTGTGATTGCTGTCATCATAGCAGTACCTGTTTTATATGCTTTTATTCGTAAGAGGCAAGGAAAGCCAGTTGTTCCAGAGCTACTGCAACCATGCTTCAACAGAATAACAACATATTTTGCATGCTGCACCAAGATAAAAGGTTTAATGATATATACTTGACTATTCTCTTTGAATTTTTGTGGATGTTGTCCTTGATTAAAATTAGTTCTTCTACTACACATAAAACTTAAGAATTTTTTCTCTCTAGTGTTAGCTATGAATTTGGAATGTGAATAGTATTTTCCTATTTTTTTGTAAATGCGTGCATATCTTCATGCTTTGATAAGGAATTAATTTACAATACTGATTGACAAGGATTGCCATTTTATAAATTATAGTTACTAATTTGCATTAATTTTGCTATCAAAATTCAGTTACCATGACATCTTAATGTTTCCAGGGAGCAACTACATTTGACTATCAACATTTGCCTGCGTTATATGTTTACAGGATCAGATAACAGTGCTCAGGAGCTCACTGTAGATCACAGACAAACTACACCAACCTCACCTGACGGCTCACATGCTTTCAACAATGTATGTAAATTTATATAGACACTGTTCATTCAGGTTTAATGAACTTGCCATATACTTACTTCATAACCGGAATTTATTGAATAAAATTAGTTTCTTTTATAACACTTTATGAGTATAAACATATTTTAAATAATATTCACCGTAATATTTTTAAACACTAACCAACATTATTAAAAGTACTTTGCGTTTAGAAAAAAATTTATTGTAGGCTTTTGAAAAGACATCTCCTTCACCTAGTTCTTCACCAGCACAGCCACACGGTTACTCCGTGACTGGCCGCCCACTCAATAAGTTTAAGCAAGCAGTGAATGAGGCTGATTTAGAGCGTGCTCCATCGTTCCGTGACTGGCAAGTTAATCGACTGCAGCAACATAGCACTGCAGGGGCTGCCAACCAAACCAAGAAGACAAAAGATTATAGCCGCGGAAAAGTCAATCACACTGTAGAAATCAATAGGGTGTCAAATAATAACTCCAATTCTAAACCCTATAATATGACCAATCACCAAGCGCCAATCACATATGTTCCTGGAGCAAACCGAGTACATGAACCTTCCACTGCTCGACAGAAAACTCCTTATTCCATTACTACGCAAAGTGGTCGAAGTGACTATGAAGTTCGAAGTCATTTGGACCAAGTTCCATCAAGCAGTTCGCACCAAGCCAGTAGTTACTACCGGAGACAACCTAAACAATATGGCTCTAACCAGCCTCCTCCTCGATACGATAGCTACCTTCAAAACTCTTCAGCAGTTCAGCCTAACCAGCTTCGAACTGCACTGGAACAAGTAGCCCTCTCTACCTCAACAGGTGCAGTCAACTTCCAAGCAGAAACTGGACACAATACATCAGCAGACACTGTTGTTTAGTTGCTGATTCTACAAGAGCTATATGCTATATTCAATTTATTAGATTTCTTGTCCATATAGATTGTATTCTCAAATCTGACATCTGTCACATCACTCGATATGTGGGGGAAGAAAATTCGCTAAAACCGCTTCTCGGGTATAAAAATGGGAACTAGAATTTGAGCAAGACTGTATGCATGAATCTAGTTCACCACTAAGACAATTTATCATGTCATGAATTTCAATTTTAAGGCTTCCTTCAATTATTGAACATTATATTAGCTGTTTGCAAGTATTTACTGTGTGCTCAATTTTTTTTAGCAAGCAAAATTTACATTTTTTTCAAAACTGGAAATGGCCTAAATTTCTATGAAATGGCATAGCTTTCATCAATTATTTCTTTAAAACACATTAAAGTGAAAATATTATTACTTGATGTTCAAATTTTTACTATTGATTTATATTTAATTGTTCTCGCATGCTATATTATTTAATACCATGTTTTCAGCATAACCGAATTGTAATTTACATTCCAAGAGCCTTATATTTTAATAAAGTATGTACATAATTTTTTTCTACATGCATCTTATAAGTATATTATTATATAAAAATAAATATTGTATAGAATTGCTAATAGTAAAAAAGAAGTATGTAAAATATAGACATCAAATAAAAAATTATCTTACATAAGTGTACATGGAATCCAGAGATTTAAAATGCTGGTTTTACGTCATCCAGGTGGCAGCTAACCAAGCAAGCAAATACCACAGTCAACATCTGAAACAGAGGACACAGTGATTTGATAGTCAGTGATGTCAAAAGACAAGTATCATTATTGTTGAGCAGCTTTAGATAATAACTTAAATAGCAATTACCAACCAAGTAGAAGACATGTTAATGGGTAGATAATAATATGATAACAAGAAGACAAAAGTAAGCTGTGCTTTATTAGGAAGAAGACTTATTTGGTGAAATAACAACTAAAGAAATATTTGTTTGGTTTGAAATGCCAATGTCTTTCATGCCAGACTCACAAATGGAAAAGGCACAAGACTGAAAGCTTGGTATCTCCAACCTATATTAAATAATCTTTACCTAATACTACTCTGATGAATTATCAAACAATTTTGTGGCTATAGAAATTATTGATGATGACAACATTGCCAAAACTGTTCATTGTCTGGCGTTCCTGTTCAGCAACTTTAGAACTAATAGAGCTGTGTTGAGAAAAGTGACCACAAGCAGTGCATGTAAAATAATGCATAAGGAGGCGACACAAGAGTAACACAATATATCAGAGATATATGTATAAGCATTTGTTTAATTTAGGAGGTTAGAAATAAAAAAATGCAACAAATACGGAATTTGTACACATAAAAAATGAGAAAGTTTAAAGAATCTAGCCATGATCTACACTACTTTTGAGTTAAATTTTATAAAGAAAGTTGGAATAACAAGCAAACTAAATAGCAATTTAGCTGTTAATAATGTTCATGGTCAAAACTGTTCACTAGAGGTATTCAGTGTTCGTTGTATAGCATTGTTTCAATAAAGAATTCTTTAAAGTTTAATACAATAACCTGGCTCATGTTTATCAGGACTAGCAAATCTCTACATCCCCTTGAATTGTTGCCACACACATTGTGCAAAACTGTTGCCAGTAAATGTTGAGTGAGAGCAGGTATTTGAGCAAATACATTTACACTTGAGCAAAAAATCTGCTTTGCTATGCATACTAATAGTAGAGCTATTTAAGGGGGATAACTCTATAACATTAGTTTAATCAAAGCTGTGCTTTACGAGTAAATAGAGTAAATTGTAACCAATTTTAATTTGGCTTAATATAACTTGTAAAAAGCTAAACACTTGTCTATTGAAGTTAAAATTGATCATTGTGAGCCGATTTGCAAAATAACACAAGCAAAATTAACCCGTCTCCTACTACTGGAACCGTCACGGTCAAATTTCACATAACATTTGCACACTCATCAATCTCTTACCTTAAGAAGGGTTGAAAAACATATATGTTAATTGCAGGCAACATTAACTAAAATATTTGCTATTTCATTAGCAATTTATAAACACAATAGGGAAAATTTAGTGTATATTTTAACCCTTTCTAAGACTTAAATGATGTGAGTCCACATATACACAGAATAGTATTTACTTACACAAAATCCACCAGCGCCGAAGGTAGTGGCATAAACAACTGGGAAAACTATAGTTGAGAATAACTGCCCATAATTTATGCCACAACTCTACAAAGAATAAGAAATAGTAGGTTATAGTAAAACTGCAGCACAACCTACTAAATATAAAACTTATGTGACTAAAATAAATAATAGTCTAGTTTTTAAACTACACTATTTATGCATATGTAAAATATTGAATGTCGAGGCTCTACCTAAAACCACAAATTACATAAAACTGGTGGCATCAAGTTTTCAATCAATTGTGTTAGCCATATACACTTTTGTTGGCATTCCCATCTAATCTTTTTATCATTAGAACATTCTTCTTAAGTTGTTTTCTCAGAACCAAAAAACTAAAGATTAACTGAAAATCAATAATGATTAGGACAATTGCAAACTAGAAAAAAAAACTCTTCAATATCCGCATTCTTTACAGATTATTGCAACATATTATATGCTATTTTACAACTTTGCAGCATATTACAGCTTTACTAATAAGCAATGTCATCATTTTTATTTACATAGTAAGGATTTGATAGTACATACACAAAACACAATACAATTATAATCATTATATGATGCACAGCAATGGAAATCGATGACATTCAAAGCCTGTTTTTTTATAAACTTGATCAACACTAGACACCAGAAATGGTCAAATGCAAGCATCTAAACATTGCCGATGAAGCAGAGACTATTTAATTATATATAGACTATAGACTAAATTAGGCTAAAAATATCTGTATTCTAGAACATACTGCGGCACACGAATAGAGGGCTTCAACTTCAGAGTCTGGGCAACATTGAAGGTTCCGCTTGTGACTGATTCTGGGCATATTCTCCTGAAGATCTATTAAGAACTGCTGGGCATCAGAGCCAGCTGATGCGCCGTCTCTTTCAAGTTGTTTAAATATAATACTGATGTTGTCTAGAATCTAAAATACACATAAATAACAATACAAGTCAGTCTAGCATGTATATTCTGGTTATGGTTAATATCTATGAAGTTATTCCCGGTTATTATTTAGATTGGTCTAGTAGCCGCAATAAATTAAGGTTCACTCCACACTACCCAGTACATTGGTGCTGTAAGAACTTACACCTCACTGATGGTATGTTAGTTTTTATAGCAGTAAATAAATACTCTCACCACATGAAAAGTATTATACTACATTTCATCATTTTGCTAAGTTATTTGGTAAACAAGTTGTACCAAAGCAGGAGTGGAAAACTCTGAAAAACAACTTTCAAAGATTGCATCTAGTAGGAAAGATAACTCTGAGAATAAAGCTTATTTTCAAGACTTACTAGCTTATGATGAGACACACAGTAGGCTCCTACACCAAACCAGATTAAGGCCACCATGGTCATCACACAAAAGAACTGTAACAACACGATATACCTGAATTACTTTACCAAAAATCTGTAGGTACAGGCCATTATTACAGACTATATTTTAAACTGTTGTAATATAAAATAACCCATTAACGTTTAATACTTCACAATAACAAGGGTTCTATTGTCCAATATTACATACTTATCTATATGACGAAGAACAAAAAATGTCTACGTAGAAATGATATCCTGAGCAGCAGCACCCTAATACAAAATAGCTTTTCACAGTTTATAAAATGTATATGATACATTTAATATACATTATTAATAATTTATCTTTGAGGTTAATAGAAAACACATTTGAGTATTCAGAGTAGAAATTGGATAATGAGTATTTGAGGCAGCTTAAACAGCGCTATGTGTAGATATCGGACAAGAGTAGAAAAAAGTTGAACATACAGTAGTTATGACAATCTGGCTCTTCTTCAGGACTCCAACAAGTCCAAGGATAGGTGCTATAACTGTAAGGATAGATGCACCTAATACTAGGTATGGAAGAAGGTTTCCAATATCTTTATCAAACTGACTCCATAACCGCAGTTTTATAGCAGCTTGGTTATTCATGGACATTATTGCTAATGCAACACATCCCAGACCAATAATCTAAAATAGCACAAAATACAGTCAATATAGTCAGATGATATTTGAGCACAATATGACCTCTATATTGTAAAATTCAAAAGTTGATCTGCAAGAACCCAAGTTGAATTCTTAAGAAATGAAATGCATTTAAAATTATCTAGGCTATTGAAATATATCGATATTTAAATTATTAAAAAAAATTGAGCTTTTGAAGTTTTGAACTTCCCTTTGAGCAGTGTGATTAGTGTCAAAAAAATTAAACAAAGAAGGAATAAAAGGGTTACACGTACTTCTATAAAAACAAAATAGACAATGAAGCACATCTTTCGAAGAGTTCCTCTCCCGGATGTGTCTTCCTCCATCACTTCGCAATACTATTGGTGTCCTAAAAATACCTAGTTATTATTAGTTTTCACAAACACTCCATGCTCGTATGGTTGTGTTGATTCTATGGTGTAAACCTGGCAGATGAAAGATTTTACATGTGAACTGCTTTTACAAAAATAAAAATTTTAGGTACGACACACGATGACTTGCAAAACAAGTAAAGTATCTGTGCTCAGTTGTAACTTTCAAGAACAAAAATAAGATATCTATCATCTAGTCTACTTACTTGTTGATTGAAAACTTGCATACATGTATATAAAATAAAGTTTCTAAACAATGAACTTAGCAAACTTTTGAAAAAATTATATGGTACATCTAAACAACTATTCCAAAAAAGACTTTTTTAATATTTACTTTTTGGTGATGTTTAACAAGTAAAAGCAGATGTATCAACATTAAAAACCAAAAAGCCATTTTTAGATAAGGCAATTGTCCAGGGGCTGCAATTTCAACCCAGCCAGGTCTACCAAGTACTGCTCCAATGCAATCTCACTTGTTTCTACATGGTTAAATTTTTGTAAGATAGAATAGCAGAAGCCTATACTTTTTATAAACCCTATACATTGATATTTATATATTTAATTTTATTAGAAACTTTTAGCTATTTTCAGCTTTTATGCAACTTTATCTACCTTTTAGTATGCTTTACCATGACTTACCAGCAGATATCCTAAATGTTTATATTTTATTTACTTCCCTTTACTAAATATTTGCAAGTTTTTAACTAAAACATTTTGACAAAATTAAAATTAATTGCAGCATTTGATCTTATACTTATAGTTATATTAAATTTAATAATAATATTAATATAGTTATACAGCTAGAGTTATACTAGTTATACTTTATCTTATACTTATAGAGTTAAACTTATTGGTATATTCTTACTAATAGTAATACTAATAGTAATACTAATAGTAATAGTAATGGTAATACTTAATCTTATACTCAATAACTTATATAATATTACTATTAGTTATACTTAATCTTATAACTTATACTTATAGAGTTAAACTTAAAGTTAATGTTATAGTTATTTTTATTTACTATTACAGTAATACTATTAGTATTAGTATTACATTTTGATTTAGTTTTACCTTTACTATTTATTAATTTATTACCATCATCAATATCATAATGGCATTGAATGATTGATTATTATTGTGTCTATTACTATTACAGCAATACTATTAGTATTACTATTAAAGTATAAGTATTAGTATTACTATTAGTATTTACTACTAGTACTAGTAATTACTATTAGTATTAGTATTACTATTAGTATTAGTATGTTAATTTATACTACTAGTAGTACTAGTAGTATAAATTAACATACTAATACTAATAGTAATACTAATACTAATAGTAATTACTAGTACTAGTAGTACTACTAGTACTACTAGTAGTAGTAGTAGGACCAGTGAATAGATTCAGATTGCTTGTAAATAAATAAAAGAATGAAACTTGTTTTGCTTTGATTTTCAATACTAATAATGTACTAATAATTTTACTTTATCGCGAGTTTTTTTAATAACTATTAATATTTATATAAATACTAAATTGAAATACATAATATTATTTCATTTTAGACTGACTTAACACCTCAACCAATGAATTAGGACTAAGCTATCAGTAGCATTATTGGGCAAAGTGAAAAGGTAGGAAAGATAACTCTGGTTGATATTCGGACAGTTGGTATCAAAAGATATTCATATTAAATCACCTGTGCAATTATTGTATTTAAAATGCTTTTCGATCACAAAAAGTGATAGTAATAACAAATCTCTATCTACCTAGCAACCTACGTATTAATTATTGTAAAGCTGTCATGATGGGTGGAGGAGAAGGGCTGAGGAAACTTTTAGTTCAGTGGCGAGGAGCAACTTTGGTTTCGAATCTCAACCAGTTTACAGATAACTCCTCATGCAGTGTATGACCCGAGTATCTTTATCCGACAGAGTTACCTTACCCGTAATAGTAAGGTTGTCGTAAACTCCCATTTCATGAGGCCCTAATCGTTCAAACGATAAAATTATAGGGAGTATCAAAAGAGGCTACGCAGCAGACTAGCAAACTAGCTAAGAAGTTTTCACTTTAGTAGTAACTTAAACTGTGTAAAGAACATTTAATTCTATCTAAAAGTTCACTAACTAATAATAAGTATAGTGAAAGATATAAAACAGTAGTAATAACAATAATAATTGAAATAAAAAAATATTTTAGCAAATTATTGTCATTCATATTGTGTCACTAAAAGTAATTATATTTATTTGCATGTTTTAGTTTATCATCATTATGATTATGAAAATCATTATCACTATCATAATGATAATGATATTCATAATGATAATATTAATCATTATGGTTATGATTATTATAATAAAAAGCACAATAAGATTGATAATCACTTTATTACTTGAAATTTATGACAATGAAACAAATAATGATATTAATACTAATAGTAATACTAATAGTAATACTAATAGTAATACTAATAGTCATAGTATTACTGAGTAATAGTCAATATTTAGAGTGGTAATAAATAAAGTTTTAAAGATTCTTTTTTATACTAGTACTTGGTCTTGTAGTTGTCAGTTAAACTTAAAGTTGTAGGTTATGCTTTTACTGAAATATTTTTCCTTTCACGTTTTATAGATAAAGTTGTATGTTTTTTTTAGTCATATTATCACTACTAATTACGTTATTGCTGTTGCCCTCATTATAAGCACTATTCTTAGTTGTTAAATTGAATTATTTATTACATGTGTTATATTAATATTTGTATGATATTATGTGCTTTTATCACCAACACACATACTAGTATTAATATTGGTATTTTTATAGGGATTTCCAGTCCCAATAGATGAAAGGTATCTTAATATGTCCAGCAAAAGCATCAAGTATCCAGAATGTGATGGGTGTCTCTGGCATTCTTCTATACCTGCTAAGTTAACACCAGCAGAATTTGCTAGTATGACTTGCTTACACTGCTTCTGTGCACCATGTATAAAACTGCTAGTGCAACAGCATGCTAGCAGTAAAACTGAAGCTGGAAGAATGCGGTGGTTTCGATGCCCTGTTGCATCATGTGGGTTATTGATTCAATCAAATCAAATAAAAGAACTTTCGGGAAAGAAGCTTCCAGTTCCTATACAGTATCTGTTGAAATCACATGGCAATGTATCAAAAGAACTAACTAATACACAAAGAATATGCAAGTTTCATATTGACAACTATAAATGGTAAGCAATTAAGTAACGGAATGTATTATCAATTATAAAAAATTAATGTACATCTATTTTTGCCTATGCAACAGTATATTGGGTTTAATTTTGCTATAGGGTTAGGTGAATGGTAGATCTCTATTAATCTTTTAGATAATTTAACTTCCATTAGTTTTGTTTGATGGTTGACCGTTTTATTGCATACAATCTTCCTAGGGACATGATAGTGAAATATTGCCAAATTTCTTATCCCCTCCCCTTAATTTACAATTGAAAATACAGTGTAAATAGAAAGTCAACAGCGCTTCATTAAATTAACTTATCTATACAATTTAAATATTGCTTAAATATTGATAATCTATTTTGCAACAATCGAGTTTTACTCGAATAACAAACCAAAGCTTCACTAAAACATGTTCAGGCAATATTGACTGTGCTAATCATGCACTTTCAAACTATACCAACTTTGGCAGACATTTCAAAACTAACCAAATTACACTGTAGGAAACCAAATTGGTGAAAACTATCACACTTTAATGTAGCCTCTGTGAATACGTAAATGAAAGTAAATGAAGTTTTATTTTTATAATTTAGGCATATTAAGCTTCAGCAATCGGACATTGACAAAAAGGCAAGGCTGGTACACAAAATCAATGCTAAACTAGTAGATGCAGAAAAAAAGTATAATGAGCTCAAAAAAAGATATGAACAATTAGTTCAGCAGTAAGTAGTCAGTAAAATTGACTTGAAATTAGTGTAGCATATCTTCACTGTACTTATTCAATGTAAACCAGTAATAACAAGTTATGTAATCCTAGTTAAGATTGATAGTTCTATCATTGTATCTGATATTTCAAATTATTTACTTATATTTATATATTTCAGAAAAAGCTCTTACACTAATCAGTATGACTATGAGATTGCTAGCAGTGCAAACTTAGGAGAACAGAGGTTGTGGAATGAAACACAAACAGGACTGTCATTTTTAGACCAAGATTATGGTGAAGCTACTGAAAGAAGTCTTGTATTTTAATATAAATCATGTTACAAGTTTTTAAATACACCTAGTTTACTGAGTAAATTGTGAACTATCAAGGTAGTGAATCTAAATATTAGTGTTAGACATTTAGGTTAATTTAGGTTAAACATGAAAATATTCACTGCAGTCAACAATTGATTGCAGCGAAATGGCTAATATTTTTTATTATATGACTGCTGCACAATGAGTAAAAAAACTCTCAGTTCATATACTTATACATTACACATTCTTGTTGGTATATGGGATTTTTATCTAAATAAATTGTTGTTTTATAACTCCTGATTAAAAATCCATTACGTTTGACTCTCTGGAATATCTACAAAATCAAATATATCATTCTAATTAATGAAAAATATAAAATAGACAGGTTTTATAACCAATTCACATTTTGAAAATTTATAATAAGCATATATTGAAATATTGTTAAGCTTCACCGATTTAAAAGCATATAATTCTATGTAGGTATCAAAATAATGTCTTGAATGTTTGAAACTTCAATCCTATCCACGGTGCCAAACATAGATGACAAGGCTATAGGATAAAATTCTCAAATAATAAAATTGTCACAACTGCTTACATATTTTAGTAGTACTTTGTGATACACTACTTTTACTACTACTATTCATATTGGTAAATGAAATGCAGCACCAAATTAATATAATTTTATGCTTAGCTAGTGCACTTTCTATTGAAATACATACTTTGGAAGCGATTGCTTGTTAAGAAATGCAACATTAACAAGACTATGGACAACATAAAGCAGTGACCTACACTAAATAGTCCAACACAGTCCAATACAATATAGTCAAACATAGATACTTGCTATTCTCAAGGTGTTCCTAATTCAACAAATGGGAGTATAAGATAAGAAAAAAGTTAATGAGAAACATGCTTTTTTCTATAAAGCTTCATTATACACCTTTAGTTTACACCTGGTTCAAAATCCTCAACTGTTCAGGTAGCAGGTACATTTGGCCTTAAAACTATCACATTACAGACTACTTTGAAAGATTAGAAAATGAACCAAGAAAAACTTACACTACGCAAAATCGGTCAAACTATTTTGGTTTTTACTAGACCACAAAAAGGGTTATAATTTGGTTTGTTCAAAATTCATTTGCTTAAAATGATGGCTGTGTTATTTGCATGACTAGATAAATAGCTCAGAACACAATTAGTCAAACGCTCTCTGGATGAATTTATATCAGGATAAAGAATTCTAATTTTGCACTAAAAACACGTCAACATACGATTGAACTGAAACTTGAACTTGAAAACATAGTATAGATACATATAGAAGCTGTCAATTTCAACAAAATGTAATGTCTTTACCCTGATCAAATGAATTGCTGTTTGGATCAGCACTAGTTGCTTCAGGGTGCAAGATAGACAGGGTTGGTGTAACAGAGTTAGAATTATCGTAGTTGACTGCACTTCTTGAGCTATCGGAAACGTAATTTTGAGAATCTCTGGATAGATCATCATTGTTATCTGAAAAGTATGATGAAAATATTGCTAGTGCAACAACATTTTAAAAGAATGTGGTTACCATTCAATCAAAGATAAATTTTGAATAAAATTAATAATATATAACCTGATGCATTACTGCTGGCTACACTATCCATAGAGTTCTCATCGTTCATGAACGGCAACATTCGCTTTGGAATGCTACTGATTTCTTGAGAGGGCTGAGATTCATTGTCTAAAGAAAAAGATAAAACTTAAACTATAATATCTAAATTATTTAGTATTCACTAATCTTTAACATTAAAATTGAGTTGTGAACTTATTGTCAATTGTTATAATAAATTTAGAATCACCTAACATGCATTTAATCAATTCTGCCTTTCAAAACTATTTACTTTAATATTATTAGACTAATAGATTCTAAGAGATAAGTCAAGATGAATGAAGACTTTCAACAAAAACCTACTGGTCTATTTTGTGGCCCACGACAAAGCAAGCAACACTGATGAAGAGTGTCATCTTTCACCAATGGGTTAAAATAGAAAAAGTTGAATTTAGCTTACTACTGCAAATCTTTTTTTATAGCCACTGGGCATAATCCATAGTTTAATTTTAAAAATTACTTGCCCCTATCTGTAAATAATTAGCAGATATTCCAGTTGAGTTGGTCTAAGATTAAGTCTTGATGCACCCAACTTAAGATTAGCTACACCAGTGCTAGTGAAACTAACTGTTTGTGTTTTATATCATATCACTCTCAAGTCTCAACTGTAGCTATACCACAGTTACACAAAATCACTCAATGTGCATATCATATTATAGTATATATAGTGGCAGTTCCTACAGTAACTCAACAAAACTTAAGATAGCAAGTTACCTTTTACTCCACAGTTGATATTCTCTTGGGTAATACTTTCTGGAGCATCTTTTTTCTGCTAATAAACATGAGAAAAACTGCAGCTATGACTATTAATATTGATCATTTTCCAGAACTCAGTGTGTAGCTCATATATATAATATATAACAAGCAGAAAACAATCAACTGTAAAGTGTAAAGACTCATTAAAATATATGTGAATTTAGCCTGACACAATTATACCTAAATCAGCATTATTTAATCAGCAGGTAAAAGGAATTATAATATTCAAGTAATACTTAACTAACCTGTGTGTTTCTGCTTCTCTGACTAGCTACTAAAACACAATATAATAGATCAATATTTCTATGAATATTAAATGAACAGCTAAACTTATTAATTAGCATATGACAAGTAAAAAACATGATAAAAGAAATTTATTGATGGTACATTTCACTTTGTCAACTCCTAAATAATGAAAACTTGAAAGAAACAACCTACAATTAATTGGTAAACACACCTGGAACCCATTTCAAAACTCTCATAGTAGTATCTCCAATGGTCACCCATTTTTTCTCCCTAAAAGAAACGCATTAGTTGAAAAAATGTAACAAGAAATCAATATTACTTGAATTTCAATTTCATTTAATATAAGAAATTACCAATAAAATTTATTACTAGTGGGAATTGCAATTAAATTACATCCCAGGTTTGTTTTATAAAGCAGCAAAAACTTGAATCATCCGGGCTAATCTATGTTTGCAGAAATAGTAGTTTTCGAAACACCACAATAAAATAAGTATAGCATTATGATGGGAAAAATTCCCAAAATTTTACTACCATGTTCGAACTTTGTGAATAGCATTAGCTACTCTTTTGATGTCTTCCTTGGCTTTACTACGAGTTTCAGCTCGAACTCCTCTCCCAAACAGCATAGTCACTATGATTTCTATACCTTGAAACAGAAAAGTATATTTGATACTATTTTGATAGCTACTCATGAACTGATACATGCATAAAGTACATGTAAATGACATCACGGTGAATTTACAACCTCCAACAACGGTCAACAAATGCTTATTTTTATAGTTAAAGGCATAATAAAAAATGAAGAACTACCATTTAAAAAAATACAATGTGATAGAAACAGTGATTAATGAACAATAACATATTTTAAATTATTAAAATTTGAACAAATAATATATTTATAATTACAAGCATTTCACATAATCTACAGTACTAGTATACTATCTGATTTTTATATACTGCTTAATATTTTGTACGATTCAACACCAGAGTTGCATACTATAATGCATATTCAGAATACTCAAAACTATTATGTATTGAATGTTTGAAAAAGACAGATAACTAATTCAAAAGAGTTAAACCCAGTTGGATATGAAATTACAACATAGTTGTATTTGGTCATAAAGATTCAGAATTCATATGGCATCAAACTAATAATTTTAGCACAGTGGTAGTCCTTATAGGTATATATTTAAAGCTGAGTAATTGCATGTCTGTTTTGTCATTTACATTAAACTTGCCATGCAATTACATCATATAACTAAAATGCTTATACAGCTCTTTTCGTAATTATAGTTTGGTTCTCAGTTAATTTAATACTCTTCATTTACCTACTGAGCTTCTAATGCAATGGTAGATGAAAATTGTCACTTAAATGTAAAGTTCTAAATGTGTTGACTTTACTTATTTACAAAACCAAATAATTGCTATAACAAAAGAAATTATAGCTATAAAGATTACATTGAACACGAGCTGCTACCTTGCAATATCACAACTTGAGTATGAACAAGTTCTAAAAACCTGGCAAAGAGAACAAGCGATATTTTATGAGTATTGGATTGAATTTGTAAGTAAATGTTAATAGTGATATTTTATTCATTACTAAAGCGTAATCAAACCATTTATAATGTGAGTATATGTTGGCCATTAAGAAATTTTTAAAAATGTTATATTTTGTATTTAGATAATCTTGCTATTATATCGAGCAGTATAAAAATCTGCAGCTTGAACTAATTTCTAATGTTTTTGAGCAAGTGAATTGCTGAAAAATATGTGAAAATATTGAGAGTGCCTATTTTTTTCTGCTCATCAAGTCTACAAGAGAAAGCTACTCAACTCTACATACATGTATAATTTTATTTGTTTTGTAACACACAAAACAAACACATTTTTTTCATAATACTGAAGTAAAACTCAAAGTCAAAGTGTATTCAGTTTTCACTTTTAGTAAAAAATCAAAACAGTGAAAATCTAATATCTAGTTTATAATAACTATAAGTATAAGTATAACTATACCAATTTTGATATTGATTATGATTATTCATATTGATTATCATTATGATATTGATAATATTTTAAGTAATAGCAATACAATTACAAATATTTATATTTATATTATAATTATTGCCTGATTACTGATTAGTCATACCCATAGTCATAGTGATTATCATTATCATTATGATTATATTGATATTTATATTTTATTTATACTAAATCTAATAATTCTGTCTTGCCAAATTAAAGCCAACTGTTATTACAGCAATAGTGATTGGGGCAAAGCCTATCAATTATAAGTATAGTTTACTTTAAGACAAGGGGCTAAAGTTAATAGATCACACTGCTTTAAGTTTAAGACGTTATTATTGTGATTGTAATTGTGATTATCATTATGAATTGTAATTATACTAGCTAATAGAACTAAAAGTCCTTCACCTAGCGTATACTGTTCGCGAACATGATTGTACAGATCTACATCTTCTATTGGCTAATAAGAATATCCTCAACTAATCGTTTCATGTTTTTCTCCCTGAAATATTTTAGCGGTCATTACACTGTACTTTTTGTGAGCGCTGATCACTCATTTGAGTAGATTGTAGAAAAATTGTCTCCGAATTTTAATTTGCTGTTGCCTAACCACTATCTCTGTGTAGTCACATGCACAATCACAATGGCAATATTTCTATAATGTATGATAAAGTAAATGTTTGAAAAAATAAGCTATGTTTATAGAACATTCCGGGTCCCGTAGGCGTAGGCTGTAGTCACTCACTGTCAGCAGACGTAGTGCAAAACTCAATCACTGCGATAGTCACTCGTACTCGTAGTCCTACTCATAGATTATAGTTAACTTGAATGTCTCAATTTTATGTTTATATTTTAAAGAACATTAACAATTAACTGAGTGGTGAAAAAGAAATTACTAATATAATTTTGATTTCAATTTGGTTTTGTGGTTCAGATTAACTTTGGCTGTGAGTTTGAGAGCTGTAGTGTAAGTGGAAAGCCAAATTGGTTGTAAAATAGTTAATGTTATACTTATACTTAGTGTCAATGATATCAGTCACCAGTGGTATTTAAACTAGCACTCAATCTCGTGCTGCATATTTTGCAAATTTCAATATCCACATCATTTGGTCTCACAAACTCTAAGATAGTCAAAGTGATTGTGAATTGTAATTGCTATCATAATTTGGTTCGACTTTTCTGTTTACGGATAAATACCCGTGGTGATAGTGATAGGCTAGCTGATAATTGAACTTGAATAAGTTAATAAGTTCTGTTCACTGTTACACTTCACGAGATCAACATCATGATGGGTTTTGGATTAAACCTCAATTCAATAGTAAGTTATTCACTACCTTTTTTTCTGTAATTAAAATTAGCTTATACTTATATGTTTAAAATCAAAATTAGAGTTATAATGGGATATATTATGAAGCTGTTACAGTTACGCACCCCTCAATTCTTACAAAGTACTAGTCTGAACATACTTTGTGGAATAAAAAGTTAAATCTGGCGTAGATACAGCATTACCTGCTTGAGTAGTTACCATAATTAGTGGCTTATCAATTGAACTAAAGCGTTGAATGCTACTTGAGCAGGTTTTCATATTTGAATTTGATTTATTTTACTTTGTTGAGCTGAAAAAATACAACAATTTGTCTGTACTGGGAAAGTTCTGCAAATATTAATCAGTTCAAAGTATTATAATTCTGTATTTTCTTTTTAGCTTTTAGCGATATGCCTATTTCGAAATTTTGTATTGAAAAGTGCATTTCTTTCTACAGTACAATTTAAGAAAAAGAGTTAAAATCTAAGTATATAATAACATTATCATTATTGATTGAAGAATAAAATGCTCAAGACATATTTACTGTTAAGGAGCTGCTGTGACCCAATCATGTATAATCGTGTATAATTATTGTTGTGGCTAGTAGGTCAAACTCTACCTAGAGAATCGGTTATTTTAGAAAGCAAATTTGGCTGCTAATGTTTCTGTGCTACTTTAAAACCCTTGGGCATGTTCTCTTCACTTTTGAAAGAAATCCATAGCCTGTTCAAAAACTTCTATTGTTGAAAGTTTTCACAGAACGTTAAATCTAGACAAGCTTCAGCTTTTTTAACATTGAATTGTTTGAACCTGTAATAAAGAATGTTCTCTAATTATTTGCCCTAAGAGCTTTTGAATAAAAATATCTGTATGCATTACCTGAAATAATAAGTGATTTAGTTTTGGCAAACTTGCTGCAACTCAAAATGTGTTGGTCCTTAGGGTTGAAAAAGGGTGGGCAGCCATTTAAAGATTGTGGGCTACATTAATTTTCAAGTATACGTTGCCACATGATTTGGTGAAGACTTTGGCTCTGACTAAAATTTCTCTAAAACTGAACAGTTTGCAGCTAATGTTACGTTTTGCATGTTTCAACTGAGAGAACTAAACATATAATATAACTAATTAAACCTGTTTAATCCGTTTTTTCATCTTGTTCCATGTTCTCTAAAGTGCTTTCATTGACTATTTGTTTTGCCATGGTAGAAAGAATTGGACGTTCCAGCTGCACAGACTGAAGAAGAGATGAATTTGTATATAACTGTGGTAGCTGCGTCTTTTATAGTCACTTTTCTCATGTTTTTCGTGTTGGAATACATTGTCAAAATATATAATCCTTCATTCCTCAAGAACTTGTCGACATCGAATAGAACACTACTTTTAACACAGTAAGTGAATCAGAATCTCTATTCCTTTGAAATCATTTTCTTTCACTTTTCATAATTTGCTTTTTGCTTTAATCTTTTTCATGTTTATCATTTTATGAACTTTTATTTTGTAGAATTCAATCAAACATTCATGCAATTATAGTTTGTTTCTTGTCTACCTATGTGTTATATCAGAGTGAAGAGCTCAAAGCCGACTACATATGGTAAGAATTCATTTTAGTACCTTACAAGATGAAAACTTAGCATAGAAAGTTTCTATTTCATGCTGAATCACAGTTATTTTCGAAAGCCTTTCTTATGACCAAGGGTGGGAGCTCACATTCAAAGGAAATAACAATAGTTTTCCTCTCATGGATATCTCCAGTAGTTGGTTTGCATAGATTTCCTATCCATTCACTATTTCGTAATTCAGTTTAGGGTCTCATAGTTTTATCTGGTTGGTTACTAATGTTAATAGTTTTAAATTACTACATATTAAGCAGTTTTTAAATTGAATCAGCTGGTTGAATTTTAAGATCATTTACATAGTTCTGAGAATGAAGCAGTTTTTGGCAAAATCAAATTTAAAGTTGCTAAGCAAAAAGTTAAAATCCGCCGTCAATTCACAATAGCAATACAATTACTGTCCAGGCAGCTGTAAACAAAGATTGCTTTTGGTTTCTAAAAGCCATAGCCCTTAATTGTAGCAACCTAGGATATTGTATTTGAACTTTTGGCTTCTAACGCTCCCCCCAACTTCCTCTGTTGCACTTCCATACTGTTTTGCAATTATATGATGACATATAATATTGTGTTTTTCAGCTTCAACAAAGCATGTAAGAATTTATTAGTATTTAATTTCTATCAGTATTAACCTTGGAATAGCCACAGATAGCAGTTAAAATATCTAAAATCTAAAAACTTAGTCAATTATTAACTGGGCCGTTTAGCCTTATTTCTTATTTCTTTCAGGGTGTAGTATAGTTCAGGTGTTTGGGGTTTGGGGTTTAGACTACTTTTGTAGTAAAAACAAAATTAGTTGTGACTCAATTTGCACATTCCTAGTTTTCAATCTTGGGTGTAATTTTCCTCCAGACAATTCTAAGTGAATTTATAGCTTATACTGATGCTTATGCTATTCAAATTGTTTTGCTTCCAGTTTTTAAAATAAATGAAAACCTCTTAGGCTATAAGGTCTTTTTCTCCACAATTCACTTATTGCACTGTATTTTATTATATTGAGCTTTTTCTATTACAGGGGGAAATGCCAACTTGCATCTGTAGCCTGTGCTGTTACAATTGGCTACATGGCAGCTGGTAAGCTGAAATAGCATTTTATATAATTATAATGTAGCCTCATATGCAAAGCAAACTTGCTGGGCCCGTTTGGTGTATCTAAATAACAAATAGCAGTAACAAGGTAAAATGACTAAATTGTTGGAGCTGGAACAGGTTGGCTCAACATTTTTCTATTCCCGACTTCTTTGATCACTCGTTGTATTTTCAATCAAAAACACATCTGTGATAGTTTACTTGAAACTATCCTTAAGAATGGCTAGCTCTACATAAACTTCATGCTATGAGAAAACTAGTAAAATATTGAAAAAACAATTATTGTGTTGTAATATAATCAGTAAGAAGTTAATTAGTATTTTAATAATTTTGTAGACCTGTTGACTATAATCATACGCTGGAAGGATGTTGGTGAATGGTCCTACGTGTTCCACCACTTGTTTTCTGCTTTGGCATTTATTTATATTATAGTAAGTGCTGTAATCCTACTTTTAATCATAACCTGCAGCTCAAGATAGGTAGTCAATACAGCTTGAGCTGATAATACTTTCCATGTAGTGATCCTGACCTTTGTATGTTTTTGGAACTAATTTAAGGGTTGGCAGCTTTATCTAAGTTCACTTCACTCTGTAACAAAGTAACCTTTGTGCCATATTTGAGCCTTAGACTTTGATCTAGATTAGAATATTGACTTTTGACAGGCTGCAGCAGTAGTGTTGGGGATATTATTACTTATTATTGCTAGTTTGTCAGGCAGCCAGTTGATGAAGACCATAGGACATAAAACAAACAGCATCTTTTCAGTAAACTCTGGCTTCACAAGTTCAGCATCCCATTCTCATCTTGAAATGCCTGGTTTAGTCATCATATCAGTTTGAGATATGCCAGGTGTTGTTTACATTGCAGGTTAAATTATCTCAAAGAATAGTTGAAGGTGTAAAACTAATAAACTCATTGAGAATTTGCAGTTAACTTTGTTGTATAATTAATACTATTACTATTGCTATTACATCTTAATTTGATTATGATATAAGTTCACTACTGTTTACCTTTCATTCAAGCCATTTACCCTAGTAACATTAGCAATGTCAGAAGTGGTGGAATATATTACATAATAGCATAGAATAGAATAACTGATTGGGAGGGAGTGGCTGAAATTGACATCACTGCGATTGTTTATACTTACTCAATCCCAAAAGTGAAATCACAGGGTGTACACACTTATGCTAAACTTTATCATCTTTTTAATTCCCTCATCTATAGAACTCTGTTGAATGCTACTAATCATGCTGGATAGTAAATGGTTATAAATGCAGGTCATTGATGGTGGATAACTCCTAAGGCTCATTCCAGTCGCCCAAACGAGTGCATTTCTTTGCATAAAAAAGAGATTAAAAATATATTATTGTCTTGTGTTAAGAAACAAGCTTGTTTTCAAATTCATCGGTAGCTAGGTACAACGTTGGTGCATATAAGTCATTTCCAAGACAAAACCTTTCAACAATTTTTCTTGGTCTTGCTGTAAGCATAAATAAGCCACTGAAAACACGATGCTCTTTGTGCGTGTATAAAGGTGCTGTTGAAAAGGTTATTAGATTTTCAAACTTGCTCTACAAAATAGTAAATTGAGTAAGTAGATTAAATCTATTTAGCCGTAGCTGATGTAGAACAGTTGATATCACCTTCCTGGCTACTGAATTCAATGTAACAGCTGCTCTGTAATTATATAAAGCTGTTCAGCCTAGCAAGTGGTGAACTCAGCTATGTTAGAGTTGTCTGCCTTTAGGCTGCAAGTGTTTCACTAAAGTAAAAAGTTTCCATTCCTATTCCTCAATCAACTAACCAGCCTATACCTATGACCTATTATTGTGGAGCACAAATAAGTGAAATTTAATATTGCACCATAATCACATTCAACAGCAACTGGCAGATTTTTTTAAGTTCTAGCTAGTACCTCTAACTTTCTACCAAGCTATATGTTTTCTACAGAGCTCCTCCCACTATAAACAGTTTAATAACTCAAAGCTTGTTAAAACATCATATTTGAGGAGTCAACAGTTTTTGGCTCAACAATTGATAATTGTTATTGAATGACACTGTTAGGATGAGGCTGCACTCTCAATGTGCCATTATTTAACATATGCTTTACTATTGTCTTTCTTTTTTAGTTCTATGGAAAGTTCAAATTCTTCGCAATGATTAGGCTGCTGGCTGAATATTCAACTATCTTTGTCAACTTCAGGTAACTTATTATTTCATAATATGAAATCTGGTACACATTTCTTCACTGATTCAAATTAGCTTACTGCTTATTTTTTTAATTCTTTTATAACAATACATTTGTACAAAGTCAGGTGGTCTTGTACAAATGTTAATGCATCATAGGAAGTAAAATTTATATAATTATTACCTAGTTTATATAATATAAAATAATGTATAATATTTGAGTATATTATATCTATTCAAATATTGAAGCCTGGCATATCCTCTTCGAAAGTTTTTTATAGCACCATTGGAGTCTTTCATTTTCATAACCTTATAGATCAATATTTTGTGTAAATTTGGTAATTAATGAATGAAAATGCACTTGTGGTGTATATTTTACGACAAACAGTGCTGCTATCCATATAAGACACTTATGCCCGCAATATTATTACAAAATTTTTGGAGTTGTGCCACTTTTAAACATAGTTTGAAGCTTTTTCAAGTTTCATAAAGTTGAATGAAGCAATCACGCAATATTCTGATAGTGTTAAATGGTATTATAAGTTTTTTTATAAAATCACATAATTGTAAAAAAAAATAATATTTTAAAAACCACCAAATATGCATTCCTAATAATTCAGTGGTTTTATTCGTTTAAGTTTATTTTAAAATGGCTTTATTTTGGTTTTTCAGACACACATTGCACATGTTTGGTATGCAAAACTCATCCATCTACTTCTACAATGGTCTAATGATGGTATTCTCATTTACCTGTGCCAGAATGATACCTCTACCAATATATATCTACTGCATACTATCTATATCTGATAGACCAGATTACCATAGCTCTCTCATTGGCAAACTTATCCTCTGGTTAGCCACTTTTGTACTGGACAGTCTGAATGTGCTGTGGTATATAAAAATGCTGAGAGGTGCTGTCAAAGTTTGGAAAAGTCATAAAAGTAATGCCTCGTCAAGTCCTGTGTCTGCTAGCAGAGTTAAGGATATCAAACAGGGATAGTCAGTCATTTATGTTAGCAAAACTGTGCATAATCTTCTCTACTTTTGTTGTCTAATACTACTTGTGTAGATTTGTTTTACTGTTTGGTCCAGAATTCCTACTGATTGATGGTGCCCGTTTGTGTACTTAATTTATTGTTATCAAATACTATATAATGATTATATATGTCTCAGTCAAATATATCAGTTGAATTTTTATCATTATTTTTATATTATTTCCAAGATCGCCAATATAATATATGTCATACTGTGTGTTATTTTATTTGTCATCCCTGAATTGTACAGTCAAGGGTATAAAAAGTTGAGGTATATAAAGTTATATCTTGAGGTATATGAAATATAAAATTTCTGGTTTATCGAACACAAAAGGTTTTTGTTTGAGTGATAATTTGAGTAACTGGAGCTATCATAGTTTAAAGATTGAGTGAGTAAATCCGAAATTCTGTAAAAGCTGTAATTCAATGAGCCATAAACTAACATTTATTCTTCTTCAAATGAGTGTCATTTGTCTCATTGCAGCTTACTAGAATGATTTTAATTTTCATTAGTCGTAATCAGTTATTAACTAGATGCAATAGCCCTATGTTGGAAAATTTCGACAAGATTCAAACATATAGCCTACAAATTTATGACTTCTTTATTTCTACTCGCCATCAGTTCCTAACTACTTGTATTCTTTGGTAGATTTGAAAATATTGAATGGAGCTAAAGCTTAACAAATGTTGTGGTTATGATTAGAAAAATATATTCAAAATGTTTATATCTTCACTCAAATTCTTGATCCATCTTTAGTGTGTAGAATGTGAGATGCCACACTATAACATAGCCAGCATTTTATATAGAAGATCAGTTGTGCCCTCCTGTTTAGTACGAAGGGGAAATCCCTCTGCAGCTTATTGGCTAACAACCTTCAAGCTTGTGCGCGGAGCTTTTAACCTATAAAATACTTGGAATATTAATCATATTATTACTGGCTGTTATTGAGTAATTACTGACTATAGATTTGTTATATAAAGCAGGTTATTCACAAAAGGTGACACTCAAAAGATACTATTACCCCTATTGTATTGTATCCTGCACTAGGGAACAGCTATTATAGTTACTTGCATTCAACTACTCCGTCTGAACACTAAGGCTATTCCCATATTGAAGCAAGAGTGTTATTTTAGTCTCATTTGTCTGAACACAACTAGCTGCTTTGTGTAGAAATGTCAACCCTCAAGGAGAAACCTGTTTACCCCCCACAGAAACTTACTAATATTCCAGGTTTGTAGAACTTTCAATACATTTTTCAATAACTGTTTCATAAAGTCGCTCTACTTTGAGTTTGTTTACCATTTTTTATTAACGTTTGAGTTTTTGCTAGAATTTTTAGTTGATATGAAAGCTTTTAGACATTTCTTCTTTTTTCTGTGCTGCTCCAAAAAAGCTTTTCGGTGGCATTTTTAGCAAGTAATCTATAATGGCACAACACAGTTTACCCGATATTTCTGGGGATATAAATAACAACAATGGCTGTTTGGAGGCTGGTGATGACGAGAGAGTACCCACACCATGTGCGGCTACCTCTCAAATAAGACGTACTTCAACATGCCAGGCCTTAAGGCTTGCTGTCCTGAAACTGTACCGATTAGATGACTTTACCATGCACCGTATAGGCGAAGGATTCTTCTCTGAAGTTTACAAGGTATGCCCTGTGCAAACTGTAGGCTATTAGTATTTCCTAAAACAAACTTATCTGAAAATTATATGCCACTATCTGGGTAATTAAGGTTTAAAAATCCATTTTATTAAATTATATCATTACTGTAAACTAATTTGGCTAATATTATCTAGCTTATGATTGATTAAATGCTGAAATATTTTGATATTGTTATAAACTATCTGTCTTCTGTGTGCACTTGCTATCAAACCCACTTACTTAAAGTTAATGCCCTGCTGCGATATATTTATCTTTATCAACTTTCCGAAGCAGGAACCACCCTAATATCCTAATATAAAAATCATATACTCAAGTACTACTCTATATTTTGAAGGGTATGGCTATTTTATACTCATACTTCCCTGTAGATGTGTACATTACATAAAATTACATTGAGTATCTTTGTATTCAGGTGACGCATAAAGTCTCAGGTGAAATTATGGTCCTCAAGATGAACACAATTGATGATAATAGGCCGAACATGCTCCGTGAAGTTCAACTTATGAACAGGATGTCTCACCCCAACATTCTCAAGTGAGTTTTACTCTTATTATTATATTCAATAAACAAGTTGAGGTGCCAGCAGGGATTCACTGCGTGACATGTTGACTGAATTGCTTTGGCAAGGTCTGCTATACATCGGTTCACTGTTGAAGCTGTGTTAAATTCGTTAAATTCATATTTATACTAAGCAATAATGACAGATCACTGTTTACTAATTGGTGTTTATGAAAAGGTGTTGCCTTGTGCATGCACCAAAACTTGTTGATAAAATTTACCTATATTTAAGATTATGTAATATGCCCTTCATTACATATATTACTTTATAACTTTAGGGTAACAATGATATAAACTCATTACACTATGGCTAGCCTTAGTGGCTTTCATGTACTAGGAACTATTTATGAGCTGCTGTCTACAGGGCCCATAATTTTTCTTCATTGTTGCTTGGAAGCTAGAGTATTAGCAATATTACCATTAATGTCACTGTCAGATCAGCAATACAAATTGGAGCCTTCCTCAAGTAAAATTACCTATTAGAAACGGCCTGTCTAAATGCTAAAGAAGGTAAAATATATCACAGGCTGTTTAAATGAATCAAAGCCAATTGCTTGAAAGTTAATAGGGTTTTTTAACTGTTAAATTAGCAATGTAGAATATTTGTGCAAATATTTGTACTTGGTATTTGGTAGTCAAAATTATTGATTACAAGCTACTTACTGCAGCTGAGGTTTTGCAGCCTAATTATCTACTATAACACGAGCACTACTGAAGTTGTCCAGCAAATATTTCATTTTCTTTTCAATTGATTTCATTGGGCAATAGCGTAATGTTATTATTGTTCAATATGTTATAGTTGATTGACCTTACGGAATGTTATCATGAATTTTTAATAGATTTATTTCTTCTATTCATTGAATATCCACAACAGACAGAATCTATCTGTTGCTTCATCAACTGTCCAATGAGCTCATTTTCAATTGAAGCACTGATTACACAAGGATCTTGGCTTACATCATCCCCTTGACAGCTCAATGGGATAATTTAGTATCCATATTTTATACTACTAAAATCCTAGAGTAGTATTGCACAGTTGAGCAGTAGCAACATTTGATACAAAATTCTCTTTAGACAACTAGCATTAGTAAGCCTGGCCTGCTTTGTTTACAAAAAAATGTAATTATTAACTTCTTCCACAAATATGTCACATGTATACCATAATTATGCTTGTTTAATAGAATAGTTTATATGAAATAATAATAAATGCGATGTAAACAAGACAACTGTTTACAAAATGGTAAACCCAGGGGTGGGTGATTGATAATAAACAAAATGTAGAGGACTTGCAGAAGGTGACCCATGTGCCATGCTGTACTTGTAGCCAGTCGGTCTGTTTAAATAAGTTGTGATACATTTTATATACTGGTCAACCAATTTGAACTTTCAATTTGAACAGAGAAACTGCAAATTACGCTGCAGGGGGTGGAATATAGACTTAGCTATGACTATGATCAGCTGATGTAACTCTGGTTAAACTCTAAGTCCCATTGCTCTGGAGCTGTATAGTTATTAATTTTATATCGTTTAGGAATACAGTTGGCGTTTCTTTATGCTGGCACTAATTATAAGACAGTTGTAATTTGTTCATAGACCACACGTATTTGTCTAAAGTAGAGACAAATACTACACTAAAGTTGCACCAAACAAATAGCAATGCATATGTGTAACCCTAGTAACTTGCTATGTGATGCGTGACTTAGTTATACGTTAGCTGTTTGCCAAGTTGATTGATCTATATATCTGCCAAATGATATTTGTATAGTAATATATTATTTGGTTTTATAGGCAAAATTTTTTTTCTTTAGTATTCTAACTCTGCTGTAATTTGATCAGCTTAATGTTTCATAAACCATCCTACAACATGTTATTGCTTGCTCAGCGGAAAAATTGGTTCAACTGTATTCAGTGGGGCAACTAATAAATTTATGCACTTTCTCAATGTTGGAGGCTAAAAAACATACAAAAATCGGATGCAATGATAATTGAGCTAAATGAAGCTATTGTTCTAGCTTTGATGAAATCTCTGAAATGAACATTACAATAACAACTATTCTATTTTGTCAATAGGTTTCTTGGAGTGTGTGTACACAAAGGCCAACTGCATGCTCTAACAGAGGTTAGTTCTAACTTTCCCGACTGTTATAAGTAATGGTATCCGTACAAATATTATCGTCTGAAATTGTTCGTAATAATAATATGAAGCATTTGTTTGTTTTCAGTACATGAATTAGCATTAAGTATAGATGGCTACTATTAAAAAACAGCACTGAAAGCTACTAAATACCAAATTAAAAGGGCTAATTTCACAGTTTCTTGTTCAACCTAAAGTTCTGTTTTCTGCACTTGAAAATTGGTTAAAAAATTAGACTGGTTTGAATTCTTGTGAAAGTCGAAAAATTTCTTTTGCCAAACAGCTTGAGGAATGGTAACTAATTAGAGCACAGTAAATATACTGGTAAAAAACTAAACCAAGTAGTTCAATTATTGGCAAGTTTTCCTATAAATATTTCCTAATATACTGGAAGTTCCACTTTGTAGCATCTTTTTTGTCAACACCAACGTGGTGTATAATAGTTATAGCAACTGCAAATGGTTTAGTTACTATTATTACTACTACCAGCTTGCTGATCAATTTAGACCCTTGAAGTTGTTTACTCAAATGTTCCAGATTAGAATCTCATTAGCAAAGAGTATAACAATGCAGTATAATATAGCTATGAAACCTTATCATTACCATGAACAATTGTCTCAAGTTTTATTAGTTTGTCCTGATAACCAGTTTATTAATATAATACAACTGGTATTATTAATGAAAGCAAAATGATTAGGGTGTTTAGCCTAGCTTGAATCAGTGAATATGTAGAATGTA
This sequence comes from Bugula neritina, assembly GCA_964035545.1. NCBI lineage: Eukaryota > Metazoa > Bryozoa > Gymnolaemata > Cheilostomatida > Bugulidae > Bugula > Bugula neritina. The sequence continues at coordinate 26,190,774 of OZ037765.1, forward strand.
TGTGATTCTAGCAGGAAACTTTTATACGAAAGTATAGCCCTAAATCTGTACTATATGTTATGAAGCTGCTTTCTACTGCCCATCTACTAAGCTGTCTAGCAAGTCGGGTTAGTTTCTAATATGCTATCCACAGTTTGTTAATGGTGGGAGTCTACATGACATCTTGTGTGAAGATCAAAGCACTGAGGTCTTGTGGACAGATAGAGTACAGATAGCCATTGATGTCTCCGCTGGCATGGAGTATTTGCATTCAAAGGGAGTGTTTCACAGAGATCTCACTTCAAGGGTATGCATGCTGGATGCTTGCAATTGTTGCAAGCTAGTGTACATATTTACATATTACATTTCTTTGCTGCACTGTTAATATTAAACCATCAACACTTGCATTGGGTTGGATATTTTAACTACATGTTTATGCATGTGATATTTAATATGACGAAGTAAGGTGCAAAGGCCAGCATTTGCTGCACCTACTTTAATTCATGCAAGCATTATGTAATTGATCGAGGTAATTACAACCAGCATGCTGTGTTATTTGAACTATTTTTTATTTGAATAAATGCCAACAGTGCTATAGAATTTTTGTCCTATTTAGTTGCTTTTGAGAATTTAATTTCATAGTTCATGTAGCACTTAATATAGTATCTCATTCACATCCCATGGCTTTTGCCTGTTTGTGTGAAGATTTCACGTCATACTAAATGTCAGAACATTGTAATTTACAATAAAAGCCATTAAAAGTGATGTCAACAGTCATTAGGATCTTTCCAGATAATAAATCTTCCTACGCATTGCTGGCATATAGCTCATTTGAAAAGGAAAAAATTTCTAACTTTTATTTATGTATTTTTGAATGATTTTACATCAATGCTATGTCAACTTCCTTCTAGAACATACTAATAAACAATCTGTCGAGTGGAAAAAAGAGAGGTATCGTGGCTGATTTTGGTCTTGCTGCAAAGATACCGGATCCTCAAAAAAAGTTTCATCTCTCCGTGGTTGGCAGTCCCTACTGGATAGCTCCAGAGTGTATAAAGGGGAAACCTTATAATCAGACGGTAAATTTATAGTTTAATAATTATCTATACATTGAGTCTTGTTTGCTAATTGTACACTATTCAATGCATTAATAATGCTTAGTGCATTCATAATGCTTATAAATAGGCTCAAGTACATTATTAGTATTGTTTATGTCACCATCTTTTAGATTTAGAGATTTAGGGTTTGGCTGTCGTAATTATTTTATTCATAATAGTTTTTAGTTCATTTATTCAAGTGGGAGTTTATAACACAGTTTGGATCATTTGAATCATAAACTCTATCCTAAAACTTGTTATGCTAGGAATATATTGGTTTGACTGATGACAGCATTACTAATACTAACACCAGCATTCTTTAGACTGTGTGAAGATATGCTTGTGAGAATTTGCAATAGAAAAATGTAAACTTGTCACGTTTTGATGGATCGATTATTTTTCTAATTCTTTTATCAACTTATCTTACTTAAAATATTATATACACTTGGTAATTGTATACCAGCTATATTTTGAGCAAATGTCTTTTATCTGTATTGAAAAATTCAATGTTGGATTCCTTTACTATGAATTCATGTTTTATTTATGTCATATTCATGTTGTAACATGTTTTATACAGGCTGACGTGTTCTCCTTTGGTATTATACTATGTGAAACAATAGCTAGAACAGATGCTGATCCAGATCTGCTTCCACGCACTCATGTAAGAGTTTCAGTGATGTATTACTACATTGCCCAATTAAACTAGCTTCTAAAATTTTTAAAGAAATTGTAAAGAGATTTGGTGAATACCATGTTTTTTTTGGTACACAACAGGTTATTTTGGATTGTAGTATACAAAAATATAGGATTCAGATGCTAAAAGTTTTACATTGATTTAATGAGATAATATAAAAAACCTGGTGCCAGTAAAAGTTGAAATTATTGCAACCAAAGTTGGAATATTATAAAATATCTATATGAAGTATGAAGATGGTAATTTTTGGATTGTTTAGTTGTAGTTGGTGCATCTTATTTCTTTAAAATGTTAATTTTATTATCAAATTACAGCACTAACTGAAGCACAAGGTTTTAAGAATTCTCTCCAATTTATTGAAAGAAAATTTATTCAAATCTTAAAAGTTGTTTCAGTACTAACAGTTTTTATTTTCAAAGTTATTGCGTTGGGATTTTGTTCATAATCAAGTATGTAAGTAAACCTAATAAATGGTCAAATAAAAATAAAAGATATATTGAAATGATTTGCATACTATGATGACATCCATTTTAATAAAATCCCTAAGCATTAAAGGTAATATAGGATGTGCATTGAAGGATGTAAAGTTTTTGTGCTTTTCATTGTAGTTTGAGGAATAAGAAAATCAAAAGCTCTCCATTTCATTCTTTCATGTGCTTGTTTTAGAGTTTTGGGTTGGACTATGTGGCTTACAGTGAGCTTTTAGACAACTGCCCTTTGTATTTCTTATATTGTGCTTTCCAGTGCTGTCAGGTAAACACTTGTTGCTGATTTTCTGCCTCCTATTATGGATATTAATTTGTATTTTGCACTGTGAACTGTATAGGCCAAATTTGTAGTGTATTAACTGGTGCCTTCACAGCTGCAGTTAAAGTGCAATGCTATTATTTTAAAATACTAGTGTTGCTATGATTGATGGACACTAGTTGTTTGGTTACTATTTTGTAATTTCTTTTTTATGATGAAACTGATGAGTTTTCACTCGCTTTCCTTTCATCCCATCAATCAATTTGACATTGAACTGCATTTTTCATTGAGTACAGTCATAATTTATTTGCTTGCAAAACCAATAGCATATTATTGCTGTTAGACAAATTATTGTAAACAGCAAAAAGTTTGCTAAATCATCATTAAAGTGTGGTGAGTTTCGGTTGAACAGTAAAATGACATGCCAGGATGATTGGAACATTCTCCAAAGTCTAAACTAAAAAGCATCAATAGTTTAAATCAGGTCATCTAGTGGGTGTAAATATTATTGCAGGCTACATCGCAGATAGTTTGACTTTTGTTCATATAGCTGTGGACAACAAAAGTTTTTTTTTTGAAGTTGTATTCTTTGATGCAATATAATGCTTTAGTAAAGCTAGTAATTGTTTGTAATAGACGGTGAATGTATATAGAAAATGGTTAAATATAAACATCATTTAGTTCTACGTACCTTGTTCAGTTTTTCTGATGTATGAAGCACGGTTAGCAATAGTATTAAAAACTGAAATACATGCATGGTTGTACTTGGACGACATCCTTTTAAAGTCATGCCATTATTACTTATTACTTATTAGTTACAAGGTTTTGGCTTTTTAGATGGAACCAAATAAGCGACCAACATTTTCAGAATTAAACTCAAATTTATTGACTATCAGCTCAAGTTATTTAGCACAGTTTGACAAAACTCCATCTACTATTGGTTCAAGTATGTCCACAACTCCCACATTGCAAAGCTCAATATCAGTCATGAAGTTTAATCAAAGATTATCAAGTGAGTAAGAGTACTGAGTCATTCACTGCAAAAATATTGTGGGACACACCTTCTATATTTTTGTTAAATTGCTATGGTTATCACTAATTTGAAAGTTGATTGTAGTATAATTTTGGCATACCATCCATTTTTTAGTTTATGTGTAAAGAAATCAAACAGATAGTAAACATATTTTGAAACTCATAGTTTTAAAAGTCTTAAACTTACACATTGTATACATCTCGTACACAATGTAGACACATACATATGTATACACAATATATGAAAAGTCTCTTTGAAAGCATATTTAAAAAAATATTGTTACACTTTTAGAAGCTCAAAAGAGCTTCTCAGAGCAATCACTGGAATTTCTTAAACCAATGGAAATGAAGTGTGAAATGCCCACACCTAAAGCTATTGGTGACTACATGACTAAAGCTGACCTCCTGTATGAGCCTAGCCCAACTCACACTAATCCATTTGCTGCCAACTCCCAGTTTTCTGCCGGGAAGAAACTTATTGCTTCTGACACTGAACGGCAGCAACTGTTGGAACTATCAGTCACTTTGCCAGTAAGTAGTACAGGAAACAGTCAAAGTAAGGCTGCTACACCTAGGCAGCTCACAGTCCTCTGTCATAGACACAGTCTTCCTAACCACCACGGCAAAGTACAAAGAGCTATTGCACAATTCAATGCACAAATTGCTTCAAGTCAATTTTCCAGACAGGCTGAACATGTGTCTACGATGGACAATCGGTTTGCTTCTGGAAACAGTTCTATGGAGAGTAGTTTGAGTAGTCACGACTTTGCTCGTCACAGTAATAAACAGAGGAACCTGGAATGTGCTATGTTGTTCTCTGGTTTAGATTTGATCCAAATACACAGGGCCAGCTCTTCAGAGTTGAGTGATACATACATATCTACTGATCTTGAGTCAGAGTTTCAAGATGACTTGGAGGATGTTTTGCGTGAATCAAAGTTGAGTTCCGAGGATGTGATGATGTCATCAGAGACTGACTCAGTGTTTAGTGACTCGAGTTCTGATTGGTGGTTCAGCATAGAGCAGTCTGACCCATTAGCTTGTAGGTATCTTCACCCTATGTTGGTAGAAAAAAGAAAACAACTCAAAAGAGTTGAAAAACTTGAACAATTACAAATAAAACTTGATCAGTTGAAATTGAGCACCAAAAAATCAAAACCATCAAAAAAATAACTGTGCTTCTATGCATCTCAGCTACTGTCATTATTGTCTAATTTGTTTTCCCTTGTATATAGACACCCTTACATGAGGAGTTTAATCTGTACATGTATTATTTAAATGACAATTTATGGTTGATTTGATGTTTTGAGCAAAGAGCTTATCTTAAACCTTCCCCCCCCCCCCACACAAACATACTCATTTACTCATAAACATGTATATTCCTGTATATCATATATATGTAGGTTTTTTGTCCATGGTTTTTGAAACTCAACTGTGATGCAATTTGAATCCATGTCTATAATGTCTGCACATATTCTAAAACTTTTATTTTATAGTATTATTGTTTTATGAGCTTTTTATATACCATATACAATGTTTTGTGCTCAATTTCTACTGCTTGTACAGGAATCCTCATATTTATATTTTATTATACTATGCAATATCATGATATGTACATATATATTACATAATGAACATGTTTTACTGAAAATACAATAATCATTGCTTATATCTAGTGTATTTATTGTTGCATATCTGTTATGATCTAAACTCTGTAGCTGATCATCTGCAGACAGAATGTAAGTTGTCAATTTATTGCTCAGTTACCAAAACTGAATTTAAATGACTTAAAAATGTGATATAATCTTTAAATTGCATTTCTATTTTGAGCTAATTTACAGTTACTGTCTCCACAATATTATTATAACATTTCTGTGAGCACCAAGTAGTTATACACTTGTAGACTGATAACATTGAGCCAAGTACTAGATTTTTTATATGATAAAGCATCCTGTAATGGCTATACAAGATATAATAATATTAATTTTATAATATAATTTATTAAGCTTTGAACTTTTAAGTCATACTGTTTTTAAAACATTCAAAATGGCACATTTTAGTAATTAGGCAATTGTTATAAATATTTAATGATAGAAAAACAATATAGGCTACTGTCTCTAGACGATTTATATCTTCTTGATAGCGTGTGCATGAAAGGATATAATATTTTGATGATAGCAAATCTAAATGCTAAACAAAAATATGTATTTTTCACACTTTCGTTAGTTATTGTAAAACATATGACTAGATAATTCAAGTATTACTTATTTTAAAAGTATATATTGTGAAAATAGCATAGCACTACATTTTATATTAAATTATACCCTGACCTGTGGCGAATTTATCCAGCCCTTATATATACAAGCTATTGTTTTAACCCTTATATGCAGTCTTTATCCTGTTCGAATACTTATGTACCAGGAATATTTTATAGGCTCTTTAGCACTAGCAGACAATAAGTACATAATTTGGGTTTATTCCTTATTGACTTTATTTTGTACTCTAAAAGGAATTAGCACATATAAATTAAATATTTATACAAAGCAAGTACAAAAACAAAAAACACTTGCATACATATTTATAAATGTATACAATCATAGACCCAAATTTTCACAAGTCGAAATATATCTATTCATGCTACAAATAGTACCTTTCTATACATAAGTTTCATTACATTTACAACATAATATTATAAGCATAGTAATAAAATATTATTTCTATCTAATATTGAGTTAAATTTCATCTACTTTGATAGAAAGCAATTTAATTTCTTTCAAGAGATCTTCACTAATAATGTTATGTAAATAATAACAACCGAATAATAAAAACATCTATCTGAAAAATATGGTTCTTCAGATATATTATTATTATGTTGAGTGTATGACTCGTAGCTTATAAAGAGTTGTCTTCCTTTGCCTATGAATGACCTGCGGCCAATAGGAAACGATAGTTTTTACCACTGCAGCGGTAGATTTGAACATACTCATTCAGACGTTGAATTCAACTGGATCAGCTGTCTGGAACTGATCATTCATTTCGTTTGTAATAAGTCAGACACATCATTCTTGTTTTGTGTGAAGTAATTGCATTTTTTCTGCTTTTGTAAATTACGAAAACAGAAAACTTCTGGCATTTTTCATTAACTTAAAATTTCTATTAATTAGTAAAACTAATCGCTTATACTTATACTTATACTTATAGTTATAGTATTAGTTGTAGTTAAACTTAATGTTATACTAATACTCATACTGTAATAGTAATACTAATAGTAATAGTAATACTGTTACTCTTACAGTTACTGTTAGTGTTAGTGTTACACTTACTGTTAGTGTTTGTGTTATAGTTATTTACTTTTACTTGTAAGTATTACTATTACTATTACTATTAGTATTTCTATTAATATTACTATTACTATTACTATTAGTATTAGTATTACTATTAGTAGAAGTATTACTCTACTGTTAGGGTTAGTGTTACACTTACTCTTACTCTTAGACCTTAGTCCTAACTTAGTCTAAGTCTTACTCTTACTCTTAGTCTTAGTTTTACTGACTTAGTCTTGGGTCTTTATGTTACAGTTTCACTTAATCAGTATAAATATAACTATCACAGTGACAGTTTGACTCACTATTCACTATCAGTATGAGTATAATTTCTTTTGCTACATTTTTAATCTAGAACACAGGCTTTTCTCAATTTCTCCATTATATTTATTGCTCCTACCTCACCATTACTATTAGTATTAGTCAGTCTTATTATTACTGTATCAGTATTAGTATTACTGTTGTCTGTTAGTATGAGTATCATCAGTATTGGTAAGACTATGACTTTGACTATGAGTATGGCTTGATAATATCACTATGAGTATGATGATCACCATGAGACCACTATTGAGTGTGTGTATCAGTATGACTAAGAGTAGGTGAGTATTTCAGTATGAGTATGGGTATCAGTATGACTAAGAGTAAGTTAGTATTTCAGTATGGGCATCACTTATCAGTAAGACTAAGAGTATGAGTGTGTCTTATGAATAGAAGTATGGCTATGAGTATAACATTGACTGAGTATCACTATGACTATCATAATGATAACCATACCGATAGTGACACTTCTACAGCATGCTGATACTCGTAGTCATAGTGATAGTCATAAAGTGATTAGATCAGAGGATGTCCAGCATTTTTGGGGCGAAGCCACTGAAATGGAATATTCCGGTGTAAGGGCCACATTGTAAACTTTAGCTTGAGCTGGGGGCCACAACATCAGCATTTTCAAATTACTTTATATTCTAAATTCTCATGAATCATTACACAATGAAGTACCAATAACTATTGCAGGCTGCATGTTTTGTTGCATTTATATAAATAAGGCATTAAAAAGGTGTTTTTCCACTGTAATTCACATATGTGTGCAAAATGATTTTATTTGTTATGCCTTTGAGAGCCACACAAATTTAGGCTGGGGGCCACATTCAGCCCTGGGTCTGCATGTTGGATAGCCCTGGATTAGATGACAGTCAGTGTCACACTCATAAGTGATGGCTAGTAAGTGACTATCAGTATGATTTTGACTATGAATTGTAGTCCTACCCATAGTCATACTGATAGTCACTATTACTAACTCTAAGTATGATTATTAGTATTACTATGACTATCACTGTGTGTATGTGGTATCTCTATTAGTATTAGTATCACTATGAGTATGGACTCGAAGTAACAATAAGTATAACACCAAAGTCCAAAGGCAAATCGAAAGTAATCAAATGTGCTAAAAAAATTTCTATGCATGTGACAAAGTTATTATTGTAATTGTATGTCGTCTAAATTTTGAAAAGACTCTTTTGCGTTGTTACCAGTTGCTCTCAATGCAGTACTTATTCAATGACTAGGATACATTGCTGTAGTTTGTAGTCAAACAAGCTGTTTAACAAATTTGTCAAGTTTCTTCATTCATACCTTATATGTGCTGCCATAAACATGAAACTGATGGAATAGCCAAAGTTTTTATTTCTAATATTCAAAGAAAATTACAAATACCTGTGTGAAATATAATTTGAATACATGTAGAATTTTTTACAATATTTTAATGATTTAGCTTTTCTAATCTGATGTTTTAAGTATTAACCAGCATGGACCAGTCTCTCATATCTAAGTTGAAAGCTGAGAGCCCTGATGAAGACTGGACAACTCTTCGCGACTATCTAAAAGTAAGTCTAGTTTTGTATCAATAATGCTCTATCGTAACTTTGCAATACTGTGTAATAGTTTGATTAAAGGTATGACCGGTATTTTTTCTTGTTTTGTTTTTAGGAGGTGCCTGTCAAGGGAAACTTGAAGAGTATTTGCCTAATTCTACAAAAGCTCAACTCTATTTATGATGAAATTTCTAATCCTAAAGTTCATGCTGATTTGCTATTGAAAATCTGCTGTGATTTGTTACTTCGGAATGCTTGCTGGTGTAGTATGGAATTGAAACTCAAGTTATGCACGGCAAAAATTCTCTCCCATCTCTCAGTGAAAGTTTTAAACAAGGTAAATATACATGGCCGCTTTGGTACATTTTAGGATTGGCTGTTTAATGAATAACAGTGCTTGTGAGCTTTGTGTGCATATTCACTTTTATATTTTATCTACCAAAATAAAAATTGTTCATCAGTTCGTTTCAAATAATATATAATTGGTTTAAAACTGTACTTAAACTCTTGTTAGAGCACTAAAACACCTGATCAATTATATGAGTACCCATGGCACGTTTGTTTCTTTTTGCTTTATTGGCTTAGAATACAAAAGGCAGTGAAACAGTTCAGCTTTTGTTAACGAATTCATTACCTGATTGCATTTTAACAATTGCTTATGTCGTCACTACTCTAAATTTTTACGGAACAATTGAAAAGCATGACTCAGTGTTGAATACGCGTGTAACCAACACTTACAAATAATTAGAGTTTATTTTTTCCAGGGAGCTCATGCTGTGTGCATGAGTTTGTGTGAGCTGTTGATTGAACTTGTACTAGACCCATGCTTGAATGACTTGCCACAAGATAGGCTCAACATTGTCGGCTACGTCTATAAAAGCCTGTGGAACTGGCATATCACTCCTCGCCAAGAGACTTTATCACACGATACAGAGTTTGTAGGACGGGTTATGGCGTTGAGGCTAGCAATCTGTGGTCCTTTGGAACACCAATTGGCTAAGCTGCCTCATCAAATTTATGTTACGGTTGCTGCCGGCGCAGAAGCCAGCTCCAGCAAAGAAATCATGAAAGGCTTCTCAGATTTAAAAAGGACTGCTGATGCAACTATAGCTCGGGGAGATGCAGCCTCTAAATGGAAATATCTTTCTCTCTTTATTGGCTGCTTAGAAGCTCTTTTCACCAATAAGCATTGTGGAAAGTTAGAGGTATATCTGTTACTAAATCAATCTAAAATTAAATATATTCTTTGCGTCATTATTGAAAATGTCCATAGATGCAAAACACCTATATAACTGTATTGTTGTTTATAGGCACCTCCTGGAATTGAAGAACATGTTGAAGTGTGTCAACAGCTAGTCAAAAGTTATCACTGTGTGAAATCTAACTGCGATGTGGTACCATCAGTATCAGACTGCGTCAGTCAACTTGTAGCCGCCTGCAGGCAGCCAGTGGAGCTCCAGTGCATATCTCTCATACTGTACAGGTGTACTAAACTCATTAGAGACAAATTAAACTCATCAACACAATCCTTGGTCTCATGGAAAGATCTGCTAATTGCGGATATTCTTGTAAACAGGTAAATTCGAGTTTTTAGTTACTTTTATTATAATTTAGTTTTAGTGTTTGTAATTTAACTTGACAATAGTGACAAAGTTTTCAATTTTTGCATATAAAATGACAAAATATGTCATATTTTTTTAATATTTTTAAATTCAAAAAGTATGTGTTTTTGTTAGAGAACTGATTTTTAATGAAGAGATTCTCTAACAAATTTGTTAGGATTTGGCATGAGCACAGTATATTAATGTTAAAATGGTATTTCCTAATTTCAAGGAAGTTGGTTGGATTTGAGAACAAAGTAGCTGGTGGGGAGCAGTGCTTGTCTAAGGAGCTGTTTGGGCTCATCACATTGCTCAGAGTTACGTGCAATTTGCTGACTTCTTCGCTATGCACGGCAGCAGAAGTTCTGTCAGCTGACACTAGACTTATCGCTTCTATGGACAAAGGAAAACACAAATATGATGACCAGCAAGTTAATGATATCAGTGAGTAGAAAAGCTGACATGCATTACTGAAATGTATATTTTCTTAAATTTTATTAAAGGTTATAATATTATTAGAAAATAAAAATAGCTAAATAAAGAAGGAAATAGAGATAAAAATGTTCACACCATTGCTTTGGTAGCCACTAATGTAGCTGGAATTCTTAGCACAGTATTGTACAGTGAAGCCAGCAGCAATCTTAGCGCAGCCCTACACAAGTTTGGCTCGTTTTATTCAAAGTTTTGTCCCAAGTTTTTCTTAATAAAAGGTTTAGTTTTAAAATGCTTTAAAACTAGTTGATAACAGAAAGCACATTATTTGAATATTTAGTCACTTCCAATCAATGTTCCTAGGCAATGGCTAAATACATGCTGAATAACTTGACTCGCCAAAACTATTGGCCGAATTCTAAAGCTGCTTGACCATGACTATTTCCTCATTTTTAATGAGTTCAATTTCTGAACTTGTAAATGGCTAGTTGCGAACAGTTGTCATAAAATATTTGATGTCTGTGGGGAACTGGATAGTAAGCTTTAACTTGTTACACTTGAAGGGTTTTTCACCAATCATAGCATAGTCTCAGTGAAATGTTATACGTTTAACTTGGTTTTACTCCATCTTGATTTCTAGTCACCGATGTTGGAAGGATTATTTACACGATGAGTCAGACTGAAGGCCTTAGTAAAGGAGATATACGAGCTGTGCAAGAGTTTGGAGTTGCTACGTTTGCTTTAGTCACAACTAAACACTTGGTTTGTCTTATGAATTGATTTCTCGGTTTCATTCTAAACTACCCCGAGTTGCATGTTTATGTGTTGTGAAGTAGCTGTAAGGACGATTGTTGCCGACATTGTAGAATGCAGGCACCATGCTGTACAAGCAGCTATATGGACTGTTGATGAAGAATTCATTCCACCAACAGGCTAATGATGTATTCATAGCCTCTGCCAGTAAGTTAGATCAGCAAGAAGTGTTGACTCGTCTAGCTGACTGGTGCAAGACCAAGAAGGCAGCGGCCAATGCTGGGGACACCTCTCTTTCTAACAGGTATGTGCGTGCGTGCGCGTGTGTGTGTTCTTAGTGTGTCCTTTTGCTGAAGATATCACTTTGTTGTTCCTGTTTCAAAAATTATATATAATTCTCAATTTGTTATTGCAGTGCTCCTCCATATCTCACTAAGTAGAATAATAGATTGGCGTGATATGGAGGTAGCACTGTATATTTCAATTTTTACATTAGGTGGATTTCCCATTTTACCAAAGTTTTCTTATAATAAAATCAATGTAAATGATTGGACATTTATATGTAGAGCTAAAGCTAAATTAGGCTAGAATTATATAAGGTTGATACATGTTATATAACATTAGCTTCTTCACTTTTTGCTCAGAACTTTGGTGTTATAGTTGGGTTTTGTGTGCTTCAGGACTCTGGCAGTTAGCTGTTGCAGTAAAGTGGCCAACAAAGATGAAATGATTGACTTGTTGTACAAAGAATTTTGTGAATATTCATTCAGGTATCATATAACCAGTTCTCCCTTATAGACTGCTTTTATTAGTATGAATACTTGAGTTTGTTTTTAAAGTCTCTATCCCTGTGAAAATCCTTGTTGACAAGGGGTTTTTATTCTAAAAAGCAAGCTAAAAACTTGCAATTATCACCGAATGCCCTCACTGACATCACCAATGACCTTCAAGGGGTTTGAACCCCTGACCTTGTGTTTACTAAACTAGTGTCTAACTAGTAGACTGCAACTGCTTCATTCCATTATTATACTGAATTTAATATGAAAGAAATGCTCAAGGGTCTGCTCTCAAACCTCAGCCATTTCTGATACGTTTGCTATCTGTGAGGTGTATTACTGTTTCCCCACCTTCTCCTGCTGGTAGCCGACATCAACAATACATTGTTTGTTGTAGAGATGTTTATGTAGAAGATTTCAAGGTGCTGCTGATGGAGATGAAGAACAGGGCAGTGTCGTCAAGTCATCGGGCGTTGTACCACCTCTGTCAGGTTGAAATGAACATTACTCTTGACCGACAGCACGAGTGAGTCTATTTCCTTTATACCTGTGTCACTGTTAGCATGTGTGTCTCTACTGCACAGAGTAGTTACTAACTCATAGCAGACTAGTTATTCTGTTGTGTGTACTTCTATTCAGAACAGTAAGTTGTATGTATAGCTGAAGATCTGCTGTACACAAGATTGAGTATGGCTCTAGTATGTTTTGTCACGCCTTTACTTTTCAGTCTGGTTAAAGAGTCACTAAGTCAAGGTTTCTCTGAGCTAGCAAACAACTCCTCTCCACACTGCAGTGATCTGAAGGCTCAGTTCTACGTGTGGCAATATCTATTGGCATACAAAGATTCTCTAACAATGGTATGTGTGCGGTGCAGTTACACTTGGATTATCATCCTTCGATTAATTTGAAGAAAGTGACATTTTGAAAATTCAGTTATAATAATTTGAATACTAACCTTTTGAAAAAGTCACATAATAATTCGTCAGCTACTTGACTCCAGTGCTTAATGCTAGTTGAATCTGGTCTCTATCATCAGACGATGCAATAGAATAAGACGAATTGTATTTGTAGCCTTGTCTCACTGCCGCACTTACCGATGTGAAGTATGAACCACCCGTCACTAACTACAAGTCACAGTCTACAATGCAGCAGCCACTTCTCTCCGCCCTCACAGAATGGCATGCTGTAGCAGCAGACAGCAGTCGCAGCCTGTTTGACAAGACAAGAACAGCCAAGTGCCTCCATGTGGTTGCTAGTGTCTTCTATCTTTCCAAAAGAGTAAGTTAAGTTCAGTATATTGTCTTGACCTCTCATTTAGTACCCAGTGTTCAATAACCACCACTGTCTATATTGCACACCTTTGAAGTTCAAAATTTTCTCCAATTGACTAGATTAATAAAAGTATGCACATGTATCCAGTATCATTTTAATCTCTGCAGCCTATGCTATAGAGTACAGCCATTTGAAGTTAGTATCAAACGGTGGACATTTTGTAGGTGATAATAATAGCATTAATATCTCAACATGTGTAGGAATTCAACGACGTTCAAATTTGTATTGACATTACAACACAAGCTTATACAGCAAATTCCCTACATTTCTAAAACTCACTCCATTTTAGTACAAGAAGCTAATAGAGGTATGTGAGCTGACAAGGCAGCTACTCCCGTCAGCCATGGTTCCTGCTGCCCTGAAAGCTATGCACATCGAAGCTGTCATCTGGACGGGAGATTATACTCAGGCATCGACTCTCGTCACCAATATGGCCACTGAGCACTCGTTGACCCATGCCGATAATGTGCTACTGTGCAGGGCTAGGTTGGACTACTATACTGGCAAAGTAAGGCTCTCTCATTGCTTACTGGTCTTTAAAAATAATAGCTTGACATTCTAATGTTATGAGAGTGAGTTTTCTCTTTTATTCATTGAATTGTAATTTTTCTCATAGTCGAGATCATCTTTTGAAATATATTTTACCATCATTCCTATCTGTTAGCTACTAAGATGCACTGTGGACACTGTTAAAGCTGTATAGAACGTGTATAAACTCGTATACCCATGAACAGTCAGATATGGGTCAAGTATAAGTTCAAATTAATGCCAACTCAGGTTGAGAATGCAGTCAAAGTGCTGGAAGAGTTGATAGAGAAGCAGAGCAAGCAGTCTCTGGACAGTGTCTACATCTCCGCTACCTCAGAGTGCCTTCTCATGGAGATACTCATCACCTGCACCTCTGTACGCACCAAGAATACTCTCAACCATCACTCCTGGTACTGTCAGCGAGACTACGCCTTCCTCTTCAACTCTATGACATCATATCCTGTGAAATCATGTGAGTGTCTTCTATTGTTATGGTGGATTTAAGTGAGTGTGTGTTTAATAGAAACTTATTTTGAATTAGACATGGGATAAAAATTATAGTTTTATTCATGAAAATTGTATTCATTTGGTATGTAGTATCTAAAAATTATTTGTTAAATTTTTAACCTTATAAAAATTTATTTTCCTCGAAAGAAAGTTGCAAGTTGCATGCACACTGTGTCCATTTGTTTTGGCAAACAAATGTAGGCAAGTTGCTTAAACAAGTGTGTAGCTTCAACAGTTACTTTTATTATATTTTTTCGACATTAGTTTCTGAGCATAAAATACACACAGCATGCAATACACACTCCATGCTGCCTTTTCTTCCAGATGCTGACAAGCTGAGATACCTTTACACTATACTAGACTGCTACACTAGTCTCGCTAAAGTCAGTCTGTATAAAGGAGATGTGAGAGACAGTTCTTGCTTCATCGTCGCTTCACTCAACATGGCTAAACTACTGCTTCTTCCTGTCCAGTATGTATACGTTACGTTACGTACACAGTCTAAGTTTAATACTTTAGATACTGTGACTACTGTATAATATATTTCAACAAGTATAATCTTCTCACATGTATGCATACAGAGCAGCTGAGTTGACCACTTATCAGGCAAATCTTAACTGCTTTCTTCACGAGTTTGATAAAGCTGAGACGGACATATTCTGGGCACACAGAATTTTATCATCCGAAGTTCAGGTGGCCTCACGGAAAGAGTTACATCAAGAAAGCAACGAATCTGAAGGTATCTTTGAATGTGTTGAATATATATGTTTTGGAGTTTTGGAGTTGTGTTATTTTCCTTTCTACTATTTGTAATGTTATTCTAGTTGATGTGAACCACATGTTCACATTCTGTGAACTGTTATCAAAGCATTAAGATCCGGTCTTCAGTATTCAGACATTTTCCCATGTCATTGTATATAATGTTGGAGAAACTTGTGTTACTTCTTGCAGCAAATCAAACACCTAAACAAAGGAGAGCCAACAAGCAGCTGGTGAAGGTAAAGCAGGCAGACATGTTTGGATTTGACTCTGACGGAGAAGATGGCGAGTTCTCAATTAAACAACCTTCGTCTCTCACCAGGTACACCTGACTGCATGATATTAATAGGGCAATGTCTAGTGTTAACTCTTTTAATTTGAGATGCAAAGAAAGTAGAAATGCTGTTCGTGTTGCTCTTTGTACTAATCATCTGGGAGTATTTTTGTATCACTGCTAAGACTACTTGATTAGAGCTACAGCTTGACTAGCTGTTTGACTATATACTCTGTAATATTCTGGGGCTAAAGATTACTGGCCCTTTGGCCTAGTAGTATTTATCCGTAGGCAAAATATAAGTTAACGATCGCAATTTTTATAACCAGTGATGATGAAAGTGACGAATATAAAGTACCATCTTATGGAACTAACTTATCCACAGACCCAACTGGCTCCCCTTCATTCAATTCCGAGAGAGTACCCCTTAGCTGCTCTAACTGGGCGCCATATAAGCACCCATCTAACTGTACGTGTGAATATTGTGAAGAACTTGTGCTACAAGTTACACATCTGCATATACTCTGTGCTGTGTCTCACTACAAGTACAAGACAGGTAATTCAGTGGATTATGATGTCTCCCTTTGGATTGTATGGATTTAGAGTAGAAATTACTTTCTGTATTCAGCTGAATTATTGGGTTTGTAAATTGAAATGTTTATACTTGAGATCTTATCAAGTTTAACAATTTATTATATAACATTCAGGTAATTATGGCAAAGCTCTCACTTACTCTAAAGATTTCTTGTCGCGCTGCAAGACTGTTGAAAGCCGTTCATCTAGAATGACTGTTGGTGTTCCGCCGTACCTCACTGCCTGGTATGAGTATATCTTTTACAGTAGTCTGTCTGTTTGTCTTCCTTACATAGCTTTATGTCTGCCAGTCACTGTAAAGTTTATTCTGTCCAACTTGTTAGTTGTTTGTTTATTAAAATCAGAAATATGTTTTTGTATTATATGTGACCTTTCGTTTGCTAATAGCATCAGTTACTCTGTTATTTTAATTATGCTGATAAAATATTTATTTTCTAAAAAACATTTATCAGGGCACAGTTATTTAATGTTGTTTTACTGTTATTGATATACTTTTTTTTTCTAATTTAATGTGTTTATTTGCAATATTATATTTTTAGAATTATTGCTTAACAATTTCTAAATGTAGCTTCACCGAATCCAACCTTATACATATATTTCAAGAGAGTATATGTTTTACAGCAAGCTGTCTCTCTACTCTTCAATGATTAGATGCATGTTAGCTGAGAGGAGTTATCTGCTCATAAAAGCAGAGTGGAAGACTATTGAACTTCTTCCCACTGTTTGTTGTCACTCGATGGCATTAGCATTGCTTGATTACCTGCGACATTTGCCTCAACTTCTACCTTTTTACCAGGTATGGCTATGGATCAGTTACCACCCGTACCTGATCATTCAAGGCTAACTAGTAGATCACCTTATTTTGTTTTTCAGTTAATTGCTTTTGCATCTAATTATTATAATATAAAAGTATTAAATACAAAGAGTATTCGGAGTTGTGTGCACTTTGCATATATTGTAAAGTTTCAGTGTGTTTACAAGATTATGATAGACATGCTGTTTTGACCTAGACTAAGTCGGAAATAGAAAGTTTGAATGCCAAGTTGGAGTCTCTAAATTTATCAGCTACTCTAGCGGACTCTCCTCTGCAGCCAATCAAAACCAACAAGTCCCAAGTATCGTACTCGTCTTCAGTGTTCAAAGCACCCAAGAAAAGTCGGTTAGTTGTGTTATTAGCTACAACTAATATGTATAAGTATAGTATAATATATATTCATTTTTTACTCACACTTTGTCTTCTCTATGTTTTTAATTTTTTCTATATTTTTCCAGTGAATTTCATCGGTTTTGAGGTTTTGATGTTCAACCAGATGATGTTATGTTATGATGTAAAAACTGAAGATAAAATGAAATGTATTATTCAGATTTTGTCTAAAACTTCTAGTACTGATATGTACCAAGCCATATACACAGCCTACATGCAGTATATTGGAAAGGAGACTAGAAATTGTCGTATTTAAAATGTTCTTAGCTGTTCGATGCTCCAGTTTATCTATACGCTGAACCTTATCTACTATTGCAGTAGAGTGGCAACAAGCAGGATCAGTAAACTAGCATTTGACGACTCTGATACAGAAGAAGTGCCTGCGAAACCCTTGTCCAGCAGGAAGACAGGGCGCAGTTCTGTCAAGAAGTTGGGCAAAGTAAGGCAGCTATCAATTCATCATACTTTCTGCTTTATTGTCTGGAGATGCTTGAGCTTTCTGGTAGAATTTTAGACACAGTCTAGAAGTATCTACCAGCAGAGATGATATATTCTCTTCTGTTTAACAGAAAGGTAGTACGGGCACTGGGTGCAACACTCCACTGTTGACTAACTCAGCAAGATCTAAGGCTACAAAGAGCTCTATCACTGTGTTCTGCGATGAGAATCAAGAAAACATCAGGCAGAGTATATTCACACCTGGAGACAAAGCACTATTTAAAAGGTCAACCAGATCTCGGTATGTCAATTTTCTGCAATACTAGTGGGAGTATTGTTTGTCTTGTTATAGTTATAGTTTATACTTGGGTGTCATGCAGCTGGTGGTATGGAGATATCTGTAGCCTCAGCTTCATAGCTCTAAACTCTTGGGTTTTGGGAGGCATTCATAACCTCAACACCATAACAGTGTTATGTTTATACTCTTTCTAAGTATATTTTCAATCTCACTTATTCTCTAATAGTTTTTAACACATGGTTCATTTAAGGACATGGCAAGTAGCTCTTGCAGCAGATATACACAATATGTGTGTGATTCTGGCCCTCATATCAACTGCATACTTCATTGCTCTGCTACTAATTCCTTCGTTCATTCCTCCGCGCTCTCTCTTAGCAGTAAGTGTAACGTCGACGAGGAAAACTCTAGTGAAATGGTGTTGCCTTCACGGCCTCGAAGGACAAGAGTTTCCCAGAAAGAGTCTGTTCGAGCTAAAAAGACTGAAGGTTAGTGTACTTTTCCATGTTTGTTGAAAATGTTTTTGTTCATTCTTATTTCTGCTTTAACAAAGACTTTAAATTGCAACAGCTTGTTTATTTTATGGCTGCTTTTTGTTTGTAGATACTTGATATGTTCAACTTTAGGTATTTTCTCTAACAATAATTGTATGTAGTTTGACTCCCCAGTTCTTCTGCTAGCACAATGCACAGTGTGCTAGGCTGGTGGATTACATTCCAACAGGTCTAATGGTGAGGTCATAAAGGATATCTTGTCACACTTGGGCCTTAACATTGTTATAACAAAGTCCTTCAGCCATGTTGCTAGTCTAGTTTGGGGCTTGCTTAACAACCTAAACCATCAGGATTTCATAGAAATTGTGACTATAAACAGAATTAACTGCTATAAACACCACAGTGGTGTGTGTTCTGCAGTAATATCTTTGGTTGGTGAACATAATGTCTCTTGATTACAGAAGAAGTGGAATTGCCCGTAATAGAGAGTGCTGCCTGTATACCAGAGGATGAGTCAGAGAGTTGCTTGACATCAGCAGACGTTGAGCTCATGAGAGGTATGGAGACTGTCTCTTTTTGTTGTGTTTATACTCTTTCTAAGTATATTTTCAATCTCCGTTACTCTCTAATAGTTTTCAAACACATGGTTCACTTAAGGATATGGGTCGTGTATTTCTAACAAGAATCTCTTCAGATCTTGTTCTGATTTGTTTAGGCGATGCAGAAGAAGTTGATAAATCTAGTCAGAGAAGTCGTCTGTGCTCAGTAACTGAGTCTATGCGATCAGCAGCACCTAGTCACTACATTTCTCCTCCGGATCTGATTCTGCCCTCTCATGGTGATAATACGAACTCCTCCACAAACAAGGACGGTGAGTGTAATTTGTTCTCCTGTTGGTTTATTACTCACCTAGTTAAAAGTAATTTGTGTTTTAGTGAAATCAACTAACCAATTTTATCTCAGCTAGTTTCTAAGGAGCAAATCAACTGCTGATTCATGTTCTGTAATTTTCATATTTTATTTTGTTTTTTATTACTTTTATTGCCATTCTCTGCTCTTTACCATCTCTGATGATCAGTAGTGTACAGTATAACAGAAGTTGCGTGTACAATATCTGGCTCCACAGATACCTAATTTCTTCTATTTTTCTTTTAAAATGAAATATATTTTGTTTTTTAGCTGAATGTGAGGATTTAATATCGAAGCTCACTGCCATATGGACTGGTATACACACCACCCCTAATCAAGCCTTTTATAGAGATATATGCCAGTCCCTTGCAGTTCTACATTTGAGTAAGGGTGACATGTGGAGGGCCGCATTCTATCTCACTGAGACTCAGGCTATTACATTTTCTCACAAAGCAAATCTTATTTCTGCTCAAAAGTTGTAGTAAGTGTTTGAACTTTTATTACTTCTGGCTGGTTGGTAAAAATAGTTGAGTTTCCTGCTTGTGTTTCTATTGGTTGTTGTATTTTTTCATGATCAAACCATTTCTACCCGAGTGACACTTCTTTAGTTTACATGTGCTCATGAAATTCGGGAACTACAAATAGTTGTGTGACCAAAAGAAATGTATTTAATTTGTTTTCATAATAATTTTAGTAAATATAATAAAGAAGCGGATCAGAGTAAAGATCTCTCATTATTCCAGCTGCCGCTAAAGAAATCCCTGCAAACCTTCAAAGAGGCTGTTAATTCTCTGCCAGAAGGTTGTTACAGTTTAAATTTCTCCCTCTTCTCAATTATTTGTCATTCACAAATATACCTCTATGTTTAATATTGATTATTGCATACAATTATTTGTTGCCATTATTAATTGCTCTCATCAATGTTGGTTTTGTAGACTGGGTCTCGTGTACTATAGCAGTGGTAACATTGCCTGGTTCCAATCCCCAGCAACTCTACTTTGTCAGGTTACAGGCAAAACAAGAACCTGTCGTCATACAAGCTGTAGGTGTCACCAATGCAGAGGTATGTCTACAAAGCACCTGCTGGTTGTGTCAGCAGTGGTGTTCTCTTTTTCACCTGCCTTCGTACGTTGATAGGTGATACACAATGTATGCTTATATGTAAT
Organism: Bugula neritina; assembly: GCA_964035545.1. Classification (NCBI taxonomy): domain Eukaryota; kingdom Metazoa; phylum Bryozoa; class Gymnolaemata; order Cheilostomatida; family Bugulidae; genus Bugula; species Bugula neritina. Next base: position 26,211,579 of record OZ037765.1, read on the forward strand.
GCACAATGTGTGTTTGTAGGTGATTTGGAATAGTCTTAAAGACCTGCTAAAGTCATCCAAGGATAGCATGGCACTAGCAGATAAAATTATGTGGTGGGAGAAAAGGAGGCAGATTGATGAAAGCTTAAAGGTTATTTCTAACATTTACATATGTGCTGTATTATGTATGTAGAAGTGCTCCAACTAGTCCTTTGCTACAGCATAAGACGATTGGGGCTGTAAAGCTTAGCCAATACAATGAGTACTAATGTTGTATTTTGTTAGGAGTTGCTTCAGAGTGTGCAGGCTCAGCTCGGGGTGTCACGGACTGCGCTGCTCGGATGTTATACGGACAAAAAGTGTCGGCAGATTGTGGAAAAGCACACCGACAAGTTGATGAAGAAATTTAAGGAGATGAACATCTCTATCTCTCGTAGTTTGCTTTATGTGAGTGATGAACTTTTCTGCTACTTCTGTTACGTATTTATGTCTCTATTTTACTGAAGAACATGTTAATTTTTTAGAGAAGTTGTTGGTAAATTATAGTCTACAAGATTTTATGCATTACTTGCAGATGCTTGTTAATGGTGCTAGCAAGGTGTCATCCACCGAGTTGGAGGCTTTCCTCAAGAGAAAATACAGTTCGATGTCAGATGAACTGATTAGCAAGTTTTCAGCTTTAATCATTGCTGGTCAAGATGTGTATATAGATACTAGAAGTCCTGTTGTGATGTGTCTAGATAAGGTGAGTGGGCAGGGGAACCTGTTGTGTTGTGTCATGTAAAAAGCATGGAATGTGTCAAAAGCTGTCTCAACACAAACAACAAATAAAATAAAATTGCATTCAACTTCTCTAATTATTTTGTATATTTGCACTACATCGCTTTTTTCTTTGTTGATACAATAATACTAATACATGCAATGAAATATATGAAACATTATCGGCCAAGGTAAAGAAGTTATTAGAATTGTGAGAATCCTAAGCTGAATTTTTTCGTAAGAAATTCATTCACCTTACCTAAGGTTTTAACATGTTTGCAGGCCTATTTTAACTCTTTTAACTCTAGTAATTGCTTTTGCTAAGTAGACTTAAAACATATTGTGCGACTCTGAGCTTGTCATTATATCAGTGGAAAACTGGGGGCGTTCTCTCCCCTCACCGCCAGTATGCAAAATATTTTTAGTGGGCCCATGGCTTTTGCTGGGAGAGTCTTGAGTGCATATCGTATAGCCCAGTGACAAGAATGCCCTCGATATACAGCATGCAGTCTTACCTGAAGGAATTCTCTTCTCGTGGTGATTCCATATTCACCAATGGGGCTTACACTGAAAACACTTACTACATCCTCAACCCTGACAACAACCTCCCTGCTACGGAGTCTTTATTCAAACCCATTCTTACTTGGTACTGCAATGATATCTACACTACATCTCTTTTACTTACCATTTAATAATAATAAACAGTGTGGGTCAGTTATGTGCCCAGGGGACTTCCAGGAACATAAATTAATGTACTTACCATATGGTTACAGGTTATATGAAAATAGTGGAACACAGTCTACTGAGCTGTTTAAAGTTTGGTTTTAATACTCTATCACCAGACCAGTGTTGCGTAGTAATAAGTTAAACCTTTGTACTTTGATAGTTAATTTGCATTAAGTTTTGAGAATTGCGATATGGAATTACTGAAATTTGTACTGGAGACTGTAACTAAGTTTGATTATAAACATTTTTTAGCTTTCAAACCTATTTTTCAGTCGCGAAACATGGGACGGCATCATTTCAACCCAACCAACTGCTGAGCAATACAAACAAGGTCTTTCTAAACATAGCCTGTTTCTGTAAGTTATACATACATATTACTGTCCTATGTAGCAATTTATTGGATCAATGCAGCTGTTTTAAATTAATAGTATATGTTGTACAAATGCTTTCTATGAAAAATATCGTATTGGATATTTAATTTTTGTTGTAACTGTGTGCCATTCTGGTAGATATCTGGGACATGGCAGTGGCCAGAAATTTCTAAAAGGGAGAGATTTGTGTCATCTTGATTGCAACACCGTAGTGATGTTGATGGGGTGCAGCAGCGGCGCCTTTGATTCCAGAGGTGATATGGAACCTGCTGGCATCATCCAAGACTACCACATAGCCAGCTGGTGAGCACATGTTAATTTAATCAAACGCGTATATGTTTGTAGTGGTATCAGAAAATGTTGAACAATGTTTTAGAGAAATTAAGGATTTTTATTTAAAAAAGAGATAATAACATAAATATTATTATTACAAACTTATACATATTTTCGTAATGATAATAATTTTGTTTCTGCAAATACACGTAAAGTTAGAAGATGGATTTTAGCCAATCAATTAGTTTTTGAAGAAAGTTTCGGCTGTGGTGAGTGTGCTTGCCGTGTTGGTTAATCTTGGAGGGGTTGTATGTGAGTATGGTGACTATACCGGCATTATATGACGGGGCTATGATCTCGGTAAAGTTGTCATGGTCTATGTCACCCACTGCCACCTCACCTAATGTGCCTGGTGAAGAATCCAGTAAGACAAAGTTGCTGTATGTCCAGTTTGCTGCTGGTAGCGATCGTAGGAGGTATAGCTTACCATTATCATCTCCCGACAGAATTATATCTGGCCTTGCTGTTTTGTTGCTGCCAATATACCAATATACTTGCAACAATTTTTATTAGCATATTCTTAAGAATTGTCTTTTCTCTGGCGCCATATACGGATATTATAGTAGGTGTTATTGACTGATAAATATTGCTTTAGTCGGTAAATTATTGATGCATGGTGCAAATATTTAAATTTCTTTAGAAAATTTCATCACAAAGTGTATGCCTTAAGAGCCTCCACTCGAATAGTGGGTTAGTTTTGCTACTCGAGCATTAATAAAGTGTAGGTACTTGTAAACAAAAACAATTGGGATTTTTTTTCTTTAGCTTCAAAATCAATGCCAAAATGAGTTTTCAAGTTGCTCATAGGCCAAAAAAGTTGTATACTTTATCCAAGAAGTTCACTCATTAAGTTTACAAAAATAGCTATTACAATCCGTTTTTTACTGATAATTTCATTAATTTTTTGCAACAGTACTGTAGAAAAGACAACTCCCAATGTTAGCTTTTAGATTACTACTCTAGTCATCTATCAAATATCAGCATTCTGGTTTGACAAATACAATACCTTATATTTGGCCATGCCAAGTTCACACCTCCCCCGGCTCCTTTACCTACTCCTGATTTGCCTGGGTCCAAACCACTGAAGATCAAATGCTTTTCTACTTTGCTGCTTCTGAAATGTTTTCAGTAATTTATGTACTTGTACTGATAAGACATAAAAGGGTGGGTATATGCATATTTTGGCTGGGATCAGGTTATCTTATTTTGTAGTGGATGTATTGTATTTGTCTAAACTCTAAAAGCTAGTCTGTGACTTACCATTAACTTTATGCATACACATATTCATGGGAAAATATTTATTTGTCATTATTCCAAAGAATGTTTTGTAAACACTTATTGTACTCTTAAAATCATTTATATTGACAGCATTTTTTAGTTTCATTCGAAGTGAAATTTAGTTTTAGTGTGATACACAATGCAACACCATACTACTGCAGTCTTATCGTTTTCACTTGATTTGCTGTTTTTATTGAGTCTGATGGCAGCAAATAGTTTAAGTGTTCGTACCTGGGGTCACCTGAGAATTCATAAACAAACACAGTGCCATTGACTGGTTTATTGTATGTTACGAGCAGGTCTTTGATGTTGTCATTGTTGAGGTCAGCATAGAGCAGGTCAAAGGTTGCACCCTCAGTATCATCTATTACTCTTTTATTAATCTAAAATAGTGCTGGTAAATTTCATCTCGCAGATCAAAACTGTTTAGCTGTGTTTCCGAAGAATATTTAATTTAACCTTAACCTGTATTAACTCACATTGTCACCTGTCCACTGCTTCTGCTCATCTTTCCTCCACCAAATATCTAGAGACTTGGAAAAGAACCCGGCGGTCATTATTGTCTGCACAGTAGCACCTCCTTCAGTCAACTCAACTGGTATCAGGAATGTGTCCGGGGAATTACTTCCCTTCTGTAAAATAGTCTCTTTCCATGTTCCTTTCCATGGCTCTTCTCCAGCTGGTTGTTTAAACCACAGCATTTCTCCGCTTTCATCACCTAAAAAAATCACACATGTCTAGCTGTGTACATGTCGTGTAGTGTTTTAGAGATTCGGCTTGTAATTGGGTAGCGTTTTTTTGAAAATTTTATATTCAAAGCTGTGACATTACTGCAGATATCTAATTTATCATGCATAATGTTGCAGCAAATGGGAAAGTTAATATAAAAATGTTTTTAAAGTCATATCTTTTAGTTATTTATCTATACCTAATTATAATTATTATAATAATGAAGCTTATAATTGCAATTGGCCACAATTTATGTTACTTACCAAATATTGGTTTCTGTGCTCTGCATGTCACTATGTCATCTCTACCATCTCCGTCCATATCTAGCCATATAGCTCTGTGATAAAACCACTCTCCTTCACTGTCACTTGTAACTGTGTACCCTGTGTAAGGTTCCTCATCATTCAGGTCATATATTGTTAGTGCCCCATCTCCTTTAGTTGGCACCAGGAATCCACTTGGAATGATAATCATGTTCTTTCTGTTGAAGACATGTTCTAGAAAATGCCATGCTCAACATAAAGTGGTGTTCTGGGGTTGCCTGAATGCAGTAGTTCCAAAGCCTATTAGCACATTGATGGATACAAAAATTATTTGAAGCTTTAAAGAAGTCATATTTTGTTTCAAGTTTCATTTATATCTTCATGATTTTCAGTCAGATATTATAGTTACTAGGTAATATTTTCATTTAAGTTGTTGACCTAAATTATGTTGTTGGAAGCAAATAGGTTGAGTATTATATTGCATAGTGAGTGCTCCATGGATGTGTAGCTCAATATTTGACTAGAATTGTCTTACACTGCAAATAGCCTGTGACCTGGTTACTTATTCTGTGTTATCAAAACACTCTACTCGTATTGAAAAGCCTCTCTTAAACACAGCTATTCCAGATAAGACCTCTACTCACCTGGGATGCTACCTGGCTCATTGGGCCAGTGTAAAGAGCTGGATATGTCCTCAACATGTTTCTCTTGCTCAGAACTGCCAATATCTCTCACTATGCTGATATAGTCTTTAGAGAAAGGGAAACCATTAAACCTCGATATTAGCAGATTCCACGTTGTTGTGCCTTGAATACTGCTATTGGGCATCAGAGTTACAAAGCTGGGATGTGATGTTGCTATTTGGAAGTGCGTGCCAGGCACATAGTTAGCTGTGCATGTTGACGCAACTGCTATCAGCAGAGTTGTTGCCTGGTATAGCATCCTGTTCATGCTGCAATGAAATGATTGTGTAAAAAAGCTCTAACTCCTATCTTTATATAAATAACCAACAGTTAATCATTTTGAGATCTAACATATGCCAGTTTATGTAACTTTTTATCTTTTTTGTTATATAGATTTCAAAACATTGTCACATGTCACTCACTGTAGCTGTATAATATCTACACGTATGCAATATGACCTGTACACACTGACTGGATATGCTTCATTATTAGTCGGTCTACACTAAAAACATGATACATGTGAAAACCATTTTACAGCAGGTGTACTAAGGCAAACCAAATATATTGCTTTAATATTTACTGAAAGCATTGACTCTCTGTCTCTAGATTTTGAGCTATAACAGATGGTAATGTAGATGAAAGGCAGAGGTGAACATTCTAGCTTAATGCTGATAACCAAGGATTTTTTCAACGTCTAACTAATCATAATCTATTGAGATGCTATTTTAAAAAGTAGTCAAACATGGACAGCTGGATTGTGAACTCCATTTGGTTGATGGAAAAACCCATCATTTTATTTCGCTAATAATTTGTTTGTTTCTTATGTTTGATCATTTTTAATTATGAATGAAACAGCTTTTTTGTTAGAAGCCATTTATGTTTGCAGGCGTATTTCCTCTTCAAAGTAAAGTCTTCAATACTTAGATGATAAATATTAACTTGACACTGTTCTCTAGTTCATGTACTATAAAATAGTCATACAGTTGCCGTTGGTTGGACTAAATAATAAAAACAATTCTAACCTTGCTCTAAAGTGAGCTCTAAGGTGTAAACTACTTTTTGAATTTGTCTTCTCATTACTATAGTCCGTAATTTGATTGATTCTGTGGTGTTAAAATGATACTTTGTATGTCGCAATTAGCCCCAATCTCCATAGAGTGATGTTGCAGTTACACGGAAAAACACACCTAATTTAGTCTTTCTATACATAATGCAAGGTTTATGTTTTCAGTTATTTGATACGGACAGCACATTCTTTTATTTTTAGCCCAACTATCTTGGCGTGCCTCTGGGATGTGACAGATAAAGACATTGACAGATACACTCAACATATTATCAAAAATGGTCTTTCTTCTGATAAAGATAGACTCAGTCTGTTGGATCTCATCCCCTCTGCTAGGAAAGCCTGTAAACTTCAGTATCTTGTAGGCTGTGCTTCAGTAGTATATGGCCTCCCAGTTTTACTCTATAATAGCTCATAAACTCATGTACTCTATAGGTAGTTGGATGTAGGTTAAAATTACTTTCTCATAGTTTTTCAAGTTTTGTAATTATTAAATTATTTAGTACATCATTTAATTCATTGAGGGGATATTTTCTTTAATTACTCAAATGGGGCTATTTTTTTAAAACTAATTGCCGATACAAATGTTATGTTTACTCGAAAACCCATAAAAATTTAATTATTTCTAGTTAATAGTGCAATACATAATATTTACAATTTAAACTCAATTTTCAGTTTTGTTTCTGTTACAAATTTCTAGAGCAGGTATACTTTCAACTAAAATGCAAAAAATTCTCTTCACACAAAAAACAGATCTAGCAGCATGATGCCAATCATTAAATGAAATTCAAACTAGTCATAATTGCTCCTGTGCCACATCTACACAAGTGCTTAGCCAGTTCTAACAAAAACCCTTCAATCAGGGGTTTCTCACAGAGATAGTGACTCTAAACTTGCGTGAGTGAGAGTCATTAAATAAAGTTGTTTTGGTAAATATTTACAAATCGTTTTTAAATAATTTTGTAATAAACCTGATTCAACTGTTGGTCAGGTATACTGCTCACAAGAAGACAACTCCTTTCTTTATTAAATAGCGTTCCCCTTTAGGCATTTTTACACAATTCTTTCAGGAGAATGAGAAGACAACACTTCAATGGATATTACATGGCACAGATTTCGAGTTAGTGTTTTAGCAATAATGTTGCATATGAATGAGGACACAACTTCTTCATAAGCTTTGTTTATGTCGACAGATCACTGATTAACCAGTTTTACCAAGCTGTTATATCTTTACCCTATATACTTCAAAAGCAGCAGATTTAGATGACAGAAAACGATAATTATTTCGATTAGACTATTATACTAACAAAAATATGAAATCACCAAAAACCTCATGTAGCCTTTGCTATTAGAGTGAAGAAGATTTTATATACATGTATAATAATTAATATAGTTTTGCAAAGTAAATAGATGAAGCATAATATAATCCAGTAATCATATTGCACAAGTGAAAATTGCTGTAATTGTTTTATTTAGACCAGCTTCAAGTTATAGCACAATTTACAAAATCAGCATAAAATTATGCAATAGGAAAATATATTATAGCAATCTGCCAATATATGTAGCCATTTTATATTTGTCAGCTAGATCTGGCCATTGTACAATAAAACTATCAGCAAGCGGATAGAGCAGTTTACCACTGAGCGATAGGCTAGTCACACGACATATACTTTCTACATAAACAAGCTTTATGTCATGAATAAAAAGTAATTTACAAATGAATGCTGTTAAGCATATTGGAATACATGTTCCAGGACCATTACAGAGCAAAACATTAGGTTTTATTTTAAAAACGATAGGCAGTGTATAGACTGCTGCCTTGAGTGTTGTGTAGACTGATGACGCATATGATTGGTGAACTTGCCGACTCCGAGGAATCTTGATTATACTATAGTCAGTGTCTTGAAGATGCAACTGAGTGTTCACTATCTTATCTACACTCAGCTCATCAGTTTCGGCAACAATATAATGTCGGGGTGTGAATTTAGCACCAATGTTTCTCATGAAAACTAACATCTCTTTTGTATGGCCACCAGAACCAACTACTGACACAACCTTGACATTGTCTTTAGCTTTGAAATTTTCAGGAAAAAATTTGCCTTTTAATCGTATCTGTCTAATTCCCCAAAGAAGAGCTACTAATCTGAGGCACACAAGTAGAATACTAGCAACAATAGCAATCACAATCATTTTATTAAACTCCTGATCAGGTCATGTAGAAGGGCCTAAACAAAACATAGAATCAAACATGTAAAAAATACTATTAGTACACATATTAAATTATTTGCAAAAGCTAAAAACTACATTTTTTAATGCCACTGCATATTATAACAAAAAAACAATTTACCACCACCTAGTACGTGCTTGCATAATTACCTTAAAACCTTTTTACACTGTAAAGTAGACTAACTGACTAACTGAGAGAAAGCAAATCAAAACACATCATTATCAAGTCATCAATTTGCCAGCATGTGTAAGCTTAACCCTATCATGACTTTTATGACTTGAGTAACAATTTTATAAACCTTGATTATGTAAAAAGTAACTAGCTCTGTGTTATGTATATTTAAAATAATTACGTTGGTTTCTGAATAATCAATTATTGCACATAATCACTAAGGCCAAGCATGTTTATATGTAGTAGTGCCAGTGGTTTAACTAGAAACCATGAAAATCAAAATACACTAAAATTACAATTCAGTTACTTTGAGTGTGGCAATAAACTTAATAACAAATGTTATGATTAGTCATTACATAGTGATAGTAATTGTGATAACTGATACTTATAGCTTAATCACAATGGTACGACTACTGGTAGTAAAATGTAATCTAGCAACAATAGTAATACTAATGCTTTAGTAATACTAATGCTAATAGCAATACAGTAAATAGTAATATTTATACTTGAGTCATATTATTTTACTTTTAGTTAAACTTAATAGTAAAACAAAAAGGTAGAAATAGAATAAATAATTTCCTTTTAAAAATACTTGCAAATATAATATTAGTTTATTACCTATACTAATACTTATACTTATAGTTATAACAACTATTACTGCTGTTGCTACTGCTACTACTACTACTACTACTATTAGAAATGCTAATACTAATAGTAATAATAGAAATAGAAGTAATAGTTTTTTCAGCAAGCCCTGGCGCTAGTACATAAGATTAAGTGTACCTGTACTCAGTCTCAGAGTCAGTATAACTATAAGTATAAGCATTGTGATTGTTTTATTGTTAATTGACGTACTTCAACTTCAAGCTCAACTTATAGTTATAGTTCAAATTGCAGCACTAGCTTAAACTAAAACTTTTAGTAAAACTAAAAGTAAAACTTAACCTCAACCTGAGCATGTACTTGTAGTTGTACTTGTAGATGCATCGGTATGTTATCTGAGTTTAACTTCATGTTGAACTTGAAGTTGATGTTCAACATGAACAACTAAAAGAAAATTTATAATTTAATTACTAAATCTAATAAACAATTACTAATTTTAGTAAATTACTATTAGACTTAGTTCACTTAGTATTACTTTTACTATTAGTATTAGTATAAGTATTGGCACTACACTTTCACTTTGACTTAGACTTACACTTACAGTTACAGCCACACTCGTTTTTATTCTGATTCTCAATAACTTGAAAATTAATTGCACAAAAATAAAATTGAAAATTAAATTACTATTATACCAATACTTCTACTTTTCGCTTCACTGAAAGTAAAACCTTTAGTTTTACTAAATATTTTCTGGTTTATTGGTCGAAATCAATGAACTCAAATAATTATAATATCTTTTCCAGTTCACTGTTCAGTGGTCGAAATGACATGCCAAGTTTTTCGCCATTTAGTTTGCACGTATTTTAGGGCGGCCACACAACAGCCCTTTAAAGAATTACTGTAGAAAAATTGTACTTATAATGTAGTTGACCCTTTATTGACGTTTTCATGCTTATTAGAATGCATGTCATTGGCCAGAACCTTTACCAGCTTACTAGTCCTAAATGCGCAACAAAATTGTTTTGCGAAAACTAAAAATAATTGTTCCAATTTTTCTTTGCTTGTTAGAACATTATGAATATATTGCAAAGATTTAAATTAAATTTATATAAAAACATTTAAAACTTTAAAGTAAAAATACTGCATAATATTTTTTGTCCAAAAAAAGAAGTGACTTATTACCTCGCGTCATGCCTGTTTGTCGCGTTTCACTCCTTTTCCTCTAACGTGTAGAACGGAGAAGCCTCGTTTCATTACTACATTAAATATTCTAAAAAAAATTTGAAAAAAAATCTGTATAAAATACCCAAAAAAACTTAGCCCAATAAAAACCATCCTCACTCTTCAAATCAAAGGTATTTGTATGCGATATTGAATTTTATATGTTGCTATTGATATTCATTATAAATATTAAATTTAATATATTTATAATTCATTCATGAAATTGAATAATCACTATCACAATGAATGAGTGATTATTCATAATGATATTCTCACTGTGATGTTGATATTCATATTAATATTTGATATTCACATGTGTTGCTTTTAGTTGTACTTTTTGGTACTTTTAGTTTTATTTCATTTTGACGACAGACATTGTGAGTTTATTTCAATTTGAACAAACCTTAGGCTTAACTAATAACTTACTTTCTTAAGCAAGTCGAGCTTCAGGTTCAGCTTAAACATGAAGTAAAACTTTGACTTTTAGTTTTATTTCAAGTTTGAACTTACTTTAAGCTTAAGTTTGACTTGTTCTAGCGTTGTGGTGTTTTCATTATGATTTGAATTTAATGGTTATACAAATAATATTTTTGTAAAGTAAACAGTTGGTAAAACCCAAGGCTAAAAAGTTCAAGTTCACTATTGCGTATAGTTATAATTATTAATAATGATACTAATACTTATTAATTCTAATAAACTTGAAGTTTTACATTTACAACATAATGAAAATCATAACGATAAAAGTTAAACTTATCCATTACATTTTGATTTACTAACTTAGACTGCAACTAATAACAGCTAATGCTATTGGCAATTTAAATTATAGCGATAGCTCATCGAAATCTCTGATTGCCAAAGATTAAAAATATCACTTTTAGTTGGAGGTTGTTTAAGACTAAGTCAACTTAAATTATTATCATAATGATGTACCTACATATCCTCTAGCTTAAATTCTCTTTTAAGATTCTTCGCACAACTTCAAAACTTGTATTCATTTCTAGTTGACTAGAAAATTAAAATTCTATTTTAATATTTTAGAAAAAAAATCTGTAATATCAAAATGAATGCCGCACCCGCAGCTCAAACCGCCGCTGGCCCAGCAGCTGGCTCAAGTTCTCAGCCATACCCTATGGCCTCGCTATATGTTGGAGATTTGCACCCCGATGTCACTGAAGCAATGCTGTTTGAAAAGTTTTCAAGCGCTGGACCAGTGCTCTCAATAAGAGTGTGCAGGGATATGATAACACGAAGATCCTTGGGCTATGCTTATGTCAATTTTCAACAACCTAGTGATGGTAAGGGTTCTGTTACAGAGTGAATAATAGAATAATCCAAAAAACTCGCCTCACTATTTAGTCTGTGCTTATTGTAAGACTGTACTCATTTACAAATCCTATATTTTAACAGCTGAGCGAGCTTTGGACACCATGAATTTTGACACTATTAAGGGCAGACCTTGTAGAATAATGTGGAGTCAAAGAGATCCCTCATTGAGAAAATCTGGAGTAGGCAATGTGTTCATCAAAAACCTGGATAAGGGCATTGACAACAAAGCGTTGTATGATACATTCTCTGCTTTTGGGAATATTTTGTCCTGTAAGGTATGTAGTTAGTTATACATGTTAAGAAAGTGCTGGAAATAAAACTGGTGACATTTTATTAACTTTGTTTGCTGGCATTTTCTAACTGAAGTGACTATTTTAAAAATTATAGCCTTGCTAGCTTTGTTATGTTGTATTCTTATGAGATGTTGACAGTATTATGTCATGTGATTTGTTGGAACCAGCTGCTTTAATTATAATCTGTAAACTACATTTAAAGATCAAATGTATGATACAATGCTCTAAGTGTATGATACAATGCTCTAAGTGTATGGTGCTATGCTCCAAGTGTATAATACAATGCTCTAAATGTAGATTGTCACTGATGAAAATGGATCTAAAGGATATGGTTTTGTCCATTTTGAAACTGAAGAAGCTGCTAAAATTGCTATTGATAAAGTAAATGGCATGTTGCTAAATGACAAGAAAGTGTAAGTTTATGTTTTTATGTTTTAATATAATTTTGTAACCATATCTGCACCCATGCATTAAATTAGAAATTTAAACCTTTAAAAGTGTTTACTCTATAGGTGTTTTTGCTTGCAGATTTGTGGGAAGGTTTATGTCTCGTAAAGAGCGAATGGAGCAAATGGGTGACAAAGTTAAAAAATTCACCAATGTTTATGTAAAGAACCTACCGGATGAAGTTACAGACAAGCAGTTCATGGAGATGTTCGTAAAGTACGGGCCAGTTGTGTCTGCCAAGGTTATGACTGCAGATGATGGGAAAGGAAAGGGATTCGGATTTGTTAGCTTTGAGACTGCGGAAGCTGCCGAGGAATGTGTAAATGACATGAATGGCAGCGAAACTTTGGTATGCAAATTCATGTTTGTTTTGTTGTCAACTGAGATGAATATAATTTTCTTGATATCCTGCTTTTAATTTCCAAAAAACATACAAGTATTTTTTCATGATGATGATAGGGTCGCAAGCTGTATGTTGGACGTGCTCAGAAAAAGGCAGAAAGACAGGCTGAACTGAGGGACAGGTTTGAAAGGCTGAAATTGGAGCGAATCAACAGGTACCAGGGTGTGAACTTGTATGTGAAGAACTTGGATGATAATATTGATGATGAAAGGCTTCGTAAGGAGTTTTCCCAGTATGGAAACATTACCAGTGCCAAGGTATGTGAAATGGTGATGCTCAAGCCTTTTGTGTAACATGTGGTATGCGCTGCATGAACACCCAGTGTTATCATATCCTGTTGCACTGATACAGGTGATGAGAGAAGAGGGTGGTGGGGCAAGCAAAGGCTTTGGATTTGTCTGCTTCAGTGCACCTGAAGAAGCCACCAAGGCTGTCACTGAAATGAACGGCCGTATTATTGTGTCTAAGCCATTGTATGTAGCCTTAGCTCAACGTAAGGAAGACAGAAAGGCGCATCTTGCTGCCCAGTATATGCAGAAGATGTCCGGAATTCGTATCACCCCTGGTGCTAACTACCCCATGATACAGTCTGGTGAGTATATTAGTTTCTAGTTCTTCTAGTATGTATGTTCTTTATTGGTTTCCAAAATCAGTTCAACTCAGTCAATAATAAAATACTAGTTGATCAATGGTAAACTTTCTGTTAACTGGCTGTATAAGCTACATAGTTTGTTCTGGGCTAGAATATGAATTGAATACAGCACTAAGTACAGTTAGTTGGAACATTTATTATTATAACTGATGTTGTGTATATAAGCAAAGCATGTTTTTCTGTCTAAAATTCCCTCATTTATGTCCTTCTTGAAAAAATTGGTGGCAACTCGTGTTCAAAGTTTAGCTTTTCTGCTGTTATTTTTTTATGATCTAAATTTGTTGTATTATTTTGCAAATTCTTTATTGGACGACAACATCCTTGTAGGAAGCTACTATATACCAACTATGCAGCAGCAACCTCGCAGCTACTATGGCCAGATACCTCAAGCTAGACCTAGATGGACCACGCCCACCCAGCCCAGATTCAACACACCAGCAGGGCAGCAGATTCGCCAGCAAGCTAGTTCCAGGCCCATCACTGGACAGCCAAGCGCTGCTCAGCCTAGGATGGCTAACCAGGCTGCCGCACCCCCTCGACCTCAGATCCAGCAAGTGGCTCCCAGACCTTCTTACAAATATGCAGCAACTTCCAGGACCAACGCTGCCCCTGCTCAACCTGCTGCTGCCGCTCCTCAGGTCAGCATTCTCTTTATCTGATGCCGGTTATGATTAAAATACTTACACATCCATGTTTAGTGACATCACTCGGTGTAGTTTTGTCTATTCAAATGTTATGTTTTAGCAGCAAGCTGTGGTAGTAGCTGGACAAGAACCATTAACTGCTCCTATGCTTGCCTCTGCACCTCCAGCTGAACAAAAGCAAATGCTGGGAGAAAGACTCTTCCCCATGATTGCCGATATGCACCCAGAGTTGGCCGGTAAAATCACTGGAATGTTGCTGGAGATTGATAATGCTGAGCTGCTTCACATGCTGGAATCCAGAGAGTCACTCAAAGCTAAGGTTGGTATCTTCAAACTTGGTGTTTTCGAACTATAGTTACTGTCAGTTGTGTCATAGTTACTTGGTAGTCTGATATAACGTGTTGACTCCACCATCTACTAATCTCCATTACTGTTGCGTGTGGAGCAGATTTAAAAAAAAGTAAAAGGATAGCCTTAGTCGTGTGTTTTCTAGTGATTATTTTGTTGTTGTGTACCTGTAGGTTGATGAAGCTGTGGTTGTGCTCCAAGCTCACCAGGCTAAGGAAGCTGCCAGTGGAAAACCTGCTGCAGTTGTCAATTAAAAGTTAATTGGTTGCCTCATAAGGATATCCATTAACAATAAAACCTTAAACTCATAAAAAAAATAGAAAAATGAAGCTGTAATATTTTGTTTTTGATGGCACTTGTTATCTCTTTTGTGTTGTTGTTAATGTTTATCTGTCATCTCATCGGAAAATAAATGTTGCATTTAAAAGCTTCATTCTCAGAATTATTTTGCCCCTAGAAACATTAGCTGAATTTTTTTTCACTATATATATATATATTATATCAGCTGCTAAACTGTGAAAAATGGCTACGAACTAGAGATATTTGTGTTTACTACATTGAGTAAAATGACCCATATCCTAGCTAAACTAAAATTTGCTCTGAAATAACCTTTATAATTTGATCAAGTTGCATAACCAATATGCTTTATAGGTTAATAATGTGCATTATCATATAACCATACATTGCAAAAAATTGGCTTGCATTTTCAACTAAAGTCATAAAATATTTAGTCTAGCTGTTGTGTCTTGATCTGAACTGACAAAAAAGTATATATTTCTGCTCAACCTGGTAAAGTTGCAATTTGTTCACCTCAAACATGGTATTAATGGGAATATTGTAGAGATTTTGTATCGTTATATATCGGAAGGACAACTCCTCGCTGCTGATTCCCACTATGCATCACAACACGATGTCTACATTTGCAGCTGACAACCGTAGCCCCCTGTTCACACATTGCCGCATCGTAAACCATAACAGCACAAACAAAATGGCGCTGCTGTTACATTTGATCAAAGGGCGTTCACACATTGACGCAAAGTACAACGCATGTCGTTGAGTTATGACCAATCATGGTCACCTTTCACCGCCGTGGTCCTGCGCGGGTGGCGGGTTTTTGCTTGATACCAAGTTCTACCAGGCATCTCCATCGAACTCGATCTTCAGCATCTGCGCCATCTAGATCGAGCCATCTAAGGTCTGAGTTTATTGTATCACACCATCTTTGCTTTGGTCTACCCCTAGGTCGAACTCCCTCAACTGTCATCTCTGACACTCTCCGGATGTCTTCCTCGCTTTCTCTTCTTCTAACATGTCCATACCACTGCATTCGTCTTTTCCTCATCAGGTCTTTAATTGGCATCACTCTCGCTTCTGCTGTTATTTCCTCATTTGGCTTATGATCCTCTAAACTGACATTCAAACTGTATCGCAGCATGCGCATCTCACATGATGACTTCTTGTCTGCCAGAGATTTTGTGATGAGCCAAGTCTCATTTCCGTATAGTAGGGTTGGTCTGATAGCTATTTTGTAAATCAGCACTTTGAGTTTTGTGGGCATTTTCTTGTCACAGAGCACACCAGACAGCTCTCTCCACTTATTCCAAGCCTTGGATATTCTCAGCTCAACCTCCCTCCGGCAGCCTCCCTCTTGTTGGATTGTTGTGCCCAAGTACTTGAATTTGGAACACTTAGGCAGGCTTTCTATAACCTGACCACCATACTTCTTCATCCCGATGTTTTCTTGGTTTCCGACTGCTGGCAGATGCTCGGTTTTCTTTCGACTTATCTTCAATCCTGCTGCCTCTATTTTCTCTCTCCAGATCTCTAACCTTCTTTCTAATCTCTCTCTATTACTGTCGCACAGGACCAGATCATCGGCAAATAGCATTGCCCATGGGCTGTCCTCGTTTATGTCTTCTGCTAGGACATCCATAATTATGATAAATAGCAGCGGGCTTAGCCTAGGGCCACACGATGCGTATTTTCGCATGCGAAAATTGAAATCACAAGTAGCAAAGGTGTCCACTGTGCGCGTTGAGAAAACCTTCGCACTTGTCGCTCTGCATTTTCAACGCAAGTGCGAATCGTCTCTGTCGCCGTCCCCTAATTGGCTGGTAGCTATTCAGCGAGCCCAATTTCTTTATTTAGTGCTATATTCCAGTAAATTGCGTTTTATTGAAAGCGAGTGCGATTTAAAAATGAAAGCTTTATTTACCACGCATCACTGACGCTACAGTGGACACCTTTGCTACTCGTGATTTTAATTTTCGCATGCGAAAATACGCACAGTGTGGCCCTAGGCTTAGTGCCGATCCTTGATGTAATTCGACTTCGATTTGGATTTTGCTTGTCAACCCAGAGTCTGTCCTAACACTAGTGCTGCAATCTTCGTATATGTCCTTTATGATGTTGATGTACTGCTTTGGGACCATTCGCTTCCGTAGGCAGTGCCATATTAACTCACGTGGTATAGTGTCGTAGGCTTTTTCAAGGTCCACGAACACCATATGGAGCTCTTTGTTGTGCTCTCTGTGCTTTTCTTGCAGTATTCGGAGGCAGAACATGGGTTCTGTGGTTGATTTCTCTTTCTGAAATCTATACTGATTTTGCTTGATTGTAACTAATTCTCTGATTCTCTGTTCAATGATCCTCTCTAATAGTTTGAGGCAGTGGCTTAGCAGTTTTATCCCCTTGTAGTTTCCACAGTCTAGTGGGTCTCTTTTCTGTTTATATATTGGTGTTATCGTGCTCTCTCTCCAGTCAGGTGGTATCCTTTCGGAGATGATATTGTTCAAACACGCTGTCATCCATGTAGTTCCTCTCTCTTTCAGCAACTTTATGATGTCAATTGGTAGCTGGTCTGGCCCTGTGGCTTTGTTAGCTTTTATATTTTCTATCTGGGTGTTGACTTCATCTTCATGGATTTCCGGTATTGGTCCTTGCACTGGTAACTGCGGTGGCAGTTCCTCCCTGTTGTTCTCATTATTTAGTAGGCCATTGAAGTAGTTTTTCCATCTCTTTTTGATTTGCTCGTCTTCACACAGGATCTTTCCATTTACGTCTTTGACAAAAGGTATTCTGTCAATATCCTTAGATCTCCAGTGTCTAGTTTTAGCTAGGCGGTGGATGATCTTTGGTCAATTCTTGTCTAATTCATCATATACGTTTTCTGATGCTGCTTGTTTTGCTATAGCTACCTTTTCCTTGCTTATCTTGTTCCGGCTGGTGTATCGTTCTCTTGCTTCTTCTTTGTTTTCTTCACTTGCTATTTTCCACTCTTTCCATGCTTCTCTTTTTTCTTTCACTGCTGACTGTACTTCTTCATTCCACCACCAGGACTCTTTCTCTAGGTACTTTCCTGTCACTGACTCTCCGAGAATCTCCTTGGCTGGCTTCATGACCATTGGATAAGTTTCTGCCCACTGCAAACCTTCCTCAGTGTAGATTTCATCTAGCTTCTCACTCAGTTTCTCTAAGAGCTCTTTCCCCTTCGGCTTTCTGAGTTTCCACCAGCTAATCTTGCTTTCTCTTTTTCTGGGTCTTCTCTAATTCTTTCTGGCTAGGATTTCAACTACCAGAAGCCGGTGTTGAGATGCTACGGATTCGCCCAGGATCACTTTACAGTCCTTGATCTTGCTGATGCTTTCTCTTCTAATCCCGATGTAGTCAATTACAGTTTGATTCAGTCCACTCTTGAAAGTGTAGGTCTGGGCATCACTCTTAGTGAAGAATGTGTTTACCAGTGCCAGGTCGCACTCCCTAGCATAATTCAAAATTCTCTCTCCTTCTGCATTGATGTTTCTACGTGTCTTGCCACCATTCCATCTTTCAAAACCATCCCTCTCTACTCCAACATGACCATTGAGATCTCCGGCAACAATCAGTTCCTCCGAAGTGGGAATACTGTCCGATATTGCCCCGAGTTGAGTCCAGAATCTGTCCTTTTCTTCCTCTTCACACCCTTGTTGTGGTGCGTAGGCTGACACGATGTTATAGGTCTGCCGGGGCGTCACTAGCTTCATATTCATTATTCTATCTGACTTCCTCTCTACTTCTATAACATTGTCTTGCCATTCCTCTTTCAAGCAAATAGCAACTCCATTCTTAGGTCTTCCTCCTCCACTGTAATATAGTTTGATGCCTTCCCCTATGTTCCTTGCCTTTCCTCTGGATTTCCCACCCGTCCATCTTGTTTCCTGCAGGCATAATATGTCAATGCTTCGCCTCACCATCAAATCAGCAATCTCTCGACTCTTAGCAGTCAGCGTACCAATGTTTAAAGTCGCTATCCTGATCTTCTGTAGCCTCGCTCGCATACTTCTCGCAGGGTCAGCAAGGCGATCTAACCTCTGCGCACCGCTTAACACGGGGGATGCCCTATCATGGTCTGGTATCTGTTGGTTTTCAAGCATATTGTTTGGGGCTGGGGTGTTTTACCGGCCGGATGCTCTTCCTGTCACCGAACCCTCTGTCTTTATCCGGGCTTGGGACCCGCTGAGATTTACACTGGTTTGTGTACTCCTCAGGCGACATTGAGTTATGACCAATCATAATGAGGTTAATTCTTGTCTGCAGTGACTTGTACGCCTTTGGATATTATTTACAAATTATTCACAACATTCTTTTCAAAAGATATTATATAAATGCCATTGACTAGATAAGAGCAATTAAATGAAAAATCTTTCTTTTAAATATATTTGATTTTTAAAATAGTTGTGCAAACTTACTTAAATAATGAATATTTAAGCCGTCCAAATCAATTTTAAGTTTATGGTTTGCGTGCTTTTGTGTTACCCCCTGTTCCCCCTATTCACACTTACCGTATTGTACGCCGTAACAGCAAATATCGGCCATTTTTACAAATGTTTGAGCTTCCTGTACGGTGTTGCGGTACGGTAGGATCAAGCAGTGCTTGATTCAATTAAGTTGCGGCGGACTCCTATTGGACAGAAAAAATATTTGCGTTAATTCATTGGATATAATTGTCCAATGAAGTGTCATAGATCGTACCTAATAGCGGACTTTGAAAACTTCAGCCCGGACACATTAAAAATGGCTGATATTTTACGTTACGACGCGCGTTACGGTAAGTGTGAATGACCCCCTGTTCACACATTGCCGCACCGTACGCCGTAACAGAACAAACAAAATGGCGAAGCTGTTGCATTTTGTCAACGGGTGTTCACACATTGCCGTAAAAGCACAATGCATGACGTTGAGCTGTGACCAATCATAATAAAGCCAACTCTTGTCTGCGGGGATTTGAACGCCTTTGAATATTATTTACAAATTATTCGCAACATTCTTATCAAAAGATGTTATATAAATTCTATTTACTAAATAAAAGCAATTACATGAAAAGCATCTTTTTTAAATATATCCGTTTTTAAAATAATTGTTCAAACTAATTTAAATAATGAATATTTAGGCCGTCCAAATCATTTTTAAGCTTTTGGTTTGCTTGATTTTGTGATTAAGGAAAGCTAAATTTTTAAGCTGAGTTTAATTCAAACAAGCCCGATAAAGATTTTTTAGTTTTTTAAAACTTTTGAATTGGTTAAATTAAATCAAAAATAAGCGATTAAAATAACCTAGCGAAAATGTTCTTTAAATTTTAGTACCAGATCAACTCTACCCAATAAGAGCCCGCCGTGATTTTTTGAATCAAGCACTGCTTGATCGACGCCGCAGCGTATACCGGGGTACGATTCAGCCCAGATGTTAACAAATATGGCGGATATTTGCTGTTACGTAACATCCGCCATCTTTGTTAACATCCGGGCTAACCCCCCATTCACACTTACCGTACCGTACGCCGTAACAGCAAAAATAAAATGGCGACGCTGTTGCATTTTGTCAACGGGTGTTCACACATTGCCGTAAAAGTACAATGCATGACGTTGAGCTGTGACCAATCATGATAAGCCAACTCGTGTCTGCGGTGATTCGAACGCCTTTGAAAATTATTTACAAATTATTCGCAACATTCTTATCAAAAGATGTTATACAAATGCTATTTACTAAATAAAAGCAATTACATAAAAAGAATCTTTCTTTTAAATATATTGGTTTTTAAAATAATTGTGCAAACTAATTTAAATAATGAATATTTAAGCCGTCCAAATCATTTTTAAGTTTTTGGTTTGCTTGATTTTGGGATTAAGGAAAGCTAGATTTTTAAGCTGAGTTTAATTCAAACAAGCCGGATAAAGATTTTTTAATCTTTTAAAACTTTTGAATTGATTAAATTAAATCAAAAATAAGCGATTAAAATAAACTAGCGAAAATGTTCTTTAAATTTTAGTACCAGATCAACTCTACCCAATAGGAGCCCGCCGTGATTTTTTGAATCAAGCACTGCTTGATCAACGCCGCAACGTATACCGGAGTACGATTTATCCCGGATGTTAACAAAAGTCGCTAAAATTTGCTGGTACGGTAAGTGTGAATAGGGGGAATGTGTGAACACCCGTTGACAAAATGCAACAGCGTCGCCATTTTGTTCTGTACGGTGCGGCAATGTGTGAACAGGGGAAAAAGCAGACATAACCTCTTTTAACCAATAGGAATTCAGTAAGACTTTTCTGCCGTACTCTTAGCAATCAATAGCCAAAACAATCAATAGAGAGAACCTGAAGTACCGTACGCAAGGCAATAATAAACTGATCCATGAAAGAAAACAATAACATGGCTATATTGATGTTCACAAAACAGAGGTCTTTGAGGTACTCACTTGAACTATGAAAATAAACACGATCATGAAATACAATTGGTCTTGATTGGTTAGAATCAAAGTGAAAGTAGGTTAACTACTTGCAGTTAATGATCGCAATATTTTATAACATATTTTTATTGTGAATTAATATTATTATTATTAGTGTTATTTGAGGTCAAACAGTTATAATATATCTGATTTTTTATCAAGGTTTGATTGACAAACGGATTAATAACCAAAACTGCCCGAAAAGCTAAGACTAAAGCAAAAATATATCGTTGCACCCATTTTACTTTTAGTTTTAATCATTTTGATTTTAAAGGGATGTTGACTAAAATGGGTGTCGCAGAAATTATTACTTGGTTTTCAGACTTTATAAACAACTCTGGTTGTTGAAATTGTTCTCAGCGTGCTTTCACCAAGGTTAATTTCATACTCTAAGTGTTGACATCTATACAAGCTAATGAATAAAAATAAATTTAAATTGTAAAAATTGCATTAAGTTCTTCGCGACATCCCCAATTTTTGACCCCAAGAATTTTCATCATGATTTAATTCTTATTTATCTTTGCTTTGCAGTTTCATAATTTGTTTAACCAGTTGAGTCTGTGTAAAACCTCGAAATAATTTTAATAATGTTATTTATAAAATTATATCTGTTCAAAAAGCTTAACGCAAATACTATTCTCAATGAATTTTTTTGTTTTATATGAAGCTTTATAAAAATTTCAAAAGTAACAGTAATACAATTAAACTTATAAAAAAAACCAAAGAAATGACGCCATACCTTCTAGGACTCGAGCCGGGCCTGGAGGTGGAGACCCCCACAGAGTGGAGGGACCTTACAGTGGAAACTCCAGGAGACATCAGGACGGAGCCGTCCACCGCAGAACTGGTGGCCCGACCCGTGGAACTTTCGGATCCACCGGTAGAAGCACTGTCCTTTTTAGACAGGGGTCAGCGCACCAGACAACCTCCAATTTACCTCCAGGACTTTGTGTGTGACTGCGTTAAAAGCGGCAGGCATCTGAGTCCAGCGGTGGCTTATGCGGAAGGTTGTCATACCGAGTGTGAGAGGTGTACACTCGGGAGAGAAAGTGAAAATGACTTTTACGAGGGCGGAGCGGTGGGTGAAATTAATTCGCCCGAAGCAAGGAGCCCCAGTCACGTGCAGCAAACACGCTGTCCAGCCTTTTCTTATGCTGACGTCGTTAAAGGCAGACGTGTTCACACTTTCTCTTCAAAATTATCCTCGAACGTTGAGTATGTCTAAGAGTACCAAGTTCAAAGGTTAGTCCCTCTAGATCTAGTATTCCTATCTATGGAAACGGGTCTGTTATCAGCTAATTCTGGCTTGATTAATTCAGAGTTGCTGAAGACCATGTTGATCACGAATGACGACGAAGACGTAGTAATGGCCGACGATCTTTTAAATCTTGAGCTAGATGCTATGGTTCTTAGTCAGTCTACGCCTTCGACTGCTGTCTCTCGAGTGCCTTATAAAAGGGTTCGTGACTCTCAGGCTATAAACCGCCGGTTTTCACTAGAATTATATTGTAAAAATCAGCCTCGATCTAACAATAATTCTGCTCTTTTAGACACCACTCGTACTCCTGTTCCTTCAGAGATGCCCTCACTAGAGATGGCCTGGGATCTGGAACCCACACAATCCACTACAACTCTTCCTGTGACCAGCCGCAAGTTACCACACGCTCTCGAAACCAAGTCCTGTTGGGCGGCGCCAGAGATGGAGCGCATCATCTTACAGCAGAGGGGAAATGCTGACAATACTACCTGCTATCTATGTCAGCAGCACTTTATGACCCCTCGCAGGCTGCGGGTCCATATACCTCAATGCTACATCACAACTTTCTGCCCTTGCGGGGAGTACAGCTATCATTGTGACTATATATTAAGACACCAACGCACGGTAAATTGCTCCACGGGCTACATCTTCGATGTCGATGAGCTGTCATTCCCCAAATTCTTCGAACTAATACAACTATTCGTACAGGACGCATCTAAATTGGAACGATTGCTACAGGGATTTCCGGCCCCCAGGGCCATCACCCAAGGACCCGTTCCCAAACCTCCAAACTACAGGAAACCCGGTACTACTTACAAGGAATCTAGCCCTCCGCCCTTACCTGCTTCCCTACCCCACGTTGTGTTACAGTGGGTAGATTCCCAATCCTCACGTACAAGACGACACAGGCGCTCGCCTTCCCTCCTTCCTCCACCACAACAGAAAAGGCCGTGGAACTCCCCGGCCCGAGCTCCTCCTTCCGCCTGGAACTTGAGAGAAATAGAGGCCCGCATTGCCGAACTAAAAGGAGAGATTCACAGGCTTTCCCCTAGGATATTAGTGGCGGCAAAGGAACTACAGACACTAAGGGACTCAGTCTCCAGGCTCAAGCGGTCTGAACATAATAATTGAGTACTAGCCCTGCTATCTGTGTGATGCTCATTCAGCCTGTGTGGCACACTCCCTACCTTACTCTTGTTCGGGACGATCTGTGTGATGTTCCTTCAGTCCATTATCGACACTTGCCTGACTCTGTAACGTGCCTACTATCTAACATGGTTAATCATGTATTTATATTTTTCTTTGTTATATATATATATATATATATACATATATATATCTGGCGCAATTGTATATGGATGGTATCCATCTTTTTTTAATTTTTTTTTGGGATGTGTGTAAAGATGCATTTTATGTTTTGTATATTCCTCTTTTTTTGATACACCTCTCTGCCAGAGTATAATTCTCAGGAAGTGAGCTTCCTGCTGGAGGGGGTGGTGTAATCGCTACTAGAAGTGTAGTCATGGCGTTTGTTCTATAACCCCCCCCCTCCCCCCGTTTATAATGTGGAGAGACCACGTGGCCAAAATACGAGCCTCCAATCAAATGTCGAGAAGGCACGTGACTAATACTAATCAGGAGGACCTACCGGACCACAAGTAGCAGAGCATCTAGACTAACTATAGATAGAACACACTTTTATCTGGCTGTATCGTTATCCCGTATTCTGTACCTTGTTACCTAAATGTAACTCTTTCTTTTATAGTCTATATTGTGTAGATATATGTTTCTAATTCCCACGGTAAATCAGGTGTCCTATCTTTTCGATTGCAAAATTACAAAGATGCAGTAATTGAAGGCATAGAAACCCACCACAGTAAAATAATCCCAAGGAATACAACAATATTGTCAATCTTGAAGATGTATTTGCTGTAATTAGTTGTGTTTTCTAAATAAAGATATTTCATTGAACTTTACATATAAAACTATTACAAGCTATTTCGGCATTTATCAGTAGTAGAAAAATGGCAGTCAGAATGTTAGGTTTAGTGAAAAATTATGAGGACAGTTCGGTTAGTGGAGAATTTGCTGAGTGGTGTGATAAGCTGGAGCTAGTAGCAAAGTTGCAGAAAGTAAAAGATCTTACGTCGTTCCTGCCATTATTCTTGGCAGGTCCAGCATTTGCTGTGTATAAACAGTTTTCAGAAAATGTTAAATCAGACTTCCCGAAGTTAAAAGCTGAGTTGATGACATCATTCTGTGAGAGCAGTTACAGTGCTTACGATCAACTTAGAACAAGAAGTCTAAAAGAAGGTGAAACTGTAGATGTCTATGTAGCTGACTTGAGAAAGCTGGTAATATTGATAGGTCAGAAAACTCCAGAGCCTTTACTGAAATGTGCATTTATTGCTGGTTTGCCAGTGGCTGTTGCTACACAAATAAAATCTGTCGTCGCTGTTGAAAAGTTGAGCTTAAAAGAATTAGTTGGTAGAGCTAGGATAATGTTATCAACAGCAAGTGTAGATACTTTGACACACCGTGCTGCTGGTAGGAATGTTACTAAAAATGTTTTAAATGTTTTTCACCGCATCATTCAGCTAGGAACTGTAACACTGAAAAAAGTCAGAATGGGAATATGAATGCTAATCGAAATGCCAATAATCAACAGCAGTACAGAAGATGGAGCATTCAGTGCTATAATTGTCAGGCTTGGGGGCATATTAGTAGGAATTGCCCACAGGGAAACGGTAGTGAGGCAGTGTCAGCACCGGATGCTCACCCCAACAGCTAAATTACAATTCGGTGCTACCATTAATAACTTTAAATGTAAACGGTGTGAATATATAAGCACTAGTAGATGGTGGTTGTGAACAATTAGAAAGATTTTGTAATCAAATAGGAGTTGCACCATATGATCCTGAACAGAGGGTTCTAATGATAAATGGACAGATAAACAAGTGTAGGGGTGAAGTCCAATTAGCAGCGCAGGTTATAAATTGTCATCTCTCTGTAAAATGTTTAATAGCTCCAATGTTAGTAGGTGGTTGCTCTTTAATTTTGGGAATGGATGCTATTAGTAAATTAGGTGGCTGCCCAGCCAAGTAAACCAACCCAGGTCCGACCTGTTATGGATTATAGTAGAGAACTCAACAAATACATCTACAGTAAGTCCAGTGGTGACACTGCCATTTGCCAGGATGAATTGAGGAAATGGAGGTTACTAGGTGACAATGCCAGTTTGCTGGACTTAAGAAAAGCTTACTTACAACTTCATGTGAATAGCGATTTGCAAAGGTTTCAAGCTGCACATTATGAGGAGAAGATCTATGTAATGAATAGGTTAGGTTTTGGTTTGAATGTGGCACCTAAAATCATGTCAAAAGTTTTATCTACAGTGCTGGCTCAAGATGACACTATACGCAAAGGTACTGATAGTTATATAGATGGCATTATAGTTGATGAGACTGTTGTTTCAGTGGAAGAAGTTCGAAATCATTTGTTAAAGTTTGGTTTAGTAACTAAAGAACAAGAGAAACTGGGTAATACTAGAGTTTTAGGGCTAAGGATTAGAGAGGGGTGTAGAAGTGGCATGTCATGTTACAGCTGGCAGCGTGATGGTGAGCTGCCATTTGTTGAGTCAAATAGCAATGTAAGCAAGCGAGAGCTGTTTTCAGTGTGTGGTAAACTGATGGAACATTTTCCTGTAGCAGGGTGGCTTAGGGTAGCATACAGTTTTATGAAAAGGTTGCCACAATCAGATATGTGGGATTGTGCTGTGTCTGACCACGTTCAAAAGTGTTGTTAGAGATATTAGATAGAATTGCAAAATCTGATCCTGTGAAAGGAAAGTGGCATGTGGCCAATACTGATACAGGCACTGTATGGTATGATGCAAGTAGTTTGGCAATAGGAGTGTTTGTGCAAATAGATGGCCAGATAGTGGAGGATGCTTCGTGGATGAGAAAACCGGATGATTGCACCCACAAGGATCCATACTTGGTCCCACACTATTCCTAATTTATATAAATGATCTTTCAGATCTGTAACTATGCATTTAGACCCTATATTATTTGCCGACAATACAAACCTGTTCTTTGAATCAAAAAATATATTAAACAATATGGACATCATAAACTGTAAATTAAAGAAAACTGAAACTTGGTGCAATAAAAATAAATTAACTGTAAACATGAGTAAAACAAATTATATGATAATCAAAACAGCGCAACATAAACAAGATTTAAATGGCTTTGCCTTAGAAATGTTCAACAAAAGATTAGTCGAGGTAAAATCAACTACCTTTTTAGGTATTATAATAGATTCATATCTTTCTTGGGAACAACATTGCAGTAAACTTTGTCAAAACCTAAGGCCCTTAGTAGGCTTGATAAGTAAATGTTCCCATCAACTACCTAGAAAAATTCTAATACAAATATATAACTCTTTTATAAATTCTAAATTAAAATATTGTGTAGAATCGTGGGGTAATACAGCAAACATTTATTTTGAACCATTACATTTACTACAAAAGAAAATACTGAGAATTATATATAAAAAGCATTACCTTTTCCCATCTAAACCACTGCTTCCTAGTTCTTCAATCATGCCTGTTCACACTCTACACACATTCAAACTATTACTGCTCTCACATAAACTTTACTACTCTCAACTAACACATCTCACACATAACTATCCCACAAGATTATCAGAGTTCAGCCTACAAACTCCTCCATCATCAACTGCTGCAGGTCAACAAAGAATAGAATTCCAATAGTCCTCACTCTGGAATAAATTGCCAAGTTCGATTCGTGCTGTGGAGAGGGAGGCTGGTTTTAAACTTGCCCTAAAAGACCACTTAATGGCAAATTTCCAATTAACAGATAAAAAATAATCCGCTTTGAGTTGCTAAAGCTTTACAAAAAACTATAAAATCTTATATAACAGAAAATAATACGCTGACTGTCAACCATTCACGGCTCGGTGCCTCGAGTAGCTGCAGTGCTATTGCGCCATGGGCCTTGTAATTTTGTTTATTTTCCTCAACTGTATGTATTTTTTCTGTCTGCGACAAAATAAAACAAACAAACAAACAAACATTAATGTAGCAGAGTTAGTAGCTGTGGTAAAAGGCCTAAATTTGGCTTTAAAATGAAATTTAGGCAATATTGTAGTGAAAACAGACTCAATGTCGGTATTCAGGTTGGTCACATCCGTAATCAATGATAGTGTCAGACCTAAAGTTAATGGCATGACTGAGATGATTGTAAAACTTAGGTTAGGTGTCATAGTGAAACTGATAGAAGAGTACAAACTGTTATTAAAAATACATTTGGTGAAATCAGCTGAAAATTGGGCAGATGCTCTGACACGGGTGAGTTCAGCATGGCTTAGTAGGCGCATAACCTGTGTAAGTGTAGGTGTGACAACTCCTGATGTAGCTGACCTGAAGGATGAAATAGCCAAGCTGCATAGAATGCATCATTTGGGCATTGAAAGAACATTTTATCTAGCTAAATGTATATTTGGAGGAGGCATAGACAAGGAGTTAGTTAGAAGAGTAGTTAAGGAATGTGCTGTGTGTAGAAGTATTGATCCTTCTCCAGTGCAGTGGGGAAAAGGAGTTCTGGAAGTCAATGAGAAGTGGTGTAGGCTGGCAATAAACTAAAGGTCATTATAATTGTGAAGTCCACTGAGGACCTGTCCCATGAGCCTCTGGAAGGTGGCGGGGGCGGAGGTCAACCCAAAAGGCAGCACCTTCCACTTCCACAGTTCGTCCCGTGTGATGAACGCCGCCTTTTCCTGGGCGTCGGGACTCAGAGTGACCTGCCAATAGCCGCTCAGCAAGTCTAGTGTACTAAAGTACTTCCTGCCGGCCAGGGCATCCAGAAATTCATCAATCCGGGGCAAAGGATAGGCGTCCTGTATGGTTACGCTATTTAATTTGCGATAATCCACACAAAAACGCCAACTGCCGTCTTTCTTCCGGACCAGGACGACCGGCGAGCTCCATGCACTATGTGCTGGCTCTATAAGGCCGCGGTCCAAAAGATCCCGGAATTGTCGGCTGACCTCCTTTTCCGGCCCCAACCTCCTCGTGGGTTGCCGGATAGGGACAGTCCCCGCAGCCAGCGGTATCTCGTGCCGGACGGCTCTAGTCAGGCCCACGTCATGATCTCCGCTGCTGAACACGTCGTTGTACTCGCGCAGCAACTTGGCCATAGCCTGGCGCTCTCCGTTGCTCGCGCAGCCATCACAAGCTGTTTCGTACAACTCTTGGACGTGTGGCGGAACGGTCCCCCGCCCTTTTGATGGGCGCTGTCGGGGACCTCCCGTCGCGTCTCCCAGCGACGGCCCTATATCCTCCTCCTGGATAAAATGAAAGCGGCCCAGCATGGACCCTGCCGGTAGTTTTACCGACTTCGTGAAGGGGTTGACACACTGCACCAAGATCTCTTCTCGCTCAGTCAGCCGATTGAGGCTGCTGGCAAGTTGGCGAGTTGCTGGCGAGTTCTTTTGTGCGCGCCTTCTACAACTCCCAACCCAGAGATCTGGCTATTGTTCACTCTGCAGTGAATGGTAGCCCGGGAGCGGCCTGGTATCGTACAGTTCCGTACTACCTGCACGCCTTCCACTAGAGGACGACCAGACTTGTCGACACAGGTGAGTTCCTTGCCGGCCATCAGTATGGCAGACTTGCTGAAGTCGATGCGGCACCCGTGTCGCTTCAAGAATGGCATCCCTAGTATGGCATCCTCTTCTAGTTGACTGATGACAAAGGTTTCCTGGATCGCCTGGTCGCGGACGCGTCCAGTCAGTTCTATGATACCGTAGAATGGGATACACGACCCGTCTGCCAGGGTGCCATGTTCCCCGGTATAGGGGCTAGTTCCTTCTTCTCCTTGGGGAAGAGCATCAAAGATATGACGGCTGAGGAGGTTCGTGGTACACCCGGAGTCTAGCAAGAAGGTGACGGGCTCTCCGGCCACCTTTTCTGGTAAGGAGTACCTGTCTCCGTGAAGTTGTACCCTTACTCCCCCTGCGTGCTCAGTCTCGGCCAGATAAGGCCGTGCTCCTCTGGCCTGCGGTTTGTGTGGCCTCCTAAGGCGAGGGGTTCGCCGCGGAGGGGTGGTTGGTTCCCCTCCAATGTCCGGATGGACCTCGCCAGCCGGCTCTACTTCTTGTAGCCAGTCAAAGCGGTTAGTGAGTGGCAGGGCAAACGTTTTCGGTCGCCACACTGGTCGACTGGTCCGACGGGGTGCTTGCCACTCATGGGGGGTATAACGTGGTGTCCGTACGGAC
This sequence comes from Bugula neritina, assembly GCA_964035545.1. Classification (NCBI taxonomy): domain Eukaryota; kingdom Metazoa; phylum Bryozoa; class Gymnolaemata; order Cheilostomatida; family Bugulidae; genus Bugula; species Bugula neritina. The sequence continues at coordinate 26,241,418 of OZ037765.1, forward strand.
GACCTGCGGTTCCTAGCTCGGAAGTCCTTCATTTCCGGCCCGCGGGGTTTGGAGGTGTCCGCGGGCCGTGGAAGTTTAACCGCTTCCCAGACTGTGGGCAGCTAGAGCGGAGATGTCCGCGTGCGCCACATTCCCAACACAAGGCAGCTGGCCTTGGAGCCTCTATCCCCGGCCTCAAAGGTGCTTGGGCGGGTTCTGTTGGATTGGCACCGGCTAGGACCACCACCAACTTTTCCAGCATTGTTGTCATGCGGTCTACCTCCGCCTTCAGGGGGGATATGGTGGTGGCGGCAGCCACTCGAGCTGGGTTGTCTGGTCCCGGTTCCACTGTGATTTGTTGAGAGCTCACATGGGCTCGGTGTAGCTATTTGGCCAAAAGATAGGCCTCGCCTTCCGCGAGGGCACCTTCGACTGTGGTGACTCCCCTCGCCAGAAACTGGTGATGGAGTCCCAAGTCGTTGATGGACTGCACAAAGGCATCGTAAGTATACCTTTCACGGTTCGCTTGAGGCAGGTCGCGGTACGCGATTTGCGCCAGCTTCATTACCGTGGCAGCATGCTCTTGTAGCGGCGTGTGAGGATCACGCCGCAACCGTTGTAGCCGGGTCCGTGCGTCTATGGCGGAGATGCCAAAACGGGCCCGCAGAGAAGCAAAGATACCGCTAATGTCAGATCCCACCCCGTAGGGCTTGGCCTTATCCATTAACGCCGTTCTAAGCTTAAGCAGTGCCACCGTTGGTGGCCACTGTGTGACTTCCATCACATCCTGAAATTCTTGAATGAATTGTTCTACCTCTTCTTCACCTGTAAAGGTGGGTGCCTTTAGCCGATATCTATCTTCATTGAGCTCTCTAGGAACTCTCACCTCCTCCAATACTACTGGGTTTACAGGAATAACAACATCGTCATTCTCACCTTCATTCTGTGGAATGGGTAGCTCCGTGTCTTCTGTCGTTATCCTATTTTAGGCACAATCCCCCCGCTGCCACCACTGTTTTAATTTTGCAATTATAGTGCGTGGGTCTTATTGTGCATAGTTAGCATTCACTTCTAGTTAATAAATTACTCGTGGTAGTAGCCGGATAATAGCCTTTATTATTCAAGTTGAACACAACACTAAACATTACTTTCAATTACAATAATACAATAACCATACAATGCGTGCATTCATTACGAGTCCTCGCTCACAACAACCTAACTATACGCGATAACTCTCACTTGCCAAGAGCCCGCCTTCAAGTCCTCCTCATTGGATGATCTGCCGTGACCTTTCCCTATGAATGTGTCCTTTAGTATTCCCCAAATGGAGGGAAGATAATTCCTACATTATTATATCATGCAAATCTACTACAGTATTATTGAAAAACTATATTCCAATTGTCTGCATGTTATTATTGTTGCTGTTATGTTTTCAAAAGATATATAACTGTTTAAAAAAGCCAAGTTATAATGTGATAGATTTGTGGGTTTGAATGCAACTAGTGCTAGAACATGCTCTTTGTAAGAGAGAACAAGATGTGGTAGGTAGCGTAGTCAATGATGAGCTTTATTGTGTAGAATAATATAGGTCTTCTTCCAGCAAGCTCCAGCAGTAGACTGAACTACTCTGAAACTCGCTGGCTTTTATATACAAAGGCAGAACAGAAATTCCTTTGTTGCCGAGATCGGAGATCCGAAATGCCGAAATTCGGCACTTCGGGAATCCGAAATGCCGAACATCGGTATTTTGGTAGTCGGAAACGCCGATCTTTGGCACTTCGGAGCTTCGGTAGTCCGAAATGCCAACTTTTGGTACTTCGGCATTTCGGAAGACTGAAGTGCTGACCTCGGACAACAACAGGAGCACACAAAAGAAAGCAACATTAGTAAAAGAAAAGCAACATTAGTAAAAGAAATATTACATAACCTCAGAATGCGTATTTCAGCAAAATTTCATTATGCTGAAAGCTTTAACAGTAATCACCATACTTAGGCATTAGCAAGCTAGCTTACTTATAAATTACAATTACAGCATTAAGAACAATGCTCAACAGTATTTATAATACTGACCCACGCAGTTATTTCAGAGCAATAGAGGATGAGAATCCATTACAATAATCAGGCTTAAACGTGTTAAACTTTAAATTTCTTGTTATTAATCAGACATTTTCTCATAAATAGATGACAAGATTTATTTTATAAAGCATGAAGTTGCTGATGTATATTGAAATTATATGGCTTTGTTGCCCCAAACCAGATACTAAGAATGGTTTTTATACAGACAATTTTTTACAAAGTCTTCAATTACTTTATCAAAAATAGGAGACATATTTCAAACATATTAAATTGAAATATATATCTTCTATGTAGGTTTAGGCTCCTTGAAAATCACAATTGTAGAATAGAACACAGGCTAGTTTTGTACAATATAATGTATATATTTAATGTTCATCAGATTTTTTAATAATTAAATTTATTTTTTGGTACACCTAAAACTAAAATTTTTTCCTACCAGTAGCAACGCTAAAATATTCTATAGATGCAGTTATATGTATGCAATATGAAATGTCAATGCCAAGTACATATATTTAACTTGTTAGACACATAAAATGGTGGTTATCCAAATGGCAGTATACCAAATTTGTTTTTAATTTTAAGCATCCTTCCACCCACATATTATTATGGTTGTTGATCAGGGTCTTGTCAAAAATACTATTTTGGTATGGAATTAGAAAAGGTTGTTTTAATAAAGCTCTCTCTTATTAATTTCGAACCCACCGAATTTCATGCGGTGAATATTATTCGTTGCATGAAACTCGGTGGGTTCTCAGCTGATGCAATTACATGAACACAGTGACTCTTCGTCTTATTGTATATGTACAATAAACAAGTCCGGTAGAATAGTAGCACCTTTTATTGCCTGCTTGCTAGAAAAGAAGCCCGGGCATGTGACTTCTCACAGAAAGTAGTAGAAAAGGAGCTATATATAGGTTATAGATGTAACTGTATCTTGGTAGTAGGTAGAAGTGATTTTGTCCAGCGTCAGCTCCTCACTGACTACACTGGGCTGTGCACCCACTTATATGCCTAAAACAGTCGGCCGACTTGGCGTCCAAATCGGACAACGCGATGAAAGAAAACAAAAGAAACTATGCATCGCAATAGGTGGAAAAATACGCATAACTACTAATAATGCAAAATGAAAGAACGCGCACAATTTAGTTACAGAATAGGTTCACACAATAATACAAAACAAAAGCGTGCACACAATTTTATCACACACTCCCCTACCCCTATTGGAAAGTACCCCTCTCTCCAGTTAACACAAAAGAGAAATAAGAGTGGGAGTTGGACTACACCAAGGCTCAGTCCTAAGCACATAACTTGTTATAACTATAATAGATGTTATCTCGAATGACAATGGGGAAGAGACTGTGGAGTATGTTGTTTGCAGATGATCCGATATTATGCGATGAGAGTAGAGACAATATAGAAAAAATATTGAAAGACTGGAGAAGGAGATTAGAAGATGTTGGCCTAAAAGTTAGCAGGTCTAAAACTGAGTACCTACCCCCAAAAGAAGGCAGCGGTGATATCAGATTAAAGGAATGCGATAGCTCTGAACATGCCAGTTTGCCTCAAAAACCGCATTCAAGTACCTGGAGACTACAATTTACCAAGAAGTAGGACGCAGTACAGAGGTACATCTGCGCATTGGCAGCGTCTGAAAAAATGGAGAGAACTGACGGGAGTATTATGTGACAAAAAAGTCTCAAAGCAACTGAAGGTCCTTATTTACAAGTCAGTAATACGACCAGGGCTACTGTATGGAGCTGAAACATGGCCATTGACCGATTACCTTGCTGAAAGATTTAGTGTATGTGGAATGAGAATGCTGTGTTACTGCCTGGGAATTAGTCTTGAGAACCACAAAACCAACGAGAGCATGAAGCAAGAAGCGAATGTCACGATTGTTTTAGCACCGGTGAGAAGAAGGTTGCAGTGATTTGGTTATATATTCAGAAGAGAGAAAGAAGATGGCACCTGAAGAGTGCATGAGATGATAGTCAAAGGAAAGAGAAGTCGGGGACGCCCAAAGCATAGATGGAAGGACACACTCAGACAAGATCTCCAATCCTGTTTCCTCAATGAAGAGGATGCTCAGGACAAGGTTAGAATGAGAAGCCTAATTGAACTAGGCCTCCGGCAGCCACCCGCGACCTGAACTAGACAGAGCAGAGATAAAATGTAAAGCAATTTTGTGACCTGATACTAGAGTTTTAAAGTCACAATTTTCTCTCACTGAATTCATCTTCTGTCACATGTAACTTTTTATAATTTTTAAACAGCCTAAATATACTTTTAGATATAGAATAATACTTGAAAGGTGTGAAACTGATATTATATTACGGTTGTTGTAGATTGTCAGGTAATTTACCTGCCTATCATCTCATATTTTAAGGACTTACATGTAGGTTTCAGATTTTGCCTGAAAACTTCAAAACTTCTAATTGTTTCACTAATCTTTCAATTGCTCTGTAAAATACAACTCTCTCAATGTGTTACATTTGTAATAATTCAATTATTGATTAAAAAGTTTTGCTACATGAAGTAGTAAAATATTTTAAAGGCATTTCATGGTTTCTGATTCTGGGCCTAACGAAAGAGTTAGGTCTAAAAATGCTTATACTTGCTCATTTCCCATGGTAATTGGTGATATTTAAAGGTATATAAAATAAACTTCATGATTGAAATTGTGTCTTGTATTATAGAAAAAAGCTGAAGTTTTAAAATGAATGCCGCACCCGAAGCTCAAACCGCCGCTGGCCCAGCAGCTGGCTCAAGTTCTCAGCCATACCCTATGGCCTCGCTATATGTTGGAGATTTGCACCCCGATGTCACTGAAGCAATGCTGTTTGAAAAGTTTTCAAGCGCTGGACCAGTGCTCTCAATAAGAATGTGCAGGGATATGATAACACAAAGATCCTTGGGCTATGCTTATGTCAATTTTCAACAAACTGGTGATGGTTAGTGTTGCGGGTTTTGTTGCAGAATCAGTAATGTATAAACTAAGCTACAATACTTTTGTCACCATCTAGTCTTTACTTATTGAGACGCTGTACTCATGCACAAATCCTCTATTTTAACAGCTGAGCGAGCTTTGGACACCATGAATTTTGACACTATCAACGGCAGACCTTGTAGAATCTTGTGGAGTCAAAGACACCCCTCATTGAGAAAATCTGGAGAAGGCAATGTGTTCATCAAAAACCTGGATAAGGGCATTGACAACAAAGCGTTATATGATACATTCTCTGCTTTTGGGAATATTTTGTCCTGTAAGGTATGTAAATAGTTATACATGTTAAGAAAGTGCTGGAAATAAAACAAGTGACAATTTGTTAAATTTGTTTGCAGGCGTGTCTAACAGAAGGGACTATTTTCAAAATTATAGCCTTGCTAGCTTTGTTATGTTGTTTTCTTATGAGATGTTTACAGTATTATGTCATGTGCTTTGTTAGAACCCGCTGCTTTAATTATAATCTGTAAACTACATTTAAAGAACAAGTGTATAATACAGTGCTCTAAATGTATAATAAAATGCTCTAAGTGTATGGTACTATGCTATAAATGTAGATTGTCACTGATGAAAATGGATCTAAAGGATATGGTTTTGTCCATTTTGAAACTGAAGAAGCTGCTAAAATTGCTATTGATAAAGTAAATGGCATGTTGCTAAATGACAAGAAAGTGTAAGTGTATGTTTTTATGTTTTAAAATAATTTTGTAATCGCATCTGCACCCATGCATTAGATTAGAAATTTAAACCTTTAAAAGTGTTTGACTCTGTAGGTGTTTTTGCTTGCAGATTTGTGGAGAGGTTCATGTCTCATAAAGAGCGAATGGAGCAAATGGGTGACAAAGTTAAAAAAATCACCAATGTTTATGTAAAGAACCTACCGGATGAAGTTACAGACAAGCAGTTCATGGAGATGTTCGTAAAGTACGGGCCAGTTGTGTCTGCCAAGGTTATGACCGCAGATGATGGGGAAGGAAAAGGGTTCGGATATGTTAGTTTTGAGACTGCAGAGGCTGCCGAGAAATGTGTGAATGACATGAATGGCAGCGAAACTTTGGTATGCAACTTCATAAGTTTGTTTTGTTGTTAACTGAGATGAATATATTGTTTCTAACATCCTACTTTCAATTTTCAAAAATATAAGAGGAGTCATTTTTTATGATGATGGTAGGGTCGCAAGCTGTATGTTGGACGTGCTCAGAAAAAGGCAGAAAAACAGGCTGAACTGAGGGACAGGTTTGAAAGGCTAAAGTTGGAGCGAATCAACAGGTACCAGGGTGTGAACTTGTATGTGAAGAACTTGGATGATAATATTGATGATGAAAGGCTGCGTAACGAATTTTCCCAGTTTGGAAACATTACCAGTGCCAAGGTGTGTGAACTGGTGATGCTCAAGCCTTTTGTGTAACATATGGTATGCGCTGCATGAACACTCAGTGTCACCATTTCCTGTTGCACTGACTTAGGTGATGAGAGAAGAGGGTGGTGGGGCAAGCAAAGGCTATGGCTTCGTCTGCTTCAGTGCACCTGAAGAAGCCACCAAGGCTGTCACTGAGATGAACGAGCGTATTATTGTGTCTAAGCCATTGTATGTAGCCTTAGCTCAACGTAAGGAAGACAGAAAGGCGCATCTTGCTGCCCAGTATATGCAGAAGATGTCCGGAATTCGTATCACCCCTGGTGCTAACTACCCCATGATACAGTCTGGTGAGTATATTAGTTTCTAGTTCTTCTAGTATGTATGTTCTTTATTGGTTTTCAAAATCAGTTCAACTCAGTCAATAATAAAACACTAGTTGATCAATGGTAAACATTCTGTTACCTGGCTGTATAAGCTACATAGTTTGTTCTGGATGAGAATATGAATTGAATACAACACTAAGTACAGTTAGTTGGAACATTTATTATTATAACTGATGTTGTGTATATAAGCAAAGCATGTTTTTCTGTCTAAAATTTCCTCATTTATATGTCCTTCTTGAAAAAATTGATGGCAACTCCTGTTCAAAGTTTAGCTTTTCTGCTGTTATATTTTTTATGAGCTATATTTGTTGTATTATTTTGCAAATTCTCTATTGGACGACAACATCCTTGTAGGAAGCTACTCTATACCAACTATGCAGCAGCAACCTCGCAGCTACTATGGCCAGATACCTCAAGCTAGACCTAGATGGACCACGCCCACTCAGCCCAGATTCAACACACCAGCAGGGCAGCAGATCCGCCAGCAAGCTAGTTCCAGGCCCATCACTGGACAGCCAAGCGCTGCTCAGCCTAGGATGGCTAACCAGGCTGCCGCACCCCCTCGACCTCAGATCCAGCAAGTGGCTCCCAGACCTTCTTACAAGTATGCAGCAACTTCCAGGACCAACGCTGCCCCTGCTCAACCTGCTGCTGCCGCTCCTCAAGTCAGCATTCTCCTTTTATCTGATGCCAGTTATGATTAAAGTACTTACACATCCATGTTTAGTGACATCACTTGGTGTAGTTTTGTTTATGCAAATGTTATGTTTTAGCAGCAAGCTGTGGTAGTAGCTGGACAAGAACCATTAACTGCTCCTATGCTTGCCTCTGCTCCTCCAGCTGAACAAAAGCAAATGCTGGGAGAAAGACTCTTCCCCATGATTGCTGATATGCACCCAGAGTTGGCCGGTAAAATTACAGAAATGTTGCTGGAGATTGATAACGCTGAGCTGCTTCACATGCTGGAATCCAGAGAGTCACTCAAAGCTAAGGTTGGTATCTTCAAACTTTGTGTTTCTAACTGTAGTTACTGTCAGTTGTGTCATAGTTACTTGGTAGTCTGATATAACGTGTTGACTCCACCGTCTACTAATCTCCATTTCTTTTACGTGTGAAAATGCGTAGAGCAGATTTAAAAAAGTAAAAGGATAGCCTTAGTGTTGTGTTTTCTAGTGATGATTTTGTTGTTGTGTACCTGTAGGTTGATGAAGCTGTGGTTGTGCTCCAAGCTCACCAGGCTAAGGAAGCTGCCAGTGGAAAACCTGCTGCAGTTGTCAATTAAAAGTTAATTGGTTGCCTCAAGGATATCCATTAACAATAAAACCTTAAACTCATAAAAAAATAGAAAAATGAAGCTGTAATATTTTGTTTTTGATGGCACTTGTTATCTCTTTTGTGTTGTTGTTAATGTTTATCTGTTATCTCATTGGAAAATAAATGTTGCATTTAAAAGCTTCATTCTCAGACTTATTTTGCCTATAGGGGCATTAGCTAAAAAATTTTCACTCTATGTTCAATATTGAGAAATACAATAGTTATAGTTGCTGCCAGTCATTAAAACAGTTGTGCAAAAAATTTAATAACCAAATCTTGGAGAGGATTGTTGAATGGCATGTTTACTCTAAGGCGTGCAGTCACTACTCATAAATGAGTACTCAATGCCTAGTCATAATTGTGTGAGGTGCAATAATTGTGTTCTTGGAGTCATTTGCCTATTTGAAAAGCTTTCTTGGGTGAATTACAAAGTGGAGTAATTTTTTCCAAATGTTCGCCCAACATGTACACACTAGTGTATATATCTCTAGTTTGTAACTATTTTTCACAATTAGCCAATAATATATTGTATAGTTTCTTGTATTAAACTGATGAAATACTAACAAATACAACTGAATAAGCAGCACACCCAAATTACTAAAAATAATAGTATGAAGCATGGGAAATTAAGCAAAATTAGAAAGCAACCTTGTTTATTCAGTTGTATTTGTTAATATTTCATCAATTTAAATACAAGAAACTGTATACATTAGACCTGTGCTGAATTGTGAAAAATAGCCTTAAAATAGAGATATATAGCTTGTATTAAATTAAGTAAAATGACCCATATCCTACCCCTAGCTTAACTAAAATCTGCATCTTTGAGATAACCTTTATAATTTGTTCAGGTTGCATAACCAAGTATGCTTTATACATTAATAATGTGCATATTATATAACCATACATTGCACAAGCATTTGCTCGTATGTTTAGCTCAGCCATCAAATATTTATTTAGTCTAGCCGTTGTGTCTTGGTCTAGCCTGATGGAAATAGTAAAAAGTGTAGATTTCTGTACAACCTAATGAAGTTGGCATTTTTTCACCTCACATAGTAATGGGTATATAATGATCAATATTTCACCCAAAAAGTCCGACTTGAAAAACAATATTACAGGAAAGGGTCAAACAAGTGATTTATGATATAAATGCTACGTATACTGATGGCCAAAGGGCTTTCCGCTTATGCCTAAAATAATTTATCTCTGTTGCTTGTTAATAATTGTTTTAAAATATATCTCCTGTGTGCTATTTACCTGCAGTAAACGACATCGGAACATGGCTGTTCCAACGACAAACCAAGAAACACAAATCCAGTATACGATCAATAAAATGATATTCAAGTTGCTGATGACACATGGATAGCATGAGCAGAAGTTTTAAGCAGTGAATGAGACAACAGCACTATAAATATAAAGTCAGAAGATGTATGCACCATAAATATATTATTTATTTAAATACTACATTATTCTATTGTAGTGGCATGTTGTTAATATGCATATAGTTATGGCCTATACTCTATACTCTATAGTCTATAGTATTATGTGGATATAATCATGCAAGCACTAGAAGCTATAGTATGTTACACTATATAGCCATAGAGCTATATAGTGGTTAAAGCTATTATCAGCCTAGGTTAGAAATAATCTCAAGGTGCCCACTTAAAACTTGACTATCTGGTGAGTAACTCCTACACATTATGTAACTCAACAATATGTTAATTTATAATTATACTAATCTAAATTCAAGGTTTAAATTTCAAAATTATCATTGAATTCATCTTCTGTCACATGTAACCTCTTATATTTATTTACTTTTAGTCTCATAAAAAGATCTTTAAAAGGTGTGGAACTAATAATATATTTCGGAAAGGTAAAATTGTCTGATTATGTGTCTATATATCATCTAGTTTTGTAAGGACTTTGTTTTACCAATCCCAATGTCTCAATGTGTTTTATTTATTGATTAAAATTATTGCTGCATTATGTAGTAAAATTTTTAAAAGGATCTTGTAAGTTCTAATTCTGAGAATGGTTTGGTCCAAAAATGCTTATATACCTGGCCACTTCCTCCATTAAATAGTTGAATTCTAGATTAAAATAAATTTAGATATAAAATAAACTTTAAAATTGAAGTTGAATCTTTATTTTATAGTAAAGATCTCTATTATTAAAATGGATACAGCGACTGCTGGCTCAAGTTTTCAACCATCTTACGCACTATATGTTGAAAATTTGCACCCTGATGTCACTGACATGAGGCTGTTTGAAAAGTTCCTAAGCATTGGACCAGTGCACTCTGTTCGAGTGTTCAGGGATATGATAACAAGAAGATCCTTAGGCTATGGTTATGTCAGTTTCCGCCAGCCTAGAGATGGTAAGGGTTCGGTTTACAGAGTCAGTAATATTAAACTAATCTAAAATACCCTCATCACGATTTAGCGTTTGCTTACTGTGAGACTGTACTCATGTACAAATCTTATGTTTTAACAGCTTGGCGGGCTTTGGAAACAAAGGGTTTTGACACTATCAATGGCAGACCTTTTAATATCTCGTGGAGTCAACAACTTCCATCTCCAAGAAAAACCAACCTGAGCAGTGTGTTCATCGACAACCTCCAGAAGGGCATTGACAACAAAACGTTACATGATGCATTCTCTCCTTTTGGGAATATTTTGTTTTGTAGGGTAGGTTATGTTAGTTATATAAATTAACAAAGCATATTAGGAGTAGAACTGATGATAAATTAGGGAATATTTATTAATTTTGTTTGCTAAAGTCACTGGTTTAAAAATTTTACCCTGACTAGCTTTGTTATGTCTTTTGGTTCTTTGGAAGTGTTTGTAGTAAAATCTATATTATATCATCTGTTTTGGTAGACTCACTGCTTTAATTAGAATCTACATTTAAAAATTAAAAGTGCATAATGCATTGCTGGAAATGTAGATTCTCTCTGATGAAAATGGATATAAAGGATATGGCATTGTCTATTTTGAGACTGAAGAAGCTGCTAAAATTGCCATTGATAAAATAAACAGCATGCTGTTAGATGACAAGAAAATGTAAGTAGTATGCTTTAATATAATTTAGTAAGCACATCTTTGCCCATGCATTAGACTCTTGAAAGTCTTTTTACTATACATGTGTTTTTGCAGATTTGTGGGAAGGTTCCTGTCGGGTAATGATCAACTGAGCAAAACACACATGCGGGATGAAGGTGCGGACAAGCAGTTAATAGAGATACTCAGAGAGCATGGGACAGTTGTGTCCGCCAGCCTTATAACTACATATGATGGTAAAGGGAAAGGGTTCGGATTTGTTAGCTTTGAGACTTCAGAGAATGCCGCGGAATACATGAATGATATCAATGGCTGTGAAATTTTGGTATGCCAAAGAATCAATGACACACTTCACTTATGCAGTATTAAAATATTATTATATATGTTAGCTTTCATCTACTTACTGTTATATGCTCAAAATCAATTTTGTTTTATAATAAGTTAATTTGTGTGTATATTTGCTGAATTGATTTGGAATTCCTGATCACTTGCATATGATGTTTCTGGTTGGTTCTGGCGTTACAGCTACAAGCTATTTTTAGCTGCTGCAACTCACAGATTAATAGCGTAGATGGCTCTAAAGTTCAGAAATAGCACGTAGCTCTAAAGCTAAAGCCAACAGGAAGTATCGTATGCAAGTGATCGGAATTTCCAGATCAATTCAGCACAAATATACACAAAAATTATTACAAAACCAAATGGCTTAATCATACAGTCATAAAGCAGTAAGCTAAAATATATAAGAATAGTTAAATACTATTACATAAGTAAAGTGTGAAGTGGATTCTTTAAGTGTGTCTAGTTGTCAACTGAAATGTTGTTCTTAGTTTTCCGCTTTTAATTTTAAAAACTCATAAAAGAAGTCATTTTTATGATACTGGTAGAATCACAAGCTGTATCTTGACCATGCCCAGAGCAGTGCAGAAAGACAGGCTGAACTGAGAGATTGGTATGGAAGGCTGAAATTGGACCGAGTCAACAGGTACCAGGGTATGAAATTATACTTGAACAACTTGGATGATGATATCGATGATGAAAGGCTACGTAAGGAGTTTTCCCAGTATGGAAACATCACCAGTGCCAAGGTATGTGAAATGGTGATATACTTTGTGTAACATGTGGCATGTACTGTCATGCATGTTACCTAGTGTGTATCGTGTGGTATGCGCTGCATGAACATTCAGTGTTATCATATCCTGTTGCACTGATATAGGTGATGAGAGAAGAGGGTGGTGGGGCAAGCAAAGGCTATGGCTTTGTCTGCTTCAGTGCACCAGAAGAAGCCACTAAGGCTGCCACTGAAATGAATGGTCATATTATTATTTCTAAACCATTACAAGTAGCATTGGCTCAACATATGAGATTCAATAACATGCATTTTGCTGTCCAGCATATGCAGGAGATGTCTGGAATTCATATCACCCCTAGTGCTAGTTACCCCATGGTGCCGTTTGGTAGGTACAGCTAATCTTTATGTTCTTTATTTGCTCTCACAGCCTCCGTCAAAAATAGAACTGTTGGGTAAGGTGATAGAACAGTAGTTGATCACTTTCAGCTTTTGAGTTTCTGATAATTTACATGTTCAAAACGATAAGGGTGTGTGTACACAGCATAGTGATATTATGGGAGAACTTTGGTTGTGCAAGATATTTAGTTTGTTCTGGAAAGATATGTCTGGGGAATTTTATTCAGCACTGAATACAGTACTGAGTACAATTAGCTGAAACACCGCAATAGCTTTTTGTACATTTTGTTACCTAAGTATTTAAACCTGCACTTTCTCCTATACTTTTTTTCTAATTATATAGCTGATGTGGCTATATTGAGGGTTGTGTATATGATAGGCAAAGTAAGTTTTTCTGTTCCAACTTGTTTCATTTGTTTATCTTTTTGACAAAAATTGTAGCTGCACATGTTCAAAATTTAGCTTTCCGCTGTTATTTTTTTATAATCTAATTTTGTGTTATCATCTTGCAAATTCTCTATTGGACAACAACATCCTTGTAGGAAGCTACTACATACCAACTATGCAGCAGCAACACCACAGGTACTATGGCCAGAAGACTCGAGCTAGTTTTGGATGGGCTACGCCATCAGAGGGCAGGTTAACCTTTCTAGCAAGGCAGCGAATGCACCGACTTGCTAGTTCCAGACAGTCTAGAATGTCTAGCCATGTAGCTCCTCAGGTCAGCATTCTCCGCTTTATCTGATGCCGGTTATGCTCAAATGCCTACACATCCATGTTTAGTGACATCACTCGGTGTAGTTTTGTTTATGCAAATGTAATGTTTTAGCAGCAAACTGGACAAGACTCGCCTGAGGCAGAAAAGCAGATGCTGGGAGAAATAATCTACCTTTTTATTTACGACAAGTATCCGGAGTTGGCTGGTAAACTTACTGGGATGTTGCTAGAGCTTGACAACTCTGAGCTGCTTCAAATGCTGGCGATAAAAGAGAACCTCCAATCTAAGGTTGGTGTCTTTGCATAATTTTTAATAGCATTATCTGTATGAATACTAAATGGCTTTATATTTACTAAGTCGCTTGTTTGAGGCCAAGTCCTATGATTTAGTGTATTTCACAGTTTTCAGGATTCACCCGGTAGTTTGATGTGTTGATTTCATCTTCTGCTTATCTCTGTTACTGTGCCAATGAAGATGTTTAGAGCAGATTTTAAAAAGAACAAGAAAAAGTTTGTTTTTGTGTACTTTTAGATGGAGGAAGCTGTTGCCGTGCTTAAAGCTGCCAAGGAAAAAAAATCTGCTTCAAGTTGATAGAGAAATAAAACTCAATTTCATATAGTTATAAATTAAAAACAGAAAAATAAAACTATGATATTTTGTTTTTTTTAAGGCACTTGTTATCTCTTTTGTGTTTGTGTGTCATCTCATTGGAAAAATAAATGTTGCAGTTAAAAGCTACTTCTCTAAAATTATTTTGCTTATTGAAGCCTTTGCAGAAATTGTTGGTAATCATTTTTTATTCATATCATGACAACTTTGTTCGCTTGCAAATGGTACAAATATAACAACTATTGAATGAAAATGCTGAACAGTGTACACCAATAATAGTATTGATAGATTAATGGAAATCATCTAATAATTCTTTTTTAAAAGTCACTCTTAGTGTAATGGTGTTTGAGATAAATAATTACTTATAACGCTCATTAACATACTTTTTTTCAAATAACTCTTTTGGGCATTTTATATACAGTCACCATGTTATATACAACTTCAAAATTTAAAATCTTTCAATTAATTTTCTATTGGCTGCATATCATTCTTTGTCAGCTCTCCGTTTTATAACATGGGGCAAATAGACAAGACCACCCAAGATGGATGCTCCAGCGGCAACTTGATATCCGATAGAGTAAGTTCCAAACTTTTGGAATAAATATGCTACAAAATAAAATATTTAAAATAGTCAGGCAGTAAAATTTTGATTATTTCAAAAGTTAACCTTAAGCAAACAATATTTCAACAGTAAAAATAATTAGTAGGCTATAAGTTTTTGCACTTTTTACCGAACACCAAATTTTATACTTTACTTAAGCTTAAATAAATTTTTGCTTTTACAATAATGCTATGTTAAGAGTTATGCAAGATATACTCACTTGAGAATGGAGTTGATATAAAAGCCCCAGCTCCAAAGAACAGCGTTTCTATCCCGAACACAGTGGCTAAGTTATTGTTTCCGTGGAGTTCTAGAATAACGGGTGTTACGAAGCAAGCAGAAACTCCATATGCAAAGCTGTAAATTCCCACCATCACAGCAAACCTAAAGAAATCAAATGGAAAATATCAGATTACAAACATCTTAGGTTCAAAATGCCCTGTAATATTAAAACAATAAATATTATGCAGCTGTAAATAGACAGGGATAAGTAAAAATGGTAATAGCTACTTCCAGTTGACAAAAATAAGATTAAAAATGATAAATACATGACAAGCTACAATTTAAAAGTTGCTTATGAATTGTGTCTATTTATAGCTGCATTTATTCAGATCCTAAGCAAGATGCCCTAAACCTACTTTCCCTGTAGATGTCATCAAAATATGCTTGATGGCAACTGAAATTGTTAGCCGCTCACCTTTAATCAAACTGATTCAGACTACTGCATGGTCCGAGACACTAAAAGAACTTCACTTCTAAACAACCTTGTTGTGGAAAAATAATCATACCACTCAAAACTGGAAGTGAATGCTAATCCAAACATGGCTCCAGACTGAATCAGCATGGTAACTAGTGTCCCGAACCCTTTGCCAAAGTTATCCGCTACTCTACCTGAAATTTAGTAGACAACTACTATATAAAATAGATACTGAGAAATATAATCAGAACTTGACAAGATATGATGTTTTACAAGCGATTTTCTTTAAAAACTGCTCTCAACTAAAAGTAGCAGAAAAAGTTCTCACATGCAGGAACTTTATCTCTTTATTATTACATAACTAGTTCACTTTGCTTTGCTTTTTGCTTCTCTCTATGAAAACAGCTGAAATACAGTTCGAAAATTTGCTTTGTGCCTGCAAAGTATTTATTCTTTCTTAAATGGCCTACTATAAGCTGGTTAAAATTTGCTAAAATGGTTGTGTAAGCCAAGATTACTCTAGTGTAATACCCATTCTTCCATTAGTAAATATTTATTCTTATTAAATAGTTGTAACAAGATTGTTTCTGCCTTACTAAATCTTGGAAATATAATACGTACACTTTCAGCCACTTTCAACAGTTTCTAAATATTGCAACCTTATAAAAAGGAAATTTCAGTTCATTGATTACAACATAAAGATAGCATTGAACTTTCAACCATATTATAACAGGGATAGATACTACCTACTCGCTATGTCTATGTAAGAGGCTATAACTTAATAGCTAAGCTATATGACAGACATATTTAGGTTGTGACTTACAAAGTATAATAGCGAAGAGTCTCCCAACAAAGCCAGCTATACCAACAATCATGAACAGCTGGCTTACTTTAGTAGAGTCAATAGATAGAGATTTGCACAACTCTGGAAGTAGTATGTAAAACGTTGATGCGCTGTAGCTCCAAAATAAGTTATGAGACACTAAAATTAACATTCGCCAATGAATCAGTGGACTATTTCGTATCGCGAGGCAAATTTTCTTTACTTTAGAGACTGAAAAATATATTTCACGATTGTTTGCTGAGCTTTCACTAATATGTGGCGATAGTAAAACTTGGAGCGATTCTTCACCAGGGTTCTTTTGATTATTAGACTGTAGAATATTGGAAGATGCCACAACACCCCCTTTCTCTAGTGCAGGTTCCAGAGATGAAACAAAGCTAAGAGTGGGCTTCATTGATGGTTGGTAATTTAGCAGATCATTCAGAGGCTGATCGATACTAGTTAGTTGTTTGCTTGTTTCATAGAAATAGCTGGCAGTGGAAGGCAGAACACAGTCCTCTGCATAAAGGGAATAATGGGACTCCACATGTCTGAACTCTGTATAAGAATCTTTTCCTAATCTAGAATTCTCAGCTGCTTCTGACTTCTGTTCTACTTGTTCTGGGAGTTGGCGTGGCCTTGACAATCTCCTTGGTCTTAGAAGTGCAGCTAGTACCGTAACCTGAGACGGAAGTGACAATAACCAATAGAAAGTGTGTAAGATTTGCTGCTAATATTAAAACACAGCTTTTATATCATAAAAAATTCATGCAAGTTTATAGTCGCTATCTCTGTTAGAAACCCCTGATGGAAAGGGTTTTTGTTAAAGCGGGCTAAGTACTTGTTTAAATGAGGCACAGGAGCAATTATGACTAGATGCTCTTCCTAACATCACCAATGGCCTTTGTTGGGGCTCAAACCCAAGACCTCCTGTTTACTAGGTAAACGCCCTAACCCCTAGACCACGACAGCTTCTATATCATATCATGAATAAATTCTTGTTTCCTAATCTTTATAAATAAATAGATCTCTGCAGGCTTAAAAAAACACACTATATATTGCCATTATTTATTCGCAGCACTTTTTTTAAGCAAATAAACTGCATAATTTGCAAGAAAGGAACTATTTGGCAATTTAAAATGTTTTACCAACATGGACACCTATAATACTTTTGTGCTATACTTGCAGACTTACTTGCACAAATATACATGCTATGCCAATAATTGTCACTCTCCAGCCATATTTCTGTATAGCTGCTGATGTCACAGGAGTTACAATCAAGTACATCAGAGGCCAGCAGCAAGTTGAGGCAGTCAAGGCAAGTATTCTGTATTTAACAAAATAGTCGCCAGCGCACACACTTGTTGGTATGAGTATGCAACACGTAGATATACCTGAAAAAGAAGGCAACTCTAACAATATTTTTAATAGATCAATATTGTTACACTAGCTAGTGTAAAAGATCACAATCTCAGTTTAGCTTGTGTAGGAGCAAGTTGCAGGGTTGAATACATAAAAACAAATAGTTTAGTGTACTTTGGAAGCACTAATGTTGTATTTTTAGAGATATTGCCACAATAGCAACAGTTTAGTTATTATTTGCATAAAAAAAGACTGTTTAAAATCTCACCTGCAAGAATGCCGTAAGTGAGCAGTAAAACAACAAAGTTTGATGTGAGAGATGCAGAAACCAAAGAGAGAGCAACTCCGATGCACCCCATCATGATTGTAGTTCTTGCTCCAATTTTGTCTGCTAACTTCCCAACCAATGGACCTAGCATGACCATATTTACATTATCTTATTGTTTCATATGCTATATAAAACTCATTATGTTAAATAACGCCGAAAGATAGTTTATTTGTGCAAAACTAATGCATTATAACACCATTGTCTGTGCATGTATTTGTATTACAAAGCGCAAAGCTTAGTTTATCATATGTTTAAATAAGTTAGGAGTTGCCTTATTTATTTTTTGTAAGGCTTTTTGCATGAACTGCATGCATAAAAGATATAAAATAAATACTAACTCTATGTAAGAGTGGTTTATTCAGTAACTGAACCTCATCAGTAATTATGCAAGCACATTTCTTACAGACATGCAAGCAACATGCAGTGTATGTCTCAGAATCTATAAGATAATATATGGGCTAGATGCAAGTTGCTTGCAGCATAAAATAACATACATACAACAAACTGACCTGCTAAGAACCCCATAGTCTGCTGAAGAGTGCAAATCCAAGAATATCCGCTTTCGTTTCCTTTAAACGCATCATTGAACTCTACAAGAAACAGTCCAGCTGTTGCGCTGAGTGTCCCCGAAGCCAAGTGGAGGATGATGCAGCAGAAAAGTACCAGCCAAGAATACCTGCTGTCTGGAGGATCTACATACTGCCTACCAACAGCAGAGGGTAATTACCAATCATGTCTGATGATTAGGAATGATTAGCAAAGGTATTAATAAAGCTTTTGATGTATTTTGGAAAGTTATACAATATAAACGTGCTGTGTTACTGTAGCTTTTATTGAGCATATACCTATGTTGAAGGCTTATGAATTGTTTACCACTGAATAGCTGTTTATGTTTATGTTTTTTTCCTGATGTAGTTCCTATGTGTACTTTTTTTTAATTTATCTTTGGTTACAAAGTTTTGCCTTACTAAATATAGATAACTATATCTTAGCCAGTTATCACACAATTCTTTCTTTGACATATTTATTTTTATCATCATATATAACTATATATAACAGAAAGCATTTATTGCTATCTAATTGTGGGATATAATACAGCACCGTATTATCTACAAGTAACTATCAGTGCGTCAATCTGTGTTGTAATAAATGGTCTCCCATAGCAAACTTTCATACTTAAGTTTCTATGGCAGTGACGGAGGAGACAACTTTTAGCTTGCAAACTCCCGTATGTTTAGTAGATTGTCAATGACACTACAAGCTGCAGCTGGTTGTAAAATCAATATAGTGCAACACTGCATATACAAAGTAGCAGCTAGACGACAACAATTATTGCAGAAGATAATTATATTGCAAAATTACTCTTGTGCTCTACCATATGCAACGTATTTTATCGCTTGGGGCTTCTAAACTTCAAAGTTCATTCCAAAGCTTCAGTATATATCAAAACTGTAAAACTGCTCATGTAAAAGTTTTAATTATGTATCCTGATTGCCCTGATTTACTTAGTAAAAGTTGTTAGCTTAGTGAATTGTTTCAAGAGTAAGTTACAAATCATTTATGCAACATGTGTTTAAACTGCTAAGCCAGCTCAGTGATTAAACTGCGCATAACAACAGCTAAGAATAACATGCAATGAAAATCAGCAGTAATTATTATTAGTTTTATAATAGCTGAGCTTACTGGAGACACCATCAGCATGAGCACAAAATTTCACATTAAACAAAATTGTTTGGACATACAACCCTCAAACAATTTTGTTTTATGTGATGGCTAGGATATAATATGTAAATATTTCAATACTGCATAAATGGAGTGTGTTAGAGAATCATTTTATAAATGAGTTAGAGATATGTTTTATTTCAGTGGAATAGGTTGCATATCACCACATGCTATCCACACAGACAAATATTAAGACAAATCTTACCATTCCTGATCCATTTCTTTACTAGGAAAGTCTGCCAAGTTAAGAGATGATAGAAGTTCAGCCTGCTGCATCACCAAGTTGTGTGTAGATGTACCCAAATTCCTCATATGATTTGCAGTCTCAGGTGCACCTGAACTAAAGCTTGGTTCGTCTTCTCCCAAAAGTTGCTGTCTATTTTGATTCTGCTCCTTCTCCATATCAGAAACCAGTTCGTCTGAAAAAGAAAATTTTTAATAGCTAAATGTGCTACTAACTAGTATTTCTACAACCTAAAAAGTACTGTTGAACATCAAGTAATAAGCAAACCACTTACCCATTCTCCTCTGGTAAAATAAAGTTTTGCAAAAGTTTCACAGCAAGCGTTGCATAATAGTTATTGCCGATCAGCTGATGAAAGGTTTCTGAGTATACCAGTATATATACATAGTATATTGTGTATTGTATACACATATATCGAAAAATCAATAATAACGTATCCAGTTATGCAACCAGTTAGTTCTGGTTAAATCCAGATTATTCAATAGGTCAGCATAGGTGGTTGATTAGTGTTACTCACCCTTAACAATTACAATCTTATTATCAACAAACACAAATATATATACTAGCCATTGTCTCTAGCAGCATGTAGTGGGATACACTTCTTCCAATATACTGGCAACTTACCATTTTAACTCATATTACAGTTGATATGCATTTTATAAAAAATAGCTTACAATAATAATATATTCCATGTATAATAGTAACAACCAACAAAGTTGGTCACATGCTTTGTAGCAAGTTATGTTTAACATTTGTTATCCAAAAATAATTCCAAGTAATGTTTGTTTTCGATAATTTGACAAAAGTAATAGTTAATATTCTAAAATAGATAGAAAGTGTAAAAGTGTTTGAATATATAAAATTTTATTACACGTATTGCTATATATGTTATAACTACTGTAGCAAGTGCTACCAAGTTACAAAATAAAGTAAAATTCACTGTTGCAGAGTGTCATAAAACAATTAGTATATTGTAAGACACAAACTTTGCTTAATATAAGGTTCTTTTAATTATAAAATTAAATGCAACTATAATATTATAGTTAAAGTAGCCTGGGAACTTCCAAACTGCAAAATATTTAGTGTTGGGGCAGGTTTAGTCTACCTGAATACGACAGAGATATGCTAGGAAGTAGGAAGATACTTAATGTTAAATGAATAAAGCTTTCCCTCACATCTATAAGTAGGGGAAGTTTGAGCCTGGCCAGCCAGCAGGTGCTGCTAGTAATGACTTATTCTACAGTTTTTCTATTAATTTATATTTGACTCATTATATTTGATAAATAGAAATTAAAGGATAAGTTTTTAGTATTATTACACAAAATATATTTTTTCTATTTATTTTTGTAACAACAAAATATTCATCAGTATGCAGTCTTAAACAGATTTGCAGTCAAGCAAATAATTATAAGCTGGGCTTTAACTTATAACTGACTTACATGCTAATATTTAGAGTTGAAAGATTCGTGAATATATAATAACAATAATATATAAAAACATATTTCAATACATATAGAGGCCTTGCAAACCAAAAAAGTTATAATTTCTATATAGATGTAGCAAATTGGAAACATTTCATCACTCTCTATAATTTCAATTAGAAAGAGTATTTTTAGTAAGGACACAGAGTAATACAATAAATAAAAGCTGTATGTACAGATGATTTCAAATCAATATAACATATTTTTAATAAAACAATTTATACTAATATCTTTATATTAGTTCCGTTGAAAGAATTTAAATTTGAAAATGCAAATAGTTTAATACAATCTAGGGGATGTGTGATGACTGAACCACATCAAACTGGACCACATCAAACTGGACCACATCAAACTGGACCACATCAAAGTAGACCACACTACGTTTTGGCACATGAGATGTGAACAACTCGACCGTCTGCTTGTCTGACGAATGCACTTTCCTTAAACAACTGGTGACAAGATTCACATCTCCTACAAGCAGGCCATACAACGTTACAACAAACGCACCACAACTAATTCACACAACTACAAGCATGCATATCAAAGCGATGATGTAATCTCATAAATAATAATTCATATATACAATCTATAGTTGAAAATGTGTCATGGAAAAAACCGCAAAATTTCAATTTATTCCAACCCACATTTTTGTCATCCATATTTCACCAAATATAAGCAGAAAGTAATTGATTGCAGGTGTAACTGGGCTAAAAATAATCTCTCATATCCTGAATGGGAGACAATAAACAATTGTATACTCAAGAGAAAAACCATAATTTGGCTAAAAAAGGTGCCAATTACAACACTGATTAGCAACAGCTACTTGTTTAGAGAAGACAACTTTACACTTTCCTTATTATAATATTTTCACAGCTTTGTTTGACCTATCACATTGAGAATATTGATCTTTAAACTTGTTTGAATTATCCATTTGAATAAAAAAGTACACTCAGTGCCATTGTATGCAATATTTGTGAAGAACAAGTGTAAAAAAGACAACAGGGTGTAACTGTTGAGAAAGAAAGCTAGAAGCAGTTGGAATAGAAAAGTCTCTCAAGTATTGATTAACATACTTGTTGTCTGTAAGACTGATCGTTGTGGATCTGAGGGAAAGATAGTCTTTATTAGCCAAGAAATAGTCCCAGTAAGCAAGTTGACTAGCTATTCTAGCCTGTCTTCCATCATGTAGACTACTTCGCACCGAGTTCAACATGAACTTGGAGAGCAAGGCTATGGACCAGTCATCTGGTATCAATTCCGCTACCTTCGAGGAAACATAAAATAAACAAAGTTGTAAATGTTGCGAGTGGAGGTAACTACAAAAAACATCAAGCATTTCGGTTGACAAAATCAAAATTAAAAAGCTCCCAACATTGCTAATTATTTATAATTATTTTACAATGAATTCTAAAACAGGTAACGGAATATATATACCATTTTATTGAGAGCAAAAAATCAAAATGAAGTTTTTGTATATAATAATTAATTTTAGGAAACACTTCTCATAAAAATATTTGAAAAAAAAAGAATCTAAAATCAACAAAAGCAGATAAAAGGCAGACATTTTGTCAGCAATTTAGACTACAAGAAACGCTGACTACATAAGAGTGAATAAAGACAGTGTGATTGTTTACCAAGCACTTTATCTAATTTAAAACAATTCAACAAGTAATTACACACCATAAATCCCACACAACTAAAAATAGTACAATGAGAAAAACTGACTGCTCTAAAAACAGCATAGTACAGCAGACTACTACAATTAGATAAGCGAATGAATACCCACCTTAGCAGCGTTGAACACGGCTTTTGGGTTGTTTAAAAGATCAATCACATAGATTCTCATTCGTTCATTATCTCTACAATGTGGAGTACAAACATTCGTTAAAATAACTGGTTGACTTTTATTTACCTTTCAACTATATATACAATCTATTGGATACATTGAGTGGATCGCATATTTGTACACGAAAACACTGAAAATTGGAAATAAACAAGACTGAGTAGCCCCAGGATTAATGAGAAAAACGATTAGAAAACTATGGCTACATTTAAAAACCCATGAGTGCCACCACCTGGACACCAGAAACTATGGAATAAACAGCTGGTTATTCTGAGATCTTACTTGCTTTTAGATAAATACAGATGGAGGAGAGTTTCAAACAGCTGCTGTCTCTCCGTGGTGGTGGTTTTATTAGCGCTTTGATTCACACAGAATGACTCAGCGCCTTTATAATCTTTCAGCTCGTTGACCAGAATCTCCAGTGCAGCGGAATCATTACCTGCCTGAGAAATTCAATGCTCCATAACATACTTACAGACACCATATATACTTACACCATATATACTTACACTATATATACTTACACTATATATACTTACACTATATATACTTACACTATATATACTTACACTATATATACTTACACTATATATACTTACACCATACATACTTACACCATATATACTTACACCATACATACTTACACTATATATACATACACCATACATACTTACACCATACATACTTACACTATATATACTTACACCATACATACTTACACCATATATACTTACACTATACATACCAACATCACATAGACCTACATGTAAACTTGCTAAATCAGAGCTATATCTCACAACTATGTAAATTCAAACTACATTTCCTACTTCAAAATATTATGATCAACACAAGTCCCTATTGAAGGTTACACGCCAACTCCTACCTTTCCGTGTAGAATAGCCGCTTCAGGCAACAGCCAATCATCTCTCTCCACCCGCCCGAGTATCAGAGAGACAGAATACTTGTCGGACTGCTGAAGGAAACTCTGCAGCTTCTTCCTGTGTGAAATATAATACATGCAGAGATGTGGAGCATTGCACAGGTTAGCTGTTGTTGTATTCATATGACTATTTAGACTTGGAATACTTAAAGGATGGCTTTTTTATTTAATAATTTCCCTTTTCGTAATGTGGATGCATGTTTCAACTTCTCATAACCAAATGACATGGAAATTCCATGTTTTACACATGTTGCAGCGAAACCCATAATAAATTACAATAGTTTTATTTATTATTCAACAAAATACACACTTTATGTTGTACTTGATATACTGCATTACTTAAGGTAGTTGTACACATATATACCTCAGACTTTCTAATAAAACTTTATTATTGAGTTGCTTGGCTGAAAAGAGGTTGTCCAGATACACCATTGCCAAGTGGCTGTGAAACGACTCAACCTATAACGTTGTATATAAGTGCGTATATACATATGTAGTAAAGAGAAATATCTTACAAACGTGTGGGGGAAAACATTATAAAGCTACGCACCACGATATATAACACATAACATGCTACACATGTGCATGTAAAGGCACGTATGCCGTGTACAATGCATCAAATATTTTACTTAGAAAGACAGCATAATTTTCATAACACTGTCTGTATTCTAAACTCATCAAGTGGACCAAGTCTAATATGTTAATTGAAATAATGTGTGGAAATAAAATTCATAACAATTTACCATTTCTCCACTACTTTCAGACGAAAGCAGTAGACAGTGCAGACAGTGCAGTTTAAAGATCATACAAATACACTAACATAAGCATATAAACTTGAGATACATAATTTCCCCTGTACAGTTACTGGTTTCAATTTTAAAAGAGAAGACAACTCTCAATAGTGATAATATGTAAACTAACCTGCTGGTTGGCAGAGAGAACTAAATGCTCCAAGTAATATGTCAAGGCTTCTGGAAATCTGGCTAGGAACTCAATTGTACTCTCGGGATTCAGCCTTTTATCTTGAATGCCAGAATCAAACCGCTTTGTGAACATCTACAATATATTATACAGTGATGTGTGAGTTGGAGATCTATTGACTTGATTGAAGCAGAGCTGTTACATAGACATGTGTGTAGCAATAAGTACTCAGGAATATTCTTAGCCAGTGTGTATTAGAGCTGCATGTCTAAATATATTGATTGCATGTCTTTGCCAGCCAGCCTCTTCAACTAGCTCTTAATACTTTTTTCTATTCAACAATCTTGCCATTGTTTTTATAGAATCATCAACACTAACTCTTGTAACAAGGAGGTAAAACCAGCAAGTGGGGTATTATGTCAGCTACTGTTGCCCTATACAATATTCAATGTGTAGAATAAGACAAACCTGTGCGCCTAAAACTGGGTCTTTTTCTAACACAACTGGAGCATAGTTCAGTAAGAGAGTGGCATCGGTTGTTTTACACAATACATCCGAAAAATATGACAGACCTAACAAATCAAAACTCTCGTCTTCTATTTCTTTATTCACTAGCCTACAAGAGATATAAGCGAATAATGATAATATATTTAAATCATTTAACTGTGCTGTGAGTTACACTCAACAGAACCAAGTTTAGGTAGATGAGTTTACCTAGACCAGATGGTAAATGATTTATCGAGTTCTCTTGTTTGTTGATAATAGACTGCTAGAGCGTGAAATCTGCCGAATGTTTGAAGTGTATCTACAGTGTCAGAATGGTGGCCCTGGTAGCCCGATTGCAGCAGACGTAACAAATCAGAAGGCCTCTTTTCAGCGTATAACTTCATGAGAGCCGTATGGACGTCCTACCAACATAATGGTAGCTAGATAATTATTATACACAGTATTAATAACAATAATTGACATTTTGTACAGCAGCTATCGGTAATATAATATGCAATTAAATATAGGAAGAAGATCGTAGACACTGCTAGGTACGCTGTTTCCTGATAATAAAAGTAAAAACACACGAAGTAAAAACAGTGAGTATTTGAGAGAAATTTTGAAGTGTAAATTTCTTGTAACTGGGATGATTTCGTTATGATAAACTTTGTTGCAAAATATAATCCAAAAATTGCTTAATAAGCTGGCCAAAACAATGTTACTTTTAAGAAGTCATAAGATAAGATATAAATCACCACCTTTCAGAACACAACCAACAAATAATTTAACTTAATGAGACAAGATTTTGAATGAAGAAAACATTGCACTGTATTGTAGAGTTAAATTGACAAATTTCATTGATTAACCAAAAACAGTTGTTTGGGTAGAAGAAAGTTTATTCATGTTTAGTCCTTTTAGTGTGCTTCAAGCATTAGCCCAAACATCTGTTTTCATACAATATCTTCATCTGTGCGAGTTTTGTGTCCAAACTTTATGTAGCAGATGAGAAGATAAGTGAAACATGTCAACTCTAACAGCTCAAGGTCAAAAAATTAAGAGAAAATAAGTCGAAACAGCAACACCGCCTACCTTTTTCTCACTCATTTTACATCTAACTGATTCCAGGAATCTGACGAGCCAAGCTATACAGTCCTCAGACTTCTCCAGGTTTCCTTTAGTGATTTGATTAACATCAGCAAAGTCATGGAGTGGGGGTCTAGACCTGGTGAACTGGGAGTCGACGGAGAGAAGTCCAGGAAAGAGACTGACCACCTCTCTCAGATCAACACCTCCAGTCTTCAGGTACTGCCCAGCTTCATCAAAATTGTACAGAGAAAACTCAATGAATCCTGCCTTCTGAAGAATGACATTGTTAATCTACAACAGCACACACCACATTGTAATACAATATAAACTTACCGTAAGAATACTTAACTGTTGGTCAAATTAACAGTAGAGTAGTTGATATTCAAGTTTTAATTTTTGTGCTTGTTGGAAACAGAATACTTGAAGATTAGTTGCTAAAACTGAGATTGTGTTATAACAGTAGAAAATAATACAGACATGTGACCATGCATCTATAGAACATGAGCATTGAGACCTGGTGGGTCAAGTATTCACAGTATCTACAATACAACTACAGTTGGTGAAAATACACAAAATCTGAGTGAGATTGTGCTTCAGTAGAATTGCTTGAGAAAATGTGTTTTACTGAATAAAATAATTATTTATCCTTAGAGAGTTTGATCAAGTCTTCATACTTTGTAAAATAACTTATTGGACTAAAAAACAAACAAAACCTGCAGTCAGAATGTTATGTAGTGCTGCAGAGTTTATGGGTAGACAAAAACTTTTGCCTTACATTTCTTTTAACGTATTTCCAGCACTCTTCATGATCATTCATTCACTCGAGATTTGCTTGTGTCAGCTACTCTTAGTGTGTTTGTATCTTTACCATTGGCAGCTAATAGTTTGAAAAGTTACCAACCCATAACAGAATTCTTTCTTGACAAACGACCGAGATATAATAGGGGCTAAGCCACAGACTCTATGTATTCTGCAATGTGCATTAGTAATGGCAAAACTCCACTTACTTCATTAAATTGTGACTGTGAAAGACCAGAGTTCCTATAAGAAACTTCAGCTAATTTAAGGGCTTCTTCAACCTTGTGTTCAAGTAACAAACCATCCACCTACATAAGAAAACACAGCACCTTCAAAATCATGTAAATTTAATACTTACTACTTACTTGCAGAGTTACATAATGCAATATAGTCTCAAAACATTCTACCAATGCCATAATTACTATACACCAAACAAAGGAGTTTCTGTTGCAATAACTAGGCAAGCAACAAACAGAAATGTTGAATTACCTGTTTCTGCCACGGTACAGGTACAAGAGCATATATATCCTGGGCTGAGGCTACAAACACGCGGTCAGACTGCTCCTGTAGACTCACTCCTCTCTGAAACTGAAGAGCTTGTTTCTGTTGCTGATTCAGGGCACTGAATGACCACAAAATACACTCCAGTTAGCATAGCATATGTTACAGCTAGCATATCATATGTTACAGCTAGCATATCATATGTTACAGTTAGCATATCATATGTTACAGTTAGCATATCATATATTACAGCTAGCATAGCATATGTTTCTGTTAGTGCATAATATGCTTCAGTCCAAAATTTCAAATAAAAGGTTTTGAGATAGTGAAGAAATCTTCAATCAGCTTATTTTTGAATTTTTTGTAAAAGTAAATGCATAAGCCCAAACAGACATATGTACAGCCTATATTGATAAACTGATTACTTTGCTTTCATGTTATTTTTTGCTAAACTTAAAATGATCTAAACTAAAGAATATAACAACTCGTTTTTAAAGTTGTTTTTTATCTTTTAATGTTACATATTAAATGTTTTAATGCAATAATAGTCTGAGACGCTCCAAGACAATGCATGCACATAGTATATATAGTCTTGGACACAAGCACATATAATAGTTTGAACGTACTTGTACACCACAACAAACTCAGAGTTCAACGACACGATGTATGGGGAAGAGAAAGCAAGAGAAAAGGTTCCAGATTTGAGTTGTATTGGAGGACGTTGAGAGACACCCGAAACTGTAGCAAATATTCCTAAATCACTGGGTCCACCCAGAAAGAACTCTCCCTGGTAATCGGAAATAACAAAATATGTATAAAAAGTTTATTATTCGATTGCAAAAGGCAAGATAACTCTTAGTATTAAAAGGCTGCCAGGTTTATAAACTTACAGGAGCCACTCTTTTGACGAATGGAGTATCAGCTTCGTTGTCGTACGCAAACAGCTCCGTCAGCTTTGAGGTCTCCACGTTGACACACACATACTTAGTTTGCAGAGCCACACACACTGTTGAAGAGTCCATACTCTAGAATTAGATTTCATGGCAATTCACTTTAGACACAATAAAATCAAGCAAACGCCAGTGTGTACACATATAACTAAGTAACATACAGTAAACTTTATACTCACCACAATACGAGGAAGCTCGGGTAATCCAATATCCCGGATGTGTATCCATTTTTCAGCTGTGATGTTATAGAGTTGAATGTGCCTCTTTCTACTTGCAATGCAAACCTACGAAACAAAAGTAGCAGCAAAGTTCAATTCAAAGTAAAATTAGTATCGCAATCCATTTTGCAAAATATTTGAAATTATTAAACATATCAATTGGTAAGAAAACTTAACAATTTCATTTCGAAAGTCTACGACTTAAAACTGCAAAGAAAGAGATTTAATAACTAGAACATCTAACCTGCTGCCCGAAGGGGCTGCCGCCTTCTTTATTTTCATTCACACAAAATGTCTGAACATTCTTAAAGCGCTCATGACTTGGAGACAAATCAAACCTGGTAGTGTCAAACACACAAATAGTTCCATCAACTAATATAATTACTTGGTCTGCTGTGGGCACATATTTCACTAACTGTAATGGCTTCTTCTGTAATGCACACAGCACATGAGTTTGAGTACAAGTATACAAATATACGAGTAGACGAGATAAAGGTTCAATTAGAAATATAGAAGAAAAGGTATGCAGGGCTAGAAAGGAATAATGCAATTGTATATGTGTATGTATGAGCATATCTGAATAATATTAACACCAAAAAGTATTTGAGAAGTGGTGATAATTTCCATACTTAACTATACATGACAATATGAAACGTACTTCCTATATACAGTAAAACTATATTGTGCAATATTTCTGTGACATAACCACAATAATGATTCAGCTAAGAAAAGCAGTGACAAATATTCAAATCTGGTCTAAAGAACTAGATTAGAAAGAAAATTGTGAGAATCAACATGCGGCCGAATGATTCATAACAATTACATAATGCACACAAAGTGTTAACTTTAGATATGGAGAATAATGTTATAACAAAGCTAGTGAATTCTGCTGACCAGTGAAGGCTAAATATTCAGTCAACGGGTAAAATTTGAAACACCTCAAAAGTTCACAGTAGTTCAACAGCTTATTATTGCTGCTTGCATATGGAAACCCATTATGTTTGATGAACTTTGCTAGTTTCTCCACTTGTTGTATTGATTTTATGTCAAACTATGAGCAACTCCTAGAAACTTAACTCTTTGATAAATGTAACTTCTTTTTGGCTAGTAGTTGGTACTTAGATAACCTCTAATGGCACTTTAATTATGATTGTGAAAGCAAAACACAACTACGTATCAAAATGTTAAAAAACATAAAAGAATAGCACATGTATAAGGCAGTAGCAGCATTGAGATAAGATACTTTACATAAGCGCCACACTAGTAAGTATAAAAACGGGAGCACAACTCTACAAACCTGAAGTGGAAATCATTTTTGAGTTATATCAATTTTTGAGCATAAAATTTTTAGTTTAAAAGTTCAACGAATTTTGGGAATTTGAAAACCTACAAGGCCAAAAGAGATTTTACTTTTTCACCATCTGCTAAGTTTATCACTGAATATAAATTTGCACACATAATGGACTTACAGCTACTGCTTTCTTTCCTTGTAAATGTGATTTGAAAATAACTCGTTCAGCTGTCTTTCTTTCATCAATTATATAATGAATGATAAATCTAAAATAGTAAAATGAATATTGATGAGTAATTCGCTTACATTGATTAGAAAATTAAAAATATTAATTTTTACATATAATATGGGTTAAATCGGAAACTTTAAAACATCATTTACAAAAGCAAAGTCACAATAAAGATCATAATCACCCATTAGTAGTTCCAATGAAGAGATTTTTTGTGCAGCAATCAAAACAAACTATCTAAAAATGTGAAAACAACACAATTAATAATATATTAATAATATAATATAAAATAATATATAATAATATTATATATTAATATTATAATTATAATAATACAATTATAATATTAATATAATTAATAAAGACAACAGCTTAATATATTACCAAGCTGTTGTCTTTATGACAATTAGAAATTCTCAGACATAAAAGTTCTCACATATATACTACACATACACACTAATGCAGGTTAACATTAATCCAAGTATTCTTTTTATATACTGGCAGTAAATATTAATTGCACCTGTTTAAAATCACAATGGTTAGATATAATTAAAAATGTACATGGCTGTTATAACTTTTTTTTGCATTTCCTTCTACCATAATTTTAAATCTAAAAGTATATACTACATACCAAATTAGGTCAGCGAAAAATTACTTTTTGAATGAGGATTATATAGCTATGTTATACTAACCACTTTTTATAAATTTCCTAACTAGCATTCAAGTGAACTTACATCTACAGGGTTAGCTGACGGCAATGCATGTTTCCCACGAATATCAGCTAACAAAATGCTTCTTTCCAAAGTGGACACCAAATCAAATGCCTTGGAACTCATCCTTGTTCATTATCTGATAAGAAACACCAGACTTTTTTAAGAGTGAACCAGGTTACAATCTACCCCACTGCCGTAGCACTGTTATACTTGTACAATAGTTAAAATATAAAACTTTAGCTCTAACGATTCTCTGCACATTACATAATCTTCTATTTCAAAACTGCAATAACCTAAGTAAAATGTTAGGTTCATTTGCAACTTATTTCAGTAATAAATAAGCATAGATCTAACTAGTTAGAAAAAATCGTATTGGCAATTCATCTCTGAACAAAAATAAAAAAATATAAAATAATCAACAATATTTACTATTCTTTATCGCACAATAAAAATTTGTATTTACTTATACTTGGGATAGGCTGTATGCAGCATATCAGTTAGATTAGTATCACAGCAAGTGACTGAAAATTAGGTAGAAAAATTAAAGACAAAGCTTTAAAAGGCTTATCACAATGTTTATAGCTATATTTGTAAAAAGTATAGCAAATTGATGTCAATGAAATACTGAATCCTGATATTAATAATAATAATTATCTTGCAGACAAGTGTATTAGAGTTATTAATTGGCAAAGAATTTACATTTAAAAAAATTTCCTAACAAAAACTAAAAAAATATTTCAATCTAATAGGCAACTAATGCTACTAGTTTGACAATAGGCTTGGAAACTTATTTGAATGTTTGCTTTTAATGCTAAAAACTTAATTAAGCAATTAGTGAATTAAAGACATTGACTGGTCTAAAATTTCAAAACTTGCACTTACAACAAGCCAAATAGAATTTCTAATGTGAGTTAAATAAATAATAAAGTAAGTGAAGTCATGGAATTTTCAGCACTCAAGTCAGCAATGAGTTAATGTGACTTGGATCCAGCCCTGACAATCACAATGACACTTATATTTATACAATTGTTAAATTATATTAGTGATCAATCAAATTTTAATTCAAATAAAAAATTCAGCCCATTACTAACTATTTCAATGCTACTAAACTTAAAGAGCCTTAATGATTATTTAAATCTAATGGTGTTTAACCATTATTAGTACTAATATATTATATTAATATATGGAGTATGACATTGATTATTATCACGATTATGATAGTTGCTCTGGATATAACTTTTATTAACTTGAAAACAATCACAACATAATGAATATTAATTCAAACAGCTAGATCTCACCAGCAATCCTAAGCTTAAGGCTACTAGTAGCACAATATCAATATGAATATTTTATTTTACCGTTGGCATTTACACTTCAAATTTAAGCTGTTACTGTTAGACATATTGTTAAACTTAAACAATTACAACAAAATTAAATCTAAATGCCTGTAATTTCACCGTTTTTATTGATTATTAACTTTCAACATTTTTCCTAAAAAGACATTCACATTGTCATTGTGATGATTATATTTAATTTTATAATTATTTTATACAATTATATAAAACACAAATATACATGACTGAAGTAACTCAGTAACTACAACTACAAGCGCTTGCAATTGCGATCAGCACGAGTATGTCAGTGTCACTATCAGTATGAGTGTCAGTGTGAACTGAGATCACTCATATTCAGACTGAGATTCAGTCATTCAGTTTCACTGATTTAGATTATCATCATGATCACTTGACGTTGACTGTGTCATGTCGACTTGGGCCATTGGTTGCCATGAAATAGAAGCTTTTCAAGATTTAAACTGCTGTGACTTGTAGTTGAACTCAACTCTGTTAAAAAACATTATATACTTGAAGTTATACTATGTCGGCATGAGCAACTTTAATGTTAGTGCAGCTATGTCAAACTTGGCTACATGATTTTAAAATGACCTTGAAAATTTACTTTGGTGGGTGTACGCATTTATAGTCCGCCGTATCTCGCTCTTAACTTATTTTCTTTGTGGTGTACAAATAGTACAATCACAAAATTTAGAGCGAGTTTAAAATTATCTAAAAGTAATTTTAATGGGTTCGAAAAAACAATAGGTTAAAGTTCAATTATAACCGTACAAATAAACAAACTCGACTAGTATTTATATTTACTTAAAATTATGGCCCTAAAACCGTCCAAAAACAATATCGTTACCCAATACGCACCAAAAATAAAAACAATACCCATCATATTGCAAAGATATTACTGGATTGCTGCTAGTATCTCATTTCAGGAAATCAATTTTGACCACCGAAAAGTCAGCTGGGTCACGCAGGTGCGCGTGCCGTGACGTAATCATAACAACAGTAGAAGCCAACATGGGGGATTGTGCAAAACTACGTTGCGTTCACGAAAAGAGGCAAATCAGGAAAGAACTTAGTTCTTGGTACAAAAAAGTACCATATGTAGTAGGTAAGTATGGCTTTTTAAAACAACACTAGTATTTATAAAAAAATGAGATTTAAAAAACATGAATTGTTATCTTGGTCATGTAGTAATAATTACATTATTTATTATTACAGTTAATGTTATGGTTAACCTAGGATAGTGCCATATACAATTGTTGTTGATGTTATTGCTATTGTAATGACATATAACTAACTTAATACAAGCATTTAGTCTTCACTACAAAAGAGAAACAGAGTTAAAGTTATAATGTTTGCAACTACAATTTGTTAACTTTGACTTTTCAGACCTGTAATATCAAGTTTCTTGCTGGACAAGAGCACTTTATTATCATCACAATTTGTTCTATTTGATTCTCCAAGCTTCTATTTTCAGTTTTAAGTATTTGGATTTAATAATAAATTGTCGTTTAAGCCATTTTTACAACCATAACCCTGTATTTACACAATACATACAAATCGTATCACATTCAAGCATATATCTACACACATGATCATAATGTACTACTATTATAAAATATTCTCTATAAGTCTATACTTAGATGTTGTAGCAGTAAAACAGCTAGAATGACACTGCCCTTACAGTATGCACTTCTAAAAACTATATGCTAATTTTTCTTCCCTTCTAAAGCTATTGCCTCATATAGGCCTACTATATACAAGTTACTGTTGCTAATTTGAGTTTGAATATTAAGTTGAAACTCAGTTTTACGGAAACTCTTGTAACTTCGAATCAACTGACAACTTTATTTACCATGTAATTCTAAGCTGCCTAAACTATGTCAATATTTCTTGCTATACTTACTTTAGGAGTTTTTACCAGCTTCATTTAAAAATATGGAGCTGTAAATGATATATGAACGCAGAGGCTTTTGCTAAAGCACAGTTATATGATGATGAAGTTAGTATACTCTTTTAAAAATGAAAGGCAAAATTTTGAATTTACCTGATAATTTTGAATTTGAAAAGACCACAATTTCTTAAAATTTAGTGAGTCTAGTCACAAGTAGAAGTGAGCAGGATTAGTCTTTGAAAACTTGCCACACTACAGATAGATCTGCTGTTGGTAAATGAGTGTTTGTGGTAGACTCAGATGGACTAGTAGGTCTTACCAACAGAAAACTAATCATATGTCTATTAATAATAAAACTGAAAATAGGATATATATGAATGTAACTAGTATTAGTACTTTAGCTTATCTGTCAAAGTAATAATGGTTGTGGTGGCTGGCAATCTCCCCTATTTAACAAGGGGAACTGTCATAAATTGTAGACTTTCCCATTTTAGGATAATATACTACTAGCTGTACATTGGCCAGGTAAAAGTCTTACAAGCATTGTAGATCACAATTAGGTTGTGATTACTTTTATTTAAAGTTTACCAATTTGTTTGAATGACAGCATTAATTTGATTGCTTGTGATTGACACGTGAGACTGGCAGTACTTGCTTAGGCCTCGAAGAGCTAGCCACAATTATTTGTTTGCAATACTGGAAGTTTGCTTGTGTAATTATAGATATATAATATCATCTGATGTTTTTATCAATAACTAGTCCATTGTTTGTCAAATATGCGGTTAAGGTGGTCTAACATTTTACAGCCTTGTCGGGCAAACTTACAAAACTTACTAATTGGCTAAACGTTGAAAAATCTAAATAATTAAAGTATAATAATTATCTCAGCCGTATCCACATGACTAGTACGTTCATGTTTTGTTGATAGAAAAAGTAAACCATTAGAAGCTAATCAATGATAACTCTCAGTTAGTAAACTAAAACTACCCACTATTGTATACTGTACAAGTAGGTATGCTAATTCATATATAGACACTGGCCATTAGCAATTAGAATTTGGGAATTATTGATTTTTGGGGTTAAAGCTCTTGTTATATATCAATGCCGAAATAGTGGAGTGCTTATACATACATGTATTTTCTTGACAAATGTGATGCAAGTATTCAGATTTAATTAGCTATGCTTTATAGCATTTATGTCAACTAGGAGGCTCTGATGTTCATCTAATCACTAATGCATTCGTTTTCTTCATCTCTTGCCCATGTTATAAATTCAAGCTGTTGCCATAATTACATCTTACAGAAATGGTCGCAGTTCATGCTTTGATTTTTGTTAACCAGCATATCTAACTGGTAGATAAAAGAATGCAAGTTTTCTTTGATAGATATAATTTCAGATATGACTCCATACTAACTAAAATACTGCATGAACTGTTTTGTGTTGCTTCAGCGTGCTACATCCAATTGACTGGCCGAATATAACACATTTTGTAAGTTGTTTAAGCCATCAACAACTTTTTATTATGCACAAACTGTATCCTAATATTGATTTTTCACAAAATATCATCTAATTTCTCATTACACCTTGCTTGGTTTGCTTAGCTGTACCATGGGAAAATGCTATCGTATTATTTATGATAACCTAAGTTGATGAGATACTAAGCTTACAACCAAACTGGCTGGCGTTACTTTTGAAGATTCAATTGCACTTGCACAATGAAACAACACAACACATACAATAATAATGAAGACATTTGTAAGCAAACTTTAAATCATTCATGTTATTAGGACAGGTGATATCTGAGGTTTCAACACATGTTTTCCTTATGCAAAATTTACTGATATTCAAATCAAATAAATCATACACTCCCAAAACTAAAACAACAATATGGTATTCAGTGCTCACTCACTAAGTTGTAATGACACTATTCATAGCTCATAGAGTGAACAAATAAAATATGCTGTTGTCAAACTTGATGCCCAACTGGTCGTGAAAATAGCTTTTAATGCCATAATTGGGTAGGCTATATGAGTAGTAATTTTAACATTAAGAACATTTTCCACAACTCATTTGTAGAATTAATATGAGTGGTTGAGATTCTGCTAAACTTACTTGGTGATATTTAGAGCAGTTAAACCACCTATGTTTGAACTAGTGATTGCTGGAACTATGTAGTTTTACTTTTAAAGGTCTTCTATCAGTAACTACTTATTGCATCATTAGATTTCAACATGCATAGAGTGTTTTTATGACATAAGAATAAATTCTCTGATTAAGAAAGACAAAAGTAGTAAGCACCCATCATTTGATTTTTATGCCAAGTCATAGATTTTAAGAATTTCAAGTTGTCTAATAATGTTGGAAATGGTCTTATGTGGCAGAAAACCATTAATATTAATTTGTAAAGCAGTAAAAGCCCCTCTAAACTTTAATAACTTCTCAATATAGGCAGGCCGAGTATATTAAGAGTAGGCTGTACTACTAGGTAACATAATTAATAATTCTTGTTGCTTATCAACTATAAGCTTCACCAGTTTTATAATCTCTGCCAATAAATTTTAGCTCAATAATAATTCAAGTGTTTAATCAAGGTGAGTAATAGCAATGCCTCACAAATATTTTGTCAAAGTTATGTCTCTTAACAGACCATGAAAATAACATCTTTAAAAAGCTACTTTCAATTCATCTGCCCACAAATGGCTCCACTTTTTCCCTAGAGTTTTGACTAAAGACAAAGAACTGTGAATAAAGCTAACACTAAGTTCTAGTTGTACTATGTTAGTCTTCACAGAAATTTATAAGTCGAAAATTTATGTTTCAGGACTTGAGCTGGTGGCAGGCTCTCTGGCTGGTGGTCACATGAAAACACTTCTTCTCCCTTTTAATGGTGAGTTTATTCTCCTGTGAAGCTCACCTCTCAATCTCAGAGAACTGGCTAATGATGGCTATTACACTGTACTAGTGTCTTTCTAGTTTGTTGTACTAGTATTAGCATTGTCCACTGGGTGGAAGCTGGCTAATCACCCACACAGCAACTTAAGTTAATTATAGTAATGGCAAGATGTATAAATTTGGTTGAACCAAATCAAGTTTTAATTAGTAACATTATAAAGTCACATGTATTCTAATACATTTAACTTACAAAATTTCACAATTTAAAATGTACATTAGGTCAAGATGGTCAGTTATTGTTTACATTTCAACTAGTATGCAATTAAGTTGTAAATGAGTTGTGCATACATCTATTTGTGGGAATCAAATTTTGAATACCTGTGCATGTCCACTGCTCACATGATGGGAAACTTTTATGCAAATTGTAAAACTATAGCCTTTTCATTAAACCTCAGTGTTAATAAACTCAACCCTAATTTGTGAACTTAATGAGATAGATCACCAATGTGTTTTCAAATCTACTATCTTTGTATTAACCAAATCCTTATTGTGATTATGAATAGGATAAGATTTGTGAATTCTAAGAGGCAGGTGTCCTTAACTAGTAACTTAACATTTATAAGCCTATGCCTTTGTTCTTTAGGTTATATTCCTTTTGTAATCAAGCCGATATATTTAGGATGAGATCTGTTAGTAAAGATTTGCGTTTATTCAAGAGGGCAAGGGGGTTGTTTACGATTTAACTTGTAGTAATTTTATTGATACTGATTCATTTACATTGCTATTTATATCACACTATTTTAATATCTTCCAGATTTTTCCTCTTAGATGCCATAACATCCCCTAAAACCATTGGGATGGGAAGTACAGGAACTATTAGCATAACTAACAGCTGTCCCTATCAACCAATCAATTATTGCATTTAGAGTTTTTGTCTCAGTTTAATAAATATTGCACTATTTGTATAGAATAGCCCATGCAGCCACTATACTTTTATTGGGCATTATTACTATCAATGACAATATATAATATATTGCATTGTGTGATTTCATTTTACTCTACACTATAGCATATCATAGGAACATAGAGTTGTAAACCCTCGGATGTGGAATTGTATAAATAGTACTTATTCACATAGCCTTTGTAAAAGCTTCTGCCCTAACCATTACACTACAGGGGCATCTCAACAGTACAGCTTTACATTTTTAAATAAAAAGTATTATCTCAAATTTGTGATTAACAAACGCAAGTTTCTTCAATTTTAGATACTAAACTCGAAATAAAACTATAAACTTGTCAAACATTTTAGGTTATGCATGCTTCAAAATAGGCTACAACTGTAGTTAATATGTGCTACACTTCTTATAGCTTCCTCTATATATCAACATGGATGTTTTTAAATTTAAATTTGATTTTGCTGTCTATGTTGAGTAATCAATTACAATATGAAAAATTATGTTTCGTTTTTGATTTGGAGTACAAACGGTGAAAAGAACTTGTAATTCATGTCAAATTCACAGTCATTGCATTTCTTCTTAAAAAGGGTATAAAGCCTATTTTTTAAACTCTGTAACCTTTTGAGCAAAAAACCCATTATACTGTTTTTTGTTCTAAGATAATTAGCTTTCCATTGCACTCTGTGGTAGCCAGCAGTTATAATATTTTATAACTAATAACGTAATTAATTATAAAATATTTTAAGCAAATTCAGTATCAAATAAACTTAATCTCTTGAAATTGTTAGAAGTAATACCCTTTTTGCACTTATTAAAATCTAAATTCTAATTAGTGAGAGACTCGAAAAGCTATTTCACTCTTGTAGATATGGAAACAGACGAAGTAGAAGATTTTGAATATAATAAGCCTCCCGTTTGCATATTTTGTGACGGCAAATCAACTGAAGATGTATTTGAATCGGAAAGCATTCCAGAATCAGCAACGTATAATAAGCAGATAACTACCGATACCACTCCGCACTCAATCCCTACTACTACCAGACATAATAAAGATATCACTGGGTCACCTGCATCATCCTCCATTCCTGATATGCAAACAATTGAAGGTTTGTTAATGGCTAAACCATATTTTAATAGATTTATCAAAAGTTTTAGAAAATATAATAGAGAGGAAAGAGTTTAACATTTCTTTAAATTTTAATTCATTTTTTTAAGATTTCAGAGAAGTTTTATAACTTTTCAAAAGGAAACTCTGTGCCTCACCATCATATAAACAGTTGGTTTCTTATTTCATGTTAAAAGCATTTATGGTAAGACTCATTAAGAGGTCAAACAAAGTAATTTTTGTTCTGAAAATTGTGAAAAAGACCTTGCATATTAGTTGGCTAGTTAGGTAACTGTTTATAGTGATTTAAAAAAGTACAATGACCATCAATCTTTATTGGAAAGGCTTCTGAACTCTTGGCATTTATTTTGAATACTGAGAAATATTTCAATTAAGTAACATGTAAAAGAGATTAGGTCGTTACTCAAATACAATATTGTTTACATATTACTCTTTTAACCAGTGCTATACTACTGGTATTTACACAGAGAGTTTTATATTTCATCATAATAAACAGTTCCATTCTAGTAAGAAAAATTAAATTCAATATCAATTATTGTTGCCAACTGTCTTTAATTTTTACCCAAGAATGTCAATTAGTCCAAAGTCAGGCTCTAGAGTCTAGAGTCGAGAAAAAGGGTGTCCAACTTAATTAAGCCCGTAGGCTATTTGTTCTGGCATTTCTTGTATAAATTCAAGGGTAATTCCTATCCACACCGATTACAGATGGGTTAAAGTGTGTATAACATCAAATCACAGATAGGAAATACTTCTATTAATTCAAGATTAGTTGCAATGTTAACTATATATCATGTATGAAAAAAAAAACGGTAACTCAACTTGGAAAAGTTTGAAAAATTGCTTATGAAGCAGATGTTTGCAAATATCAGTCATGGGTAAAAATGTTGGACTGCTCTGCCATAGAATATGAAATTATGAGAAGAAAACTATGAATATTTAGATCAATCAACTTCTATTGCAAAAATAAATACCAGTTATTAATAACATTATGACCACCATGTACTCATCTGTAACAACTTCTTGGAGCTTGTTATTGAAACTTGTTACTCATTCACCTTTTTATATAGACACGTTTACGTCAGTGCATGTTTTAAACGTTTTTAAATTGTTTCTAAAAAAAATTTCTTTACTTTGAATGTAAAAAAATTTCTGAAAAAAAATTGCCATCACCAAAAAGTATCACTCTGAAATAAATTTATGGCTGTCTTTATGGAGAACATGAGTCTGACGTTGGTATTTGAAAACGTACTGAACAAAGTCTTGACATTTTAGGAATAACAGCTCTATTAGGTTTCGTAAATTTGTGTAGCAATTAGTTGTAGTTGTATTTTTGACACTTATTGTCCTCCATAGCGTGGGTGATAGGTTTTTGTTCCTTACTAATTCGTGCCTCAACAGTAGAATTACATTTCATCTGACATTCAAAATAACTAATAATTATTCCAGTGTTGTATTTGGGACTGAGAAATTGTTAGTAGAAGCTAGAAGGAATTACACATTTTACGCAAAGCTATGTTTTTGCCCTTATCTATCTTAGTTTGAGTATTGATTTTAAGATTGCTTTGTCAAAGTTGGCTTGCATTAGTCTCAAATGTCATCAATTTGATGTCAGGCTAAAGTGCTAGTGCTGTTATTAATCGTTGTTCAAAGCTAGTTTTGGAAGTTGATGAGATACGCTTTCAAACAAAAGACTCGAGTATATTTTAATTTTTGTAAAATCAATATAGCAGGAAAACTATTTGACAGTGAACTAAGAAAAGCTCCATTGAACGCACAATATTTTAAAGAAAGCACATTCACTCTGCTAACGTGATCTTTTCATTAATTGGGTTGTGAACAGCTACGCTGTGTCAATTTTAGCGACATTAAGTTTCTCAGCTATTGAGTTGCAGAAATTTGTAGTAGAATTTTTGTAAACCAGTAAAACTTTTGAATGCAGTAAAACCTTAATAAATGGATTTTAGCTTTGGCTTGCTGTTATACATATTTGATAAATAGACGGCTGTTGTGTATGTTAAAACACTATTTAATTGTTATAACAAAAGTATGTGGAAAAGCAAGATCTATTCTTTCTACTAGAAGTTTTATGGTTTACATATGTACGTTTTCCAGCTGCACTTGTTTTCAACTTGTTTTGTTATTAGGTTTTTATTAACAATGAGGCAATATATGATAAATTCTTTAATCTATATAATCAAAGCAGTTTTTGGTTAAAATGAATCACGTTTGACCCTATTTTTTAAGTCTAAATATTTGATATGGTTACCAATTCATACTGAAATTATTTTCAACCCAAAAACTTGTTATCAAAAATTACATCCGTAAGGATTAATGTACCTGTATCGAGGCTGAGTTAAAAGCGTTGAACTAATAAACAGGTTTAATATTAGTTGTACAGTATCACCAAGATATCTTAATTAATATGTGAAATAAAAGAGATATCTCCCATTGGTTATATCATATCGTACTTTATAATTAATAACAAAATGTTAAAGCCAAGGTGATTAATTAAGTTTTAGTAAGTGCTAGTGCATGCATGCAAGCAGCTATAATTGCAGTTTTTGTGAGAATATAGGTATAAATTATACTTGCAAACTATGTTTAAGGAGATTTTTTGAGACAGGGTGAAAATTATTCATAGTTTAATTATGCCCCTGTGATATATCACAGGTTTATCAAAAGGAATTACAGGCCCACTGAGTCAGTCTAAGGGTTTATTAAAAGAATGCAGAACTGCTTTGGTTTGTCAATCATATTTCCTCTTGTGACTTCTTGTTAGGTCTCAACAGCTTCTACAACCAGTTGGCCATGACGAGCTTATTGTATCAGCAGCAACAGTTACAATCAGCAGCAGTTGCAAAGTCAGCTTTAGCTGGTAGGCCTTCAACTAGCAGCAACCATAAGCAGTCACCACTGCTGTTAGGGATGCCGACAGATAATGGCTTTGATACACAAGTGCCACCCTCTTGCAGTGCTGCACTTAACCAACTCTCTGCTGTTGCTGCTGCTGAAACAGACCTGAAGATCCCAGAGATACGGCGCAAGTGAGTAGGCCTACGTATTAATTAATTTACACATAGATTATAAGCAA
This sequence comes from Bugula neritina, assembly GCA_964035545.1. Taxonomy (NCBI): domain Eukaryota; kingdom Metazoa; phylum Bryozoa; class Gymnolaemata; order Cheilostomatida; family Bugulidae; genus Bugula; species Bugula neritina. The sequence continues at coordinate 26,283,924 of OZ037765.1, forward strand.
CTAAATTATGATGATGTATTTTATGGATTGTATTAATTAGGAACTTGTGTGGCATATATTCTGAGACAGGTCTAATCAATAGTTACAATGTCAAAAGTTTCAACATAAATGGCGAATTTATTGATTTTATGCTATTTGCAAAGAGATGGTTTCACATCAAGCCAAAATTTAAAAACCTTGAACAAATAACTTGTTTTCATATACTGCAGTTATTGTTAAAACAGCTTGAACATATTTTTGAGCATAAAGCTACACCTTTATCAGCTATTCAAGTTTTTCATGAACAGCAATAAACACATGATATGAGCTCTCTAATATCCAAGAAACTTTGATTACATTGTTAGTACAAACGTATTTTGATTGTAGAATAAAAAAAGATTTGTCTGCAAAAAAGACTTATACAGATACTGAATTGAATGCTGCCATAGAAGCAATAAAATCTGGCACCATCGGAACTCGAAAGGCAGCCCATATGTATGGTGTGCCTCGTTCCACTTTGAGAAACAAGGTAGAAGATGATTATATGTTATTTACACTCGGCTGATGTTGCTTTTGGTTGTATAAAACAGCTGTACAATATTGGTGACTACAGCTAAATCAATATCACCAATGTCATTTAAATTTAAAATTGACTTTGTCTTAGAGAAGACAACTAACAAAATTAAACCATGTAAATAGCTTTCGAATGCACTTTTTTACTTACAGGCATGTAAACTAGACAATAAAAGAAATAAGGCGTCTATGTTTATAATGTTATCTTTACTATTATTCATACATAAGTAATGCATTATTTTAGTTTAAAGATTATTAGTTGATTATTTGACAAATCATTAAACTTTCCTAGGGAGTTTTATTTTATTCCTTTTTGTTCTTGTTGGGTAAATATTCAAGCAGTTAAAACTGTTAAAAATCCTGACTTTAAGAATGTCTCAAAAAGTTATGGGTAGTACAATTTGCACATTTGATAATTCTCCAGAATTTTTCCTTATTGGCTGATATTGCTAGTGAGTTATTGGTCCATCAAATAAGCTTAACTGCTGTAACAAAAATTAAAAGTAGCCTTGCAGATTGTGTAGCACATATGTTTTGCGTCAAAAATGCTACAAACTTTTCAAAGAATTTCTGATACCTGAGTAGATTTTTTATTTAAACTTTATAACCATTTGTTGTGATTCTATATAAGCACTGGACCATTAAATTCCCCTGGGTGGAACGCCTAACAAATTTTAAATTACTGTTGTCTCCAAATAATAAAATGCTCACGTCTTGGGAGTTTTGTGACACTACAAAGCTTTACCTTGTCTGATTTTATGGAGACAATGTTATGTAAATTTGGGCTAGTGATGGTTTTCTAAAGAAATAATAATGTATAATACCAATGATGTCAAATCAACACTTTTTATGTAAATTCTATGTTGAAAATGATATTTCATAGTTCTACTGGGATTTTCCTGCTTGAATGATTTCATGCTCCATTGATATAGGCATAACACTAGGACTTGATAAATTTATTATACAAGTGTGAAGAATTAGTTTGCCCATTGTCATTAGGCGGCAGATAGGCTCTTGCTGCACATGTTTGAATCAATTTTAGACTTATGTCAAATTGGCTTGTAGGTGTGTAAGTCAACAGAAATGAGTAGACAAGTGGCAGAATATTCTGGAACATTGAGTGAAACAGCAGGATTAAATGGCAGTTCCGAATCTCCTCCATTATCCAAATCTGATAGTGAAAGTCAGACGTCTTCACCTAACAATAAACACTCACAACAAAAGACTAGAACTGGGAACGGCACAACACATACCATGGCACAGTACAACAATATCTTGGTGAAACAATTGGATGACTTGAAGGCAAAACAAGGTATCAATGATCATTTAAATATGCTTAACCACCACAACAGAATACTCGGTGAAATGTTGAACCCTCTACAATTCGCGGCAGCTGCCAGCTATCCTTTTTTCATGCCGCAGTATCCAGCACTTACAGGTATGACCGCATTTGACTACATGAATCCATATGCTTCATCCATGATGATGCCTTACCTTCCAGATTTAATGAAGAATTTCACTCAAAAACAGTTAGAATCAGATAGAGCAGGCCAATTAGCTGCCAGTTTACAGCCCACAAGAAAATCAGAGCCAAATACTTCTAGCAAACAGACTAAAGTTTGCAAAGATGATATTAAAGTTCCTGCATATAAACCTTCAATAAATCATGATCATCCAACATCACTAACAAAATCTCGAAGTAAATCACTGAGCAAAGACCAAACTGAAAACTTATCAGATTTGCCACCCAATTTTTCTACAGCTAGTTTCTTACAAAGGATGATGCCTTCGACAACGAGTGCAAGTGCCCCGAAACAATCTACAAATACTCCAAGCAAACGTACTTTTGCAGAAGCCTCTCATAACTCATCACAGCAAATTCATTCCAGCCTACAAAATGGGTGCAACAGCGGTAAAAAGCGACCAAAAAGAGGGCAATATAGAAAATATGACAGTGAATTACTAGCACAAGCAGTGAGATCAGTACAGCGAGGAGAAATGAGTGTACACAGGGCAGGCACCCACTATGGTGTACCACACTCTACACTTGAATATAAAGTCAAGGAAAGGCACCTTCTACGAAAAAAGAAAATTGCTGAAAATGGAGAGCATAAAGCCCATTTAGCTGTGCCCACACCGATCACAACAGCCGCAATTAGTATGACTACTTCTAACAACCCTCAAGAATTGCGCCAATCTAAAACTAAACTATCTAGCCCAAAGCTGGAGTCAAATGATTTGAACACTGATGTGTCCAGAAATAACGAAAACCTGGCTAAAGAACTTTTAAACATTCCAAAACCTTATAACTTGAACACATCAGCTTCAGATCTGTTGATGAAACTTCAAGATAAAGCACATCAAAATGCTATGAATGAAATCATAAATGGTGGAGAGAAAATGCCTGTAGAGTAAAGCATTTTGTCAAATTTATTTCTACATGATATTAGTGAAGCTCTTGATATTATAGTTTGTAGATATTTGTTGCTTAGATGTATCTCTAGATATAAGAATCTCACCAAGCTTTCATGTTATTATCAAATTTACAAATCTGTTGTTATTTTTTCACATTGTGTGTTGCTGAAACGTTTTATCTGAGATGTCCACTTTCTATCGTCCAAAACTAGCGAATTATATTTTAGTGTATAGATATTAAATATTATTTATTTAAAACTTTAAAATTATGAGTAAGCCTTCCAGTTTTTTCAGTAAATATTATTTTTGTTTAATTATTGTGACACATTAAATTGATGTTGTCTTGTAAATAAAATGTTATCATTTTATACAGCTATACATTCACAGTAACTAACAGTTCATAAGGCAAAAATATTTTCAAAGCTTCTGTGGATGATAAAGAAGTTGCACAATAAATGATATGGCAGATAAATCAAATGACATATAACAAAATAATAATAAACCTAACATGTAATGAGGCTAAAATTTAGGCATAAAATGTATTATCACATGCTACTTTAAAATGTTATGCTGTAAAGTAATGACTCTTGTAACTATAAATAAAACTGACATGAATAAGCATTTATAAAAACAATTATTGTAGACTTAGTCTTCTCCGGCAAATATTTCCAAATCATCGAACAGTGAATTGGTAGCTTTTAGCATCAAATTCTGCAAATACCCAATAAGAAATAACTAGTGAGAACAGAAATATCATATATACATATATATTTAAATAAAAAGCAAAGGTAGAGAACACAGGCTAGAATAGGAAATCTTGCTGGTACCAAGCAAGTTTACAAAACATTTTGCAAAAGACTAGAATGGGAAATTGGTCAGATGTAATTTCGGCTAGTAGCCAAATGATGCTAGGCTTTCATGAACTCAATACAGACGAACTACAAACAGCCAAGTACTACAGCTATTTCCTATTTAATCACACTGCCTGCTTAATTAAGTCAAATAAAAACTAACTTGAACTTTTAAAAAGGTTTAGAGTACAATTGCAGACAAGTTCTGCAATTATTTTAAAGTCAATTTTGTATAAATAGTAAAGTAAAAAGATTCAGCCAGAGTCAAAACTACGATATATGTTGTATAAACATTAGTGAATACGCACAAGGGTGTCAACACAAATGCTAATTATTTTACTGAACTAACAAATTTTAAATGACTATTTTTTAAACTTATCCACCACATTATTAATAACCTGTCAACATACTTGCATGTGGTCTTGAAAAAAAAACAAAATGTTGACAAATAATTATATAATACCATTAGCCATGTTATTAGGTGAAGGGACTAGTGGTGATTTTACTGCCCAACCAGTCAAATTATAAATTGAGCAGAAAGAATGGGGTAGTTCACAGCTGCTGGAACATTTCTGACCATCCCAGTGTTTTGTTTATTGAAAAGGTTAAGGCAAAGCTTAGACAACAATCTCTCTGCTTCATGGCTAATGGCGGCTAAATCGATTAACAAATATTTTCAATAATGTAATTTGTCACGAATCATGTAAAACCTATGTTTTTGCGACAGTCAAACTATTGAAAAGTGCTAAATGAGCGCCACATAAAGGTGTCATTTCTATTATATATTAATGACTAGATTTCTTCGGTAGAAGTTGTAAGGCTTTGACCACTTCCTCTATACACGGATTAACAAATTTTCTAGCGAACTGCTAAAGTTTCACAAACCGGCTTCCCGAGTTCATTTTTGAGCTAACCTGTTTTAAATACGAAAAAGTTGACTTGCACTAAGTATTGCTATCATACTTTTAGTGATGACAGCAAGATAATGCTACGAATTTATTTTGGCATTTTTTTGTGGACATGATCATATGAATGTTTACAGCATTAGCAATTACAGAGACACCAGCACTCGGACGTCACAATTCTATTTAAAGGTCAGTCGCACAAGCTTTGCCTTTCAAGAAACCTCAAAAATCCTGCGGCGGGACAAGCTGCTCCCAGCGTCTAATCTGTTCAACTACATACACACAGAACTATCAAACATGTCCACAGTTCACAGCGAGTACCCATACTCAGGTATACGAACCTTTTCATTGCACATATGAAGTAGTGCCACAAATGCTATAGGTGGTGAGAGATCTTTTGCTTCATATGAGGGGGAGAGGTCTGGAAGTTTCTCGTATATCAACTGAAAGGAAACTCCGCCACTTTTAACACAAACTTTTGTATTTTCATCTTCTTCGGCTTTGTTTTCCTAACAAAAAAGTAATGGAATGATGCAATATAAAATTAGCAAGTCAAAAAGTGCGATAAGTCTAGACAGAGCTGTGGACTCTATAAAATCCCTTAAATTAATTAGATGATCGCTGGCATTAGTGCATTTGAATTTATTATAGCATTTGCTTAAATTATAATTCCTAAATTTATTGTAAAGCTAAACCACAGGAAAATGGCTTAAAATCTCTAATTTTAATAAACTCAGCCAAGATTGGAATGGGCGAAGATCCTACTTAGATCAGCAATACTTAATTACATGTTATATTGTTTTAATATTTATGTATATTAATAACTTATCTAGCAATGTAAACAGGTGGTACTTGTGTTAATTTTAAATATTTCTTATGTCATAGAGAAAAAGTGAAATAGTTATGAAAAACTTAGAAAACTAAAAAATTTGAAACAAAATTGTACAGTTTGTAGTTTTACTTTGCCACTTGAAATGGTTCTAGTGCTTGCAAATAAGGAGCTGTAGCAGCAGCAGTATCTAGCTAATGTAACGGGAACTAAATGGTCACCTCACCTTATCCTTTGTGGGCTCAGTTATAAGCCCCCACATATTACGCTTGAGCCTTTTGAAATCCACTTTTTTCGGCCGCTTAGCGTACTGAAGGCTAATCTTTTCAACCTAAAAAAGCATAACTGCTTCATAATTTTGGTTTTAATTCCTACATTAGCAATTTAAGTATGCAGCTAATTATAACTGATAGCTAAAACCTTCCTAAAACTGAAGCCTGACGCCAATACTCGTTTCTCTGAACCAAACTGCCGGAGAGGCTTAGCAGTAAATCAACAATTTCTTTCTAAAAATGGAATCTCAAAAATTTCTTACAAAAACTGTACATTTCCAAAATATCAACGACACTAGTGTGATTATCAGGTCACACAGGTTAATCAGACTTGCTTGTCCAGTACTGCTCGTCTTTGAAAAGTTTGACCTTAACACTTCTTAATGCTATAAACAACTTTGCTATAACATGTCAATAGACTAGCTAAGTTTTCGCTGAGGTAGACACAGAATGCATTTTTTCAGCAAAAAGTTCACCTTTTTACTAAGTAAAGCAGCTGATCTAAGAACTCAAACAACAAACAAATAGACGCTTAAGCTGGTAAAATTGGAATCTTTACTAGTGGGGGTTTTACATTCAATCTACCTAGTCAAGTTAACTTGGGCGTATAATCAAGTTGCAAGTCTTAATGAAAGCCAAAAAGTAATTAAAATCAACACCTAATTGATAAATGTAGCAGTTTTTAAATGGTATAACAGGTTTGCTATTTTTACTTTCAGTAAACTAATAGCACTTCAGTAAACTATGAATGACAGTATGCCAGCTTAATAATATAAATTAAACCTTTAAAGACAGTTTTTATATGGAAATTTTTACTCAGTGCAAAACTTTAAATTTTAACGGAAAAAATGTTATGGCCAAATCTATTTTTAACCTTAAATCGTTTAGGAAAATTATGAAAGCTGCAAGAAACTTCAAGCTCAAAATTTGGTGAAACTTAATTTTTAAGGATCTTGCCAAAAATCTACCTTAAAGAAAGCTTTACTGAAATCGAAATATATAGCTGCTTAGTCAGCTTACCAAATTAGGTTGTGCTATAAGAGAATCGTCAAGGTCAAGTAGAGGTGGCTGAATGCTGATGCCAGACATCTGGTAGTCATCATTATCCTCTCCAGTTGCCCCTGAGATCTACACGACAATATTTGTTGGTTACAAAACGTCTGTACACACAGGTTATGTAACATTAGGAACATGCCTGTGATTGATGGTGATCTAATCCTCTGAGGCAATAGACTATAAAACCTATTATAGACAATCATAAACTAGGACACCATTGGTCTCCTTGCCTTCTTAATCAATGTCTACAAAGTTATACGTTATTAATTCGTGTTTCAATAATTTAATACTTTCTACTTTGTTTTACTTACCTTTAGTCTACATTAAACAAAAGTGTTCTAGATAGAAAAATCGCAAAGTAAGCAAAAGTGTGTAATAAAAAAAAATACTCCGAAGATAGCATTGCAGTTTATGATATGATTTTGCTTATTCATTGATGTGAAATAAAATCATAATTATGCTTCAAACTAGTTGTTAGTTGGCAGGAAATACAAACAAAAAATTGAACTCTTATTTCGTACTTAATTGCTATGTAACTTCAACACAATCAGCTAGCATATATAAGTTAGTATCTTTAAGATACACAGCTAGATTCTGGCCAACAGCAACTTGTGATGGATAAAACCAATTAATTATTTACTAAATGTTGATGCTTCAATTGCTTTTATTATTTCAAAGATTATTAAAACATTTTGTTTTGTGAATGCTTTTAATTTTCAATCCAATTGCGTAGTCTTGGAAATGAAAAAAGTATTTGGGAACCAATTCATCAAGATTTAAGAAGTAGCATTTTTATTGTTGGTGCAACAATTTATAAACACTTTTTACCAAATTTAGGAAACGCTAAATTACTAGTGTCAGCAATATTGGGAAGTTATTTTATAGAATAGCACTGAATGATCTAGGATAAGATTTTGGGTGTCATACTGAGCATTATTATAATAAGTCTGCCCATTTTTAATTTGTGTGCAAATAATTTTCTAAGTATAGCGCTTCTCACAGCAAGGTCAGAAATACAAAGGGCATAATATTGAGCAAAATGAATATCTTCCACGTTATTACAATAAAAATATATAAAATGGAAATAAATCATTTATAAGGAGAAGCAGAGATAAATTTATGACACATTTTACCACTAATGAAGATGATGGCATTGCACTGAAATTCAACAATATTAATGTGTTTATGAAAAGTAGAGTAGAGATATGTAAGCCAGCTGAAATTACTCTATGAGAGGGCCTAGGACGGTTTTCATGGTGTAATTTACTCCTTTGATTAAGTTTAAGTTAATTACTAATCCTGTCTTTAAATCTTGTGGTTACCAATTCAGCATTTTGATAACTTCGTGTCATTTAACAATTCATGGCAAAGTTGGCAAGGCTGGGCGTGTCCGAAATTATTATCAAAATTATTAGCTAGCCAGACAGATAAATAATGGTATGTACTCAACATAATATAGCATCAGACTTCACAAACTTAATACAGTCACCGCAAGAATCCAGCCAATTCATTCTCACCAGGCTATTTAATAATGTGTCAAGTCTCCAAAAACAGCCCATCCAATGTAGAGGAGAAAAGGCTGAAGAAACCACATTTAAGAGTGGATAAATAAATCCCAACAGGACATTATATGGTTTAACGTTTTCTAAGCCTGAAGCCTTGCAAAAGCTTAAACAAGCTAAACCCATACATCTCACTTTTATAAACTTTTAATTGTTTTCGGTAATTTCTAGGTACGAAGCACTAAAATTTTATCTGAATAACAATTCAAAAGCTACACAGGTGCAATTTTAATCTACTTCCTGTAACACCAGGAGTCAAACAGCCCACAAACATTGCAATCAAAACCAGTTTAGTAAAACACAAAAGAAAACAACTACCAAATTTAAAGATTAAATGAAATACATGGACAAATTTTAATGTTAGGCAAGAATGACCAACCATTAAAGAATGAATTACGAAAGTGGTTTAACTAAAAACTAGCCAGTTGATCTAATTTTTGCTAAAACACAGCAAGAAGGGTGAACACCTATCTCAAGCAAAAACAGCCTCTCAAGTAATATAGTGATGTAGAGTAAACCCATTTTGTTCAGTTCACGTGTTTAAATTTGAAAGCGCAATCACTTACGTTGGGGCAAAAATTGGCTGTATCATTTTTATTGAAATAATTGTAGTCAGCTGTTGATGTATCTACGTCTCTACCAGCATCAGGTTTCTGTTCTATTTTTATCTGAAAGAAAAAGAAAATATAAAGATAAAAATAGACCTGCACACTGTATAGAAATGCTTCTATTGCTTCTATCATGATTATGCAACAAATTTGCAATCATTAATCTAGTGAGATTTTGAGATAATTCTTCGTATAAATTATATTTCTGGCTGCTAAAAGTCACTGCATACAAAAACCCATGACCTATGATATATACGGCAGGTAGGCTAAAGTACAATATCATTTGCTAATATATTTACAAACTCACAAAAGGATATAAAAAACTAGCCAAACCACGACACTGCAAATGCCATACATTTGATGAAATATGGTGAATATTATTTAATATATTGATGAAGACAATTGTTGTCAATATGCAAACGTGTAGAGAATCATAGAAGCAATGAAAGGAGTCTGGTCTTATTGTCAAAATGCCACATTTAATACAAATAAATTTGATGAATAGGTTAGATTATATCCTGGTTGATTAGTCACTGCTCCTTTGGGCTAAATACTAGATATCGGCTACACCGAACTTACGTTGACCTTGGGACGAGTGAACAGGCTTATAAGATCTTTGCTTTTGTAATGCAAATCTTCCGGAAGATTAAGAGACTGTTTCTTATACCTGCAAAGTCAACGAAATTTCAACTGTATGACTTTTAGCTAATAGAAGAAAAATGCCTGCTCATGGCCAGGTCACTTACGCAGCACATTGCATGCATCCAGTAAATCAACTTAAGACGATGAACTAATCACTTTTCAAGCAGCCAGCCACGAGGTGAATACAGATTACACCTTGTTAATTTCTAATCAGGTAAGACAGGGGTGAGTATGTCTGTACAGCGGAGGGTATTTTGAATAAGGATTACAATCCCTTCAGAAAATATATCTACATGGTGAAGCATTTCTTACATCCTAACCTCTGGCAAGTGAAACTATTATAATTCAAATGCTCCATAAAGTGCATAAATGTAAAAAATTTGAAGTGCCAGTGTTAGCAGTCTTGCAATTTATCTGAGAAAGGCCTGGAATTAACATTATTAGCAGATAAATCTGCATATGGTAAAATGGAATTTTGCACTGTTAGGAACTCATATTTTTATGCATAAATAAAAATATTGGAAGAGTATTAAATTGAATTATATTGGCAATAAATATAAATAATAAATTGACGGCTCAATACATCAATCTTGTATATAATATGTGACCTTTTACCAGAGAAGCAGTTCAAAACATAATTCATCACCTATAAAAGCTAAGTTGCAGAGCCACTTGGTGACAAGGATTTTATGATAGTATAAAGAGATTAATTTGCAATGGCAGCTATTAGACCTGTCAATAAGTACCCTGAAATAAGGTTTCCCAAAATTAAAATGATATATGCATTTCAGGGAACTAATATTTACATTGCAATGCCAGGTGATAACAAACAGTAACATAATAAACTGGCTAATTTTCCAACACTATTAATAATTGCACAAACAAACAGCTTTGCAATAGGCATGTCGATAATGGAAGAAAAACATTTCAGCCTTAGTATAGGCATGAGCATTTTTGTCAAGTTTTACATCTGCAAACCAATGGGAACAGAAACTAACCACTAATACGTGACAAATGGCTAATCGTGCAACAGTAAACACTGTAAATACAATAAATTACTTATAACATTTATAGGTAATAGACCCGCTATCCAAACAGAACATAGTGGATATAGGTGAGAACTTATACGCAATAGTGTTATAACTCATGCTATAAATGGGAAACAAATTACAAACCTCTCTAGTGTCTGCTTGGTGACAGAAATGGCAGCTCTGGTCTTTTTAAACATTTTATCAAAATCAATTTCAGCCTCAAAGTCAAAGACAAATTGCTTCTTCTCTGTTGCCAGCTTTTTAACTTTTATTGTATTTTCTTGGTCTTCACCTGAAAGGAAAGGGAAACAGGTGGCTTAACAAATTGAAAACAACTCCAATAGTTCTATTCACACATGCAGTAGCTAAACAACACACAATAAAACTGATAGTAGGCTGTTTTCTTGGAATTGTCAACTCAATGCAAGCCTGGCATTTATCACATGATATACTACATGTGACTCAGTGATGTGTATATATAATGAGTGCCTAGAGTGGAGAAAAGTTACACATAAATTTGTGAAGCAGATGGTTCTCAAATATTCTTCAGCAACTTATCAGATCCAACTCACCCGCCCTTTTGCCACCTACAATAGAAAACACCCCAGAATTATAATGACGTTTGAAATTGCTTCATGAATAATCTTCAAATTTTTTGAAGAAAAAATAATGCCTTTTTTAATAATAAATATCATGAATATATCTAATACAGTACCAAGCATGTTGAGTCGCTTAGCCTTCCAGTAGCCAGGACCAGCCCACATGTTTTTCATACCACCAAAGAACGAGTAGTCGCCGCCACCACCCGTTACCAGAGCAAGCAAACTGTTGAATGTACCATCTCTAAAATATTTCAAAAGATTTTAAGACATAAAACAGTAGTTTTGTTGGAGACTCATCTCCAAAAATATCATCACCTCAATAACAATATTTATTTAAACTACCATCAGATGTTAACAGTTCTTGGGCCACTAGAGTAGTTGGACAAACTAAAGACACCTTTTGCAATAAACATGTAATTCTTAGAGTAAAAGGGTGAATAAGTGGAGTGAAAAAATCATCAAACAGCACGACTCTAACAGATAACATTGTCTCATACTATGTGTTTTGTATTGAGCTTCATAGAGCTGTAAGCACTAGGAGAAAGGTTGTAACTATAGAAACAGCAAACAAAATGTTTACCAGAATCATTTTAAAATACTGGCGAAAATATTGCGTGAAGCCAATTTATTAAATTGTGTTAAACTGATGCAATTATCACAGTGTTTATTGTTATAACTGCCCACATTATTATTTTGAAACAGGCAAGTTACAGCTGAGTAGTCAAGTAAAAAATTAACTTAGATACTTTATAGAAAACTAAATTGGACATGATAAGTTTAATAAACCATACAGTGTGATATAAATACTGAGGTACGAGAATGAATATTAGGAGTTGTCAGTCCTGCCGTTTATTTACTGGATTATAGAGTTATCATTCCAGAGATAATGCTCTACTCACGCGGCGAATGTTGTTTTGGTATTTGTGTTGGCTGATTTACCAAAATAATTCACAATTTCGCTTTTATCTTCTCCTTCATCCATCATGTTGACATCTACAGTTTCACACCAGCAATGATTAGGAAACAAATAATGTGGCGAAAGAGCAGACAACTGCAAGAAATGCAAATGTAAGTCACAAGATATTACTATCACCGTCATCGCCAAAAGAGTTGTTAGCAAAGTCTGCTATGTCGTCATCAGCTGGAGGTATTTCTTTGTCTCGATTAAATTTGAGCTCATCATCTTTGCAGTCTAGAGCATCAAATATAGGATGCTGCAACAATACACACAACACTACAGTATACACACAACCCTACAGTATACACACAACACTACAGTACACACAACACTACAGTATACACACAACACTACAGTATACACACAACACTACAGTTACAGTAAATACACAATACTACAGTACACATACAACACTACAGTATGCACAAAACACTACAGCTACATCATTACTCTTACAAAATAGATTTGTAATACGGGAGTAACAACTCGCATGCACCATTCTCAAGGCATATATACAACAAAATATTACTCAACACAATTAAAATACGAAAACATTTGAACTGAAGTCTACCTGAGTTTCTTCACCAAACTGAAACTTATAGAACGTTGGGCAGATAACTTGTGTAGACAAACTAATCTGAGGGAGATCTACAAATAGAACAGCTTTATATTATCTACACACTTGCTATAGTGTACACCATATTACATACTATATCATCTACACACTTGCTATACTGTATACCATGTTACATACTATATCATCTACACATTTGCTATAGTGTATACTGTGCACCATATTACATACTGTATCATCTACACACTTGCTATACTGTACACCATGCTACATACTGTATCATCTACACACTTGCTATACTGTAAACCATATTATGTACTATATCATCTATACACTTGCTATAGTGGAAAAGGTTATACGGCTGCAATCTAAAGACTACGTAGCATGAACACAAATGTTATTGCACTGAGTGAAACTCTATCACAGCAAACATATACCTGCATGAAGAATGTAATGGTGAGAATAATTCCCTTGCTTAGTTTACTCAACTACTCACTCTTCTTGCTGCAAAATCACTCTGAATCTGGTTAAGTCAATCAGCTAAACCCTACACTGTGAAGGTTTAAAGCTGATTAAATCACATAAAAGACTCACCATGTTCTTCAGTAGAAGTATCTTGTAACCGGAAGCCTTCAGGAGCCTCAGTGCTACATTGCATGTCCAACATCAGGGCGGGGATGTCATACGCGCACCTCAGAGAACCTAGCAACAGGCCACCAAAACTCGAGTCTCCTTCTTTTGATAAATTTTGAAGAAGAGGATCAATCTATCAAAATGTATCAAAGATTTAATAAGTTCACGAAGCAATGTTGAGATAAAACAAAGTAACATGTCACATTATTACACATTTGCCGTCTGTTTAATGCAATCTGTGTTCATATAATCAAAATCACACTCATATCAACTACAAGTTCTACAAACGCACCTCATGGGCTTGGTCTATACCAGAAACATTTATCTTTTGCAAATCTGTTTCAATAATTTTCTTTTTTCTTTTATCCGAATTTTTCCGAACTCCTGGCTCCCCTCCTTCTTTACCGCCGTCTTCTGCTGATTTACTGTTTCCCGATTTATCACCTACGAGCAATCAGCCGCCATGAGTTTAAAGTTTAACAATCGGGTCGAAAGTTCGCATAAAAACATAACTGATTGTACATATATATGTATTAATCAAACAACCATATTTTAATTTTTAGAAAGTAATTTTTTACCATCTTTATCGAGCTGACTAACTTGGTCTAGAAGCTGAATAGCCTGAATGTGAAGAGCATCGACTCTGCTAGCATAGATCTTGGCTCCCGCTTCTATTGAAGAACCTGCCATCTGCAAATCATACATATTAGAAAGCATTAGCTCCATCCATTTAACCAGGAACTCTACCGGTTATTTCAGTAATAGTCAAGTGACTACTGTGAATTAGTGCAAGAAATTGGTTGTTTAGGAGATAAGGTCACTAAAATATAAAATAAAAATTATTTATTGTTTTAATTAAATAAAGAAAATAAAATAAAAATAACCAAGTTTATGCTACGAATAGAATTTTATAAAAACAAAACAAAACTGATCCATGAAGACACAACTCAGTACCTGAAAATTAGTCTCTTTCTCTTTCCGAAGCATATCTTTCATTGTGTCTATCAGATGTAGAGAGAAAGCGTTTCTTGCAGTGATTTTCTATAAAGTATGAGACCATAAGCATTGAGCAAGTGGGCAGGTTTAGAAGCATCTTTCAGTAGCTAGATAATTATGAAAATGAGACTGCACCTAGGTCAAAAAAGCAATACCCCCCTGCAAAAAAAATCTTTTGCTAATAATTACTGTTTTGAAATTATTTGATACTAAATACCAGCATCACTATTTGCGAATGTCAATACTGTTTTTGCTGTCAGTCCTACACAATTATACACTAATTAGGTTATTGCATATTTGCAAAGCTTACATTGTCTTTAGAAAGCTGTATACAGTTGTAAAGATGTTCGGTTATTTGAGAAGCGTTCCACCCAGCTAGATTGGAAACATTTCGTCTGAAAAATATGCAAATAATTAGCAAATGTTAAAATATTATAATACAGGTCAACAGAATCAGCAGAACATGTTTAAAAATCACAATCCCAAAATTACATCCGAAACTAACTAACTCCAGAAATCTGAGTCAAGACACTATAAGCTTGTGCGAGAACAGTTCTGTAATAGAGGATACACATACTTCTCAGAGGCGGGACTGTTGAGATGATTTTGGGCAGCATCTGACAGCCGAGCTTTTAATCGGCGCTTCTTCTCAGAATAGTCATCATTAACCAGATGCGATAGCATGGGTGAGTTGAGTGGGCTGTTGGCAAATATCTCAACATTTTTCTTATGTGTAGCTGGAGAGAGGTTGGAAGGCGTGCTCCCCTGTGGTGATGGTTGTACACTTAGTCTACTGGCAATTTTTAGTCGAGACTTGGAGGACATTTTCACCAACAGCAGCTACCTACCGAAATATATTAATTTCAAGCATTTAAAAATGTGTAAACCTGATAGGAATTTATTTTAAAATTATCAAATAAAACAACAAAGCATAAGACAATGTTAATAAAACCGAATTTGATAGTTTAACTTTTAGTGAGTATTGTAAGTACAATTGTAAAATTAATATAGACTTAGAAAGTGTTATTCAGACACTGATAGTCACATGGAATTAGAGTAATAGACATAAGGCTAGGCAGTAGGAAAAATCTGAAGCCAGTGTTACTAAAAGTAAGACTAAAAGCAAGTCAAGTTAGTAACTAAGTGCCAAGTGCCAGTGGTATCCAATGTCATACTCATACTGATACTCTTGTGAATGTAATTGTCATTGTGATAGTCCTAGATTCGTAATGCTTTTAGTTTTTATTTTATTTTAATTGTAACTTTTCTAACAGTAAATACTAAATACCAATAGTTTATAACTTTATTTATATTAGCAATATTACTATTACTATTAGTAGTTCAAGTTAGTACAACTAGCCTACTTATAGTTATAGACTTATAGTATTTATACTATTTACTTATAGTTATACTTTAACTTAGTCTTATATAGTAAAATGTTATACTTATACTGTTAGAGATTTACTAATACTTATTTACTAACTGTAACAGCAACACACTAATTCTAATTCTTAGTCTAACACTAACAGTAAGAGTAAGAATAACTATAAGTATAAGTCAGTAACACAAACAGTAAGTGTAACTATAGGTGACAAAGTCAAAGTGAATGTCAGTTTCAAAGTGTAACACTAACTCTAAGTTCTAAACACTGAAGTAAAACACTGTTACTGCTAGTGTTAGACTTGAACTTAAAGTTAGTGTTACACTTATTATTAAAGCTACGCCTACGGCTACTGTGTTATATTGATTCATATTGATATTCATTTAGTTAGTCACTATTGTTACATTTTGACTTACACTTACTCTTAGTCTTACAGTTTGAGTTACACCTACTCCTAGTCTTACTCACTTTACTGTGGTGTTAACAACAAGTACAATGTCAATGAATAATAATTATGATAACTATTAGTATTAGTATTACTATTAGTATTAGTATTACTATGTCTATTACTATTACTATTAGTATTACTATTACTATTAGTATTACTATACGTATAAGTATAACTATTACTAATACTATAGTATTAGTATTACTATTATAATTTTAAAATAAAAATATAATAAATATAATAATATTAATTATTTTAATAATTATATTTATATTAACGTATTTGATGTTTATCTTTTAAATTTATGATAATTGCTTTCATGGTATTAGACTAATAATAAAGCTAAGTTATTCACTACTTGCATTTACACTCATACTGATACTGATAGTGATACTGATAATCGCATAGTGTCTGTTGCTACAAACATGGATTAATTAGACAAATCTTGAAGGTTGAAAAAGGCGCTTTTTATAGCATGACGTTTAAATGCTACTACATATAAAATTAAGGCAACAACTCCTGGTGTTTCAATACTTACCAATATTGGTTGTAAGGCTATATTTCTTATGCTTTTATTTTGGAGACCCGATTATTTTTCCGAATCACAAATGGCTATCTGGCTCATTCCGTTTTAAAGCTGTTCTAGATTATTTATTTTTAAGTAAAACTTATATATATTTATTGATATATACGTGTATGATTTATAAATATGCATATTTAATTGTTTGTATATAATAATTGTTATTAATTATGTGATTATTTGTCTTTAATTTATAATTTTTATTTTATATAATATATTATTATTAAATTTAATATTTTTTAAATTTACTTTTGACTTTGTCTTTTAGTTTTAGTTTAAGAATTATTTAAATTTTAATTAATAAATTTAAGTAACTGTAACTGTAAGTAATTATAATGATAATTATTATAAATATAATAGATCAAGTTTAATACTAACACTAAGTCTAATACTAGTACAGTAGTACTAGTAGTAATACTAAAGTCTAAAAGTAAATACTAATACTAATAGTAATACTAGTAATAGTAATACTAATACTAATAGATTCAACTTCAAGTTTAACTTTGTCTTTAGGAATCAAGTTTTAGTGTACTGTGTAGAGCTAGAAATAGACTCCACCTTGGAATTGCTATTACTATTACTATTACTATTACTATTACTATTAGGCTTTGAGTTTGATTTTGAGTCACACTGTGACTCACGGTGACACTGAAAGTGTCCAGTCGTTTTAAAAGGAATGTTTTTTGATCTCCTTACACTTAGTTTTATAGTTAGTATTACTCATAGTGATAGTCATACTCATAGGTTTTATATTTACTAATTTAGTCAATGTCATTATTATTATTATTAAGTTGAACGCTAGTCATTATCATGATGATTACCAATATTCTTTATCATTATGATAATGACTATAAGTATAATGAACTTGAAGACATAATCATTATAATAATTCTTCATATTGCTATTTAGTCGTAGTGATTATTTAGTTTTACCTGTATGAGTATCCCACTTTTTTGACGATTATCACATTGACATGATGTTTCAGTTATGTCAATTTAGAAACATAAAGCTAGAGTTTGTGATTAGAGACATTTAGATTTTGTAAAATATAGGTCTTTATTATACTTATGATTGTACTAATATTTTGTTTTTAGCTTGCATGTTGATACTGATTAATTTTGAAGATATTAATTGTAAATTTTGTCATGCTCGTCATTTTTTTGTTTATTTTTAGAGATGGCTACGAAGAATGTGGTTGCATGGGGTTCAGCTGGTGTTGCTATTTATTTTGGAGTGTTTGGAATACAAAATGGACTGCTCATTTTCTTTTCATTGTTATCATTTATAATTGGGTAAATATTTCATATCCTTTTACATAAATTGTTATAGATTATTTTCAATGATGGTGGCTTTTTGATCAAAATTATGCAAACATTTTAATAACAGATATGCACATGCACATGCACATGATGTAGCTGCAACAACATGCTTTTAACTGGACATGCAAGAAATTGTTTCTAACTAAAGGACTTATTACCAAATAGTGAACTAGGCCGGTCTTTCACTTTAATCTTCTGTAGTGCTTCAATTTATTTGTGGTTACTAATTACACCACATTCTACCCAGTTTCCCAGAACCCCACTGTCCCCCCCCCATACTGTTCCATCAGTCCTGCGCTCCACCAGCCTCACAACCACCTAGGAGTAGTACTACATTACACTGAAGGTCGAAATAGCTTGTAAAACCTTCTGACCTCACCAGGAATCGAACCTCAAATCCAACTTGCAAGCCATTGTGCTAACCAGTACGTCCCCTGATTCAACAGAAATGTCAATATGAAGTGTTCTTTGTTTTAGGGGCCGTACTGGTTGCAGCAGTCGTGTTAGCTCACAGTGGATGCTAGTTACCATGTTTTTGGTACATTATTTGAGTGTTTGCTATGGTAAAGAATGTTCACGAGAGAAATCTCAGCAAGCTCGACTTATTATTAACAAAGTAGTTGTACCCATGTACTCGATAGGAAGTCTAGATATGCCCGACACATGTCCGTTTTCTCCTGTAAATGATCAATACGCATCACAAGAAGCTATGAAGAGACGACTTGGCAGCAAATGGATGTGCTCAGTTTGTGCCAAGACTTTTCCTACTGAGAATGATTTAGATTCGCATCTCAATGATAATCACCAGAACTTAAATCACTATGCAACTGGTGGCTGTCTAGCAGACCTCTGTGATATTTTGAGATGTGGACCGTTTTTCGACTTACCTCAAGAGAAAACTAGTTGTGATGAAGTTGCTATGTCAGAGTTGAAATTGAAGTGCATGAACATGGTGAGAGATTCCTGCTCACCTGCACGTCTTAGCCCACAAGGGCGAGTAGAAGTTGAAGTTCGAGTTCAAGCTAGTGTGTGTTCATATCTTACATGTGATGAATATTGGACTACACCTGATGAAGACCCATCAACTGAACATTATTATTATACAACTTATGCATTAGCTTTCTGCATACTGCTTACATTATTGGCTATATATTTCAAAATTGCCACTTCTAACATTGATAATAGTGTGTCTATTGAGACCATGCTGGCAGAGGCGGACAACTTGCAGAGACCAGAGCCAGCCATAATATCGCCAGATAATAATGAGATGGAGATCCGTCATAGAAACCCTACAAGTCAAAGACAATGGTCTGAGAATGAATAATTGAATTGTTAATTTTGTAGCGATAACTCTCGCATTGGTCAGTATTTTGTAGACTGAGCTAGTTTATATGCTGTTATTCTTATTGTACTTTTACTTGATGTATTTTGTATGGCCTATTTGCTTTTAGCTATTCTATAGATATGCTTACTATCTACATTACTCCTGTTTATTAAACTTGTAACCTTGTTATTCAGAATAAATTTGTAACCTGTACTAATCTGTGTAATTGTTAAAGGCAGGGCTGGTCGTTGGAGTATGGTAGCAGAGCCGTAGGTGATAGCAAACTGGCATATGTTCATGATTACTGTCATGTGACTCTGAAGGCCCTTGGGTCATGTTGAAAGCAAAAAGTTGATAGTTTACCTAAAAAAGCCAAACCATGACTCATTCTCACAAAGATTGTGACTATAAATGAATTTTAACATATGATAGATATAAAATTTTTAATTTAGATAAAATAAAACCAGGTAATTTACTTCTGCCTCGGTTATAAATGTACCCACAATATAGTATAAACTGTTTTGTATCCATTTGTTAGCTCAGGGGCTGTGTGCTTATACTATGGTAAAATTCTATCGGATGCTACCTACGGTCAAACAAAAGTCCCGTTGACACCGAGCTCTGTTGGAATACCTAAGGTAATAGCTGTAGTCAAAGGAATTTATTTGTTGATGGATTAATATTATAGCTAATACACTTGCATGTAGTCATTATTAGTTTATAATTCCAGTATTTGCAAAATGTATATGTTTGTGACTTAACTTATGCGTAAATAATTTTCTCAAGTTTAAATTTGCTAAGTAATTACTAACTATAAGTTTGGTAGGGTCACAAGGGCCTCATCATTGTTTTACAGAGCTCATTTGAGGACTAATATATAAATAGATTGTATCTCTATTTTATATTATTAATGAGTTGCTGAGTTTATACTCTAACTGGATTTTACTAGTTGATTGATCAGATGGATGACATAAATCTACAAGCTAAACCTGCTAAACTAGATAGAAGACTAACTGGTGCTAGTAACATTGATGAGCAACTGCAGGAGGTTATGGACCACCTATTTAGAGATTATATTGAAGTGTGGTATCGAGAAATTAGTGATGATAATAGCTTTCCCCTAGAAATTAGAAAAATGTTTTCCATTGTGGTTTCCAAGTTTGCATCGAGGTGAGTATAGCATGTTGTGCATATACATGTATTCTAATAGCATTATTGGAGTTTTAGCTTTAATATGAAATTCAATTTCTTCTACCAGTCATTTAATATTTGCCATTTTAGCTTCCAGAAAGCTAGTGTAATAATACCACCGTTTAAAATGCTTATTTTCATTTTTAGCTGCAACTTAGACACACTTGCTCAGAGTGTTTAGAAGACTACCTAATAAAATGATTGAAGATTTGAAATCACTCAATAGGTGCAATTAGCTCAATTCACTTGGTTGCACAGCTCTGAAATTGTGTTTAGGTTGTAGCTTAGATATTTATGAATAATAATTGAATATTGTATGCGTATAACTAAATAAGTTTGTTTTAAACTAATATTTCGCCTCATACTTGTTTTAAGAGCTAAAGAAATCGATTGGACACCATTTATAACTCAGAAGCTGGTTGACGAACTGGCGTCTCATGTTAAGTTATACAGACGGGCTGACCAAAAACTTCATGAAGAGTTTTCTGGCAACTCCACGCATGCAGAAGGTGGGTACAAGCTTCAGAGAATGAGCGGTAGGGTACCACCATTTATATTCTTATACAAGTTGTTGTCACATGTACTCCTTTGTTGTTTTTAGAAGATGATAAGAATAATAAGCTGGAGCAGTATTTCTTTGAGTTTGAAATGGAGATGGAGGGTAATATTTGTAGAAAAGCAGTTTCTACAGAAGAAGAGCATGAAAAAAGTAGGTTGTTAATCACTGAGAGCTTACATACTCTTGCTGATATGTAGTCATAACTATGTGCTATAGTGTCTTGCTGTAACTTGCTTTCTGTACGTTACAGATCTACCAAAGAAATTCAAAGAAATTTCTCATTTCAACAATTTTGGCATATATTGTATTTATTAAACCTCCAAATTATTCGAAGCTTTTTAAATTGATCAATAAATTATTTTCTAATGCTTTTTATATAATTCAACATTTAAACAGTGCATTATGCATACATATGGCAAATGTCATACCAGACTAGCAATATTAATCTATATGCTACAGTTGTGTATATTCTAAGACATATATGTTACATTTAGTGCTTATGTAAGATTTATACACTACATTTACTGTGTAATGTGTATATAAGATGTATATGCCACATAAAATCTAACTCGTAGGATATTTCCAAGAACTCACAGAATCTCTCCTTTTCTTCCTTCTGCCTGATGAAATCTTTGACCAGCGAATGTTCAGGTTTCTGATTAGAGAAGTTCTTGTAAATGGAGTCATCCTTCCTACATTTAACAAGCTGTCTCAACCTGATTATGTTAATCAGAGCATTATATGGATGGTGAGAATTAAATGTCTCTTATTGAAGGCATTTTCTGTCGAAAAACATTCTCACTAGTCAGGTGTGATGACAGTTACACTTTCTTTATTGCCTTCTGTTTTATTACTAATGTACCTCTAAGATTTTTTTACTGTTGAGTTTTGTAAAACAGGAGGATTTTATTCAAAAGTACTTAATGTACATGCAGGTCTCGCCTTGCAACTACATCAAATATGCTGTTGCAGTTTTACCAACACTGCACACAAGAAGCTCGACCATGATTAGATCTGAATGTCCCTCTATTTGCACAACTCTAAAAAGAAGACAACTACTAGTTATTTTGTAGAGTTGCAAATATTTTGGACATATAGTTTAATGACAAAAAGAAGCTTTTTGTTGGTTAAAATAATATATTGCAACTGATGACATATTTTTATCAATATTTTGGCGAACTACGTGATCATTTGCGAAGTTGAAACTGTTTAAACTAGAGCATTTCAATCTCGAGCATAAAACTTCTTTAAATTTTTATCTATCAATTGTGCTCTAATATTATTAGCATTAAGTGTTTGACTCTACTGCTTTGTGATGTTACTTGTACTTGTAACTAATTGCAGAACTTTGACAGCCTCCTAAGTAGTGACGCCTTCATAACAACTGTAAAACTAAGCAACAGCATTGATGAAGTACAGAGTATTCTAGTTAAAGTGAATGACGAGTTATCTAGAGTGAGAGCTAAAGATACAGGGGGAGTTGACGGTAAGTGAGGCTATTTGAAGAGGTTGTGTTTTTATTGCTCAAATCTAAGTCTATTTCTTGTGAATTTCCTAACTACAGATTTGATTGAACAGATTTTAGTTTGCAGGTAAAGGATCTGGCTAATGATGCACATCATTATGATTGGATAAAATTAAGTTTTTCACAGTTCTGCTTTTTAGCGCACTAATTCTCGTTTTTAATAGTGTGTAAATTATTCTTTATTTTCATCTCTACTACTAGATCTAAACTTAGTCTGTGGCTTCAATGTATTTCTAGATTCTTCCATCAAGCAGACATTAAGCAGTCTATCCTACCTGAAGAGGGTTTGTGAGACGCAAATCACGCAATTAGCCATGAGTTCATCAGCAGCTGCAGACTGCAACGATACTGTGGTGTGTATATATTGTGTATACTGTAGTGTGTACAGTGTAGTGTGTGTATACTGTAGTGTGTATAGTGTAGTGTGTATACTGTAATAGTGTGTACGCTGTAGTGTGTATACTGTAATAGTGTGTACGCTGTAGTATGTATACTGTAGTGTGTGTACGCTGTAGTATGTATACTGTAGTGTGTGTACGCTGTAGTATGTATACTGTAGTGTGTATACTGTACTGTGTATACTGTAGTGTGTACAGTGTAGTGTGTGTATACTGTAGTGTGTATAGTGTAGTGTGTTCACTGTGGTGTGTATATACTGTGTATAGTGTAGTGTGTGCACTGTAGTGTGTATACTGTAGTGTGTTTACTGTAATAGTGTGTATGCTGTAGTATGTAAAGTGTAGTGTGTGTATACTGTAGTGTGTATACTGTAGTGTGTATACTGTAGTGTGTATACTGTAGTGTGTATACTGTAATAGTGTGTATACTGTAATAGTGTGTACGCTGTAGTGTGTATACTGTAATAGTGTGTACGCTGTAGTATGTAAAGTGTAGTGTGTGTACGCTGTAGTATGTATACTGTAGTGTGTGTACGCTGTAGTATGTATACTGTAGTGTGTATACTGTACTGTGTATACTGTAGTGTGTGTATACTGTAGTGTGTATACTGTAGTAGTGTGTATACTGTAGTAGTGTGTACGCTGTAGTAGTGTGTATACTGTAGTAGTGTGTACGCTGTAGTAGTGTGTACGCTGTAGTATGTATACTGTAGTGTGTACGCTGTAGTGTGTATACTGTAGTGTGTATACTTTAGTGTGCATACTGTAGTGTGTATACTTTAGTTTTATGTTGCAGGATGCATTATCTGATTTGAGCCTGAAGCCCACCACCACTAGAAATCTGCCATTTGTGTTTGTGACTACAAATGACCTTGGCATACAGTACTTCAATGGTAGGGCAACATATCTAGCGTGATTATTAGGCCCTCAATTAGCTGGTAAAGCTAACACATATTTCATAGAAATACAATGTCATTTTGATGCTAAGTTGTGACTAACTTTATGTCAGGTTGAGTGAAGTAATACTGAATAGTTAAACACATATAGTATGGTGAGTCTGTAGATAGACTCTACTATGGACAGCTGAGCTTAAAATCTTGCTTTGTACTTATGCATGGCTATTGGTTATTCTAATTGCTCAATTTTTTGAAGAACTGTCCCAACATCTATTATAATAATTGATAAAGCCACTAAAACCTGATGCTCCGTGAGTTCCAACTGTTCCTACTAATGTTATGTCCATACCTAGTATACCAACTAATTTACACACTGATTAGCAAGGACTCAACTAGTGGGAAATACACACCCATGCTTTAATACTTTTACACCTGAAGCCACAACTATGGGCTTATTTGGGATTCCTTGATATTATTTTGAAGAGACAACTCTTAACTGCAATTAAATTAAATTAACTGAATTAAATTAGCAAACAAATTACGCTAGATAGTAGAAGTTATCTTGCCATTAATTGGTTGCCATGCACGATTCACAATATGGCACCAAAAGGATTAATTTTAATAATCTATTGTTGTTTTACCTTTTAGATTATCTCATAACTCATGAAAAGGAGGTTTATCTGAACATCTACTTTGATCTCGAGGTACAAAATGTTGTAATACGAAATTTGTTTTACTGTAAATTGTATTGACTTTTATTTCTATTTAATGCGTGTTGCGAGTTTGGGTGCACATATACATTATAATATATTTAAATAAAATGTAAATATCTATTAAATTCAGTACTTAGAACTACCTGCTTGTTGTTGACTTTTAAGCGAGTTTCATAAAAAATTTATTTCTTTTTATTGTTTATTACACCAGCTTTCTGGAAGTTGAAATGGCAGATATTAAATAACTAGTAGAAGAAATTGAATTTCATGTTAAAGTGTGTACACTTGAAATACTCATACCATACTCAAATAATGCTATTTAAACATGCAAACATGCAACTTGGAAACCACAATGGAAAACATGTTTTGTGTGTTTCTAGGGGAAAGCTATTATCATCACTAATTTCTTGATACCATACTTCAATATAATTTCTGAATAGGTGATATGTGACTTTTTATTGTTATTGTTTATTTCAGTTTTGTGACAAACGTGATCCCACAGCAGCTCAAAGTGGTAGACCAGAAGGTGACAAGATCTCTATTTCCATTGTCGAAGACATCTATGAGAAGTATTTTGCTGAAACTGTACCTAATCTACAAATAAATCCATCCTGTGTGGAACCAATCACACGATGTCTGAAAGAGCGTAAAGTTATCGCCACCGTATTTGATAGCCTCCACGACTCAGTAAGTGATATCTGCATTACCCGTTGATTTTAATCAATTATATATTTGGATTAATGCTGAAAAAATCAATTGAATACTGCAATTAATCAGACAGCCAAAATTTTATCTGATCCATTAAAAAGTAGCTTGTGGGTTGACTTGGCTGAGTGTTGGGGCGTAGTGTAATATTTAGAAAGTTGTTAAGAAGAACATAGGCTATTCAAAAATGTATAGAAAGTATAGATTTTGCTCGTTAGTAAATATGTCTGTTTACCATTATTTTGTCCACTTTACAGTTCATATTCATATAAGAATTGTTATACTTCAACTTTGTTTTGGATTATATTATAGCAATAGGTAGTTTATCATTTACTTGTCTTATATCTTAGGTAGTGGAGAAGTTAGAAAAGTTTTATGAAGATTTTAAAAAAGACCCGCTTTACGTCAAGATGTTAAGAGAGTTAGACTTAGACATAGGTTCCTCTCTTTCTGACGAGTCAGAAGATGGTAGGTTCACTGTCTACATTGCATTGCTCACTACTTGTAATAGACTAATTGCTGACAATTTAGCTTCGATTGTTTAAAATGTCTGTAATTGCTTTCGAGAGTTTTGTCTAGTATATAGTTTGAATTAAATCTGATGTATTCGTTGCTAGTATAAAGTTTTAAATTCTTTTAGTGGTTTAATACATTTCTGTAAGCATTTGTTGAAGCCAAATTATTTTATTAAAAAACATTTTAGTCATTTCTTAAATTTAAGCAAAAAATGTAGTACTATTAGATAAAATACCGAACCTAAGCGTCCGAGTGTTGTACTAAAATAATTTTTACCTGCAACTTAGTAATTATTACAACAAAGAACTAACATGCTAGGCATAAAATATTGTATACTTGATAAAACCCATTTAATGTCTTAAAATTTTATCAAATATTTAATCAAACTGTAAAATTAGCTGTTTTCAATGACCATTGTTTTGATGAATGTTAAATAGCATGATACTATCAAGAATAAGGTTATTATATAATATTGTACATCTGTAGCTACCTCTATACCAGAGTCTCGAACTTTCAAACCAGGCACCAAAATAACAGCAGCCATTATCAAAACAGGTTTGCCATTAATTTTACTAAAGTTCTTATGCTAAGCTGAAGTTGTGCTGTTTTATTTTAGCTCAGTTATACTGTATTAAACATTGATTATCTGTTTAGTATGTGCCACAGTCTTATTGTATTTTAATTTACTTTACGATTTTCTACGTGGTAAATAACATATAAATTACGTCTTTCAGCAGCGTCAGATACTGGTGAGTATGCTATTTCTATAGGTTGCAGGTTGAATATTTTCTATCCCAATGCCTACAGTATTTT
The DNA here is from genome assembly GCA_964035545.1 of Bugula neritina. Lineage (NCBI taxonomy): Eukaryota > Metazoa > Bryozoa > Gymnolaemata > Cheilostomatida > Bugulidae > Bugula > Bugula neritina. The sequence continues at coordinate 26,310,778 of OZ037765.1, forward strand.
TATTTGTTGTAAAATTGTTGTTGGAAAAATTTCGGTTGTATATAGTTTCAGATGTGTGTATATTTGTGGCTAGAGTTCTCACTCAACTTTAATAGATCTGTCAAAGGACAGGGCGTAGTACAGATAGATTTTATGTGTTAATCTTGCAAATTTTTTTTAAATTAAACATTTCTTAAAAAACTAAAACTTTGAAAACTTTTACTAACCAAACACATTTGAGCGAATGTGATCACATGATCATGCTCACTCAAATGTTAGCGTATTGTGCTTTGCCTGTAAACACACGTTCACAGGTTTCGTTGTAGTACCTATTGACACAATAAAATTTGTTGATTTTATACAAATATTTATATTTTTCATAAAACGATTAGTTGCTGTGATCTGGTCTAAAATATTTAATAGAGATTGATGTTAATATTTTTAAATCCAAAATAAACACAGTGCAACGGCCATGTTAGGTGGTTACTTTTGCCTTTTAATTTGTTGAGTGGACTCGTGAAGGTGTATTTAGCTCGATCATTTAAAGTCTCAGGTTTCTGCCATTTAAAGTCTATGGTTTTGTCTATTCTCCCCCAAAAGCTAGACCATCGGGATTAGACACTATTTAGGTTATATGGTATTCTAAAGTATCATGTGGTATTAAACTATTTTCATCATTGATTTAGCTGTACAAACTTGGTATACAAATAATTACATTAATTTTTTTCATGTTTTTTGCATGCTTATCAAAGTTTAATTTTCCTCGATATTCCTGGATATGGTCACCCACCTGCCCCAGTTCAGGCTAGTTAGTGTTGTTGGCTTACTGAAACTTTTCTGCGTACCTATCTGTCCACTATTTGACCTTAGGTTTGGTGAAGGACAGGTATGTTAGTGGAAAGACGTATGCAGTCTACTCTATCCAGGTGACTGAGCTGACAGTACAAACTGGGGCTACTGTGAAATGGCTAACAACTAGACGGTACAGTGACTTCCATGATCTCTACATTCTGATTTCTGATAAGGTAGTTGGCAAACTTGACTCAAGAGTATGTCATGTATTTCATTCGTTATAGAATGATGTTCGGGTTTGCTTGTTTCAATACATTACGCTAATTGTGCATAGAAGTATCAACTAGAATTACTGCGTTACTGCTAGTACCTCTAGTTATCTTCTCATTGTGCCATTATTGGTGCCATGAAATGATCTCTCCGCAAATTCTCTCATACATTATCTGATAACCACTCTTTTGTCAGAATTTCTATTGAATAGTAAATTGATTTGATTTTTTAAACTATTTTGTAGTTTTCAGTATTGAGAGCTCTGTCGTTTCCCGGTAAAAGGACTTTCAACAATACTAGTAAAGATTTTTTACGAAAAAGAGCCAATGCCCTCACAGTATACTTACAGGTGATGTACTTACAGCTTGTCTTTGTACAATTAGTATGTTTACAGGTATGTGCTTACAGGTAGTGTGATGCAGGTGCTTATAGTCAAGTAGCAAGAAAATACTCATATGAAGTTTAGAACTGAATAAAGGTCTTTATGTTTACAGTCCGTACTGGAGTCTGAAACGTACAATCAACTCCCAAGTTTGAAGAAGATTATGTATGACTTCCTTAACAAAGATTCCTGGGACAAGCCTAAAACAGCTGGTCATAAGAAGGTATATTATGTTTAGCTTATCTATGCATGTGCTAAGTGCTTAATAATAGTCTTTTTACTATGAGTAATTCTATAGTCACTGGTTAATTTTGCATTCTTCATTTTATAAAACTTTTTGCTTGAAACGACTCACTGGTGTAATTTGTTGCTGCTGTTTTTAATCACATTGGTTTAGTTGAATTTTGATTTTTATGACTATAGTTTTGAAATTTCAAGGCAAGATAACTCCTATATTTTATATATCATTCAAGAAAATCGAATAAAGTCTGCATGTTCTGTTTTTCTGTAGGTTGGTGCAATCTTCAGGCAGATGGGCAGTAAGGTCGCTAATCTTGGTGACACCATCGACGGACTAAATTTGCGAAAAGTGTTCAATAAGGTATGTTTTCGTCTTGGGTTACTAGGACTGAGTAAAGGAATATCTTTTTGCTTTTTTATAAAGGATAAATCAGAACTGTTATATTCAGAATAACCATAAATCAATCATTGTTTGCTACCATTTTTATAGTTGTACTCTCTATTTTATAGAATCTTTAGCTTCTTTGTGCCCTGGCTGTGAACTATCAGTTTTTGTTATAAGTGCAAATGATTGAGACGCATGCAACTAAACTGAAATAAAATATGTATTTATATTTTAAAATTTGATTTAAATTTTAGCCTATTCATGTTGAGCACAAAAATGGTTGTTTTTATGTGCATCGGGAGTTGTACAATCTGAAATTCGTAAGATGTTTTGAAGTACTGTGGTGCAGCATAAGAAAGTTTTAGTGTAATCCACTTTTACTTGTTGATTTGTTATTGAAATGATTATGTACAGAAATTCCCAGTTAGTGCTAACAACTGAGTAAGTAAAGCAGATTGTTGTTAAGCCAATTATAAAGTAAATAATCGTCACTGCTCACCTTTTGTGTACCAAATTCAATCAAACCAAGCTTGTTTACAGAGGTGGCTAATATAGTATATCGTAGCAATATCGCTACTATGTGCAAATATTTAGCTACTGTGCTAGCCTTCTAATGAAATAGAAGTGTATATTATATATCTGTTTAGCATTCTATAAATAGCAAATTCAATAAATAGTATATTATGTGTGTGTATAAGTTTAAATATATTTATATATTTAGATTTATTGAATAAATTCAACAATATGTTACTACATAGTGACTTTATTTTTATTTTTGCTTTCTTTTCTCACTACCATTATATTGAGTTTGCCAGGACTTTATATTAATGTGCACCACCTTCATTAATAATTGAACTTGTGCTGTTGCGTAGCTGAGTTTTACACCGAGTCTGGGAAAGAACCAGCTGGATAGATACAAGGTTGGAGCCACACTAGACAGTGAGGTATGGCTACATCATATTATAACTGCCAGTTTGCTTTTCGGTTTGTTTGTTTAATATGTGAGATATTTGGTTGTTAATGTATATAGTTTCATATGTTTTAAGTGGGCGTTATGCTAATACATTAATAAAAGTTATCATTTAATAAAAGCATATAATACTAAAGTTTTGATACGTAACTAGACATTGACTGATATACGATTTAGTCATTTGGGTGGATAGAGAGTTGATTGATAAGGTATCGATGTGTTATGCTTTATGTAAACACACAGGTCGAGTTATCTTTGTGCTCTGTACTTTGATAGGATGACGATAACATTCCTATGCGCATAATGCTGCTTTTACTGGACGAAGTATTTGATTTGAGAAAAAAGAATCAGTGGTTGAGGAGGCGTATTGTTGCTATTTTGAGACAGATATTGAAAGCTACGCATGGTGATAAAATCAACAGGTGTGGCCTTGTAAATCAACCTCTAACAAGTTTTAATAAGTATAAATTATTTAATTAATCAGACAAGTTGGAACAACATGTTGCTAGGCAGCCAGGTGATCATGTGACCATGTTGATAGGAATCGAGTATGTATTAGATACTGAATATGTCCCCATTATGTACAAAAAATGCCTTTATTTCTAAAAAAATTGTATTTAACTTTTGGCAACTATTTTGGTTACCTTGTGTCTATATATGCTGTTCTATAAATTGAATGGAACAAATGTTTTGGTTGGTGCCTCATTGCTGGACTTATTTTAATTAATTTTGTGAAGTAAATCCGCATAGTTTTGCCTATAAACTGGGAATATGAACACTCTGATCATATTGCTAACATTTCTAAATCATTTGCAGACGCATAGTTGACCATGTGGAGATGCTGACATCTGCTGATCAAGTAGCAGAGTATATAAAACAAGTTAAAGATCGTTGGTGGCCATCAGGGATGCTCGCCGAACCTAGTCCAGTCAGAGATAGAGAAACACAGCTAAGGACGTCTATGGTCTGCAAAGCTAAAATGATCGGCGCAGTACCTGGTAAGTTAACTAAGACCATGTGAAGCAGCTAACTTCACTTTGAACTTTAAGCTGAAACTAGGTTACGGCATCACTAGCATATGTACTTGAAAGCAAAATGGCAATTTATTTTAATTTCTTAGAAATTACATATAAAAAAGTTCATCACTTCGATTAACTTGTTTTAGATGAGTTGCGTCATCTTATTGGCACAGAGACAACCAGGGCAGGTGTGCTGAGGCTGTTTTCCATGTGTCAACACCATCGACTGAACAAAAGACTTCTGCTTGTCATCATTGAAGGTGTTATGCTCACACTGTTTCCTCAAAGTTCGTATGAAAAAATATTTAGGCAGATACATAGTAGTTCCCAGCGTGGTCGCACTGACTCATCCTTCAGTCAATCCTCTAGCTAATTTATTTCTTTTTTATTTACTTATTTATTTATTTATTCATTATGGAAGTTGTTGCGTATTGAAAATTGAAATGCATTCGTTGCACATGAACTAAATATTTATATTATGTAATATATTATAAGTATTTAACTTGGTATAAATTATCAATAAAGGAGTTTATATTTTTCTATAAATATTGTAGTTATTGAACTCAGCTCCAGCACAACTGTCTATTATTCGAATCCATACTTTGTTTTTAGCTATGAGTATAAGTTCTTACATTTGTTTATATATTTGTTAGTTCTTGAAATGATGGGTTGACAGTTTTAGTTCACAGGCTATTTAGTGAATGATGACTATAAGGAATGCAAGCAGTAAGAAAGCAAGCTACACCTTTGATTGATGCACTAGACATTTTTAGCATGTCGGTGGTGTGTCATTTAAGTGGTGTCCAGACTGCGTAGCTACAAAAGTGAGGTACTGATACCTGTACATTGCGCTGCAGGCTGCTATAATGCATGTCAACTATCTTATCAGGTTTTATAGTTAGCAAAGGCGAAATCTTCTACCCACGTAAATAGCTTATCTTCACCTACTTGTTTAAAGGGTGACGTTTAATGAAGATAATACAACCATTATTAGTATTTTGGGTGGTAACCTTGAAGTGAATTCTCAGTGAAAATTGATAACAGGCCAGGAACTTACATGCTCACAATTATTAGGTCAACCACAAATAAGGTGTAGTTGGGTGGTTATTCGATTTTCATAGTAATAGTTAAAATTCTAATGTGATTGAGTGACCCAAGCACTCTACATTCAGCTGCTAAGGTTTACAAATATATTGTAGACTCTTTTACCTGCACATTGCTATTGTAAAGTTCTTCTTCAAGTTTTGGTACTGGATAAGCTTTTAACATCAAATTTAAAATAATGTGATGTTAATGAAGATATTGAAACTCTTCGTTTCTCTTTTTTATTCATACTGCTATGTTCTTGAAACACATGTCATTTACTTAATAGTTTGGCCATGATATTTTCTGATTATCCTGAAAATGCTGAACCAGATAAAAACACCTCTGCTGCTATAGATATGTGTATGTCATGTGGACAAATCATTGAAAGTTAAAAATATGCAGTATTGGAATTTTTTTGGAAACTAATCAGTTTTATGCATTAAGCTTTCTGCAAAAACAGAAGCTTGTTGCTGGATTATATGAAAACTGGCTTAGTCATAATTGGCATTTACTCTGGCAATGTTCGTTGAGTTGTTTGATATTATGTAATGTAACAAAATTTAGGGTTCTTATTATAACGTGACATGTAAGGAAAAGCAATAATACTTTACAGAAAAAAATTCCCCCTAATCAGTCTTGGACTCATCTTGAAATCTCATCTTATTGATCTAAGGTCAATTATGCAACGTTGAACTTTTCTGTATTAAAAAGAAATTTTCACTAAAATAACTCAGAATAGAAAAACGGTTTCACTTGTCAGCATTCATTATTAGAATTGGCCAATTTCAGGCAGTTTCATATAATGAGGCTAACTAATATTATATTTCTTGTTGGACTTCATCTAGTCTCAAGTCAAACAATCAATTTACGTAATAATGGGTATGAAAATGTGCTGATTGCTATATCAAACACTGTGCCATATGATGCTAGTCTGGTGCCCAGCATTAAGGTATGTTGATATTTTTTATATTTATACACGTTTTTTTTCAAGTCACCAATATATGAAATATTGAAAAAATTACTTTTTCATGAGCATCTGAGATTTTCTCTGTTTTTAAAGAACACAATTTTTAGACTACTAGTGTCAAACTATTGGGTTACTTGATTGCTGCCCCTTAGAATGCCTGTCCTTAAAGCCTTAGCCCCTTTGTCTGTCTTTAATTTTATAGGAATTATTCAATGATGCTTCAGCCACTCTGTTTCAAGCTACCAACTTCAGAGCCTACTTCAGAAACATAACTATCCTCATTCCCTCTAGCTGGAATGTTACAGGAGTTCAGCCTGCTACATCTGAGTCATATGATAAGGTGCAAATGTGTTTTAGTATTATATACTTGCCAAGTGTAATCGTAATTATAGGAATAAACTTTTTATGTTGTACCTACACAGGCTTTTGGATGGTGAATTTCAAGGGCTTATTAAATGCATGTAATATTTATATAATATTTAGGAGATGTACTTAACCCACTGTCTTTTGTAAATTTTTTTAGAATTTTAATAATCAAGTTGAAGGTGCTCAGTTATCTACAAATCACAAGCTGTTAATAGCAAGGAATTAAAGTCTACTGTCCCATGTTCTATAGCACACGCAATAGCATATGTATATAGCTTATGTATATATCATATGTATATATCATATGTATATAGCGTGCAAATATAGCATATGCAGATAATGCAAAATGTCTGTGTATTTACTGGGCTACATTATATGTACATCACAATTATTCTAGGCTAATATACGAGTAGATGACGAAAATGACTTTGGTGATAACAGTCCATGGGTAAAGCAGATATCTGGTTGTGGTAAAGGAGGAGAATTCATGCATCTCTCTAGAAAATTCATCACCGATAAAGATTTTGCCAAGGCATACTTTGGTTACCCAGGTATGAACCCCAAGCTTAGAATTGTGTTGAAATTAGAAATTACTTGAAATATAATATAATATTACAAGAACAATGTTTATTTATTGTTTTATTTGAAGCATAAGTTTGTTGCAGTAAAATATTATGTCTTCGAGAAGTTGCTTAGTAAATTATTGCAGTAGTTTGAAGGTGGTTTTATTTAAAGAATACTTTGGACCTAAATTGTTACATTTTCATGACATGCACATTATACAAATAGATGCCCGTATGGATTAATTTGTGCTTGCTGTTTGCATTAACTTATGGTTGCGGTTTTGCTTCGTTGCAACTATTTCCATGGGACAAATAAAAAATCCATTTGCATTATCCTCATCATGTAAATGTAGTGATAGTACACCTTAGAGTGGGTTGAGTTATCTTCCCTCTTCACCACAGAGGCAGCACCTAATTATGTCATAATTTTAGGAAAGACTGTGATTCACGAATGGGGACATCTGCGATGGGGTTTATTTGAAGAATATCCGATTGGTGACACAGACCACTTCTACATCTCAGAATTGAACAGAGTAGAGCCAACCAGGTGCAATATACATGTACAAGGCAGAATGCGAAACCACAGGTCAGACAGTGAATGCATACTTGATCCTGAGACATCACTTCCTGAAGCTAACTGCAGATTCTATCCAAGTGCAAACCAGACTACGGCTACAGGTTCTATTATGAGTCACCACTTTCTTCCCACAGTGAGTTTCTACTTTTATGTTTATATGTTTTATTGACATCTTTGCTTATAGTGATCTTATCACTGTATTGTGTGACTACAGGTAGTCTCTTTCTGTGATGACGATGAGTACGGGTATAGTTCTGTTCACAACTATGAAGCTCCAACTATGCAGAATAAACTTTGTGCTGGAAAATCTGCCTGGGGTGTCATGAAAGACCATGTGGACTTTAGTAACGGTTCGTTTACATTTCAACGTTTACATATAGAATAATAGAACTCTAATATAAATCTGTATTTTTTCTGCCGATTTCGTTTCACAGAAACAGCTCGACGCTCTCTCAGATATTCTAAAAACTCTTGACTGCTACTTGTGTTGCTAGAATTTGGAACACATTCACTGCAGATATATAATAAACCAAATGTTGGATTAAATTAGTGTTAATGTCAAACCAAACCAAAAAGATGCAGGGGCAACGTGGTTTATAGGTTCTATTAAAGGGATACAGAAGTTATGTACTTCTAATATATCTACATGAGTGAGAAGGACAATGGGGCAAACACTAAACTCAATGATAACTAGTTTTTACAACTATTTCTATAATCTGGGAATATAAAATTGTATTAGCATATTCTAATTTATAATTAAATAGATATCTGCCATATAAACATCTTATGAATATAATATTTAGGTAATATATATTCTACCAACTTATTTTGTATTAATGGGTTACATAAGTGTGTGCATGTATAATTTGATAGGTAATAATCAGCCTGTTGACTCTATAGACTTTGATACCAAAGTAACATTCAACGTAGTCCAAAGAAAAGAAACTAGAGTTGTTGTGGTGATGGATGTTTCTGGAAGCATGGTAAATTCACGGACCTCTTCTACCCAGTTATATCTTTAATACTTATTAATATTAGATTACTTCTAAGGTTCTCACTGTTTGTTTAGTGTCACACGGTATATAAAGATTGTAGAATATAATGTATTCAGTTACTATAGTTGATGAAATAATTACTACAAATTGTGATCCTACGCTAAATGTTTTTAGTGGTACAATGATTACTACAAAAAGTTGAATGCCGCAGTACGCCGCTATATAATGTACACGTTGCCGCAGAATTCCAAGATTGGCCTGGTTAAATATAGCGGCACTGCCAGAAGGATTACCTCCCAGCTTTACCAAGTAACTTCTTTATCTGACCGAAAGTTCTTGGCAAACTTAGTTCCTCTGGAAAACGGTGGTAGCACAGCTATTGGTAAAGGACTACTAGTGGCAAAAGAGGTTATAGTCTTAGATTGTTTGTAATTTGTAATGATTTACTTCAATGCATGTAATTCTTTTTCTATTTGCATACAATTCAGTGAAATATAGGCCAATTTATAATAGAAGGAACATGTGCATTAGATGAATGTGCTTTTTTCTATTGATTATTTGCATAGAGTTTAAGCCACATAATGTCCATCAGAAGTTTCTCACCATTTCTCACCGTTTCTCACCTTATTCGTTTTAGTTTTTTCGCATAGTGGAGTACCCATCACAAGTGCTTTATGTCTATGGTGTTTTTTTTCTAGTTGCTAGAAATGAATGACGAAGAAACAAAAGGAAGTAGAATAATTCTGCTGACTGATGGCCAAGAAAATGTTAGTCCCAGAGTAGCCGAAGTTCAGTCAGACATAGTATCGGCTGGAATTACTGTTGACACCATTCTACTGACAGAGTCAGCAACTGATGTGCTGATATCCTTGGCAGCCAACACTGGTCTGCACAAAATGCTGTTTGTAATCATTGCTCATGGTGTATCGGATTAATTTGCAGCCACTTGCACGCTGTTGGCTGCTGATACAAAGTTGTTGCTAGTTTGATATCAGCTTTAGCTCCAAGTATCTGCCTTGCTAATTTGGGTTTTCAAATACAAAAGAAAATATTGAAGATAATTATAGCTGACAATTTGAAAACTGGTAATATTTGATTTTTTCATGAAAATTAAAAAACATACCTGCTAAACTTTCAGTAAATAACAAAATACATTTAACTATACTATATTTCAGCCAGCAAAGAATTATTTCAAATAACAGTTGTACGATCTTTATTGTTTTAAGTTTGTAATAAAATGTAGATAAACATTTTGAAAGAAAACATTAGTGTAATTTTGATATCTTACTAGAATAATTTATGTTAACAGGCTGCTAATCAATGCTGTTTTGCATTAGGTAGCATTTTTTCTTATTCACTGTCTGTATTCTGTCTAATTCTCAGGTGGTATGTGTTTCTACTCCTCTGGAGACAGTCTGTCAACCAGTCTGGCTGATGCCTTCACTACATCAGAGAGAACTAGAGTAAATGATCCTAAAACAATGCCCATTACAGTGAGTATAATTCCACAATATGGACTGTGTGTAGGTGTATTTACAACATGCTCTTGATGAAAGAATGCTTAAATTTTGAAAGTTGAAATTAGTCATATATAGTTTAAAATAAGATGCCGAAATGTTTTTTACCTTTTGTTCTTATGTTTTGTTTTGAGCCAAAAGTCAAGAGCCTAAAATCTACTGCATAATGCCCTGGGATACTATTTGGTTGACTGTGAAAGTTTTTAATAATATAATAATATTGTGAAGAAATTTCTAATTAAAATTAGAGAGCAGTTATGTACTAGTAGTTAAAGGAAGCGCTAGGACTTGAGTTCAGATCTAGAGAAGGTTATTAGTACTTCAACCCCCCAAAAGCTCTGGTGCAAGCATAGTGATGGACTGAGTTCCTTAAAAGCCCTTGTAATCAAGGTTCTCTTAGAGATGGAAGATTCAAACGTACAAAAATGTTTTATTTTGCCATTGAATTTTTACAATCTTACTAACATACTACTAGTTACTGAATACCATATACATGCAAGCTGTATTGTTTGTCTAATGCTTCACCATTTTTCTTTGTTAAAAATTGCTTTATATGTGATATGCAGATAGAGAGTAGAGTGATACAGGCACTACCAAGCATTCGGAAGTGTTTTAGTGTCTTGGTAGACAGTGCACTTGGCTTTCGCACAACATTTACATTCAGTTGGGTCAACACTAACCGCCTTTTTATTAGAATTACTGATAGTAATAACCAAACCGTAACCGCCACAGTTGATGATTCTGCTACAGCTGCAGCCTTTCAGTGTGCAGCTCAATGTATGGTAAGTGTTTCAAAATGTAGAGATAGAAAACACTAATTGCCAATTACTGTAGGATTTGCTATGTATTTGTAATATTTAGTGCGAAGTATTCTGTCAGTCTTTTACTAAATAATTCTATTTTGTTTAAAACTCTAGTTGTGAAAGTTGTATCGTAAAGGAAAAGATTTGTAAAGCGCTATTGTTGTTATTGTTTTCATATAACAATATTTCGCTGCATTAATACAAAAAGTGAAAGTAAATTTAAAGCAATTTTTTATTGTTGTGTTGGATTTAAATATAAATCTGGTTTAATTCTATTTAATACTATATTCTCACATTTTTTTCTAATTTATGATCTGGTTTTTTTTGTGTAATCAGGAACTGCTCTTGATATTGTGCTGCAATAATGTCAGCTTTATGATCTAAAAACCATTTCTATATAATTGTTGATATTTAAAAACTATTAGTGGACTCTCACACATGGCAACATTTCAATTTATTAGAATCATGTTTTTTTAATTTTTATGCTGTCTTCTAATAAGTTACTATTCCAAATTTTGTCTAATCAATTGTCTATATTGATGTCAAAATTTTATTAGCTTTCACTCAAAACTGTCAATGTGTCAAATTAAATAGCAAGATATGGCTTCATGCCAAGCCATTATAATAACATGTCTAAAAAAAGTAATATCTCCTTGTCGATATCTAACAGTTGATTGGCCAGTTTAGCTGTAGCTCTTGACCAATAATTTAGCTTGTAGTAACTTTTTTCATTTCCTTCTTTTTTCCAATTGATAATTAATTTTGTTTTAGCTTTTAAGATGCTAATGCTAAAGAGTGTAGGCTTTCAAAAACTTTGCTTAAATTTATGCAGATCTAAAGGCTGCAAAAACAGAAAGTTATAAATTTTGTTATAATTTAATTTGTTGTTTTAAATGTGGATAAGTTGTGAGCTGTTTTATTTACACTTCACTAGACTGGTAAATGGGATGTTTGCATTTTCAACATTGGAAACACAATGGAGAATGTCATTGTGCAAGTTGAGTCTACAGCCAGAATTGCTTCCAGCACATCAACCAATCAAAACGGTGAAGATTTAGAAAAGCTACTGCCTATCACAGTTCGGCCTTTCATTGTCAACAAAGAACCAGATTTTAATGACTTTGGTACGGTTTAAGTTTATGGATTTTCAAAGAATAAATCTTTTAATTTCGTTCTTGATCAAACTTTCAACTTTTTTCAAAGCTCAAGTTATTAAACAAGCAAATTATTGTTATATATTTTAAACAGATGCAGAGCCAGTGTCAGTGTTTGCTACTGTGAACCGTGGATACTCACCAGTGATTGGTGCCAAAGTAGTCGCTACTATAGAATATCCAGATTCTTATTCCAAATCAGAACTTGAGATGAGAGATGATGGAGCAGGAGCTGATATTATTAAAGGAGATGGCACATACTCGGTGTATATTGTGAATGCTCAAATTATCGGCAAACATACAATATCTATTCATGTGATAAATTCCAATGATACGAGAATCAAGAATGTAAAAACTGTTAGTGCTGCAAGTAGAATATCTAGTAAGTGTCTAATATTTATAGAGTTTTATTAAATCAAAGTTACACGTAATATAAGATCTAATTTTCTAAGTTTCTGTATAGCAAAAAAGTTGAATCAATCCTACAATGTAAACCAAACTCTTTTTGCCATTTTAAAGAGCCTGGAGATCCAATAGGCATCCAGAAAGTTGAACTGGAAGCAACTGGAAATTTTCAAAGGTTTTCGCTTGCTGGATTCATTGATGTAAAAAGTGTAGCCCCACCTACCAGGGATACAACTGCACCTTCAAGAATTCTTGATCTGAAAGTGACAGAAGCATCTTATGATGAAAGTAGAGTGACATTAGAGTGGACTGCAGTTGGTGATGATTTAGATAGTGGAACAGGTACGCGCAGTTGTCCCTTTTAAATATTTTGGTCTGTAGTTACACTTAACAACTGATAAAAATTCCTATTACAGAAATGACATAAAGTTCTGTGGATTGCAGATACTAAATGCATGGTTTGACCATTCACATATAATTCATTGTAGTTATTCTAAATATTTGAATTCTCTAAACCCTTTTTACCCTTTAGCTTCTTATTATGAACTGTGGAAAGCTGACAGTCACAAAGTATTATATAAAGCCAAAGAAAATGCCACAAAAGTTGAGGATGCTGATATCATAAGTGGGAGCTTGAGTTCTCCATCTCCAGCCTACACCAGAGAAAAACTGGTTCTGAATATACAGGATAGAGACGACATATCTGTGTATGCTATCATTGCTAAGGATGATGCAGGAAATGCAGGACAGTTATCCAACATTGTTTCTGTTAAACTCGTCTATATACCCCCGACCACTACGCCAACTACTACACCAACCACTACACCAACCACTACACCAACCACTACGCCAACCACTACGCCAACTACTACGCCAACCACCACGCCAACCACCATGCCAACCACCACGCCAACCACCACGCCAACCACCACGCCAACCACCACGCCAACCACTACGCCAACCACCACGCCAACCACTACGCCAACCACCACGCCAACTACTACGCCAACCACCACGCCAACCACCACGCCAACCACCACGCCAACCACCACGCCAACCACCACGCCAACCACCACGCCAACCACCACGCCAACCACCACGCCAACCACCACGCCAACCACCACGCCAACCACCACGCCAACCACTACGCCAACCACCACGCCAACCACTACAACCACCACGCCAACCACTACGCCAACCACCACGCCAACTACTACGCCAACCACTACACCAACCACCACGCCAACCACTACGCCCACCACCACGCCAACCACTACACCAACCACCACGCCCACAACCACGCCAACCACTACACCAACCACCACGCCAACCACTACACCAACCACCACGCCAACAACCACGCCAACCACTACACCAACCACCACGCCAACCACTACACCAACCACCACGCCAACAACCACACCAACCACTACACCAACCACCACTACAACCACCACGCCAACCACCACGCCAACCACTACACCAACCACTACACCAACCACTACAACCACCACTACAACCACCACGCCAACCACTACAACCACCACGCCAACCACTACAACCACCACGCCAACCACTACAACCACCACGCCAACAACCACACCAACCACTACACTACCATCTACTCTACTACCGACCACTACATCACCGACCACTACATCACCAACCACTACACCATCAACCACTGTGCCACCAGCCACTACACCACCAACCATTACACCACTAACTGCTCAACCACTAGCTCCCCATCAGATTGCTAGCATCCTAACACCAACTACTAAGTCTTCAATTTTTGCTCTTAATACAGGGTATCCGTTTGGTGTTGATAATTATATTATCATTGGCATTGCAATAGGAGCTGTTATCTTAGTTCTAATTGGAGCTTTTATTTCTGTACTAGTGTGTGGCTTTAGAAAGAGAGGTTCTATGAATGTAGTTGCATTGGCTAACACTGCTACTCACAATTCAATTTACAAATCTAACAATAAAGCCTGTTTGCAAAGTTTTGCTGTCAACAGCAACAAGCAAGTCAGCACTGTGAGTGACTTTAAATATATTGTGTGATCAATTTAGCCAGAGAAAGTTTTGTTTATGGAAAACATAAATTCAAAGCAGTTAAACTTGCATTGCTCCAATTACTCTACACATTATGTTAAATAACACTAATTTTTTATATATCTTTATCAGCTATATTGGACCACTGTTGACACAGTTTGTGATTACAGACTCATCTTTTATTTTAGCATTTTTAAAAATTCCTTATTTTAAAACATTTACCTTTTTAACACAACTATGTTACTTTATTATAGATGTTTTTTTTCTATTTTTTATTAATAAAGCCAAGTTGAGAACCTTGAAAGTAATGAAAGCTGCATTGCTCATACATTTTGAAACTCTCAATAAGCAAAAACCATTTGTCAACTTTTTCATCATAAAATAATATCTTGCAGAATATCCACTACCAGTGTTTATTTCTAAAAAGAACAATATAAGAAATCTTGAAACTATGAAAATAATGAGACCATTAAAAATACCTTCTAATGAAACTTTCCATTACTTTGAAATAAAGCAGTTTTTTGTTATTTTTTTGTAGTAATTTAAACAGAAAACACCCTTTCTTGAGAGCTGAAGGCAAACTGCTGAACAGTTGCTCATAGCAAATTTGTGGTTTAGATTTGCTTTAACTGTGCAGTTTTATATGATTATCAGGTGCTTTTACCAGCCAATGTGATCTAAAAATAGAAATAATTGTCACAAAGAGATAGCTTGAGGATTAACACAGAGTGTTGCATTCAAAGTATGGTATATATTCTAGCACGAATCAATAACTACTTTCAACTCTACAGCTTGTTTAAAAGTACGTTCCAAGTATACCGCGTTGATTCTTGTTTTTGAGTGCCTGCATAAAGTCATTTAAATTCGGTACATTTTAAAAGCTTTGCTTCTGTATTAGAATATATACGGCTTTACTAGCTTCATATTGGCACAACCTAAACAATCAGGCTTATCCTAGTTGCTTGGTTACGCAGCAGCCATTTTTTTCAGATAAAACATTACCTTGCGCTTATATTTGCTTTTAACAAAAGTTGATCGGATTGTACTGCTGACAATTGGGGAAGGGGGAGGAGGGCTGAAATAGTGTGACAATAATTAACTGAATGCTGACATTACTATATGAAAGACTAAAATTTAAAAAAATTATTTAAAGCTACATTTTAAACTGTAAGCCTTTGGCCTTAGGATTGTTACAGTTTTTACTAAGTTACAAGAGAAAATGTTAACAGGCCTATACAATCCCCCCCCCTTTGCTTGGAGCTCTGGTTAATAATTAATTTGAACTATACATTGTTAAAAACATGCCAAAGATATAATTTGAAACACTTATCAGTACAGAATTTTCTTGATTTTCTTAGTTGAATGGGTGAAGCAGAAGTAACACCATGAAAGTGTTTTACGTAATTCTTTTTGGACTTCAACTAGTCTCATGTCAAAATATACAGTTAATTGATAATGGATACGAAAATGTGCTGATTGCCATATCAGATACTGTACCATACAATGCTGATCTGGTACCCAGGATCAAGGTAAGTTATATAGTCACTTGACTTGACCCTTTAACTGTCTTAAAGATCATGTCTTGTGCGTGCCTATTTTTTGACGTAAAGGAGTTGAGGACCAATAAGTGCATAAGGATGTCATTAGCTTTAAAAAGGCTTTCATTAGATAAATAAATTCTTTCATGCCTTAAGCACTTTAGCCTTAATAATACTAGTATAGTCAAAAGTTTAAATTAAACTTTGAATTACATTATATTCACCTTTGGTGAAAATTGAAAAATGTTTATTTAGATGTGTGTTGCAAGTTTAAAAATATTGCTCAGAAATTTTTGTAACATTGCCTGGGTTTAACCCAATGTGAGAAAATACTCTATATTTACCATAAGAGTTAAATTAGCAACATAAGCAGTAAGAAAGCTATCATTGAAGCTCGAAAATAATAAAACTAGAGAGATGATGGGTATTTTTCTTTAGGAGTTATTTAATGATGCATCAGCAACTCTCTACAATGCCACTAGCCTCAGAGCTTTCTTCCGGAAGGTTACCATACTAGTCCCCTCTAGCTGGAACACACCAGGAGTTCATGCTGCTACCACCGAGTCCTTTACTAATGTAAATATGACCATCATTTTGTTCCCTTGGAGGTTTTTTTATAAATGAAGTGAATTTTCTGAAAAAAAAATAATTGAGAGGATTTATTTCTCTTACTTAAAAACCTTGAAGCAAATGCTGTCCATAGATTAAGTTATATATGTTTGAATTTATAAAGAAGGGCACATGTTGAAAATTATTCAATAGTAAGATCACAAAATATTGTATCTATATATTTATGCAGTTGACAAGCATGTTATTACCTGATAATGTTGTACTTGATGAGTACAATATTGTTTAATTCTCATTTCAAGATGTATTGTCTCTAGTGTGAACTGTTCCCTTATATCTCCAATACAGTTCAAAGCTGAATTTTAGCCTCAGGTTTTTCAAATAGAGTTTATTTTTTTAGTCTTAAGTTTTGTTTGTACTTTTGCCAAAAAATCATAGACTAACATTTCATTATGTAAGCTTATTTTATTTCGACTAAATATTTTATTCTTCAACAATTATTGCTTTGTTTATCTACAAACAGGCTAATATTAGAATTGACAACCCATCAAGTAACTATGGTGACAACCCTTGGGTTAGACAAACAGGTGGTTGTGGTGTGCCTGGAGACTTCATGCATCTCACTCCTCGGTTTATTCTAGATAAAGCATATTCTACCAGAAAATGGGGCCCAACAGGTGAATATTTTGTTAAAACAATGAAAGTTCCTAAAATGAAACACTGATTTTTATGCCATATAGTTACTGTTTCTATCAGCATTTCAAGCTTTTATAATGTATTTTTTACAGAGAAAGTGTTGGTTCATGAGTGGGGACATCTAAGGTGGGGTCTATTCGATGAGTATCCAATCGGTGATGAGATTACAGAACATTTCTACCAATCACCAACAACCAACAAAATTGAAGCATCTAGATGCAACATCAAAATACAAGGCAGGTTAAGAAACCGTCTAACAGGTGCTCTATGTGCACTGGACTTAGCTACATCACTTCCTGAACCTGACTGCAGATACTTCCCAGACAGAAGGCAACCCAGAGCTTCATCTTCTCTCATGTACTACCACTACCTTTCTTCGGTAAGTTGTTAAACTGATAGTCAACTAAAGATATAAAATTCATGTTTGCTTTACAGCCACCATCTCTGATAGTGAGACTATTAAAAGTGACAATCTTTTCTACTAGTTCTGAAACTGTTCTATTTAATAGCAACTGGAAATATATTATGTATATGCAAACATATTATATTCAATAGCATATCATATTATATGACTAATATGGTAGATTAGCACTTTCTGTGATGACGATGAGTTTGGGTATAATTCTGTTCACAACTATGAAGCTCCAAGTCAACACAACAGACTTTGTGCTGGGAAATCTGCCTGGGGTGTCATGAGAGACCATGTGGACTTTAAAGGTAAAGTAATGTATTTTTTGAACTAGCAAAAACTTGTGAAAATAAAAAAAATGAGCAAGTATAATATCTATCTTGCTGACTCTATTTCTATATTTGTATTAGATAAAGGTTTTTCTTATGAAACTTTCTAAAACTGTGTTTTGCATTTAAGGTTGAAGCTTTTTTCTTTTGGTTGCAGTTAACACCTTGAAATGCTACAAATAGAACTCAAAATTTGTCTAATGAGCTACCAGTTTGAATATCCTATAATCTTTGCTAAGCATAAGAGTAGTTTACATTACCAAGTAACTATTAGAGCAAAAGGGTCCTAACCTGTTTATTTTTTAATTATGTTGAAATTCAACATTTCGCTGCAGCTTTTAAATTGTGCAAAGCTTTTCTCTGCACGGTTTTGTATTTAGCAGCTTTTAATAATTATAGTATGGGCAAGCTATAACATACGTACTTTCCATATATTCATTGTATATTAGGCCATGTAAAACTTAGCCTATACAAAATTTCTAATATAAACGTCAACAAAACTATAAAGATATGTTGTGACAGATTTCAACTTGTATATATTTTCATACATGTAGCTTTCAATTTCAATTTGTAAGTGGTTAAAGCTAAAACTTTGAAAATTTGCAAAAAATACATTTTTTACTCAAGCTTGCTGAATTTTATGCAAAATATAAAGAAAGTCCATTAGAGTTGGCACTTCTGCTAAATTAGGCTGATTTTTGCATGATTTATTTATTTACTTAAAATATTGAGTCAAATTTCTAGTAGACTTTTTGCATCAAGCATTAGTTTTGCAATCATGTAGCTCAATATTACAATTTCTCCAGGCTTCTCAATTTTATTTATACATTGGAAGATTAATACAAGATCATACAACTACCTGCGATGTACATAATATTTCTGCGAATGCAAATAAACTGCTTAAAATTGAGTTAAATATTCACAGGCCAGAATCCAGCTGCAGATGGAAAGACTATAAACACAAGAGTTACATTTAATGTGGTGCAGAGACAGGAGAGTAGAGTTGTGTTGGTTATTGATGTATCTGGAAGTATGGTACGTTTATAATAAATAACTATGTTTATAGTAGCTGTCAAATTCAACAAAAGCTAGTTTAACAATAATTTCTAAAAGCTGTTTTCTAAATTTATACGTCTTAGAAAAAATAAATAAAAAAAAATTTTTGGTCACAAGTTGGCTTAATTTTTTGCTAAACTATTAACTAACATAGTTTATGAAAAATCAATGAGCATGTACTTATATGTCATAATTTAACAAAGCATATCAATTGCATGTGTAAAAAAGCTAGCACAATTAGTGATTTAATTAACTAGTATGAGCAGCACTTGATTGCAGGCAGACAACAACTACTACATAAAAGTAAACGCTGCAGCTCGCAGATACCTGCTATATACTGCACCAGATGGAGCTAGTGTTGGTTTAGTTAAATACAGTAGCACTGCTACTACATTGACCAAGTCTCTTCGTAAAATTAATTCTCTGGCAGACAGGAAAGACTTGGCTAATTTAGTTCCACTTGAGAAACAAGGTGGTACTGCTATTGGCAGGGGATTACTGGCTGCTAAACAGGTGAGAAACTTTTTACTTTTAATCTAAAGTCTAATGTCCAATATTTATATACCCTAGTTATAATAAAACAGTAAGAGATGCTAAACTTCTTAAGTATATTTATTTGTTACTACCCCCCTCCCTCCCAACAGCAAATAGACATCATGATAGACTGATAACCTATAAATAAACACAGCTCATCATTTAAAACTAATGTGAAAACAAAAGTTAAAAGCTTAGCTGTTTATTAAATATGATAGCGTAAATATATTTGCCTAAAATGGAATTAGTTTTATGAATAACATAGAATATTAGAATCTTGCATCTTGTGTCTCTATAGTCCATACTATCAAAGATTTTAATATTAACTATTCAACGGCAAAACCTCTATCGTTGTTTATTAATTTATTATATTATAATTTCTACTTGCAAGTTGTTAACATTAAAAAATCCTTATGGATTATGCATTACTATTTTGTTAGAGATTCAATTATGAATACAAAACCAAGTTTTCAATCTTACAACTTGCAGAATAAATACTAGAACCCAGCCATTATTTGTTACAATGATTCTTTTGTTTGTCTTGTATAGTTTGAATGCATTATATGAGAACATATCTTTGTGTCAGCTTTTGGAACAAAATGGTGGTCAGACAAAAGGCAGTCGTGTTGTTCTTCTAACTGACGGTGCAGAAACTATTGATCCAAAAGTTAGAGTTGTGAAACCCCAACTTTTAGCAGCTGGAATCAACATAGATACAGTTTTGCTGTCCAACAATGCAGATCCAGTTCTAATTTCTTTGGCAGCAAGCACAGGTAAGTAGCGATAACGTAAAACAACTTTTTGGCTACCTTCAAAGAAAAGTTTTTAATACCTAGAAACTTCTAAAATAAGTTTTATAATATCTATTCAGGTGGTTTGTCTTTCTTTGCATCTGGTGGTGATTTATCCACCAGTCTAGATGATGCTTTCACTACATCTGAGAGAGCTAGAATAAGTGATCCTAGAAAAATTCCCATCACTGTAAGTGTCTTGCTGTAATTTACTGACTAGAGTGATACAATCATTTATAGGCTATATTACACGCATTTATAATGTCTAGATTCATCATATGATGATATCAAATTTTATAAAATTTAGATTTATTTGAGACTTAAATCTTAAATATTTTACAAGATCGAAAGTCGAGCAGTTGCTGTTGACAAGAAGTCAGAAGAATGCTATGATGTGGTAATCGACAAAAGTTTGGGTTTGCGAACAACATTTACATTTAGCTGGGTAGTTGGCAGCCAACTAAATATAAGACTGACTGAGAGTGATGGTAAAGTAAACACAGCTGTACTGGAGAATGGAAACAAAGCAGCAACTTACAGATGCCTTGGTGAATGCTCGGTAAATTTAAAACTTATATTGTTATATTTTTATTAGAGTAATTAAGGAAAAATATTATTAATTCTACTTGTACGACAGTTAGAGTATTGTGAGTTTAACTCTATTTTTACAGACAGGAAAATGGACCACCTGCATTAAGAATCCAACAAATAAAAAAGTTGACGTTATATCTCAAGTGGAATCAACGGCTAGAAATCAGAGAGCTAAACGTAGCACCAACAGTACTGTGAACGAAGATTTGATGCCGATTACTGTTAGAACACAGATATTTAATGAAAACCCGGATTTTAACAAAAAAAGTAATATTTAGAATTACTTTGCTTTATTCAATCATTGCAGGAAAACCTACGAAAACAGGAAAAATAGTTTACATTAGGTATCACTCAAGTACAAAAAATAAACTTGTTCAAACAAGCTTTTTAATTTTGTGAAATTTATATAATAATTATATTTAGATTAGTGTTTGCTTAAAGTTTACATCTCCTAGGAACCCCTTCTTCAAGTGAGCTAAGGGCTGTAATTGCTTTGGCACAAGAGCGATTGAGACTGGGTGATCTTCCTGAAGTCACCAAAAGTCTTTTTATTGAAAAATAGTGTTAAATGTTGCTTCATAATTTCTAACTCAAAAATATGCAGCAAGATAAAGATTTTAAATCAACGGATACTGCATGTTAAACTTATTTTAATTACTTTATTAATATTTTGTGTCCTTATTGTATGTTGAACAGATGCAGAGCCAGTGTCAGTGTTTGCTACTGTGACCCGTGGATACTCACCAGTGATTGGTGCCAAAGTAGTCGCTACTATAGAATATCCAGGTTCTTATCCCAAATCAGAACTTGAGATGAGAGATAATGGAGCAGGAGCTGATATTATTGAAGGAGATGGCACATACTCCGCTTACATCATGAACTCTCAGACTAAAGGGCGACACACAATCTCTGTTAGGGTTACTGGCAGCAATGAGACTAGTGTCAAGAAAGTTTTCTCTTACAGCCCTGCTGGAGCTATATCTGGTTAGTGTGCTGGGAAACTACCATTATAATATCCCATAGCTTTGCATTATGGAATGGTGGTGAAAAACAATTGGCATTTAATTTTCAATAAGACTTTGGTTGTTGTAAAAAGTTACTGCTAAAACTCACTGTCTCAATACTACACTGTTTTATATAGAATTAACTCATAAAATGGCCACAAAAACAAGATATCACATGAAAAAAGTCGTTTGAAGTAATATGCACTGGTTCTGGTATGTTCATTAAAATAAACTGATTATGGTACATTAGGCTGTTATGGTGCAATGTGCTTCTGACTGTAGAACCGGGAGAACCAGTCAACAGTCAAGCAGTAAAACTCATACCAACAGATGAATTCCAGAGGTTCTCCCTCGCTGGACTCATTGATGTAAAGAGTGTTGCTCCGCCAAATAAAGACTTTCATGCACCATCAAGAATTCTTGATCTGAAAGTGACAGAAGCATCTTATAATGAAAGTAGAGTGGTATTAGAGTGGACGGCAGTTGGTGATGATTTAGATAGCGGAACAGGTATACAGTTTTTTCTCCAACTATTTTAGTCTGTAATTAGACTTGAGTGCTGCTAAAAAAATTTTACAGAAACAAAATCCAGTTCTGTGAATTGGGAATACTAATTCCTATAAAAAGTTTTGTCCCTAGCTACTGGGATTCGAACCTCAGACCTCCGGGCACACTAACCATTACACAATAGGGACCACTGGGTTATCAAAACACTGCACAATTTCACAGTTGATATAAAATTTGCTTCCAACTGTGCTATAAATAGTTCAACTTTCTAAACGGTTTTAAAATTTCAGCTTCTTATTATGAGCTGTTGAAAGCTGACAGTCACAAAGTATTCTATAAAGCCAAAGAAAATGCCACACAAGTTGATGATGCAGATGTGATCAGTGGTAACTTGAGTTCTCCATCTCCAGCCTACACCAGAGAAAAACTGGTTCTGAATATACAGGATAGAGACGACATATCTGTGTATGCTATCATTGCTAAGGATGATGCAGGAAATGCAGGACAGTTATCCAACATTGTTTCTGTTAAACTTGTCTCTGCATCTTCAACTGGCCAACCATCAATCACTGAATCACCAACCACCCCCTCTCTTAATCCACTCCGTCAGACTGCTGTGGTCGCTGCCATTGTAATTGGTTCTGTTTGTATCAGCAGCCTCATTATTATGCTGATAATTGTGATACATAAAAATAGAACCAAGAAATCTAAGAAAAATTATGTAGCTTAATGTCACCAATTAAATTTTAATCTGTATTTGCTTAAAATATTTATTGACCTTTTTTAAAGTGTTAATTAAATGCTATTTAATTTATACAATAATATTGTAATTTGCTAATTGAGTGCAAACAATTGCTTATGTCTGGTTTGTTTAAAGTTGTTTTATTCATAAAAAAATAATAAACTGATATTTGTTGAAATCGAAATACCGTATATATTTCTTGATAATAATTTCGTCATTTTTGCAAGTAACTTTCCAAGTTTAGCTTATTTGTAAATTTTGTAGTTTAACACTCAGTTTATAGTTTATATGACTGCCAAAGTTCTCCTCAAATTTTACATAATATACTATATTTGGGATTTATTAGTCAAAATTTTGTGCCTGGAAAGAGAATGACTTGACTAAAACAATCATCTGACTTATAAAAAGCAGTATTTGTGGTTATATCAGATATGAATAGCAGTAAGTCAGAAGAAAATTAAATTCAGAGCACAAACAACTAGAAGCTCCTCAAATAAGCAAATATGATAACTGGGTAGGTTAGCTTCCTCAGTGAGAGAGAGTTTCTTTCATACTTTGTAGTTGTTATGTGACAGTTTTATAACTTTCAGCTACTGCAAGATGTTAAAAGAAAACTGTTCAGTCAAAATGCAATCATATGGAGTGTATATGAATAGCTTCTAAGCTTATTAACCTGAATAGCACATTCTAAATAGTACAGCATGCCTGTGCAGCATCTACAGGCATTAGATAGCGGAGAGTAAAGCACCTTATCTATATGGTTTTACTTTCTAACTTATCACTAAAAAGGGGATGAGAGAGTCATTAGTGAGATAACTGATGCCTTACCAAGTTGGCGGATCAACAAAAATGTAGCCGTCATATAACCAGTTTTAAACTCACCATCAGTACAAGTTGCATAAAGATATACTTAGAAAATTGAAAAGCTACTAGTCAAAGCTTCAAAAAAATAACCTCCTTTATATATAAATTTTATACTTCAGAATTAGCATCAAATCTAAATATAATATAATGTAGTATAATATACACATTATGCTAATAACATTTACCGGTTTTTGTGTGCATTAAAACACACACTAATGCATTCTTTGATACAGCCTTGAAAACTGCTAGTCATGGTATTGTCTCATTGGACAAATTTACATGAGGATGATAATCTGACACGATTCAAGGGTGCTGATACTGGATCCACCACTGAAGGTAGGCTTGTTATCTAACAGCCATTGACAGTATTTGGCGACAGTTGAAGTCTATTGCTTTACCGGAGTGGATTGGTATATGCAACTGGCTGCAATGAAGCTCATAATTATTAGTCTAGCACTTTTTGTTGGACATTTTGTCTCAAGTCAGAAAATACAGCTTGTCAACAATGGATATGAAAATATTTTAGTGTCAATTTCAGACACCATACCATATGATCCTGATCTGGTGCCCAGACTTAAGGTAGGCAAGCTTTCTGCAGAATAATCACATGTCAGGTATTTTATTTTAAAAACCTTAGCAGAATTTTCTAGAACTGTTGACATATTTTACTATTTTTATTATTTAAATACTTTATTTTAACTGCAAAACACTAAATTGCTTTCTTAGCAAGAAATAAATAATTTAAGGTCTTTATCGATTTTGCTTTTAAAACATAGTTTGATGCAACATTGTCAAACTTAAACCTGATTTTTGGAAAGTTTTAAATTTTTTTATTTACTCATACTCTAGTGCATCATTAAAATTGGCAGCAATTTAAAAATAAAGCTGCACCAAATTGTAAAGTCCAAGCTTAACTACCAACAAAATTGTTTATATATAACTCGGCAGGCAAATTATTCTACAATGCAATCATGTACGACATCATTAAATTTTCCTACTAAAACTTATATATATTGCATGGTTATTATTGTAGTTATTGCAAAATAAATATAAAATATTATATTCTATAAATACGGTAGTTACGTGAATAGAGCAAACGGCTAAAAATACAATTATGGCTGGTTTAAAAACACAAATGAACTAATTTTCCTATTGAAGGTGAAAGAATCTATTTATGTCTATCAGTATTGGAAAAATTATAAAAAAGTACACAAATTAAAAATATTTTGAATAAAGTCAGAGTAATACGTTAACATAAATGAAAACACTCAAGTAATAGTATTTGTTCCGGAGGTTATATTGCCTAATGTATATTAAAGCAATACAGCACCTTTCTTAATTTTAAAAGCTATTAAAACCAACTTTGAAAATAACTAGAGTTCTAATAATTTGTATGGCATTGTACTAGTACTACAAAATTCAATAGAACATTGATAAAAACAGGGAATAAGGAAAGTGAATAAATAAAAACTGCTATCGGAACACGGAAGAACTATTCACCTGGCTTATCAATTAAAATGACTATCAAATATTTGATGCTATACCAAAACTAACAGTACCATATCAAGTATTCAAATTTCTACTTTTGTTGGGTTTCTAAGTTGTTGTTTGCTTTTGGAATTTGGTGCCTTTATTCTTTACTTGATATAAACACATTCTCATGCGACAAATAAATAATAAAACTAATGTTGAAGTTAACACTTAACAGCAGTAAGCATATCATGGTTATCAGAGATAATATATACAACCAAAACTTTCATTTTTATGCATTAATATAAAAGAAAGTATGTTATTACTAAAAAAAACTAGTTACTGAAATTTCTGTTAGACAAACTTTAGGTTTGCTTTCTATTTTGTAGGAAATCTTTAATGCAGGTTCTGCTACACTATTTCAAGCAACTGGATTCAGAGCTTACTTCAAGAGCGTGACTATTCTCGTACCAACCAGCTGGAATGTTACTGGGGCAAAGGCAGCCACAACAGAGTCATTTGATAAGGTCTGACAATATTATAATTATTAGTGCTGGTTTTATATGTATATGTTCCAACCTAAAAATATACGAACCCTGTTGCTTTATTTTATAATGAGTGACATACATGTATGCAACAATAATTTAGGCCTATGTATTATTTTAAAAGCAGTTTTAACATTTTGATAAAATGGGTCAAAAATAACTGTGATTATCAATTTTTACTTTTATTCTTAAAAATTTAGAGCTTTAATTAATCTACTCGCTAACAACCTGGAAATTTAAATTAAAGCTGATTAAGTTATTAAAAATTTGTTAAGTTCTTATAATGTTTTGCGATAAAATTAGAAAGGGCAAATTTTTCAGACTGCTTTCAAATCTTTTTAAAGTATTGCATGTGTTTTTTATCTGCAACGTATGATGGTAACACTTTTTTAAAGTGTACAAAGTGCCAATTATATAATTTAAACTTGGTTGCAGTATAAATTTAGCAGCTTGTGCATTATGTATATATATATATATATATATATATATATATATATATATATATATATATATATATATATATATATATATATATATATAATAGCTTTTTATCTTGCAAACAGGCTAATATTAGAATTGACAACCCATCAAGTAACTATGGTGACAACCCTTGGGTTAGACAAACAGGTGGTTGTGGGGTGCCTGGAGACTTCATGCATCTCACTCCTCGGTTTATTCTAGATAAAGCATATTCTACCAGAAAATGGGGCCCAACAGGTGAATATATATTATGTCTACAACTAGAAATATGGTTTTAGAGCACAGCAAATTAATTTTAGTTTAAATTATTACTCGGGTAGATTAATTGTAGCATAATGTATTTGTTACAGAGAAAGTGTTGGTTCATGAGTGGGGACATCTAAGGTGGGGTTTGTTTGATGAGTATCCAATCGGTGATGAGATTACAGAACATTTCTACCAATCACCAACAACCAACAAAATTGAACCATCTCGATGCAATATAAATGTGAAGGGTAGAATGCGACACCGAATGACAGGTGCTCCTTGCAATATGGATCCAGTGACATCACTTCCTGAACCTGACTGCAGATACTACCCAGACAGAAGGCAAACCAAGGCTTCATCTTCTCTCATGTATTACCATTTCCTTCCTTCGGTAAGCACGGAGCATTAAAGAATTCATGAGACTTTACTCATAATTATTCAGTATACAATGGAGTTGTCTACTCTAGTTTATATAGGCAGTGTGATGTCATCATGTAGAACGTCCTTGCTAAATATTATAACCATAATAGCGATGCAGGTCTTTATTTGAGTACCACAGCAATGGTTTAGACTTTAAACATACAAGCAGTTGATAAAATTCAGGTAAATTCTCTAGTTGGTTTGTTCAAGAAGCGGGAGTTGCAAAAACAATTATTTGAAAGCAAAATTTTCTTTTTTATGTACTATATTCTATAATATAGTATAATACAATGTAATATAATATAATATGTTATATCGCATTACATTTTTATATAAAATAATAATATAATAAATACAATGAAATATATTGTTAGATAATATAATATTATATAGCCTATAATGTAATTGCAATACAATATATATAAATTTCAAGACAGCATCAAATTGCTGAACTGTCCTCACATTTATGCTATAAAAGTGTGTTACACATACAAGCTTGAAATGCTGCACCATTTTTGCATGTATTGTATTATAATAGTTTTCTAAAGTTGTTGCATTGTGGTCTTATAGAGAGCAGAAGTGGTCTAGTGGTTAGAGCGCTGACCTAGTAAGTGCTAGGTCAAGGGTTCGAATCCTAGCAGGGCCACTTGCAATATCAAACGTTATTATAATAGTATAAGTTCTAAAACAAAAAGTTGGTGAGGGGCAGTGCTTAGTCTGGTTAAATATACTTACCAACAGGGGTTCTCACAGAGATAGGGACTTTAGGCAAATGAGAGTTATTTCAACATATTAGTGTTATACTTTTTGTAGTGTTATATGCTATATAAGTTAATATTAAAACACATATATTATAATAAATTTCCAGATTAGCACTTTTTGTGATGACGATGAGTTTGGAATAGATTCTGTTCACAACTATGAAGCTCCAAGTCAACATAACAGACTTTGTGCTGGAAAATCCTCCTGGGGGGTTATGAGAGACCATGTAGACTTTAAAGGTAATATTATTTGTTTTTTTTATATAAATATTTTAGCCACATTGCAAAAATTATAATTCTAATGAGCCTGGTTATGATAGACTTAATAAAAAAATATTATGGTTATTTTTTTAGGAATCTTAGTTTTTTCAATAGCTATTGTATATGTGTTGTAATAACAGATTCTAGTTATATGCATGTATGGCTCTTATGATTATCATGTTGATTATGATAGTAAGTGGATACAGTTAGTACCGAGTTGTGTAAAACAACTGCCCCTACCGGGAATTGAACCTCAGACTTCCTCCACTCTTAAGGGTAGTACTACGCAACCCTCAGGGCCGAAACAGCTTGTATAGTAACTAACCCCACCAGGAATCGTGCTACCCTTACATCATAAGGGGCTACTGGGGAATCTAAACAGTGTCATAATTGTAAGCAGAAAATAAAATTTAATCTGTATATACATACTGTAATAATAATAATAAAAATATACTTGAGTCAGTTTTATGATGCTAGCATAATAGTTTGTTGCTCTAATACTAACACTATGAGACTGGCTGAGATGCATATAGTAGTTGTAGAGTTTTATTTTACAGTTTCGATTTAGATTTAATTCTAAGGTTTCACTTTAGAGTTTGTGGCTACTGCTATAGTCCACATTAGCAGATTTATTTTAAGGTTCAATTATCTTGTATTATAGATTATAGATTTAGCCAACAATTTTGTTTTTAGCAACTTTTGTCTAGTTCAATCTACTTTTAAATTCAACTGTGAAACCTACAGTAAAATAAATAACATCAAATCTAATATATAAATCAAGTGAGAGTGGTATGAAACAAAATACAAGAAAATCATATGTTTAAATTAAAGTTGCAGCACAGTAGAAATTATTTAAAAACACATAATATAGTTAAGCTAAAAAACTACTTTCATACTCAATAGTGTCTTACTGCTGTGGAGGAATTATACTTCGTATTGTAAGGTCTCTACTTTCATTGCTTATATTTAGAAAAGCTTAGTCAAGATGGTTATTTAGATTAATAATTAAAAGTTGTTTTGCTAGAGAGCTTGATGCTGGACTTAGGATGGTATAATTTATATTATTTTGGATATCGCTAGTATACAGTGGGCTGACTATAAACCCTGAATGATTGTTATGCAACAGAGCTTATGTGAATACAAAGAAACTGCATAAAATTGTGTTAAATATTCACAGGTCAGAATCCAGCTGCAGATGGAAAGACTATAAACACAAGTGTTACATTTAATGTGGTGCAGAGACAGGAGAGTAGAGTTGTGTTGGTTATTGATGTATCTGGAAGTATGGTATGTTTATTTTTATAGTAGCTGTCAGATTCTCTTTTAATAACACATACTACTAACAATTTTCAAACTTCATTTTTCCAAACATAGTAAGTGAATAAAATTTTTAGCTTTAATTTTATTTATTTAATCACAAGTTGGCTCAATTTTTTGCTGAAATATTAAGTAACATTATTTAAAAAAACATTAACCAACATGCACTTCTATGCCATGATGATAGCAACTGTGTAAAGATAATTAACCTGTTTTTAGTGATTTAATTAACTAGTATGAGCTGTACTTCATTACAGGCAAACAACAACTACTACATAAAAGTAAACGCTGCAGCTCGCAGATACCTACTATATACTGCACCAGATGGAGCTAGTGTTGGTTTAGTTAAATACAGCAGCACTGCTACTATATTGACCACGTCCCTTCGTAAAATTAATTCTCTGGCAGACAGGAAGGACTTGGCTAATTTAGTTCCACTTGAGAAAGATGGTGGTACTGCTATTGGCAGGGGATTACTGGCTGCTAAACGGGTGAGATATCTTTACTTTTAGTTTAGACACTATTCTTGAAGATGCCTAATATTTACACTTTAATTATAATAAAGAGAGCATAAAAAAACTCACACAAGTTTATAGTTGCTATCCCCGTGAGAAAACCCCTGATGGACGGGGTTTTTGTTAAAACGGGCTATGGACTTATTAAGATGAGGCACAAGAGCAATTATGACTGGATGCTCTTCCTATCATCACCAATGGCCTTTGTATGGGATCTAACCCATGACTTTCGTGCTTACTAGGCAAACGCTCTAACTCCTAGACCACGCCGTATAACAAAGAGAGCATAATAAATGATTAAATTGCAATATTTCTTTGTTACCTACTCCCCCTCCCCTCAAAAAACGCAAATAGACACTATGGCTGTATAAATTTCTGAAAATCACTGCTAGGTGAATACTTCCCATGCATGAGTTAAAACTAATACGAAACACAACAAGTAAAACCTTGGCTTCTTGTTGATTATGGTTTAAAAACTGCCCTATTTATTGTCCATCAATAGATAATCCATTATTGTTACCTGAATAGCTTTCTGTGTGGGTTCTTAATGAGTATTATTTTGTTATAAATTGAATGTTGAATAACTCACTATTACTAAAATACACTCAGAGTTTTGAATCACACAATTTGCAGGAATAAATACTGGAACCCTGCCATTATTTGTTACAATGATCTCTTTTGTTTGTCATGTAAAGTTTGCATGCATTATATGAGAACATATCTTTGTGTCAGCTTTTGGAAGAAAATGGTGGTCAGACAAAAGGCAGCCGTGTTGTTCTGTTAACTGATGGTGAAGAAACTATTAGTCCAAAAGTTGCAGAAGTGAAACCCGAACTTTTAGCAGCCGGAATCAATGTGGATACAGTTTTGCTGTCCAACAAAGCAGATCCAGTTCTAATTTCTTTAGCAGCAAGCACTGGTGGGTAGTTTTCTACTAGTTATTCATCATGAAATACTCAATTGAATACCTCTAAGGCATAAATGTTTTAAAGAAATATCTTTAATAGAAACCTCTAATATATGTTTTAATATCTATTCAGGTGGTCTGTCTTTCTTTGCATCTGGTGGAAATCTATCCACCAGTTTAGATGATGCTTTTACTACATCCGAGAGAGCCAGAATAAGTGATCCTAGAAAGATTCCAATCACTGTAAGTGTCTTGCTGTGACTTCTTGATTTGGATAATACAGCCATCTATTTCTTTAAATGTTTTTATAATGTCTAGATTCATCATGTTGGCTGCAAGTTAATATATGATGATGCTTGATTTTAGTACATGCAAATTTATTTGAGACTTAATGTCCTAAATATTTTACAAGATCGAAAGTCGAGCAGTTGCCGTTGACATGAAGTCAGAAGAATGCTATGATGTGATAATCGACAAAAGTTTGGGTTTGCAAACGACATTTACATTTAGCTGGGTAATCGGCAGCCAACTAAATATAAGTCTCACTGAGAGTGATGGTAAAGTAAACACAGCTGTGCTGGAGAACGAGAATAAAGCAGCAGCATTTAGATGCTCTGGTGAATGCTCTGTAAGTTTCTACAAGGTGTTCAATCATTTACATGTTATTTTAATGGCTCACTACAAATGTTCAAAATATGTTTCTATAACTTTCATAATGTTCAGTCAATCTAGTGCTCAAGCTGGGAGTACAATTTCTTTAAAACCTCCCCTCATGACTAAATAAAGATTAAGCATGCCATATATTGCTATCAAAAATAATCTTTCCGGTCAATTTGATTTCAGCAAGTTTCAGTGAAGCTATAAAGGAATGCTTTAAAGTCTAAACATTGAATTAAAGTGAGATTTGGTATATTTTTTAAAAGAGTTTGAATATGCCTTCAAAGAAGGAACTAGATGTCCTTAGCA
This sequence comes from Bugula neritina, assembly GCA_964035545.1. Taxonomy (NCBI): domain Eukaryota; kingdom Metazoa; phylum Bryozoa; class Gymnolaemata; order Cheilostomatida; family Bugulidae; genus Bugula; species Bugula neritina. The sequence continues at coordinate 26,342,819 of OZ037765.1, forward strand.
TGTTATTTATATAAATACAATCTGGTAATAGGCTTGGCATTGAAGCATTGACTTGGTCATTACTTCAATAAATATGCGTCTACAATACTACTTTTTACAATGTCACCAAATGATCTAATTTAAGCTCTATGTAAAAGATATATAGCTAGAAATTATTTTGAATTTAAAAAAAACTTATCTAGATATTATTGTGGTCAAGCCACTGAAAATAGTTTTGCCCAGAAACATTTTCCAAAATAATACAAGAAACAATAATCTATTAATCTAATTTTTTTTAGAAACCTTTCACAAATTAAACTTTTTGTAGCCTATTGGTAATATTATTTTTTTATAATTTTATTTAGTTTTTTATCCTTAAATGCAATATTGATAGACTGTATATAATTATTTGCTATGCAAATATCTTTTGGAGGTAGGTGCAGTAATGGAGGAATTGAGAAAAGTTTGCGTGCTAGAGAAAAAATTTAGCAAAAGAAGAAATATTCTTGCAATAATTTCAACTCCTGACCCAATATAGATTTTATTAAGAAAATTAGAAATATTGGCTATTAGAATTTCTTTATTACTTCACATAAGTTTCAACTTTCTCAATAGCTAATTTGCATTAGCATTCCATAGCGTTATGTAATTATTAACGAGCTGTGAGATTTACTAATCAGGCTTTCATATTGCAACTACTTGATACCATTGAACTATAATAATTATAGTTTCAGTTCAGTGCTTGATACGGTTTTAGTTTCCAACTGCTTTTGTGCGTTGGTACCTTTAGCTTCTATGCAAATCTTTAGTTAACTACAAATGTTGGAACTTTTATAGACAGGAAAATGGAAGGTCTGTATCCAAAATCCAACAAATAAGATAGTGGATGTAATATCCCAAGTTGAATCAACGGCTAGAGTAGTCAATACACCAACCCAAGGCAGCTCTTCAAACGCTAATAGTGACGATGAAGACATGCTGCCAATTACAGTTAGAACCCTTATAGTCAATGAAGAACCTGATTTCGATACTCAAGGTAAAAAATGACAGTTAAAAAACACTTAGTTTTACTTTTGCCATATGTCAGTATATTGCTATAGCTTGAATAGATTGGTTTTCAGAGAGAAAAGCTGATAATAAATGCAAAATTTTGCAAAATGGCATCTGTATCAGGATAGGAAAAATACGCGTACTGAAGTATAGTTTTTGTTGTGCTCAGTGACACAAAAATGCATGCTGTACTATTTTGTTATTTACTTAAATCTTTTCTTTTTTACCAATTGTACACCTGAAATAATAAATTGTAGCCACAGTAAAGTTATATTTTAAACCTTAATAGCTAATTGCTAGATTATGTGGGCAATAAATTATGCACCTCACAGCTGGTAAAAATAATATAAATGCTGAGAAAAATATTAATGAGCAAATGTTACTTAAACACACTGAAGGTAAAATGAGACAGAAAGAACATCATTGTCCATTGAATGTATGCAGAAATATTGAGGGCTATTTTGTCTATTTAATATAGATATATAGTTGTTCAATCAGAGCTGCAAAACCATTTGCTGCAGCACTTTACAAGCTTGAATTTAAATATTCAACACTATGTTAATCAACAGAAAATTCTTCAGCAAATTTAATGGTTATGCTTCACTGTATTTAAACAAGTAAAACCAGTAAGTTAATGTATATCCGAGAAATCTGTTCAGTTAGTTAAGAAAATAGGGTAAATTTGGAAACGTTTTTTTCATGTCACCTCTCAAGCTTTATTATAAGTAAACTTTTACAAGCTGTTAAACTTATTCTAATTACTTTATTAATATTTTTCGTCATTATTGTATTTTAAACAGATGCACAGCCAGTGTCAGTGTTTGCTACTGTGAACCGTGGATACTCACCAGTGATTGGTGCCAAAGTAGTCGCTACTATAGAATATCCAGGTTCTTATTCCAAATCAGAACTTGAGATGAGAGATGATGGAGCAGGAGCTGATATTGTTAAAGGAGATGGCACATACTCGGCTTACATCATGAACTCTCAGACTAAAGGGCGTCACACAATCTCTGTTAATGTGGTCAACACAAATGACACAAATGTTAAAAAGGTCACAGTTTACAGTTCAGCTGGAGCAATATCAGGTATTCTTCTTTAACAGCGCAGACTTTTCTATGCTTTTTGCTTGTCTATTTTTATTTCAAAGTAATGGCTGTTATAGTAAAAACCTTCTGACTGTAGAACCAGGGGAACCAGTCAACAGTCAAGCAGTAAAACTCATACCAACAGATGAATTCCAGAGGTTCTCCCTCGCTGGACTCATTGATTGATGTAAAGAGTGTGGCTCCACCAAATAAAGACTTTCATGCACCATCAAGAATTCTTGATTTGGAAGTGACAGAGGCATCTTATAATGAAAGTAGAGTGACATTAGAGTGGACTGCAGTTGGTGATGATTTAGATAGTGGAACAGGTATGCACAGTTGTTTCTGCAAGTGCCTGTCAACTATTTTGCAAGCAGTTAAAGTCAAATATGGCTAAGTCCGCTTTTAACTTTTTAAAATTCTTCAGACAATTTTGCAAAACTTCAATACTAGTTGCATGTGTGTGCTTTCTTCCTGCATATAAGAAAGAAATACTACTTTTTTGCATTGTAGCTTCTTATTATGAGCTGTGGAAAGCTGACAGTCACAAAGTATTCTATAAAGCCAAAGAAAATGCCACACAAGTTGAGGATGCAGATATGATCAGTGGTAACTTGAGTTCTCCATCGCCTACACCAGAGAAAAACTGGTTCTGAATATACAGGATAGAGACGACATATCTGTGTATGCTATCATTGCTAAGGATGATGCAGGAAATGCAGGACAGTTATCCAACATTGTTTCTGTTAAACTCGTCTATGTACCCCCAACCACTCAGCCCCCAACCACTACGCCAACCACTACGCCCCCAACCACTCAACCCCCAACCACTCAACCCCCAACCACTCAACCCCCTACTGAACAAAATTCATCCAATACTGGAGTAATTGTTGGTGCAGTGTTAGGATCAGTAGGAGCTGTCATAATTATTGTCACATTGATATATTGTGCTTGTAAAGGTGTTGGTTGTTTTAAATCAAGAGGTAAAAAGAGGTATCATGTATAATTTGGTTAATTCTTTAAAATGTGTCAATCAAACTGTGCAAATTTTTTCATATATAACTTTTCATTTTTATACAATTATTCAATTTTCCAAGAAGCGACAATGGAATATTTTTAATGGTAATCTAAGAAAATAGTAATTTTATAATTTCTAACTCATGACAATCTTGCAGCTATTAGTCCCAAAAGTAACAGTGTGAAGCTGAGGTGGTTGTTGGAGCTCATATGCAGTCAAGTGTTTTGTAGTTTTATTTAGTTACATAACGCATTGAAAGAGTTCATTCAACGAAAGCTTTTTGAAGCAGCCATATCAAAATAGTTAAACAATGTAAGAAAGTTTCAGCTACTTCTACTATAGCAGCACAATAGCACTTTGCCTGCTAGGCATTTAAATAAAAGAATAACTGTTAAGTTTTTTTATTTGGTAACAATAAAAATAAATTAATCTTTAAACTTTTAAATTTGATTTCTATTGTTTAAAAGCAATGAGAATAATTGGTTTTGTCTTTGTTGGTTATATTTTGTCAATGAGCTTTGATATATATATATATATATATATATAAATATGAATGAAAACCCACTTTCACTTTGGAAATTTTTACGGTACTAATATATACTTGATTATAAATCAAACTATTTATAGGAAGAATATTGTGGTAGGTAGATCACTCAAAGTATATTCTTACAAAGCTCAACAGTTTTATATATATATATATATATATATATATATATATATATATATATATATATATATATATATGTCTCAACCTGTGTACAGCAGCTGTTTTGGGATTTGTCCCCCTCATCAGCTCAGAATAGAACACCATGGGCTACACAATAACATCAAGCTGTCATAGCAGTCACTCTATATGAATTCTTAAGGAAATTGAACAAGCTTCAGCATATTAGCAGAAATATATATGTCAGCACAACATAACTAATTTTGGAAAATTATAATCTAGACAAAACATTTCATTATTTGTTATACTTGTTCAGTGTGTTACTTTGATTACTTTCTCTATTAACATTACAATATTTTATTATAAAACAGTATATATCTACAAAATATACTGTTCATGCACTTGTAAATAGTTTGGTCATTTTCTTGACAACCTTGATCAAATTTTTGTCACTACCATAATCTTTGAACACATTACTGACTCTGCTTGAACACAATATTGCTTTTCTACTGGTAGTGATGTTTCATGCAGACATCGTGCAACAAACAGCACTACTGCAATTAAGAAAAAATGTTTTATTTGTAATCAAACATCAGATATACTTCAAGCCGTAAGGTAACCTCCATATCCAATGCTTTCATTCTAATTTCAAAACAAGGATGCGCAAGTTAGAGCTACGCCAAATATTTATCTACTTTGCATACCATCGGAATTTTTGTTTTACTCTAACCGCTATAAAAACATGATTTACTTTTTGTGCCAACAAATTCCTGCAGTAAGCAAGATAAACCATTTGCTAAAAGCCTGGTAGATAACTGTAGGTAGCCATAGTGCAACACACATACAACACACACCTACAACACACACACACACACACACACACACACACACACACACACACACACACACACACACACACACACACACACACACACACACACACACACACACACACACACACACACACACACACACACACACACACACACACACACACACACACACACACACACACACACACACACACACACACACACACACACACACAACACACACACACAACACACACACAACACACACACAACACACACACAACACACACACAACACACACACAACACACACACAACACACACACAACACACACACAACACACACACAACACACACACAACACACACACAACACACACACAGTGTGTGTTTTCAGTTTTTCCTTAACCTTAAAAGTTACACATATACGCAAATTATTAACCTTATTAACCAACGTAAATGTACTATTTTATCAGACAGTATCTACCCTGCAAAAAGCACCAGTTGTTATTTGATCTGACAACTTTACTTTCCAACTTATCACTAGAAAGGGATGAGAGAGTCATAGAGTAATAAAGGGTAATAATATTTGATCTACTGCTGCTGGTAGGTTTGTTATCTAACAGTATGCAGTGACAATTAGAGTCATTTGCTTTAGCAGAGCAGATTGGTATTTACAGCCTGCTGTATAATGAAGCTCATAATTATTAGTCTAGCACTTTTTCTTAGGCATTTTGTCTCAAGTCAGAAAGTACAGCTTGTCAACAATGGCTATGAAAATATTTTAGTGTCAATTTCAGACACCATTTCGTATGATCCTGATCTGGTGCCCAGACTTAAGGTAAGCAAGCTTTTTGCAGAATAATCACATGTCAGTTATCTTATTCTTAGATAAATATTAGCAAAACTTTTTATACCTGTTTATATATTTACTACTTTTATTATTTAAATCACTTTTCAGCAGTAAAGCACTAAAATGCTATTGTATAAAGGTGTAGGTTTTTAAGCTCCCCTCTCTATTTTTTTCTGAAAGATAACTAAGAGACTATGACAATTCCATATATTTAATGCTACCATAACTCACATAATTAAGGGTGGACGTTTTTACATTTATCAGTTTTGAGTTTTAAAGCTTTTGTTTGCTTTTAGAATGTGGTGCGTTATTTATTTTATTTTATTCGTTACTTATTATAAACATGTCCTCATCCTACAAATAAATGATGAAACAAATTTTGAAGTTTGCACCTACCTCAGTTAACAGCAGTAAGCAAACCGTAGCTAACAGAAGTCTGATATATGACCACATGAGTAGTAGCCTATTTATTCCTTGTTCAGGAATAGTTTGGTCTTCTCCATTTCAAAAGACAATATGATATATTATTTCTCTGATGATTGTATTTCTCTAGTGCGTTTTGAAGAAAGAAAATAAATTGATTAGGTTTCAAGACAATTTTGTATAATAATATGGCAGGTGTATAAAATGCAAAGAAGTTTACGGTGTGATATATACGTATTATGGGTTTCTAGCATGGAAATGCTATCAGCTCTAATATAATAGAGACTCCACATATAGATACATGCAAAGACAATAAGCAAAATAAATACAACACATATACTGGGACACATAGATATATAGATATATAGAAATATAGCAAAACTTGTGTTATTAACAAAACCTACTGTAGTAAGTACAAATATTTAATTTCTGTTAAACAAACTTCAGGTTTGCTTTTTATTTTGTAGGAGATCTTCAATGCAGGTTCTGCTACACTATTTCAAGCAACTGGATTCAGAGCTTACTTCAAGAATGTGACTATTCTCGTACCAACCAGCTGGAATGTTACTGGGGCAGAGGCAGCCACAACAGAGTCATTTGATAAGGTCTGACAATATTATTATTTTTAATGCTGGTTTTATATGTATATGTTCCAACCTAAAAATATATGAACCGATAGGTTTTTAATGATTGTTATCATATAAACATATATGGCAATAGCTTATTTTGAAATATTAGTGTTTGAAAGTAAGTTTGCATTTGGAAAAATGGAATAAAAAGATTTTGAATATATCAATTTGTACCTTTATTCCTAAAACATTAGAAATTTAATAAACCTAATCACCAATAACCTTGAAAATATGAATTTAAAATTGAAGCTATTCAAATTTCTTATGATGTTTTGTGATCCAAGTACAAAGTTTACTGTTTTTATATTGCTTTCAAAAATCATTTTTTCAAGTATTACATTTACTCTTTTTATGGCCTATAGCAGTAATATTTTCTTGGAGTGTAGGTATAACCTAAACTTGGTGTTTTATAAATGTAGCAGCATGTGAGCTTCTCTGCAACATATATAACACACACGCACACACACACACATATATATAATGCCAGATAATAACTGCTAAATTTTCAAGCTTGTAAACTGGTTTCATTCATCACCCTATATGCAAACCAACAAATGCCTAACGTTTTGATATATACAAGTAGTATGCCTATCTTATTTTTATACAGGCTAATATTAGAATTGACAACCCATCAAGTAACTATGGTGACAACCCTTGGGTTAGACAAACAGGTGGTTGTGGTGTGCCTGGAGACTTCATGCATCTCACTCCTCGGTTTATTCTAGATAAAGCTTATTCTACCAGAAAATGGGGCCTAACAGGTGAATATTGTGTTAAAACAATTAAGGTTCCTAAAATGAAACACATGTTTTTTACAATACAGTTACTGTTTCTATCAACATTTCAAGCCTAAATAATGTATTTGTTACAGAGAAAGTGTTGGTTCATGAGTGGGGACATCTAAGGTGGGGTCTATTTGATGAGTATCCAATCGGTGATGAGATTACAGAACACTTCTACCAATCACCAACAGCCAACAAAATTGAACCATCTCGATGCAATATAAATGTGAAGGGTAGAATGCAACACCAAATGACAGGTGCTCCTTGCAATATGGATCCAGTGACATCACTTCCTGAACCTGACTGCAGATACTACCCAGACAGAAGACAAACCAAAGCTTCATCTTCTTTTATGTATATACAGTTTCTTCCTTCGGTAAGTGCTAAGCAGTAAGCCTGTCTGAGAAACCAATGAACTAGGACTTCTTATAGTACAATGTGAGAAACATTGTAAATATAGAAGTGTAAATATATCTATTGAGTATGCATTGGAGTTGTCAACTCTAAATTTTATAGGCTCAGTGCAGTGTAAGATTACCATGTAGAATATTTACAAAATATAACCTAAAAAGTGAAGCAGGTCTTTATCTTGATGAAAATCTAATAAATTATGTAGTTGGTTGGTTTTAGAAGCTGGAGTTGCAAAAACAATTATTTGAAAGTAAAATTCTTCTAACAATAATATATTACAATATAGTATTATTATATATTATATAACAGGGATGGGCAAAAGATGGCGCATCAGGTCCTCCTACTGTTTTAATCAGGCCCTCAGCTAATCACTAATAACTTCATTGGTTTCTTAAGCATTCACAGAAAGTGTGTACTAAGCAACATTGGTCAATCATAAACATGACTCATGAGAAGATTCTGGCCAATGTATAGTTGCTGAAACTAATAATGACGTTACGCTTCAGTGAGCATAAGTATAGCAATATTACAACTTGAGTTACGTGATGTTGCTGCAACAACTGTTAGCTTCTACATTTCACCAGTAACCAGTAAGAAGTATCCTACACTAGCTAAACTGGGACTAAAAGCACTGAGCATATTTGGTTATAATTATAAATTTGAATGCATGTTTTCTAGCATGAACCATAAAAAATAGTAATAGAACGCACTCACCAATGACCGTCTGCAAGATTTGCTTCGAGTAGCCACACATGAACCCATTACTAGCAGTGACATTAGTGCTATTATGGCTACTAAAAGTCTTTTTCGTACTTCTCACTATAATTATAGTACTATGAGTTTATCCAATCAAAGTTTTTGCTGTTTTCTTGCTTAGTGAACTATATACAACTTGTTGTTAAATTAATAAACTGTCATATGTTTTGTAATATACATCCACATTCTGCAATTTATACTTACAACCCAGGAAACATAAAAAAGCAATTTATATATGCATTTAGTAATGCAGCATTGCACCTTGAATTTACAACGAACAAACCTGGCCCTTCTTACGCCTTAAAATCTTGAGATCTGGCCCCATTTTAAAAACATTTGCCCATCCCTGTTATATAACATATAATGCACATAGTATATTACAATATAATATAATACACTAGTGTCAAGTTAACATATATAAAATTTCTCGAACATTTAGGCTATAAAAATGTGATAAACATACATGCCTGAAATATTGCATCGTTTTTATTGCGTTTTAATAATTTTACAGTTTTTTATAGTGGTCTGATAGAGAGCAGCAGTGGTCTAACTATTAGAGCTCGGACCTAGTGAGGGCTACACGCAACATCAAAAGTTTTTGCATTAGCAGAAGTTTTAAAACAAAGTGTTGGTGAGAGGGGCAGTCTTTGGTTAAAAATACTTACCAACAGGGGTTCTCACAGGGATAGGGACTTTAAGCAAATGAAAGTTATTTCATCATAGTATTTTAATTTTGTAGTGTTAAAGTAATATAGTTTAATATTATGTAGTAATAAATTTCCAGATTACTACTTTCTGTGATGACGATGAGTTTGGAATAGATTCTGTTCACAACTATGAAGCTCCAAGTCAACACAATAGACTTTGTGCTGGAAAATCCTCCTGGGAGGTTATGAGAGACCATGTGGACTTTAAAGGTAATATTATTTGTTTTTATAAACAGTTTAGTTGCGTTAGGAACGGTAAAATCATACTCACGGGCTTTCCAGGCTTTAATAAATAGCCATTGCCATTATATTTTTTTCAAGAATAATCTTTTTCCAGTAGGCCTAGCTATATATGCTGTGATCACAGATTCTAGTTCTATGCATGGCTCGTATGATTCTCATGTACAGTTAGTCCTGGGTCATACATGTAAGCAGAAAAATAAAATTAAATCTGTATATACTGCAACAATAATGATAATATATTTCGAGCCAGTTTTGTGGTGCTAGTCGTGCATAATCATTTGTTGTTCTAATACTAACACAATGAGACTAAACACACAACTGAGATGCATCATAAAATAGTTAAAGAGTTTTACTCTACTGTTTTGCTTCAGAGTTTGTGGCTACTACTACTGATCACAGAGCTTTACAATAGTTATGTGGCTATAAAGAAATTAAGTAAAATTGAGTTAAATATCCGCAGGCCAGAATTCAGCTGCCGATGGAAAGATTATTGATACAAGTGTTACATTTAATGTGGTGCAAAGACAGGAGAGTAGAGTTGTGTTGGTTATTGATGTATCTGGAAGTATGGTATGTTTATAATAGATAACTATGTTTATAGAGCTATTCTATTTCAACCGAACCTAGTTAGACTCACTCTAACAACTATTTTTAAAAGCTTTTTTTTAAATATACTAGATGAATAACAGAATGTTGCCAGTTGTGTTTATTAAGTCTTAATTTGAGTCAATTTTCTGCTGAATCATTAACTAATATTGTTTATGAAAAGATCAGCAAACATATATTTACATGCCATGCTAATAGGTAGCAATTGGGCAAAAAAAATAGTCTAGGTTAATTTCTCAGTAAAAATCTAACTTGCTGGTATGAGCAGCACTTTATTACAGGGAAATAACAACTACTACATAAAAGTAAACGCTGCAGCTCAAAGATACCTGCTATATACTGCACCAGATGGAGCTAGTGTTGGTTTAGTTAAATACAGCAGCACTGCTACTATATTGACCACGTCCCTTCGTAAAATTAACTCTTCGGCAGACAGGAAGGACTTGGCTAATTTAGTTCCACTTGAGAGACAAGGCGCAACTGCTATTGGCAGGGGATTACTAGCAGCTAAAAAAGTGAGAGAATTTTTACTTTTAATCTAAAATCTGACGTTTAATATTTATACCTTAGTCATAATTATGTGAAGTTTGTATGCGTTATATGAGAACATATCTTTGTGTCAGCTTTTGGAACAAAATGGTGGTCAGACAAAAGGCAGTCGAGTTGTTCTGTTAACTGATGGTGAAGAAACTACTGATCCAAAAGTTAAAGTTGTGAAGCCCCAACTTTTAACAGCCGGAATTAATGTGGATACAGTTTTGTTGTCCAACAATGCAGATCCAGTTCTAATTTCTTTAGCAGCAAGCACTGGTAGGTAGTTTTCTAAAAGTTATCTATCATAAACTGGTTAATGGAACATTTTTAACATATATATTGCAAACAAACCTTTTTTAGTAGAAACTTTTAAAATATATTTTAATATCATTTAGGTGGTATGTCTTTCTTTGCATCTGGTGGTAATCTATCCACCAGTTTAGATGATGCTTTCACTACTTCTGAGAGAGCCAGAATAAGTGACCCTAGAAAAGTTCCCATCACTGTAAGTATCATGGTGTGATTTCTTGATTTGGATAATACCTACAGCCATTTATGCATCACATGCATGTCTATAATGTCTAAATTCATCATGTACAGTTTGACCTAGCTGATACATTATACTACCATATTAGACTTTAGTACATTTAAACTTATTTGAGACTTGAAGTCTTGAATATTTTACAAGATTGAAAGTCGAGCAGTTGCTGTTGAAGAGAAGTCAGAAGAATGCTATGATGTGATAATCGACAAAAGTTTGGGCTTTAACACAACATTTACATTTAGTTGGATAATTGTCAGCCAACTAAATATAAGTCTTACTGAGAGTGATGGTAAAGTAAACACAGCTGTGCTGGAGAACGAGAATAAGGCAGCAGCATTTAGATGCTCTGGTGAATGCTCGATAAGTTCTATATACGAGGTGTTGAGGTCTATATGATGTATTGATTTATATGCTAGTCTAATGCCTAGGTAAAAGTTTTTAAAAGTGTGTTTATATAACTTAAATAATTTTCAGTCAAAATAAGAATTGGAATGGGAGTTAAATCTCTTAAAGTTAGACTAATTATCTAATTTGTACGAACACTCCACAACCCAGGTATAAAAGAAACTTATTTTCAAAATTTAAAAAGGAAACCATTTTTAACTTAGGCTAAGCTGCTAAAAATGATTTTTTTTCTATCAGAAAAGTCTGTGTTCTAAAGGAAAAACATAGGAAAAGAAGTTATGTTCTCGCAAAAGTTTATTTTCCTGCCCAAAACCAAATTTTATTAATAAATTAGAAAATTTGGTCTATATTAAAATTTATCCATCACTACACCCAAACGTCAACTTTGTCAATAATTATTTTGCATTAGCATTGTATGTCATTGTGCAATCATCAACAAGCTGTCAGATTTACAAACCAGACTTGTGTATCATAAATACTAAATTTTGTTTTAGTTTCCAACTGCTTTTGTATGTTTGTACTTTTAATTTTTATACAGCTTTTCCGTTGGCTACAAACTTGAAAATTTTACAGGCAGGAAAATGGAAGGTCTGTATCCAAAATCCAACAAATACAACAGTTAATGTAATATATCAAGTTGAATCAACGGCTAGAGTAGTCAACACACCAACTCAAGACAGCTCTTCAAACGCTAATAGTGACGATGAAGACATGCTGCCAATTACGGTTAGAACCCTTATAGTCAATGAAGAACCTGATTTTAATACTACAGGTAATGAAACTTCTTTGAAAAGGATTAGCCTTGCCATATTTCAGTTTTAGAATAGTATGAATTGTGAATATAATATAAAAACTAAAAAACACTCATGCATGTACAAGTATTGCAAGAATTCTAGAAGTAATTAGTGAACTAGGGTGAACAACTCCCTCATTGATTGGATGCAGAAATATAGAGCGCTAATCTGTCTATTCAATATAGATGTATAGTTCTATCATAATTGTCAAACCATTTGCTGCAGCCCTTTACAAATAATCAACAACAAAAATTCCGGCAGATATATTAGTTATTATTCTTGGATCTAAACACAGGTAAAAGTGAAAAAGAGGTAGACATCAAAAGCAAGTGTACCTAGCAAAGAGGAATGTACAGACCTTGATAGATAGGGCTACTTCAAGTAGACCAGAACGACAGACTGTGTTGATTGCAAATATATAAATAAAATTACATATTTGTTGAACTAGCAGTTTTCTGGATTTGATTGTGTGTTGAACAGATGCAGAGCCAGTGTCAGTGTTTGCTACTGTGACCCGTGGATACTCACCAGTGATTGGTGCCAAAGTAGTCGCTACTATAGAATATCCAGGTTCTTATTCAAAATCAGAACTTGAGATGAGAGATGATGGAGCAGGAGCTGATATTATTAAAGGAGATGGCACATACTCGGCTTACATCATGAACTCTCAGACTAAAGGGCTACACACAATCTCTGTTAATGTTGTCAGCACAAATGACACAAATGTTAAAAAGGTCACAGTTTACAGTTCAGCTGCAGCAATATCAGGTATTCCTCTTCAACAACACAGACTGTATTTCAAAAGCAATGACTGTTATAGTAAAAAGCAGGTTGAATTATTATGTAAATTGTTTGTATAAAGTGAACATCAAAAATGCCCTCATCCGACACAAAAGAATTAGGGCTTACAAGTGCATTTATAAATACATAGAAAGCTCTAAGTGCATCATGGAAATATGAATGAGTATTTGAGTATATATACTTTCTCTCTCATGCACACAAACACGCGCACATGCCATATATTCAAGCTTGCACATGCATATGTGCGTGTGCGCGTGTGTTTTTACTTAATAAACTAAAATAAAATACAGCTGTTCTGTATGTTGTTCTACACACTTATCTTCTGGCTGTAGAACCAGGAGAGCCAGTCAACAGTCAAGCAGTAAAACTCATACCAACAGATGAATTCCAGAGGTTCTCTCTCGCTGGACTCATTGATGTGAAAAGTGTTGCTCCACCAAATAAAGACTTTCATGCACCGTCAAGAATTCTTGATCTAAAAGTGACGGAAGCATCTTATGATAAAAGTAGAGTGACATTAGAGTGGACTGCAGTTGGTGATGATTTAGATAGTGGAACAGGTATGCTGTTGTTTCTGCAAATGTCTGTCAACTATTTTGCAAGCAGTTGAAGTCAAAGTTCTGGGAGGTTTTTAACTTTTTAGATTTTGGACACAAGTTTGAAAAACTTCTACACTAGTTGCATGCGTGTGCATGCTTCCTTTCTGAATAAAAGAAAGAAATACTACTTTTTTGCATTGTTATAGCTTCTTATTATGAGCTGTTGAAAGCCGACAGTCACAAAGTATTCTATAAAGCCAAAGAAAATGCCACACAAGTTGAGGATGCAGATGTGATCAGTGGTAACTTGAGTTCTCCATCTCCAGCCTACACCAGAGAAAAACTGGTTCTGAATATACAGGATAGAGACGACATATCTGTGTATGCTATCATTGCTAAGGATGATGCAGGAAATGCAGGACAGTTATCCAACATTGTTTCTGTTAAACTCGTCTATGTACCCCCTACTGAACAAAATTCATCCAACACTGGAGTAATTGTTGGTGCAGTATTAGGATCAGTAGGAGCTGTCATAATTATTGTCACATTGATATATTGTGCTTGTAAAGGTGTTGGTTGCTTTAAATCAAGGGGTAAAAAGAATTATCATGTATAATTTGGTTAATTTTTTAAAATGTGTCAATCAAACTGTGCAAATTTTTTCATATATAACTTTTCATTTTTATACAATTATTCAATTTTCCAAGAAGCGACTTTGAATGGAATATTTTTAATGGTAATCTAAGAAAATAGTAATTTTATAATTTCTAACTCATGACAATCTTGCAGCTATTAGTCCCAAAGTAACAGTGTGGAGCTGAGGTGGTTGTTGGAGCTCATATGCAGTCAAGTGTTTTGTAGTTTTATTTAGTTACATAACGCATTGAAAGAGTTCATTCAACGCAAGCTTTTTGAAGCAGCCATATCAAAATAGTTAAACAATGTAAAAAAGTTTCAGCTACTTCTACTATAGTAGCACAATAGCATTTTGCCTGCTAGGCATTTAAATAACAGAATAACTGCTAATGCCTTTTTATTTTGCAACAATAAAGATAAATTGAACTGAACACTTATAAATTTGATCTCCTTTGTTTTAAAACACTGATACTAATTGATTATGCTTTCACAAGATTATATTTCTTCAATTAAATGTGATATATAAAAATAAGCATGAAAACCAATTTCACTTTGGAAATTTGCATGGTACTACTATGCTTCATTTTTATAAAAGCTCTGATTTAATACTATCAAACAATCCATAGGCAGGACATTATGGTAAGTAAATTGCTGAGTATATTATGCAGTTGAACAGTGATATATTAATACTGAATAGCATAACACCAACATCTGACTCAGTAATAAACATTGTATTATTAGTAAACACTAAATAGTAAATAGTGAAAAGCACATGTGACATTGATTGGACATATTGTGTTACATTTCAATATATTAGTAATGATTGCCCCTTGAAACTATAATTAGAATGAGGCTTAAATATCTATAGTAAGCAGTAAAAACAATTTCGCTCTCTTGCTGGCAACATATTGTATGTGGTGGGTGCAAATTGTATGCAGTGAATCTTTACTGCATGAGACTTCGCACCTGAAATTACGCTCCAATGTTGTTGAACTTAACTAACTTTGTTAGTTAAGTTCAATA
This sequence comes from Bugula neritina, assembly GCA_964035545.1. Lineage (NCBI taxonomy): Eukaryota > Metazoa > Bryozoa > Gymnolaemata > Cheilostomatida > Bugulidae > Bugula > Bugula neritina. Next base: position 26,358,114 of record OZ037765.1, read on the forward strand.
ACATTGGAGCTCTTTCTAGCTTCCAGCATCCTGTAACACCATTTTATGGATAGATAAGCATTAGAAGTTTATTACTACCTTAGAAATTTTAAACATAACTGTTTTTGACAGCAGCAGCAGTGGTAGCAGCAGCAACAGCATACTTTGTTACACAACCAGCTGATACTGATGAGATTAACAAGTTTGGCTCTATCAAACATGTTATATTAGTTTAAGTTTATACAATAAGAATAATAATTATGCTGTGACGTTATATTATTATGTAACAAAATTGTGAAAAGTAGCTATCAGGCAGCGTCAAAAACTTTAATTAAAATATGATTGCTTTTACTCTAGACTCTAAAATATAGATACTATAAGTGATCTAGCTAGCTTATATAAAGTGCACCTAACATACATGTCCTTATAAAATGCAAATTTTTGTTGGCAGAATGATCTCGGTCATTTAGAGAAGAAAAAATATGCATTTTCTGCAAAGAATAATGCTAAAAAGGAAATTATGTCATGGGGGCGGGACTATGAAAGCATAACCGGAGCTATGAGAAGTGCAGGACAACTGACAGACAATGTCACTGAAGCCAGGTTACTCCAGAACAGAATTATGGAGATGTCTAAAAAGCGATACAAATACATGTCACAAGCTGATTTTAATAAAAAATATTTCATCACTAAACAGCAGAAGAAAAGGAAACTAATGCCACAGTTACTACATAATGTTGATGTTGACGAGTGGCTAAGCAAAAAGGCGTTCCGGCATGTGCCACAATATACAAATTCGTCAGCTAGTAATGCTAGATTTGCATTCTTAGACAGACTAGAAAAACAAGGGCAAAAATGCAAAGACTTCCAAGATGAGGAAGAAAATCCATTTGCATATCCTTCTAAGCCAAAGCCACCAGAAAAACAAAATCTTCCAGAGTTTTACAGAATACGTCTGAAAGAACAAGAAGAAGCCGAGTTGGCCAGAACTACATTTCCAACACAGCCAATCATGAGACCAGTGACTCAAAGAGCCGTAGCTTTTTGCAGTCGAGCCGAGACTGAAAGTCAAATTATGGAGGCTGCACAGTCTGTCAAAAGTGTGCCAGTTTGTAAACCAGCTCAACTAACTGCTTTAGAAAAAAGAACTCATTTGTTGAAACGGGCACAATCATCTGGAAAGTTCCGAAGTGTTGAAGATCCCAGATATGTTGAGTTAGAGAATTCTTTATGCATTCACTACTTCAAACCAGAAGAGCTGGATACAAAAAAAGTACAGGCAATAATTCAAGCTCAAGATTCTTTACATGTACCTTCTAATGCTGTGCGAAACAGTCGGCCAAAGTTACAGAAGACTATTCTAGAATATCTGAGAGCTCGAGGAATACCTGTTTAATTATTTACTTTAATATATGAAAATGAAATTTCAAGACATCATCATAATCAGATTTTTTTTTAATTATGTAAATAACAATATAGTTGAGATATTATTTTGCATTGTGTCCCGATTTTGTGTGTAGGCATCTGCTAAAACCTTTTATTTATTATTTATTTGCAGGTCATTATAGCTTTATTCTAAGAGTTGTCTTCTTTCTACTTCTTGTATACTAAGGTAATTATGTAACAAAATAAGTGGAGTTCATATTGTATTATCAATAATTTGTATAAACATATTATATAAAAGTAGTAATAGTCTAAAAAACTCAGTCCATCCGTGTGATTCTTTCAAATACATGGAGAAGCATGAGGTTAAGGTCGACGCATAATCCAATACTTTGAAGCAAGCAACGGAATGGCTGATTTTATATTTTTATTAGGGTATATTATGCAACAGGTACAAATGATATAAGAGTGAAACTTATTGCTTGGCTAATGTGCTGCAAACAGATTTTTCATGTAGGTCTGAGTCCAGAATATACTCTACGACACGTAAACTATAGCATGCAACCTTATAGGTTCAAGGATTTAAGACTCATCAGCACAAGAATACATATATAATTATGTAAATGTAAACCTGATGCACAGTTCCATAATTCCAGAAAGTTCAATGGTACAATAAATTAATAAAATGAATTATTTATTTTGTAAGCTTTACTTTATCAACTTGTAACTAACTCATCTTGTAACACTTTTATGGACCAACTTAAATTTAAATATTACCAGGTTTTGAACTCTAAAATGATTATAGATGCTATGAATATATGCTAAAATGCTTCTGCACTATATTTACAACTTTTTTAAAATTCATATATGATATTAATCAGTTACCATTAAATATGTGCGAAGGCCAAAGTATACTGTGATGAGTTTTATAATTATTGCTTCAATATTCACGAGCATCAGGAAACACATTTTTTAATCTATTTGGACCTTGAACATAACATAAAGGTTTATTTAGACTACTACAACTGTACCTAAACCAATAAAAAGTGTTGGTTCATGTTGTTTATTTATAAGTTTCCAGACAAGATGAAATCAGTGGGGAAAAAATGGCTCCTTAGCAATCGGAAACCGTGAGATTCATATAAATGTATATGCTCTTAGACAATGCTATGCACCATAATATTATATAAGCTTATTGATTTACTCAACTTAGTAAGCTTTAACATTTATATCAATAAAAGAAAAGTTTTCATCAATTTAGGGCCTGCTTTAGGGCTGTATATTTTGCTAGAAAGTCAATACACCACATAGCTTAAAGAGGGTGCACACAGGCCGTAGGTAAAATTATTCACTATAATGAAATAATGGTATGCTACAGTGATTTTTACTATTATACCTTGCAGTGGTTATTTTCTTTATTTTAATTGAAAACTTCAATGAGATAAGCTGAGACATAACTAACAATAGTCCTGTTCTTAAAGTTAAAAACTATTGTCAGTTGTATACAACGTATTATTGGGGAGGAAAGACAACTCTAGTTTCAATAAACTGTTTTCAGCAAACAGCCTACAGTTAGCACATTTATTGCACGGGCAGATAAATTCAACACCACCTCTCCAAAGCTGTAAATACTATTGAAAAAAATACTTTAAGTATAAACTTTTGCAATGATGAATAACTTTCATTAAATGTTAACAATCACAGTAATTGTATGCATATAATATTATTGTATTTTCTCAGTATAAAAATTATAAACCATCAATATAGTAATGCAAAAATCTGAAATGTTACAACACAATATATTAATTATAGCTAATTTTAAAACTCATATTATCAAAGAAGACAAGTATATTACAGCAGTTCAAGTTTTCAGTGCAACGATAGCTTATTATAAAAGAGTTGAACAGTATAACAAACTGGGCAGATAGTTTCCCTTGAAAATATCAGCAATCTGATTCTTCTCCTGTGAAACCTCTACTTTATGTTAATTTGAAGCATAAATAGTCCCATAAGCTGTTATCAAATACCATCAATGTAATATACTTATTTGTACAAGTGACCGTGGAATTAAAACTAAATAGGAGAGCAAACACACTTGACTGGTTGAGTAGAAACTGGTTAGAGCTGAGTGAGTATATTGTAAATATTGGATATGCAAAAAGAATGGAAGGTCAAAGGACTGTTCAAATACTAATTATCTTTCCAGATAGAGCAAATATATAATGCTAGCTCCAGTATAGCTAGAAATAATTATATATAATAAATAGAGAATATTTAACTAGTCGTCAAGCCCTTCTCTAAAGCTTTTGTAAAAGCGATAATGACCACTGTAAATATCATTGATCAAACTGAAAGGTCTGTTTGCTATTAAAGTCTGCCTATATTTATATTATTTTTATTGCATTACCTGCAGCTTCACCAGACATGTGACATTCTATATGTTAGTGGCAGCCAGCTCTTGCGTAAGTATAATACTTCATTGCACATGTCTTCATTGTATGAATTCAACTTCAGATTCTTGAAATACACAACTTTGTATTCAATTACAAAACATATTTGGATTAAACGTAAGGGCTGCTGCTGTTATTAACAATATGAAAAGTAATCAATATTAGCAATTATTCTAAACTTCATTGCAGCTATTAAGACTGGATAAATAAGGAAAGCTCAGTAATTTTGTAATGTTTACTACTATTCTAAAGTTAAGGTGAAAGAGCTGGAGAGTAGTGGTTGAACATCATGATTAAGTTAGCAGCAAACCCCTCCTTCGGTGAGTTCACTCCAATGAGAAAAAGACTGTTCGATGCTATAAAAGACAGCAAGTTACTTCAGGTAAGAACTGGAAATTTAACTAAATTTATCCAATTGTAGTTTTTGTAGTCCAATATTGCTTTATCTCAACGTACTTGGCAGTGCCTTGTTTTTCTGGTTTCAAGTACATCCTTGTTTTATTATCTGTATGCCATTATAAAATTACAGTTTAATAAGATTTCACTTAAGGTTTCGCTCATTTAAATAATCACTGAAGTTAAATTTTGTTTGATTCGTATGAATAAAAGTTTTCTCTGATCGGTTGATGCGCAGCCTCCTACTGGTAAGCATTCAAAAATTGTCTATGTAATATGGGGTATATATGGTATATGATATATAATATGTAACATGTGATATATAACATTATATGTAATGCATGATATATAATATATAATATGTAATGTACAATATATGATATGCAATATGTAATATATCATATATAGAATATAATATGTAATATATAATATATAGTCTGCTACATAATATATACTACTTTCTTCAACGCATGTAAACTAAAGCAAGTAATAGCATCATAAACATGAAAAGGTTATCAGTTATATCAATGAAATAATATGATATACCATGTTTAATACACCAAGGCTTTCTTGTACAAACTATATAACGCTTTCTTGTATACAATATATACTACATGATTGATTTTTACTGCCATTTATTTAATTGAAGACTTTTTAACTTCAAATTTTCAAAAAACGCATATGCATGCACCATCCCTGGGACACACACACACACATGCACACACATATCCTCATAGTTTTGTTATCTTTTCAACCAGAAAAAAATATTGAAATTCAACTGTTAATTTTAAACTTCTACTTTAAAAATCATGCCACACAAAGCTTTGTGCTATAAAAAACAAAATATCAAGTTCAATTAAATTTTATTAATGCCAAACAAAAATAAAAACAAATATGATTGCTTTTTTTAAATTAAATATCTAATACCAGTATTCATCACATGATATGTAAATTGATCATAAGATTAAAAATATTTGTTTGCAAATTAAGTTATAATCAACCATTTTTAGATAAAATTCCTCGTTTACAAAAGCCGGCTAGACATCAACACCAAAAACAGCAGAGGTGAGAACAGTTTGATTGAAGCTCTGAGAATTGATGATGATAGAAAGAGGAGCATAACCTTCTCATTCTTAATGAAGTGTGGAATAGATGTGCACAATAGAGACTGCACTGGTAGAGGTACTTGGATGCATATATACTTTATAAACATTTGAATGCTAGAGGTTCTTGGATGCTGTATATATGTACTTGATGAGCATTTGAAGCTGGAAAGTCATTATATTATGTTGTAAAATTATGTTTTGTTGATAACTAAAGGTCCTAAGCTAGAAGTTGTTATATAAACATGTAATTCTAGAGTTTAGCAGCAGAAGTCAATAGTAAATAATGATCTTAAAACTTCAAAGTACCTTCTATTCAACTATTTACATTCACTACCAGCTGGATTGAAATAAAATAGGCTGCAATTACGTAATATAAAACAATGTATTATAGCTTCGATTTGAATGGGATAACGTCATAACAACTGATCCATACATTACTGTGTTAAATTCGAAATGGTGTGATATAATACAGTTTACCGTGCACAGCTCATAGTAATAAAGGAAATTTCATGCAAAACTGAAGAACTTGAGCCTAAATATATATATCAATTTTTCATATTGAAAGCATTAGGAGCTTGTACAGTTGACTAAAACTTGCTTGTTATGAATAATGACATTTGTGTTGAGAAAATAACAAAAATGCTGTGTTTCAGATTCACTTTGTTGGGCTACAAAACTTGGTCGAGAGAGACAGGCGTTGCAGTTGCTAAATGGACCGATGCTGGAGTATGACTATCACCATAAAGACAAGAACGGCCTGACTGTTCTGCATTATGCTGCCATGAATAACATGGAGAAAGTTGTACAGACTATTCTTGCTCGGTTAAACCGATACTACATACCTGTAGATATTAAAGATAGCTCAGGTACAACTCCATATTTGTATGCAAAACGACTCAACAACGCTGAAATTGTTGACTTGTTTATAGAGGCTGGTGCTTCACCCTACATCTTAGATAAAAACGAGAAATGTGGATACAGTAGCGTCAAAAAACGGAGTGATGAAAGAGCAGAGCAAGTCATTCGGCTAAAGATTAGCGGTCGGTTACCGCAAGTGCGCAGAGTTTTGGCTGAAAAATCAATGGGTGCCGTAAATGGAACTCGTTTCTCTTCATCAAGAAATAGTGAATCTATAAACAATAACATCTCCTCTTTATTACAGCTTCAACATGATGGACAAACGTGTGAAAAGTTCATCAAAAGTACAAGCGTTGCTGACAGTACATACAATTCGACTACTGACATCACTTCTTACGCAGCACCACGACGTCACGTGAAACATCTCAGCGAACTATTTGACATTGTATCTGAGCAAATGACAAGCTCATTTTGTAAACCTGCGCAAAAACCAAAGTCTAAATTTAGTGATCAAGCTATGAACAAATTTAAAATGTCTTCCTTGGCAGCCATCATGAAGAAGCCAGTGAATGAAAGAATAGCAAGTCAGCAGGGAGGCAAGAAAAGGTCTCAACTCCGTAAAGGAAGCAGAAATGATCTGTTGGCAAAGCTCCATTAGGAATCAATAAAGTTCAAAGACGAACTAAACTTATAAACATATAGTAATAGAATTGATATTATTTCAAGTTGAATTTCTATTGCTGGTAATACTGTTATTGTGATGCAATGCATCTCATACTGTATTAAAACGTGTGCTGTGTGCATGCACATATACTTCTGTGATTAAAAAATGTTTCATTTTTTCAAATATGATTGCTTAATTGTTTACTTTTTAGTTATTTCGTGTAATTTTTTCGTTTTCGGCATCCGCTTTTGCTTAATAATGCGACAAATATGAAGAACACATTTAAAGAAAACTTTTTATGTTTTAGTCTATTATAAAAAGTTTACATAAATATCTTTTTGAATCTGATCAAAGATTTGACAGTATTTCACTATAGAAATATGAGCTACAGACTACGTGTATGATTGTGTCAAATTAATCAGACTTTTAAACATTAGCCTTGTTAGCTTTTAGGCTCCTTGTTTTTTTTAGCTTAAGCAATTTATTTTGTGGTTGTAATATCAAGTGCTGCTAGTTCTTAACATATCTTTTCTATCTGAACTTGCATATTGCTCAGCTATAAATTGTTGTGCCTTTTTGTCTCATGAAAGTCAAAGCATTGACATTCATGAGAGCTAGTTGACTTTTCAATATAGTTTATTACAGCATTATTGTAGTGACATAATATAGCGTACTATATGAAGCCCTAAAATAATGCAGTTATTAAACAACCATATGCATTTATAAACAGTGACTACAAACAAATAAATTAAGAGCAAACTGTAAATTATACTAACGCCCTGTAAAGGTTATTGTCATTAAAAATACAAATAGAACATATTTGTAATCATTGATGTTATACGTAGCCATGTACTTAATATTTATAGTAGCATAGTTTCTAAAATGTGACAAGTTAGAGTAACATGTTATATACAACGCATTCAAAACTGTTAATAGCCATACTTATATTTAAAGTTTACTTTTGTAATTTATTTTTTAACAGCCAATAGCAAGAAAATGTTTTTCTGACATTTGAAAGAAGATCAATAGTTAAGTTTTAAACTTCTGCATGCATGATAATGATTTCGCTATAAAATATATACTAACTACTACAACTAGCAAAGATTCATGGAGACTTCTTGCAGATTTTTCTCCGCTAGGTTGAAACTGCATCAATGATTAATAAATGACTAGTTTGAATAAAATTATTGCAACAAATTATTGTCATATTTCTTCATCATCTAAAATGATGTCATAAATGTTAGCTATTTTTATAAAATTAATGGTTTCGTAAACAGTTGAATAAATAAAACATGTTTTAATAATAATAATAAAACTTAAGAAATACTGGATGGAAGGTCAGAAAAAAGGTTTAATGGAGCTGGCTGCCTACATCTGTAGAAAGATTACTGGTATGACAGAACAGAAATTAAGTGTAGAGCACGTGCAGCAGAAGGCTAGTGATTCATCTGCTGCAACTTATGTGTTGCAACGTACTGAAGATCAGATGAACACGTCAATGCTCAATACAGACTCAGATGGGTACAGTACGGCAAGCACACGATCAGACTCAGACAGTGAGAATAGACGTAAAAAAGACTCAAAATTAGGCAGCTCAGCAACAGCAAAAACATATGATACTAAAAACTCGAATAATGAGCAACTACTGCTTCAGTTAGATAACAACGCTTCTCTCTCTGCTGATCATGCTTCGTTAGAAAAGAAGAACAAAATTGGTGAAAAAAATGTTTCATCAGCATTCGTTCCTAAAAAATTAACTGATCAACTAATAGTTCGAGATGAAAATGGTCAGTTAAAGTTGTATGAATCATCTGTGAATTGGCAAAAAAGTGCTGCTAAAGTTAACGCAGATAAATGTGTAGATTGTGCAGCACAAATAAACATAAAAGATGTGACGGAACACTGCAGTGAAAATGAGACGGCAAGAACAGTCTGCAGCAGGTTAAATAGTGCGACAATGCAGACAAGCAGGCAAGAAAAAACAACAGATATTTTTGAAAACTGCAAATTAGAAAATAAATCAAACCACCATCTATGCAATGCGAGTCAGCAAGATTGCAGTGAAGTTCGAGATGCTGCTACAATATGGGATGCCAGCAATATGCCTGAGAACCTTTGTCAAAGTGAGGTTTGTAAACAAACTAATACATAATATAAAACAACAAGTTATTGGCTAATATGCACAACATGTATGCTTTAAGACTTGAAAAGTTTATACCTGAATACACAGGGTGCAACTAGTTTCAATGCTTAGATGGTTGACCTGTGAAAGGTATATATCTCTGGAAGATGGTGTATTGTTTAGTAACATGTTATGTTGCATTTAATTAGCTAAAGTTCAATTCTACAACGTTTGCGAACTGAAAAAATATTTCATCAACTGCAAAAAACAGAAAAATTAGAAAGAAGCTGATGTGGTCTAGTGTTTAGAGTGCTGGCTCAGTGTGCAATAATTAGGTAATGGGTTCAACTTGGGGTCATTGATGCATGATGCCAGGAAGATTATACAGTTAAGATTGCTCTTTTGCTACACCAAACTAAGTTCTTACCAGAGATGGTGGAGAGTTGGAACAAGCATGAGTTTTTGAGAAATTAGGATATATAATGAACTTTAAGAGAGTGATTTGCAATTTCTCAAGAGAATATAACTCCTTCCAATAATAACTCATAAAAGTTTAGATTCTTCAAAATTTCTCCAATGCTTCTGTAATAATTTAAACAACATAAAGGCCTGAGCTATATACTTATATATTCTGAAACTCATGCTGAGAATATGTATTTAAAATTATTGTTATGTGGTTAGACTATATATAATTATAATATTGTTGTCCTATAGTAATATTATACAGTAACTGTCCAATCTACAAGAAGTGCTGCTTTACCATGTTTATTTTTGTATATATGCTTATTTTGCTCACTTGTTTACTATGCATGCGAAAATATGCCAGTTTACTTGTTTTTTCCTATTCATTATTAGTTGGAAATTATAACAGAAAGTGTTTAAACTACTAATTGCTATTATATTATTTCACAGGAGGATAAAAGTGAGGAGACGGATGTCATAATTGATGAAGTTGACCACTTATTGCTACAGCTTGAAAAAATCATAGGAAACCGATCGAGACGCAACTTAGCTTCAGGTGCAGAGTACGACGAAGTGTCTACTCTGACTAAGCCACTAAGAGAGTTATCTCCCCAATCAATGAAAGAGGCAAATTCATTTATACAGGATGCTGCCAACACAATGGACGTCAAAAATGTAGACTTGGATGAGTCACAATCTTCTGTGGAACTGGTTCTTTCTATTATCAAAGAAGCAACCAAACAATACAATTTGGAAGAGATTAATGAAGATAACATTTCTACCAACTCTGTCACTCCATCAATACCACCACTTGAGCCACCAACAACACCCCTGATACAGTGGACAGACTCAACATCATTACCTCTGTTAGTAGAATCAGCTACTACCCCTCCACTTCTAATACACAGCAACTCAAGTCACTCATGGTCGGTAGATCCCGTCTCCTCACCTTCAGCACTCTTGAGGCCATTAACACCTCCACCACAAGAGAGTGATGCTGACTGTGAGCAAGTTGATCTGAAGCTTAAAAAGCTAGCAACTATCACTGAAGGTAACAAATAAGAATATGATGCTACAGCATATAGGATATTATAATCTATGTTAAGTTAATATTATGAGTTTATAAGCAAAAATTACCTCATACTATAAAGGTTGCTTGTGCCTTTTTTATTATTTGCTCATAGCTGTATCAAATGCATGTATGTTTAACTGGCATCAAATGCAGTCATTAAATGAAAGCGTTTTCTAATATCTTTTAGGAGGTATGAGAGAGCTGTCAGAGTTCGCATGTAACACCAACCTGTCTGAAGTAAAGTGCAATTCTGCACCTACTACAGATTTTCAAGCTAGTAAGTATTACAATTACTTGCTAGTTGCAAGATTTCTATCCTTTTACTGTATAATATTAGAAAAAAATATCTTAAAATGTGAAATAATGAACAATCTAAAAATTTATTGTGTGCTGGTAGAATAAATGCAAGGCACACATTGTGCCTTCATTTTGCATGGCTTATCAAAGCAGGAGTAGTGCTACTCTATTAAACGGTTTATTGCATAAAGAATTAGATTGTAGGTTAAAATAAATTTGCTGTTTGTAAAAATATGTACATAATATGCTTTTTAAATATAACTATTTACTTAGTTACTTATAAGAGTAGAAATAATGCATGTAGAATATTTACACACTACGTACTTACATGCGCTGCATAAATTTGTATGTACCACTTGTGTTGCAAACTTCTTTGTTACTATAAAACATTCCATGCAATCCTTCAAATATACTACATGTTTTAGACATTTCGGGGAGCATGAGTCTGCCATGTAATAAACAGTCCAGCAGACCAAAATCAGATCAAGATGTTCCAAGACATGAGGATAGTATAGTAACTGGCACAAACAAAGCATGCTTTAGAAAAGCAGAGAGATACGGCATTGGAGATAATGCAAATTCATTTGCTGAGCCAATAGAAGGAACTATAGTGAATCGGACAGGCTGCTTGCCACCGTAAGTAGACATATTCTGTGTATCTTTGGATGTTGTTGAAAAGGGAAACTAGAAGCTTTAATTTTGTACTATTACTCATAAAATAAAAGTGTTTTAACTCATGAAATACACTAATACACTAAGTATTGTGTAACTATTGATGTAATTATTTCAATTTAGTCCTCCTGAAGATTTTGTTACATGTCTCCAAGTTTTGAAAGAGACCAGAGGAGTAAAAGCAAGACTATTAGCAAGAAAATGCTGCTCACATGCAAAAAAGACAAAGACAAAACAAAGGGTAAGAAAAGCTTATAATTATAAAATTTTCTAACTTTTGAAGTCAAAAAGTGAAAATCAAATTTGAAAATCTCAATTTTCACAAAAAGCATCATTTTGTTACAGATATCATGTCCAACAATAAAAGAGTTTAAAGTAGGCACTAAGACTGGGACTCATAGTTTCTTTGAATTAATGAACACTACAATAACCATACCGAAGATGAATGAAAAAATGGTGATAACAGAAGCTACAGTTCCAACTGAGTTACAATCAAAGGCTGTGTGGGTGAATGGAGAGCTAAAAATATTCATTAAACATTTAGGTAAGATCTTTGATGACACCAATTAAATTTTGGCCTTATAGGTTTAATAATTTGTTTCAATTATACTTGTATATTCAAGTAGCTAATCTGGCAACAACTCTATATAACATTTATATCTATTTGAAAGCTACATGACAAAAGCTATCTTTAGATCCAAATCAACATAGATTATTTTAGTTAAACAGTAAAGCGAATAAGAAAAACTGGTATATTTTTATGCAATCAATGTTTTTGCAAAAAGCAACTGAAAATTAAGTACCTAGTTACTTGTTTTTGTGTTGTGAAGTACACTTAGTTTTTAGAAGAGTACACTCCAGTTTTTTAGCTGTTAGTAGAGTATATTTAGCTTCTTTTAGATTATCTGACCTATTAGCTTACATTTTGTCAAATAGCGGATAGCCTATTGACCACCAAGTGTACATGACTAAATTGCAAATATATTTTACAGACCTTGTTCACGGATTTGTGCTCTCCTGTACAAATAAACTTGTAATTAATCTTGTATATTCAGATAAAGATTTGTCACACATTCCACTTGGTAAGAAAGACTTGTACACACGGACACCCTCATCCATCTCGATTGAGTTTGTGAGAGAATACAGGGAGGAGAGAGAAAATGGTGTAAAGTCTCCAAGTATTGTAAAGAAGTCTCTTCCTCCAGAAAAGGTTTCAATGCTTGAGAAGAAAGCTAATACTGGTTCAGTAGAACCTCCACCATTCAACACCAAAGTATGAACAGCTTTCAGATCTCCGCTTACACTGCTTTCAAGTTCTAAAAGAATTTAAGACCTGCTATTTGCATTTGCTACGTGCACAATCCTCAAAGTTAACATCAATAGTTAATTGTTGTAAATTTATTTTTAGGTTGACTTCATTTACAAGAAAGATCCTTTGGTTTTGGGAACACTTGATAGAAAAAGATATTTAAACAGAAAAATATTGGAGCAGAAGAAATTAAAAAAGACAAAAATTCCAGTTTATTGTGTCGTGTGATTATATGCTGTATACCCGTTGAAGAGTATGTTTGAAGGTCACATATGTCAGCAATAACCAGCTCATCGTGTCAGCACTAACCAGCTCATTGTGTCAGCACTAACCAGCTTATTGTGTCAACATGTTGTAATATTTCAACTCCATTTCAATATAATATAATTCAAGAAGAAACAATTGCCACAATTTGTAATATCTATTCTGCACAGTTGTGTACCCGTAGTTCATTTTGTTCTATACTCAACTGGTACAAGTAATTAAAGTTGATGTAGCTGTAGAATATGAAACGTGACTGAATACTACAAATAGTAATCTTATAGTATATATTAATAGTAGAGCATAACTATTTCTAGCTTTATTGTAGGTATATAATATTATGATGCTGCTTTTTTGGTGTTGATATATTACCTGGTTCAACACTAGTATGAAGTAAGCTCTGCTCTGTTATTACAAAAATTATTTCTGAACCTCTCTTATTGGGTAGGCTGTGTGAAAAAATAGTAGTTACCGGTACTAGAATATTGAAAAAATATTTATTAAAAAGATAAATAAAGCCATGTACTAGTAAAAGCAATGACAACTAGCACTGGAATATTGAATGCTTAATTGTCCCAAAGCAGCTATAAGATGTACTGGATAGAAATGAAACAGTGGTGGCGTGTCATATACAATACAAGGATTGAGTGCAGCACTATGAAAAGTCAAAAAGGCATGAAATCTTAGTTCACTTACCAGACTACACAAATAAAGCATTATATTATTGTGTTGTTTTCATAACTTGAAACATTTTGTTTATTTTAAAGTAATTTGTAAAGTTGAGTCATTATTCTTTTGGATTACTATTTAGTCTGTCCCAATTTGCACTGATGTTAACAATATATTGATCAGTTAATATTGATCCCACCAACTCAAGTACAGGTAGAGGTAAAAAAGCTCCTACTTTTTCACATCTCAAGTTTAGAAAATTATTTGTAAAGGAAGTTGCCCACCCACTCAATAAATGAGTTTATCAAAAAATTAGCACAAATTTGAAAACAACAATTGGAATCATCAGCCTGACAAAAGTGTCATTTTTGTACATATATGGTGTACATTGGTGCTTGTGCAAAGTTAAGTTGGGTCTAATAGGAATTATCTAGTTTTCAGTTTCTGTCAATGCACAGCTTATAAACTAAAAGAATATTTTAACCTCATAGTTTTTTTATTGATTTTTATATTCACTAGTTGACATTTAAAATCAATGTTTTAGAATATATTATTTATACAATATCAAAAGGGTTTGAACTGCAATACTGAGAATGATGCAGCTGTTGGCACCTACAATATACTGACAACATTACTATGACATTATACCCATCAGTCTTGCTTTGTGTTACATTGCATTATGACTGTAAAACTATACTGTGCATAGCCATGCGTACACTATATTTAAATTACATTAAATATAATGAACGAATTAAAAATAATTATTGCGTAGATTGGAGTGTGAAATTTAGGTAGATAAAATTATTGATGCGCGCATATTATATTATAATGAACTACCCATTAACCTGTTTAAAATCAATAGCTTGTGATACTACAATTAGAGAGTAGAGATATTGCTGCCATAGTAATAAACACTCATCAATGAAAACAAATTAAATTATTGCTTGATGCACAACCTGTAAACATTTAAAAAGGAAATTAAGCTAAATGAGAGCAGTGAGGCATGCATGACTATGTATATTATTATTATATTGCAGCTATTTGCTACTGCTTTGCTCATTGATTTAGTCTCGTGGGATATACACTGCATCTACTGGTTTTAGCATCATTGCTCTTTCTCTGTTTTATAGTGTAAAAAGTATATCATTAGGTAGAAGTAGAGCATTCACTGTGCATCACACAAATAGTGGAGTTGCATGGGGAATGCATCTTTTCGGTTAACTACAATTATACTAAGTGACTTGGATTAAGATTATTATTGTTGACAGCCAGAAGAACTGCACTTAGCCATCAAACTCTTGACCTTACGTCATCATCATTTATAGATAGCAAGTAATTTTCTGTTGATCACCAAAGAAGATCTACTTGAATTCTATTCGGAGTCGCCTTAATACTTCCTAGATAAACCAGTGTGATATTTCAGTTACTTCTTGGAAGCAAAAATTAGAGAATTTGCTGGTAACTTTAAATGGCTGAAATAACATGGAAATCAACATTTGTTGGAGCTCTGTTGCTGTTTTTAATTGGGATTATAACCGCAACATGTCTGAACTATGCAGGAGCTGCCTTGACTAGCATATCTGCAGGCGTATCGGGACCTTTCAGATGTGTGTACAACGCATCAGATCCATATTCTAGGAGGAACTGCACAACGACGTGCAATGAAACAGATTTAGACGCACTAATAGTTGAAAACTGTACATATATTTATGTGACATATTATCCAAAAGATGATTTACCTCCTGTAAAACATATAAAGCTCACTCCTAGCTACAGGTATGATAACCAACCAACATCTGGGAAAAGAAGATTTGGCGAGGTTGGTTTCTATTAGTACTAATAGTCTTCTTGTTGAATTTTTTTAATATTTGGGAATTCTGGTGATGTTTTTACTTATAAAATAACAGGCCTATTAATATAACTTAATGTTATTGTTTTTTCCTTTAAAATCTGCCTCTTCACGTTAAACAGAATTAAACAAGTAATATGAAAAAATTTAATAAGTTTTGCGAGCAAGGATTTTAGTAAAGTTATGATTATCTATACATGTTTAACTTTATTGACAAACATTGCTTTTAAAACGAAATAAAAAACAACTTCTGTTTCAACCAACATTATACATGAGTGTATTGTAACATGCAACTGAGTGTGACAATGAATACATAGCATTACAGTTATCAGTAATTAGTAGATATGCAACCCTGTAATATCAGCTCTAATTAGGGATATACAATGAATATTATGTAGTAAATAAAGCATTAAAATCTAGGTTATTTGTATAGCACAAGTTACTCATCACTACCCATAGTGATAGTTAGATAAAAAAAATTAAGCCAAAGTTTTTGATCAAAACCTCTATTATAACATTCAATTTGCTCTCGTCTATTACTAAATTGATTTATGTAGGTAATACCAAAATATATACATCTAAGTTTGAAGTTAAAACAGTTTATAGTTTACGTAAAAATATAGAAAAACCAAAGAACCACTAGCTTACCATTATAATGCATAATTTATTCACACCACGGCAAAGCATACATGTACTGTACAAAGTAACAGGTTGAAGCTTGACGCCAATGCTAGAGAACCAAATTGCACCATTTTGTAGACTGCCTATTACATCTGTGATTTTTTTCTTCTTTTCAGTGCTCGGCAAAATATTGCGGAACATATCGATTTAAAACACATTTGAATGGCACAGCCCATTACAAGCACCACCCAGATCTTATACAGAAGATTGAGAAGGCAAAGCAAGAAAAAAATGGAGAACTTGAATGTTTTCTCAACCACGATATGCCAAGTAAAGGCGCGTATCTATACTTAAATGAGGAAGCTGGAGTAAAGAAACCTCAGTACAGGTTATTCCGGTGGTATGAGGGATGGCTGGTGCTGATGGCACCCGTAGCAATATCAGTTGGCATCATCATATTCTTTATAGTAGTCCTGATCAGAGGCCGGCTAACTAAGAAACCCGCCCCGAAGTCCAGAGCATTTGGTAAGTTGTAAAGTTACACTCATCACCATATATTTTTCATTAGCACTTTCATAGTTGAATTTAGATCAACCACAGGGAATATGGCATGTTTATTCTAACGCATTTGGTGCATAAAGCCTTTATCTTCAAGATGCATTATTTATGAAGTTATTCAAGTATAAAACCGTTAGGTATAACAACTATTGGTTCTAGCTGAGAAAAAAATTGTAGAACCCTAAAGCATCTAGTAGTAGTAGTAGAAGAATGCGGGAACTACTTGTTACTGTTTCATTGCTTTAGTTCCCCCAGGATTTGATTCACCACTGACAGCCATAAGAACAAGAAACTCTTCCATAGCAAGCAAACGCCCCTCCCCCGCACCTGAAGAGTGTATTGGATTGCAACAGAGTTGACCTGGATCCTTACTTATAACGAATCTATTATTGACTTCAGTTATTTATAAATAATTTTATATCAAACTTTATTACAATTATATTATACATAGTTGTACACAGACAATGCAATATTATGAACATAAACAAGATACTAAATCTTACAGCTTTTTTGTAAAAAGAAAATATCTGAAGAATGACATAACACTGTAGACTTGCAATTTCCGATGCGCAGTTGACAGTATGAAATACTCATAAAATATTGATGAAACTGCTGACAACCAAATAGCAAGAGAGAATTTGGCTGCTGTTGGATGGCTGGGACGACTTCTATTTTTTTCTACCTCCCCTCTCCTTGGTTGACAGTTGTACCAAGCTATTTGGCATGAAGTTGTAGAAGGCTAGAGTATTGGAGTCTTTGATGAACATACCCTGAAGATAAATATGAAAAGGAATATAATGTCAGTTAGTACAAGATGCATCCGTTATCCTATCCCAGAGGAGCCAATTGAATACTGTAGCAAGTCACAATAAATTATCATCACCAAGATGCTGGCCTCTTGAATATCAATTCTATCTCCATAAAGCACTTTCAGCAGCACAATATCTAATGTAATAACAGTAAAGAAGCAAGAAGCTGCTTCAAGATATAGTTACTATATTTATTGTTGAAAAATCATATTGCACTTGCAACATTTGGATACAAGTTCCTAAAGTGAGCAAATGAATTTTTACTGGTGGAAGAGAAGGGTCGAACTTATTATCACAGACTTGACTATAAGCTAAAGGCACATGCAAGTTGAATGCACTGCCCAGGGCTAAATGTGATTAAAAGCAGTGATCAGAACCAGTAACACTCTTTTGTGTACAACTAGTCTACCTAATCCAGTATAGCTAATATCTGTAAACAATCAACATTGTTCTTTGATTATACTATTAATTATATAAGTGTATGTAGGCAGTCTACAGATAGACTGATGGACTTACATCATATTGCAACTTCTGCTTTCCAACGGGCATTCCCAGTGAACTGGACAACTTGGCTTTGATAGAGGCACACTATAATCATTAGCATATATTACAGTAGTGCAAACATGTAAGTATAGTATATAAACACTAGAGCATAGTATAAACAATGCTATTAATGAACTGACCTGGAATTTTGCTACATCTATATATAATATCATATTGTTATTACTTTATATACACGAATGTAAGTCAATGAACTAACAAGTGATTTACAATACTAACACAATTATTTGCAACACAATCATAACAAACTTATGAGTAATTTGTATAAACTATTTGTGTTCTACAAAATCTTGCAAACAACTAGTACAACAATAACCATATCATCTATCGAGCACACCTCATGGCACCAAGTAAGCACAAATACTAAACAAGACATTACACTATAAACTTCTGCTGATTGCGATTAGATGAGAGAAGACAACTAACCGTCTCCATGGGAGAGAAGGTGAAGGACACCGTCTGGCCATTGAGATTCCACTCCGGTTTATCAGCCATCAAAGGTACCTGAACTGTAACCATCACTGGGTTCTGCAAACACAAGGCATAATTCCTCAAGGTATTTCTTGAGAATAGCAGCCGGACAATGTGAATTTAATTAGTGCTATTTTTATAGAACAGCAATTATATAGATATTAGGAAAGTAACACGAATTCATGTTGCCAAAAATGGATACTAAATAAATACTATGAAAATTACAGAAAGCTCCAATTAAACTGTAATACAAAACTCCTCCCATTATATTCTACCAGCTGCACTTTCATAGAGCATCTTATGCTTAGCCTGCAGTGGCCACAGTTTTTGAGGAGGGGGAGAGAGGAATTAATAAGGAATTAAAATAAAACTTTAAAGGGCATATTTGATTTGCAAAAACTTTTCAAAAATATTTCAATCATATTGTCCCCTGTACTAGCACGCATGCCCAAACAACATCACAACCATATTACTAAGAATAATTATTATTTTATCATTGCTAGTTATATTTGAGCTATACAAAAATTCCCCTCCATACACACAGATATGGCACAACACTTTGCGTTTCACCCATTTTTAGTTTTCTTTACAGTTTGATTAGTGTTGGTTCACAATGACAAACTAGCCAAGCATTGGAATTACTTAAAACTACGAGTTGAAGTAGAACTTTGTGCAAAAACGTATCTATGGCAGCAGATTGACAGAGCTGTCTATTAGCAAGTTGCTGCCCTGTTCTAGTGGCTTGTGGAATGAGTGCAGCATGACAGCACCACTATAACACTATACAGGTTACTACTAGCACAGAGACTCACAGGATGCGCCCCCAACCACTGGCGCTCAGGAACCAGGCTATCTTCAGTCTTGGCCTTCTTACTTGGAGGTTCATCCATGAGTGACTGTTGAGTGGGGGGTGCCATGGGCTGCACCACCACGGACGCAGGCGGCAGCACAGGCCTCAGAACCTGGGAGACGGCAGCAATACCAGCACCGAGAGGAGCGCCCAATGGCATTCCTACCGAGTACAAAGGTTATTGAAAGAACTAGAATGTATAGCACATGAAGTTGTACAGCTGAAATGGCCAAACCAATTCATGTAACTTTTATTAGATGAATTAGTAGCAAGGTAAGCAACTATCGAGCATTTTAAGCATCTCTACATTGTATAACTTTCCTTGCTAGCCAAAGTTTGTGTATTCGATGGGAATAGGTCAACATTTTATCGGGAATTTCTTAAAAATATGCTTGCAACTAATCTAGTAAAGAAATGTGATTGTTTACATGCAGATACATAATTTTTATCTGTTCAACAAACCAGGGATATGCCAGTATTGCAATTATTTAAACATTTTTTAACTCATTGAACTTATCATGTTTTAAACCGGCACTGGTTTTAAAAAGATGTTCCTGCAATAAACAGGTTGAGTTTCTCACAAACAGACCCTAATGTGTCTTTACTGCACACACAGCAGACGTGTTGACACAGCAGACGTGTTGACACAGCAGACGTGTTGACACAGCAGACGTGTTGACACAGCAGACGTGTTGACATAGCAGACGTGTTGACACAGCAGACATGTTGAGCTCACCTAGCATAGGCCGAGGATTCATCATTGGCTGAGGGGGTCTCGGCTGCATCATGACAACAGGGTTGGGTCGGGGAGCCATCATCATGGCAGGTGGGGCAGGTACCCCCTGTGGGGCAAGTCCTATGACTGGAGCTACAGCCTTAGGAGGAGGTGGAACGGCCGTAGGCTGAGGTCTGATCATCATAGCAGGGGGCGCCACCAGGCCACCCATAGACTGAGGAGCGGATATAGGCATGGGAGGTGCTTGGACTGGAGCCACGGCAACATTTGTTGAAGGTACACCTGAGTCACTGGATTTATTTGACATGGAGACTGCTTTGGTCACTGCTGGCCCTATTCGGCTTTTAGATTCATCCTCGCTACAAATGTAATATTAGGGCTTAAAACTGGTGTGCAGCTTACGTTAAATAGCTGTATATGTATGAGCATTATGGATATAACTCTGTCACTATGTTCCCATGCTTTGAATGGATATGTGTGGGATACTCATGGATTTTTGGTTGGTTGCAGTTAACCTATGGTTGTGGTTTCATTCGATTGACACTGTCCACATGCATCTAATGAAAACTGATTCACATAATGCAAAGCATAGGGATGCAATGTGTGTAAAGCAGGTGACCATCAACAGCAAGTCAAAAGAAACAATAGAGTATAATAAACTCATCACCATCAATACAAGCAATTATAAAAGACACATTTGGCCATCATCCAGTTATTACATGATTACATGCACCACTCAACAGTTCTATCTCTAAATGAACTTGTAGCTAGAGAAAATGTTGTTAATAATGATGAGAAGTAAATCAGCTGCAGAAGTTATGTAGACCATAGGAATTTACTGGTTGACAGTGTGGCCAGTCTTACACATGAGATGGAAACACTGACCTACATAATTGCTCTACTATGAATATGATATATTATTAACCATTTCACTGATGTACAGATAATTGAAAGAATGGGTTCAAATACCACATAACAGAGACATAAAAACACACACAACTGTTCCAACTGTTACGTCATTTATTACATACTAATCTTGCTTCTAACCGACTAAAAATAGATCCAACAAAAGTAACAATGCAAATAATGGCATTCAGATGTCATTGAGAATTATTAAAGCGAAGAATGCTGCCAATTGCCATTTTTGAAGTAAATATAGAGATTGCTGCCTCATGTCAACGCATCAAATTAAGACGTTTTGCATGCAAGCTTCTACTTACACAAGGCCTTTAGTTTGATGAATGCTCATAATCTGGTCTTCTATAGTGTACTTAGCCCTAGCTTGCTGCGACACCTTGTCCATGGATGCTGAGTGACCGTCCCAAACCACATGGTCAGACTGTCTGTGCTCCTCCTCACCAATCTGTTGAACAGGAAAATAAAACCATCAGAGGGAAGATGCAGATAAAACTTATTTTATAAGTTTAATTCTACCTTCAATAGTAGCTGGCAAATCTGCAGTACACAGTAGGAATGTGATTATACAGTAAAGTGTCAGTGTAATACAGAATGTTGAAGAACAGGCGCATACCTTTTTACCAATTTCAGCCTCTTCACCACCAACACCGAAGATATCCGTACGACGTTCTGCAATGCTCCGCAGGTTGACCTCAATATTCACCCCCGTGTCATACACCGTTTCCTGTTCCTTCTTTTCTCTGTCCTGCCGAGCCTTCTGCTCCCTCCACTTGGGATCAAGTAAACCTATACAACAGGAAATACTATTACCAGTGATCATCGAGTACACCATATTACAACACTTCAGTATGTTGTTAATGGAGAGCCATTCGAAGTAATAGTTGAATAGAAAGAGAAACTGTACCATTGGGAGTTGTTCTCCTATTGGCACTTCAGAACACATGAGCGTTTTAACCAGTTTCAACTAATTCAACTGTCATAAAAATAATCTACAAACTTTTGCATGCTGAAATTCATAACACTATATGTTCAATATTAGTGTGTGTTGGTAGAACAACTCCTTCTACACTATAAATAATTTACTCAAGTAGAATTGTGGAAAGATGTGATATCTGAGTTTAACAACATTAGAAGCAGAGTGATGGTGGTATACAGTGATAAAACACATACTGATCTTCATATGCTCCTGTAGTTTATGAGCCGGGATTTTCTCTTGAGTGAGAGGAGAGATAAGGTACTGATCAGTCTCAGGGGGCGGTGCTGGCCTGGCCTGCTTCGGGTCATATGACCGTACGATGACAGCCTCATCAGGCTTTGGCAGCGGAGGCTGCCCGGCGGGCATCGGGGGCTGATGACTGGGTACTTTAGGTGGCGGCATCTCTACTTCATCGTCTGAGGCCTCATCCATGTCCTGAGTCACAGTGAATGTAATATATCAGCAGTGTGTAAAATATGTTGGCAAACCAGATACTGATGAGAACAGCGCATACAAAATAAAGATCTATGGAAATTTAAAGCTTAACAACCCTGTAAACCCACAAAATAATTAGCCAAAATAAGATTTTTACAAACTACAAGCTCTTGAATTTTAAGTAACTTTAGTTTAAACCTTATGAGTCCAATTTAAAGCACGTTTGTAATATATAAGGGTGTAACTTTCTAAAACTAGGCAATTATATCTGCACTCAGTTTAAACTGTGAATCTTGGGTGTCTGACAGATTAGAATTGAATACCTGAGCTCCATCATCTTCCTTGTCAGACAGCTCCATTTCCACATCAGCAGCAGAAGTTGTTTTGCTTTCCTGCTTCTTACCTTTATTGTCACCCTCAGCCTTGGGAGACCCAGGCTCATTATCAAACCTCTCCTGCATAAGAACCCTGGCCCCCACCTCATCAGGAGTGGTCGGGGTAGGGAAGTGCCCGACTTCATTAGGTTGGTAGTCTACGGTCTCCACCACAACGAAGTCATGCCAGTCAATCTGGGCGTAGGCCACTGTACACAAAACACATTACAACTAACCACAGCTTCAACAACCCGCCATTATAGTAGACGGGGAATAAGTAATAATGCTGAGTCAAACCCACATAGACTTTCCCACTACTGCAAGTACAACATAGCATTGCCTTGTCTTACCTCTCTCCTTCTCCTTCTTCTCCTCCACCTTCTTCTTCTCCAGTTCCTGGTGCTTTGCCCACAACACTCTATTATTCACCTGTTTCAGCACCTCCTTGGGGTCACCCGCTTCTTTCTTAAGTTTTTCTGTCAAGTCTTTAGGAGGAATTAAAACCTACCAAACAACCACACTGCAAGGAATATCAGTATCTGCATAGTTTGCCCTAATATACGCTAGATTTTTATCAGAGATGATAACCATTAACGACTCATAAGTTTCAATAATGTTGAACAAGCATGCAAGTATCATATAAAGAGGAGATTCGATATTTGTGGCACACGATCATAACAAGCTTTAGTTACTAGAAGCACTTCCAGTGGCAGACTTGTAGGCATTTTAATATATTTTTTTAAATTATGCTAAAAACTAATAAATATTAATCATTACATTTTCAAAACTTTCTAGTTTCCATGATTTGTAACATCAACTATTATTCAGACAAATTGTGATACGCTTTTATATAATAGCCACACTGCTACTCGGGGAACAGATCTGTATAAAGTAACCTATTAATCTAGAAGAGAATGTGTGCTTTACTCTACAGCAGGTATAATTTAGAATACTTCTAGTTAGTATCACATATAAAGAAATACTTTATAATGTGTTAACAACACATGTAATATGATTGCAGTAGTAGGCATACCTTGGTATACTGTTCCACAAGTTTAGTGAAATAGTTGAACAGACTGTGTTGAGGCCTCAGAAAATCAAATTGATAGTTTCGTTGTTCCTTATTCATAAGAGTGGTGAGAAACTGACGCCCGTTTCGGGCCACAAACTGAGCCGTCAGGCGAACAAGGTCCCTACACAAAATAACCGCAATTTATCAGGTTCATACAGGATATGTGAGAAAATAGGTTTCAATTGCAAATTTACATAAGACTGAGTACAAGTTTCAGTGTAAGAGCTAAGCAGTACTTGTACATAACAGAACACAGTTTATAAACTGATTTGAAAAAATACTTTCCAAAATGAAAATCATAATTTGAAGCAATAAAATACTTTTCGATCTTACAACTAAAGTTCAAAAAGCCCCAGTCTATTATAACACTGAACATACAAGTCGAACGCAGATATGGATGGAGGGTCACATATAAACTCAGGCTCTGGGGGAGGCTCTTTGGGTACAACTGGTTCTTGAATAATCTTAGCAGCTTCAGACGGCAGATTCCGAGGTATTGCTGAAGGTCTGAATGATGGCTGAGGGACAACATCCTGTCCTACAAAGGAGAAACAGTACAAATTGACTCAATACTCTTGCTTCTTGAATGTTTTAAACACAGATACCAATGCTCACATTAATTATACACACTGAAACAAATAGCAGAACTCATAAAAACATATACTGGCGCACATATAATACAATGAGCTGATATGAAATATGTTGGCAAAGTAAAATAGTCCTGAAAATTGGAAGTTATCTTACCTTTACCCTCCCCAAACTCCTTCACCTTATGCTGGTAGTAAGCATGGTAAGGGTCAGTTGGTGTGAGAAAGTTAAACTTAGGGTTATTGATTTCATTTGCTTTAATTCTTTCCTCAAAACTTGGACCATTTCTGGCTACAAAGCTGGCCGTCTTATCAACAATATCTTTTTAAGTTACAAGTCAAGGAAAGATAATTCAAACGTTTTACAAAGCATAAAATTTCCATTTGAAAATATAATTGAACAATATTAACTTTGTAACAACATAAACATTTGTTTTTAGTAATATATATAACAAAAACATTATAAATTTTTCTACCTAATAGTACTTACCACTCAACTTCTCTTAGCATATCCTATTGCAACAAGGAATACCTGGTAGAATCATCTATAATTGTAGAGTCTGACAAACAAAACACATACCTAATATAGTATAAAGTGTATAACAATGCCACACAAACACAGTATGCAGCCTACATAAACATATATGATATTGCTTTTAGCTACACGCTATATGATGAAAAAAATAACATGCCAACTGCGAAGTTTGAAGTATTCTAGCACTAACTGCTAAGCGGGAGTTGGATGTTATTTTTTTTATTCATAAGATTATCTTTATTTTTAGACTTTTGATTAAAAATTAAATCTAAGCAATTAACAAGTTGATAGAAAATTAAGGAAACACATTTAACTCAACCATGTTTATTACAATTAAAACTCTAGGGGTTACAGCGTTTGCCTAGTAAGCACGAAGTCCGGGTTTGAGCCCGGACAAAGGCCATTGATAATGTTAGAAAGAACATCCAGTCATAATTGCTCCTGTGCCTCATCTTAATAAGCCCTTAGCCCGATTTAACAAAAACCCCTTCCATCAGGGGTTTTCTTACAGGGATGGTGACTATAAACTTGTGTGAGTTTTTTATTACAATTTAAACTGTGCTTAATAGTCAATGTCAACCATTCTATAAAAATATATAGTCATCTAGGTTACATAATAAATATTGAATACAAGTAATTTTAAGCAATACTAAAACAGTTACGTAATTGAATCAATATCAATCAATCAGAGCTTTTGAAAAAAACAAGCAGCAAATAATCTAAATATTCGACAGTTGGTGTAAGTAAAATAATTAATTTTATCAAAAATTATGAAAAAATGTTCACATTGTGAAATAATATTACTAATACAAAATTGAATTTGTATTAGTGACATAGTACTAAAAATAAAGTTCCTCTTTTTAACACTCTGTAATCAACTTAAACCACCAATGATGAATCTACGCTACTGTAAAATAAAACTACATGCAAATTTCATTAAATTTTTAAATAATAACCACATCAGATTTGCAAAGGATACTTCGAACCTCAGGAGGGGGATAGATGATTCCCACCATAGGTTTGGAAATATTTTCTTGTTCATTTTGACTTTGAACCTCTGTTGTGCTTTGATTCTGGGGTGCTTCCACAGGTGGCATTGTACAAACTACTAAACATATTTATTACTAGTAGATAGTTAACCTCAATAAAGGCAATTTGTAAAAGAATAAAATATCAAAATATGGTTGCAATTTTAAATTATCTATAGTGAATTAAAGAATGTATACATAAAAATGGCCAACATATAAAAAAGATATAATCTTGCTGGTTCAATCAGCAGTGATAAGCAGCTGAAGAAATGAATGAAATTAACTATTATGGTAAGAAAACCTCGAATAGACAGACAAGCAGTAATTGGCTCTAATATCGGGCATGGTTACCATAGGTACTAGCATAAGATAAGGGTCTAGTAAAGAAAGTGGAGATAAAGTAGGAACATCTATTAAGGCAATGTATGCAGAAAAAATATCATCCTATTAGCATTCCTAGTCCCACTCCTTTTCATAGAAAAGCAAAAAATAATCAAATTTAAGAAAATAAAACATATATGCAACTAAAGGAAGGGAACAGAAGCTGGAAAATAAAACTTCTTAGTCATAAGGTATATTATTATTTGGATTGCAAAATTACAATTATCATTATTATCAAGATTGATACTTATTCTAATAGAGTTAAAAAATTTAAATTCAACTATACTAATACTAATAGCAATACAGAAATACTTGTAGACCTTAAGTAAGTGTATACATTACTGATTACTGTAAGTGTATAGTAATAGTATTACTATTATTAGTAATACTAATAGTAATAGTCATAGTCATAGTGCCAAACCGAGACTCGCTCTTAGTTATACTTATAGTAATTAACTTATAGTTGTAGTAATACTAATAGTATTACTATATTATTATTATTTATAACATTAACTACCACTAAGACTATGAGTATGACTATGAGTATCATTATGATTATCATTATGATTAGACAATGATAATTATTATGATTATCATAATCATAATGATAATGATAATCATAGCTGATTTTATAAACATAATGTAAATAAATTATAAGGTGATTATAATACTTTTAACGACCATCATGATTATTACCATCATGATATTGATTATCATTATGATTATGATTATCATTATGTCTACCAGTATGACTATGAGTATGAGTAACTAACTCAATCACTATCACTATGAATATCAATATGATTATGATAATTGATAATCATAATGATAATCATCATGATCAACAAACATTGTTCTTTAAAATGAAAATCATAATGATGATGATCATGGTGAGGCTGCTGATTGAAGTTGATAATCACATTCATATTGATAAAATTATATTAATGTTCAAACAACAATAAAACCTCTTTGAACAATCTACCTCGCGACAATTTACGACGCACATAATTTTTTCTATTCACCTCGGACAGTCCCGCTGTTGCCGCTACCAATTTGGGTAAAGTTGAAAAGACAACTCTGGTGTAAACAATGATCTGCAAAGTTACAACTATTGAAGTAAAGCTCCTATGGGAGTTATGTCTCATTGGTTACAGCCATTGAAATAGAATTCTATAATATAAGTTATATAATGTAACTGAAATCTGACATGCATTATTGCTACTAAAAACAAGTCGGCTATAATATTATAGAGTTGCTTTTTTTATAAAAAAACAACTCCATAATAAGTAGTTTTATTTACAGTAGTAAGAAGTATTGGGCTCGAGCGTCAAGGTTGGTCGGTCACGGCTGCTGACCGTCCAATAAAATCATGAACGCTAGTCGAGGCGTAGGTCAACCAACCCAACAAGAAAATTCAAAACGTACGCTTTTAAGCTAATTTTTCAACTAAGCACCAGAATGAATGAAGAGTCAAAGCGCCTCAACGCAGAAAGTTGATTATATAATCTCATGCCAACCTGGTAAATATGGACAGCTCAAAAGGAAATGACACGTTGGTGAGTATTTCAGCTATTTTCTAACAATTCAACTGGTTTTTCCTAATTAGCAAGATAGAATTAGACATGACTGATTCACAACGACAACCTGAACCTTAGAACTATGAGAGTGACTCCAGCTCTAAGTCTAAATCGTTTTGATTTTGATTTTCAGAGTGAGAGTCACTGTCAGTCTCGGTGTCACTCTCACAGTCACTGTGAGACTGGGTGTGAGTGTTCGTGTGTAACGCAATGGCTTAGATTTAGTAATTGAGTTGAATGGCTAACACAGTTAGTCAGTTAGTGTTACCCTTAGTTTTACAATGGGTGTTGCAGTAGCACTGACAACTACAAACAAGTATTACTATTACAGTATTAGTAACATTAACAGTACAATTACAGTGACTCAGCTGAGTTAGTGTTACTCTTACTGGTAGAAGTCTCAGCAGAACTATGACTTTTCGAAGTCCAAGGGCAAGTCAGGCTGATTTCTTTACCAGTTCACTGTTCTGTGTTCAGACATTACATTTTCGGACACGAATAATAAATTCAAGTCAACCAACGTTGTAAGACTATATTGAAATCAATTTTGACTGACTTGCGAGTTATTCATTAACTTTAACTATGTAATTAATAATTATTATTATAGTCAATAGCAATATGTAAATATTTAATTTTATCTATACCAAGCAATCACAATCCTCATGTGCACAATTTTATTTGACAGCAGTTAGTGAGTATTTCCTAAAAATTTCCACTTTGCATATCAACTGAAGAGAATGCACTAGCACCATTAGCTCCAGTTCTTTTGATATTGGCATGTAAATGAATAATGATAATTAGATAATGAAATTAAAATAAATAATATAGTCATTTCCTAAACTCTACAGTGACAATGTGCATATGTATATGTTGTGAACCTACGTCTCCCATTTATTTGTTACCTCGGCTCACCTGCTTATGCCCATTGATTTTATCATTAGAGAAATATTGCTAAATTTTACTACTTTTTTTACTCTTGGCTGCTACAATGCAGAGAGTCATTGGAATAACTTTCAAAAAACTGAAACACTGGCTATATCTTCCCCTGATTGGCAATAAAATAGAATTAGCAGGTTTCAAAGCCAATTGCACGTGTATTTGATTGAAAGTGTGAATATTAGTATACAATCACCAAAGTTCAAACTGTTATAGCCATTATGAATATTATCATTAAATTTGCTGATAAATGTACAACTTAAAGTCTAAGATTTTTGCCTTCAACTATAATATTGCGCTTAGGTTGTAAGTAAGATATTTTAATATTACGTAAATTGAGCTTTAAATGGCTCTTATGGCTAAATTACAAGCCACCATTTGTTACACAATTGAGATTTGCCATCTTATGGCTATATCTTAGGTTTTTCCTCCTCTAAAAAATGACCTGCTGCTACGAGCTGCTAGAGGAGAGAAAGTAGAAAGAGTACCAGTATGGGCTATGAGACAGGCAGGGCGGTATTTACCTGGTAAGCTTTTACATTTACATAGTTTACCAATTTTTGTAAAAAGCGCTAAAGTTTGCGATTTGAGTGAAATTTTTCATTGCCAAATCAAGTAAGTTCTGCTCTGTTTAATTGCTGAGCATGACTAATCAATTTTCCACATGAGTAATATCTTCTATTAAGATAAAAAGATTTTGCTATACTTAGCTTAAACTGTCTAGTAATATTACAATTGATACTTCTGCAAGCTTTTTGAGTCAATAAAGAAGCTGACAGAATATTTACTTTGTATGCTTCTACAATAACTTTTATATGGAAACAATTCTCATCGTTTTAACCGAAATTTCTTAGGGAGAGTTGTTGTATTCAGTTTGAAACTCCTAATTTTTTTGGCACTACCTTTATTAGATATGCAAATGTTTTCAGTTGTTTTTCAGAATTTAAAGCAGTTCGAGCTGATAATGAGTTCTTCAAAGTCTGCAGAACCCCTGAACTCGCATGTGAAGTGACACTGCAGGTAGATATGCATGCAAAAGTTAATGCGAATTATGTTCAGAAGAAAGGAGTTTGCATTTATTACCATAGTATAGTTATTAATCATCAGTTAGTACTTTTAGTTCATATTTTTCATTAAGTTAATCTATTCTTTAGCCTTTGCGAAGGTTTGACTTGGATGGATCAATAATATTTTCTGATATTCTGGTGGTGCCTCAGGCCTTAGGAATGACTGTAGAGATGATTCCTGGGAAGGTATTGTTATGATCTACATGGCATTATATCTTCAGTGTTGTATTGAATGTATTGCATCATTTTATTTAAAGATTCTCGGACACTAAAGTCTGCTTATGAATATTTAGATAAGTCTTTGAACAAAATGGCTCGTTTTGCTGTATAACCAGCAATAGTCCTTAACTAATATGCTTAATATATATATATAGCTAAGACTCTGAAAGCTCAAGCTAATAAAATTGCCATTGGTTCAAGCTGTTGAAAATGATATTCAAAGTTTAAGTAATATATCGATCTAGTCACAGCTGATGTGTATCTAGTACTGTGGTTAAATTGTATATATCTAAAGGTGGATGCTTCAGAATTTGTGGTTGTGTAATTATTTGAGCTAAAGTGCATAGAAACTTTTGAACAGAAACTTTCCATTGATATACTTGATATACAAGTGAATTTCTAAAGTACCTTTTGATTAATTAGCTAAATAAAATAGTTTAAAAATCTATTTATGTAACTGGAAAAGTGTCGAAGTAAATCTTGTTTGGCAAATTTTTTGCAAAAACTAAAAAATTGTTGTACTTCAAGTTTTTTTTAAGAGTTCCTGTTTGTTGCTTTTTTGTTTTTTCTACATAGATTTGTAATAACTCTGCAAAAGCTAGAGTTGAACAGGAAAAATTTGTAAAATAGGTTTTAGAAGCATTTATTTTGTGATTGAACTTCCAAAATGTTATACAGCTTATGATTGTGAAATTTTAGAGCTTATGTATGCCCCTTACTCAGCCAATCAGGGGTATGCATCAACATAACGTGGTTTAACATATTCTTTCTCTAATTTTCAATTGCAGAAATTATTAAAAGTGGCTAATTATTCTTAATTGCTAAGATTTTCATAAGGCGCAAGTTTTCCCCCAACACAGCTTCTTAGGAGTTTTCTATGGACTTTTTAAGGGCCCCTCATTTCCAGAGCCTTTAGTCAATCCTGAAGATATGGAAAAGTTGGACTTCAAGTGTGATGTTACCAAATCTCTCAGCTACGTGTATGAAGCCATCACATTAACTCGAATTAAAATTGATGGCCAATGTCCACTATTAGGTTTTGCTGGTGCCCCAGTAAGTAATAACAACAAGCTATATCCCTTTTTAGTTAGTTTCCTATTTTGTTACAAGTGAATTTGTTTGTTGCTATATTATGTTTCATCGAAGCCTGTTATCGGTAAACCATAAACATTATATATACTTATTTTTAGTGGACTCTCATGGGCTATATGATTGAAGGGGGTGGATCCAAGACTTTTTCCAAAGTCAAAAAATGGCTGTATTGCTACCCTGAAGCTAGTCACAAGTTATTGCAGCTTCTTGCTGACACCATAGTTGATCATCTGGTGGCACAGATCTGTGCAGGCGCTCAGGTCAGGTAGAAAAATAAATCATTGTACAGGTGTTCTTCGGGTTGCTAGGTAACTGACATCTCATATTTACTGTCAAAAACTAACCAAAACTAATTTACATACTCCAGATGTAATTTGTAAAGTGGCTGTGTGATATTTTATAAACTATAAAGTTTGAAAGATATAATGCTGTACTATTCATAGTGAAAAAATAGGCATTAACTATTGAATGCAATTTAAATATAATATTTCACTTTATTTGGTTGCGTGAAAAGTTGAAAGTTAATACTTATTCATGTGAAGCTGCATAATGGTACACCTTGTTAGCAGATCATAAATATCTTTCATTTGATAAAATACTTGGTGCAATTTGTTGCAGCTTCTCACAAAACTAACAAATAATTATGTTTGTAGATGGTTCAGTTGTTTGAATCTAACGCTGGTATACTTGGCCCTCAACTATTTTATAAATTTTCTCTTCCTTACATTCGCTACATTTCTAAGAAAGTAAAAGAAAACCTGACTTCTAAAGGAGTAGAGCATGTCCCAATGGTAGGTAGGTGTGGGGGTGCTTCATTGGATAGGTGAAGCAAACACTCTTTATAACCTCGTATTTCAAGATGCTTTCTACCTAATGTAGAATTAATGAGCATGTGTTAGCTTTTGATATGAAGTTACCTTTTTTGCAATCATATTTTCATCAGCTTGTTTATTTCTTGAACTTAGGAGTTGTCTAATTAATATATAAATACGGAGCAATTTAATGTCAATTATTTTCAGATTATTTTTGCCAAAGATGCTCATTACGCATTGGAAGAACTGAGTGAAAGCAACTATGAAGTTGTCAGTTTGGACTGGACTATTAAACCTAAAAATGCAAGAAGTCGTTGTGGAGAGAATGTTACTCTACAAGGAAATCTAGATCCGTGTGCACTTTATGCCTCAAAAGTAAGATGGCACTCATAGTTGAATATTTTAATGATGCTTTGCAATTAGGCTTTTGAAGGTGTCGAGAAAGAGATCTGATTACATTAGTTACTTTGAAAGTTCTTGGACCATTTTTCCAACATGCTCAAAATACTAATTCAACAAAAACCCAATTTCAGGGTTTTATATGATAATATTAGTGACATTCTCTAATCATATGACCATTAAACCATTATTCCATGTAGGAAGAGATTGCAAGTATTGCCAAGGAGTTGGTGGAGAGTTTTGGCACCAGACGTTGGATTGCTAACCTAGGGCATGGAATGTACCCTGATCATGATCCTGAACACCTGGGAGCTTTTATAGATGCGATACATAAATATTCTGAGCAACCTTCTGATGAATTGTAATAACACGAAGTATCACTTTTTGTTTAAAAATTACACATTGTATATGAGACAAATTATTTCTATTTGAATGTTTTATACTTTAGTAGCTGCAATTTAGGATCTAAATAATTACAATTAGGTGCTGTTTTACAACCTTGATAAAGTTTACGTCATGTGATTTTAGGTTTTTGAAATATCTCTATTTTATAATAAGGCATCATGTTATCAATAAATTGTCAAAAAGGTGAAGATTTCGTCTTTTATTGTTAGTTCTTCATTACAATAAAAATATGGATTATGTTTTAATATTAGTGAGAAAGGAACATAATAATGTAGTGGGTGTAACATATAGAGAAAAGTGGTTAAGGAATAAAAACTTGCTCACATGGTAAGAATTATTAGCTAGATAAAGGATAAGATCTCTACTAGTGTTTTGAAATATAATAGACGATTCGCATATAATCTAGTTTTGCAATTCTAAAATGTCGAAAACTTTTGCCCTGCAGTCTGCACACAGAGAGAATTCACACACTCTAAAGAATTACTGTACATAACTAACTTCTACAAATATGGAAGGCTGTATGAAGTATTTCATGTACTCCAACGCAAAGCTCACGTACAATAATAAGTGCCCAATCAAACAACATAAATTGACAATTGCAGCCAATTGTACATTGAAAATTAAATAATTATGACGGAATATTATCAACACTAAGAGAATTTACATAGCTCACTCAATCTATTTTGATGGCTCCGTATATTTTACGAATAAATATATAGGCAGCATAAAAGCCTATTGTCCCAGTAAGCATCCAGAATGAGAGAGCCATTAGGAATGAGTATACAAAGTAGAGCAGAGTAGGGGTAAATCCCATGATGTCTAGACGATTGAAGAAATAGAATACTGAGTAACCCATAAGATATAAAGCGGAGCCTCCACTTACTACAAATGACTTCCACCACCAATGGTAATCCTGCAAGACAGAAATGCAACAGTAATACTGATACCAACTACAACAGCGTATATATAAGCTGAATTACAGTAGCTTCAACAACTGACATAAGATGCATCACCTCAAAAGATTATAAGGAAAAGTTAATAAATTTACGAGAAATACCAATACTCTGTAATTTTTTCCAATTTTTTAAACATTATCACCATACCCAATGTCAAACAACTTCTCATATAAAACTATAATAGCATGGCCACTGTTCTTACCAAATTAACCATAAAAGCATCAAGTAACCTAAACCTTATTTTGCTATACAAATAAATTGCCAGATAAAAGACTAGAGTTTACCCTGCAGGTTTACTCACCTCAGCACACAGCTGGAAGTAGACAAGTACAATTGAGATTTGTGAACAAGCTATTACTAGAATCACGTATACAATGAAGAGGAAACCAAAGAGATAATAGAACTGGTTCTGCCACAGCGCCTACAAACAACAGAGCAAATTTAGTAGATGAACATAGAAAAAGTAACACAACCACATGCATGCACTAACTAGTGATATCAAGGTGCTCATTCCTGGGTGTAAAATTATACATTGGCTATTGGGTTTGTGTGCATTACACGAAATGATCCAAATGTTGTGCTAGTTGCATTTGCTACCTCTTCCTTAGAAACGCATGCTCTGTAGAAACTTAAAGACATTTCAAATTTTTCAAAAATATGATTTCTAAAATTTGACCCAGTAGCAAAAAATTTTTGACAGTCCCTGAAATTTGAACTGCATTTCCAGTTCAGTTTGTAACTCTGAACATCAAAGACGTACATGAAATGAAATAGAGAAAAAATCCAACAACTAACATTTACATAAAACTTGACAAAACCTAACTTGAGATTGGGCTCGATCATTGAATAGTGCTAGCAAAAGCAATACCTGATGAAAACTCAAAATGTGAATATTATGTTAAGATGCTTAGCAAATAAAGTAGATACAGCATAAGATGTATTACAGAACTTACAGAAAAAATGAAGAAAAGCTCGATGAACATGGCTCCAAATGGTAAGATACCAGCAATCAAAGCTCTACAAGAATAAAGTAATAGATATGGTTAATGAAACTTGAGAACTAAAAGATTGTGCAGTTTATTTAATATACAGAAACAAATCTATTAGTATCACAGCAGGATCATGGAGCACTTACGCTGGGATAGGGGAGAGATACCAGGGCTGCTCTGGTACCTGACGGGGAATCTGATTGGTTCTTACTGGATGATCATAAGGATGTTTCCTGTAACCGAAGAAGAAGCCCAAGAACACCAGCGGCACTGATATTCCAAACCACAGAGCCAAAATGGCCAGCATGGTTGTGAATGGAATCTGTAAAACAGAAAATGAAAAAGCATTGTCAACATTTATATAGAGTCACCCTTAATTAAAAATAAAATATCCTTTCTTTTTAACTCAAGTAAACATTTTTCTGTTAATATATTAGCTTTTTGTTCAGCAAATATGTAGACAGAATACCAGTCATAACCTTCTAGACCAATCAAGTAGACTCACCGCTCCTGAGGATTTCTTGCCCCAGATGAAGAAATTCATGAGGAATCCACAGCCACAGATCAGAAGGGGATACAAACAGCTAGTCTGTAAAAGTATGGAATGAAATATATAATAGAATTGCACATTTCTCTCTAATTTTCACCAAAAAAAGTCTGTAGCTGAGCATTAAATGTCTGCTATTTAGTGTTAAATATTTTACAACAGTAATGTATGTAGAAATTCGAAAAATGAATAGTCAAGTGAAATGCTGACCATCAAAGCTGCTCTTTTCCATTTCAAGCCTTTCAAAGTCTTATACATTCGACCAGCATGGAATCCAGCAATTAATCTGCAAAAAAAGCAAGTACTCTAAAATGGTAGACCATGTCCGGTGCAACTCTGCAACATGAAGCTAAACAAAACTCAGTAAAATTTTATGGTGTCCCAAATGCAAATACATTAACAAACGCAAGTATGTATTATATGTATATGTAGCTTCACAATAGTATGCATTACATGCTATAGTTAAAAGATTACAGCAGGAGATGTGTGGTTTTCTCACCCCATAAAGACGTAGACAAGAATGCCAGCAGTCATGAGTGTCCCTCTGTTAGCGGGTGACAGCATACCCAGCATAGCAATGCCTATACAAACAAACCACTATATCTTACAGAACACAGCCAAATTACTCTATTTTCACTAGATGCTGTTTAATAACTTTTTCATTTGCTGAAACATTTTGTGCACATTTCTTTATAAAAAATATCATCTGAATGTTCAATTTATTACTTTCAACCTGTCGAGTCCGTCAAGTTGTGATCATTAGATAGTGAAATGAAGGGTAATAGCTTAGATAGTAGGTACTAAGTTCTTCAACCAGCAATGGAAACTAGAAAAATAATCAGCAAGAAAAGCTAGCCATAAAAACTGTCTTACTGAAAAGAGTATACTGACCAATAAGAAGAGAGGTGAGACCAAACAGCTGCACACCAGTTCCCAACAGAGCACTGAGGAACATGTGATATCTCGGAGGTCTGAACACGTCTCCATGCACCAACTTCCACCCAGATTCCTCCAGAGCCTCTTCCTGAATGTCCACAGAAAACACAGAGCTTTATTAGGTGTTTGAGAAAAAAGGGTTTAGTGGAAAAATTTCAAAATTAAATTAAGAGTCATTCAAATTCATTTAATACATATAAATATTTTATATTTCACCGGCCACTACTACTACATCCCCTCAGAGTATATACTATTATTCGTGATAATCGCTCACCTTGAACACAAAACTCAGGACATTGATAGGTAAGCAATGCAATTAAATAATTCACATTATTGAGTCAATCTTATGCTTGAAAAGGCATTCATTTCTATTTCAATAAAACTCACGCAATTTTATGCACGGTTTTATTAAGTTAGAAATCCACTCCAATATGTAGGAGAAAATCAATGCTTTCGAGTTTCGCCTACAGAGTAAAGCTGATGCACTTCAGAAAGGTACTAGTTTTAAAATATAGAAAATTTAGGAAGCGCATGACAAATATCCAGCAAAGCCAGACTAGTGTATACCATGAACATTAATAAAGACAATACTGTATATTATCACAATATGATATAAGACTAACAAGTTCTTACCATTTCCTCATCAAGTTTATTGTAGTTAGCAATATCTCTTTTCAGTGTCCTGACAATAATGGCTGCAAGAACTCCGGCCAGGAAAAAAATGACCACAATAGAGTTGAGGATGGAGAACCAGTGAATCTGAGCATTACTCATGGAGAGGTAGATATCCCAGCGAGATGCCCATTTCACTTCACTCTTCTCCCAGTACAATGAGTAGGTGAAGTCAACTTTAATATCTCCTACATACAAGAGGAGCAGACAGCATTGAGCTCTACGTTGTTCTTACAATTGCTTTTGTACAGCATAATGTTGAATAGGAGGTCAATGCTATGGTGCAGAAATCATTAGCTGAAGTGTCAGGTTAGAAATACTTTGTAACATAATGCTTACAGAAAATATATACCTTGCACAGTATCTGTGCATGAGGAGAAAACTTCCAAACATCCAACTACATTTTTATGGTTTGCAGAAAGGAGAAAAACACTTATATAATAATAACAACAATAACAAATAGTGTATTATATCAACTACACACAACATACTATGTTTACAGATATGAAGCATAATTTAATTTGTTTTACTACTATTTGCAATTAAAAATTGAACCATTCTAATGACAAGTCTCAATCGGAACATAGTTTTCTGGTTAGTATAAGATCATGAAATCAGTTGTCCAAACACACCTTTAGGGTCCTTAGGAATCTCATAAAACTCAAACTGATCACTTTTACTATTCTCGGGCCGCCTGCAGTTCTTCAAAGGCACAACATTTTCATCAGTCATTTCTTTGGCACACGGTTCAGGGGAAGTGTTAGGTGCGTCCAACAGCTCACCATTCGCCAAGCTGCATAAGATCAAGCAGTTTCGGTATATGGCTATTTTTAACAGTTACAAGATAAATACAATTAATCCATTTCCAAACAAACAACAACATGCATGTCCACTTAATTTTGGCCCACAGCACATGTTTATATACATGTACTAGGTAAATACTTGAGCAGCTTTCCCTAGAGCCTTAGCCCACAAGGTCATAGACTGCCCTCTTAGCAAATATATTACTACTTTTGTCTCACAGTGTCAATATCTAATCCAGATTATATCTTTTACACACTTTATAGCCAAGCAAAGGCTTAGCATAGCACTACACCACAGAAGCTCATGTGAAAACAGCTTTTAACCAAAGTAGATGATTAACAACTCAGGCTGACATACAAGAAACAATGATTTGGACGTGTAAGAAAATACTGCACACCTTTTAGGACGAACTTCAAATCCAACAATTCTAAAAACACCCTCATAATAGTGATATCTGACAGTGAACTCCAGGTGGTTGTGGAGGTAGACTTTGCCTGAGATGATCATACCAAGCATATAGCCATTCTCGTACTGTCTCTTTCCACTGCGGCTGGTGTATGGCGTGGCTATGGGCAAGTTGTCTGTCAGTCTAGAGGCAATAGTATTGGTGACATAATAAACAGTATATCTGTGCACTAAACATAACGCTGACAACAATGCATTGTTATGATTTACATTTCTCCGGTTTTAATAATAATGATCTTAGATTTCCCAACTACAGTAGAATCAATATCATGTCATGTTGATATGCAATGAATGTCCAAGACAATAAACTTCCTAAACTAACAGACAGTTTTGTCAAATTTCATGAGGGTAGTAAGCACAAAAATTCAACTAATTTTTTTACCAAGTTTCACTAATTGCAAATTCTTCATTTATTGAACCTTTTGAGGAGTTAATAGAAGAAAAGGGGTATTTTCTGATGAACACTCTCTGGCCAAAGCGTGGTAATGCAAATTATTCAACATGCAGTAAATACACCTTTTAGAAAAACAGGCACTAACAAATGATCCTAATAACAAAATTTTATTCTCAATTGCTGATTTAGATATTAGGTAAATATATGAACAAAACAAATTAAAAAATAACTATTCAATACTCAATGTATTTAAACCTTCTACTATATTAGTCCACTTAGTAAATGATTTCACATTAACACAATTAATCTTTGAAATATATTAATCTATCAATTTAAAATCCATTATTTGTCAAACAAGTGTTTTTTACGAACACATGTTTGAATATTGTATAACATAAACTGGTCTTTGCCATACATAGTGATATAAAAAATACATTGAGACTGTAAACCCACACACAGTATAAACACAGTTTACACAGTACTCTATGTATTCCCCATAGACACAGTATACTATGACTACTCCATATACACAGAGTACACAATGCTGATAAGTAAACACTTACAGGTGCACATGATAGTCTTGTTGGATCCTCTTATACAGCAATCTCTGCTGGTCCACATTTAGATTCTGTCCTTTACACAAAATCTTGCACTGATCAGTTCGGTTTACTCGAAACTAGAAAGCATCATAATAATTATGTAATTATCAAGCTAAAAAATGCAAGACAAATTTATCTATGCTAGCAACTGAATGTTAGAGCTTATTAGAAAATAATTGTTATAAATATTTTTAATAAGCTCTAACATTATAAATTGATAACATGTTGCTAATAATAAATACACAAATAAGAATTATCAACACTATAATTCTAAAAGACCAGCTGTAAAAATAACTCTACTGCCTGACTTAACACATTTCACATATAGGACTGCTTAGGGGAACTAGTGTTAGGTTACAAGTGACTATACAATGCCACAGTAAAAATTATGAAAGGTATGTGATATGTCGACACAGTACATAGTACACAGACTAGCGCACAATATAACATCATACTTCCAATACACTATATTCATAATATTATTATTTGTATTATTAATATTATATTAACAATACTATTTTCATATCACTATACAAAACTCCAAGCTCAATTTTAATTTTTGTAATTTTAAACCATTATTTATACGTTGAAATACAAATGTTGTGAGACAATGACTTTAAAAAAGCTGTCAACTTGATCCTTGATATATTGCATCACATACCTGATATGGTGTAAGTACAATTCGATCTCCTCTTAGCACTTCTCCTAAATTTTCTGCTTTGTAAGTCACATCTGGTGGTGCACAGAACGGCAAAGAATAATATTCATAGGGAAGTTGGGTCCTAATACTAGTTAGTTTCACTGCCTGGAAATAACACAAGTAAATACAGAGTTAAAACTATCTACAACTTTTATTTCTGAAGTTATCTGTAAATATCATTCGATGCAGATGGAATCTCAGAGTGTATGAAATTTTCAATTTTTTTTTTGTGAACTCAAAAACTATAACATCTGGCCAGACAACAAAAGTATAGAAGTATTTCGAGACATAAAGTAATGTCCCCAACAAATTTGCCACCCTAACACCAGCAACTTTGTAACACTGAGCATAAAACTTTCATTTCTATTAATCTTATAAAGCAACCTGAAGTTTAGTCTCATCATATTATAGATGTGATTAGGTTTCATTGTCAATTCCAGTGAAACATTTTTTTAAATATAATGCTTATGTGATGATTACTACATCAATTCATGGATTATATTGTAGAACATAGATGTATATATTCTGGTTTTAACAGCATGGCTTAAATGATGATCAAAAGAGATTATAAGGATTTTGTGAAATAGCTACTAACATACCAAGACTTTGGCTTCTGAACATGATGAATACTCTTCAGGGGCCACGCCAGGTGCAATAAACCCCAACACTTGATGTAAGCTGAGGATGACTAGTAAACCTGCCTGAAAACATAAATCACACAAATAAAACTGTTGTTATTCCTGGACAAGTAAACATTTAGTATTTTTATTCTTACAGTGTAATTTCCTAAAAGAACCATCTTTTCAGTGGAATCTTGAATCTTCTTTCTTTGAGCAATGAAAAATTTCTACCATGATGTAGAATACAGTACACGGCTTAAACTAAAATGTATTCAAACTTGCTTGTCCGTATTAAAAACAGAAGAGCAAGTTTAATTAATCTGATGTTGGTGAAAATTTAAGCCTAACATTTTTTATAGTTTGATAATTGCACTTGGTTGCATTATTTTTACATTTTACAAAGATATTAAGTTACGCTACCAAGTTGAAAACCAGGCTAATATTAAATTTAATAATTTTAGGGGAACAATTGCCACTCTTATCATTTTCACAGTATTAATTATAATAAATAAATAACTCTAAACTTTAAACATTACAATAATAAAAGTAGTAACAAGTTGAAAGACAACTATTATACCACAAATACTAAATGTAACATACAGTAATTTACGTTGGTAGTAAATGTAATAAAACTACTCCAACTTTAACTAGCAGTTTTAACAATATACTACAATGATGATTGTAATGGAAAAAATAACAGCAATTCAAATTGTAACAATAAAATAATAATTAAAATAGTAGTAATAAAATTGAATAGCTGTGGGATTTCTTACAATCAATTGATATATTCATAGTAATACTGAAAGTATATAGTCACAATTGATGTAAAACTACATATACCTGTATCACTATTAGTAGCCGTAGTACTAGGAGTATACGAGTATCAGTATCACTAAAACGTATTGTAAATCACTAAATTGAACATATTTTTTTTATTTTAACAATTGGTATGCTATTACTATTGGTATTAGTAAGAGTCACTATTAGTATTAATTTTAATCATAACCATTAATTATGAGTATCGCTATCTGGGTCTTAAAGTTAATAACTTATAGTTATACTTATAGACTACAATTAAGTAATAATAGCAATAATTATAGTGATACTGATAATGATAGAGAAAGACTAATGCCAAGTCTTACACCATTTTTATTTTATAATTTAAATCTAGAACTCAGTTTTATCATTAGAAAAAAATACTTTTAGTTTCTTTCGCTTCAAATTTAACTTTTACTTTTAGTTTCAAGTTTATCCATTCTCATTCTGATTCAGTTGGAATTTAATTTCAAGCTTACTACATTTAGTTTTACTATTAGAACCTGACACTAGAGTTTGGGGTCAGGTCAGTAAATCACTAAATACTCATAGCCATACTGATATTGATAGGGTGTCAGCGATTGGCTCACCCTGACAGTCACACTCACAGTGACTAAAAGTCAAAGTGAAAGAAAGATATTTTATTTATAAATTATTACGTACCCAATTACTGAATTAGAATAATGATAATCTGAATAGATTGGAATAGAATAAAATAGCAATAGTTATACTTATAGTTATAGTAATAGTCATAGTCAATGCCATAGTGATTGAATGTAATACTAATACTATAATAGTAATAGTTAATGTTAATTCAAATTGTTATACTATCACTTTATCATTTCATTATCTTAGACTTAATCTTATGCTTAAGTTTAAGTTACTTATGGTTAGTGTTACTGATCACTGATCAGTAATTGGATAAGATGTAAAACCTTTTTAAAAATAATGTTAAGTTCAATATAGTGATTTGTTTTAAATATTAGTAGCTAAATTTAATATTTATGAAAAATCAAAGCGCCTTAAACTATTATTGCTTCGTAGTTGGGTAAAAGAAACAAACCTTTAATTGTAAATGAAATCCCAAGCGTATCGCCATTTTGACGTGTTGTTATCAAATAGTACCAGCTTGCGGTTATAACGACATCTAATTGAGTTTCTATAGTTTCAAGGTCGATGACTCTGAAGTTATTTTCTGTTTGAGAAGTGTCAAGAAAACACAACTTTCAAATACAACTATATCCGCGCTTTCTAACAATGTAATTCAAACCATTTATTTTTATTTCGGTTCCTGAAGCAAGTACAACCAATACAGATGCTATGCAACGCTGTACTTGGTTATTGTTTATGCAATTTTAAACATGGCAGCTTTTCCAACATTGAAAAACTAATGCCAATTTATAGTGACTTGTTTATTAGTTTCAATTCAGCTATGAGAACAAAATGTTCAAGTTTTTGCAAGCTATGGACTTTCCTTCTTTAGAAATTAGAAGTTGTAGTAATATGAGTTTTGAAGTAGCTGAGAAGCAGTTTTGCAGAATGCTCTTTTTTCACAATGATATAGTAGACCACCAACCCAACGCAACTACCCCTGGCTTCTAGATAGTGCCATGCCCTACTTTCCAGCTATTGACCTAGCATCTTAACTGCCCAATAAAATATTACTATTTCATTTCATTGCAAATTACAACAGCACATTTATGGTGTTACTAGAACTCTTCCAGCGAACTATCAAATGCTCCCCAGCATAAAATGTGTATTGCTAGAGTTGCATGTTTACTGGCTAAACATAAATATGTTTACATCTAAACAAACTAGTGCAAATTAAAACGATAACTTTGTATAGATTTATTTAGATTTGTATTATATTGTGAATAGAATTACTGCCCTCATAGTACAGCTACTGTGACTCTGATTGGTTTATAAATTGATAAGGATGAACACTGTAGCCCATGGTAAAGATAACAAGCAGCTGCATGACCATCTCATTTGGCTGTCTGCTGTTGAACAAACATGGCCTACCCCACAGTCTCTGGTTTTTCTGTGAAAGATATTAGATTTCCTACGTCTCTAGAAGCTCATGGCTCAGATGCAATGGTTAGTAGTATTCCTTATTAACATTTCATCTCAAGAATAAATCAAATCATTTGAAACTGTTGGATTTTAAGCCATTTTAAGTTTAAATTTAACTTGAATTTTTATTATTACTATTGAGCTCAACAAAAATTAGTAGACTATACATTTAAAATTCTTTATATATACCTACTATACTAATACTAATCAACTATTATAGCCTACCATAGGTGGTACGTAGAATAGATGTATATTATGTGTTTATTAAAAAGAAAGCCTTACAATAAT
The DNA here is from genome assembly GCA_964035545.1 of Bugula neritina. NCBI lineage: Eukaryota > Metazoa > Bryozoa > Gymnolaemata > Cheilostomatida > Bugulidae > Bugula > Bugula neritina. Next base: position 26,401,941 of record OZ037765.1, read on the forward strand.
TAGGGTCCGTGTGCTACAATATCGTTGATTTATTACATTATGTAAGGCATTACATAATGCAATAAATCAACCATATTGTAGCACACCGACCCTGATTATTCCTGTGCCTACGTCATTGTACACACTTCAGACGACAACCTCTCTGGACATGGTCTTACTTTCACCACAGGAAATGGCACTCAGATAGGTATGTTTCATTCAAATAAGTTTAACTGAAATTATTACAATTCTTATAAATGTTCTATTCACATTTCTGCCACTCCTTATAGTGGTTGCTGCAATCAATGGACTGCTTCGAGTTGTTAGAGAGCTGTCATGGGATTTAGAAACTATATTTAGTAACTTTGGAGAGTTTTGGAGAAAGCTGACCAGCGATAGTCAAATGAGATGGGTATGGTTCTAGCTTTTCTAACACTGCTTTGTGCAGTGTTTTTATCATAATATGCCATTAATCTCATTTAAACCCACAGAAAGAACACTTTCGAATTCTTGTAACATAAAATTCAGTTTTCTGACTCTTGTATCTACAGCTAGGTTGCATATTTAGTGATTAACATGTATAGCAAACTCTTCAGCTATATATAAAAAGCTAAGCCGATTTTAACTTTTAGAATGTTTATATTTATCTCTTAAAATGGGTTTTGGTTCATATTAAACTATTTCTGCATGTAGATGATGTATAATATATGCATGGTAATAATATTGATATACTTTGTTGCTTGCCTATAGCTTGGACCAGAAAAAGGTGTGATGCATTTAGCTACAGGAGCATTGGTGAATGCATACTGGGATCTTTGGGCAAAAATAGAAAAGAAGCCTTTGTGGAAACTATTAGTTGACATGGTAATTACTGCTCAGATAATTCATTATTTGTTTAAACTTTCAATGGCTCCCAGGGTTGTATTATATATATTAGATAGGTATATTATTATTATGGTAAATACTCATAAGTTACTGCAAATAAGAACAGATATTTATTTATACTCAACATCTCTGCAATCTGCATCTGCTGTTTTGCTAGTCTCTCCAATATTTGTTTTAAAAAGTGTGCAAGTTAACTTTTTGAGGAAATTATTTTGAAAGTGTTCTGATTGGACATGTTTGAGGTTAAAAAAACTGGAAATACTAAATTTTTAACTGAATTCTTCAAAATATACATTTTAGCTAGTTTGCCTGCATTTGTAATACTTAAGTCAGTTATAGACTTGTAATCTGTTTTGCAATAAAAATTGTTCATCTGTTGATGGAGAAATTTGAAAAATTGGTGTTTGATAAACCAAAAATATTGCCAAAATAGAAAAATACAGTTGAAGAACTTGGGCTATTGAAATGTCTCCGTTACTGTATCTAAATGATTAAGGGGAAACCTAAAGCAGGGCAAACATTCCTATTTACCAATTATCTTTGACTTGCAAGTTGCAAATTCTCAATTTCTCCTTTATTATTCTACTTGAACTTTTTTACACGTAGTTTCTGTTGGTAAATCTTTAGTTACAAACAGCATGCAATTTTAGGTCTCAATATAAATTTTGATATAAATAATAAACAATGAGCTCCTATCATAGCTACATACATGTATTATAGATCTACTCACTGTTGTAGAGCCCTGAGCAGCTGGTAAGCACTATAGACTGGAGGTACATGTCTGACGCACTAACCAAGGAAGAGGCTGTAGGTAGGCATCCCATATATTAAGTTTGCTGAAACAGGTTTCACACATTCTACGCTTCTGTGCGTGGGGATCTAGTGACATAGTCTAATGAAGTCTTCAACACAATTGGTTGAAATAGTTACCAAGTAATATACAGCAAGCCTCTTTTTGCTTAAAGTGTACATTATAAAGAAAAACAGAAAAGTCACATTGATACGTATGGAGGAACAACACAGAGTTCTTTGTGACATCTGTGTTTGTGTCACATGTGGATGCCCTAAGGTGGCTGCAGGTACTCCTTGTATTGACTTGCTGGTCCCATACAAGATGTACATTACTAATAGCAGTGCAAGTAGAGTAGGTTATCATGTTAAGTTTTTAATATGCAATTATCACATCTAGACCATGTTGAAAACATTTATTATATCAAGCTAAAACTTATATTATAAGCTCCAAGATTAGAAACATTTTTATAAGCTTTTCATTCATCAACTAAAATGATAGCTCATTAAATAATTGAGGTGCATAATATATAACCCACTATAAAAAAAATAGCAAAGTGAGAAACAAATATAGTGTCTAGTTGGCAAGTCCGCAGCAACTCATGGCTGTTATATGCCACATATGGTATATAGATGATAATGATCCACTCATAAAATGTTGCGGCAAATGCTTTTAGAAATGCTCAAGAAAAGGAAACCATTTAAAGAGCAAAGAATTGAAGATTTGAAGCAAAAAGGTTATCCTGTGTATATCACTTCAGCTGGGTGGCTGGGCTATTCTGATGAGAAAGTTCGAGAGGTAGTAACTATTTAAAAAAAACCCAATGCTTTATTCATCTCATGAAGATAAGAGGAAATTAAAGCATACGTTTAAAAAACACTTAGAAGTATACATCTAGTATTAATTGAATGTTAAACCAAAGCTAGTCTCCATTTCTTGTCAGCATACCTACTCAAGTTATTCTACGTATAGGATGTAACAAATGTAGGCTCTGCACTTGAAAGTTTGTTTTTAAATTACTGCTATAGCTTTGCCAAGAAGCATTGAGCAAAGGATTTACCAGGTTCAAGGCAAAGGTAGGTAAAGGTGTCGAAGAAGACCTGCACAGGCTTAAAGTTATCCGTGAAGAAATTGGGCCTGAAAGAATTTTGGTGAGTAATATAAGAATTGTAGTGAAGGAGCTGTTACAGCCCTTGGTTAAAAGAGCATGACCACAGCTAGGTTATTAGTGATGTCAGAAAAGGCATCCTGTGCTGCTGTGAAAGTCCTAGAGTCATGTTTTTCCACATGGCTCTACGAAAAGGCCAATCTGCTCAAAAATCTATATAATATTGTGACTAAAGCCATATCATGTGAATTGGTATTTATATGGCACATGCCATTGCCATTTTCTGATATATATGATATATTCAAGCCTATAAGCTGTAGAATTTCAACATCTAGTTTGTTCAGCTGATTTGCAGATGACTGATGCTAACCAAGTGTGGGACGTTGAGGAGGCTGTAGAGTGGATGAAGAAATTAGCAGAAGTTAAACCTCTTTGGATAGAAGAACCTACAAGTCCTGATGATATTATGGGTCATGCCTACATATCTGAAGTATGTAAGCCTATAATAACAATGTTTTTGTAACAGTAAGCTTTTTTGTTAAAGGCGGTAGGAATCCAGGCTATTTATTACATTGAATAAGTTAAAAACACATAGCTGAGCTAAACTATCGGCTTTTTATATAATTTATTATACAAGAACACTAAAAAAATGCATCTGAATGTTAGCATTTTAGCAACTTTAGACATGCCCGGACTTGCCCGCTACTGCAGCTTGGTGACGTTTAACGTTTCAGGAATGTACTTTTCTTACATTTAGCAATTGAAGCCCTATGGCATTGGAGTGGCCACAGGTGAAATGTGTCAAAACCGAGTGATGTTCAAACAGTTTCTTAAGAGTGGAGGCATGCAGTTCTGTCAGATTGACAGCTGCCGATTGGGAGGAGTCAATGAGAACATTGCTGTCATGCTTATGGCTGAAAAGCTTAATAGTAAGTAAAAACCCATGACTCACTAGAAAGTGTTAGTCTCTATCAAAGATACAAGGTTTTTTTAAAAAGTATATATATACATACATTATATACTATTTTTTGACTAAAACACGAGATGGAAAAATGTTTATAATTATATACAATTCTTGGTAATCCTAAAATAAGATGCGATTTTATAAACCAACTAATTGAAAGCTTTTCTTCTGACTTTTACAGTCCCTGTATGTCCACATGCTGGTGGAGTTGGTCTATGTGAAATGGTGATGCACTTGTCAATGTTTTATTACTGTTCCATCACAGATTCAATGGAGAACAGGTTTGAAACTCTGTACTAGGCATAAACTGTGAACCAGTCACTAGTCTTTTATCAAAAGTCACCTGATCTAATAGCCCGTCTTAAATATTATATAATAACTAGGTTATAGTAGTTGTAACGTATAATTTTGTTAAAAATTTTGCTATAAACGGAACAAAGATGGAGAGCTTACAAACTTCGAATATTTTCACATTATTAAATTTTTCATTATATTTTAAATTTGGTAGATTTACAGAATTTGCTGATCATCTCCATGAGCAGTTCGTGGATCCTGTGGTTGTTAAGGATGGCCATTACCAACTCCCAACAGTATGTTTCTGTGAAATTACAAGAATTATACAATTTATTCTATATTAAAAATTGTCACATGTATAGTGACTCATGAATTTGAAAGGCACAAACGAATTTTTTGTATAGGTACCTGGTTACAGCACTGAAATGACTGAAAAAGCTATTGAGCAGTGGGAATACCCAACTGGCAGTGAGTGGCAGAAGCTGTTTGCTGCTGGGACATTCAAGCAAGAGTATTAAAAACATCATTCACTGGCTCCATTTTATGACAGAATAGCTAAACAAAGCTGTCACTAGCATAGCTTCCAAAATAGAAGATTTATTGACTCTCACTCTCATGGGATGTCAGTATATATTAAAACATCACTAGGTTTAATCTAACAAACTTCAACACAATGTATTGGCTACATTTTTTAAAAAAATATCGTCATGTAGTTTTAGTTGGTGGTGGTTGGCTATTGATCGACAAAACAATCCTCATTATTTTTTAACATAAAATAAAAACCATTTATCTATCAACTGTTATTATTACTTTGTTAATACCAGTTATAAAACTGAAATAAAAGATAAAGCAATGAATTCTCACATTGATTCATGTATCATTATAATTACTGTTTGACACCAATGGACATAATATATCATCCTAAAATTTGCACAAAATTTCTGTTATACATGTAATAAATAAATAGTCTACTGAGGAGATTTGTCATCCAGTTGTATAGAACAAATCTGTGGAGTCGTCCATATTGCCAGACAAGCGCCCTAGTACAGCTGTATCCGTATCAGAGTACATCTCAGATGAACACTCCTCAGCCTACAAAGGTCAACCATACATCAGACTAATTTCTATCCGATACAGATTGACATTGTCAATGAGTTTCCATGACTGCATAAAATGCGAAGTAACTATTTCTATTAAGGATGGAAACGCAGTGTACGGAAGCTACTAAATTTTCGATATACTATTTTTCAAACCTCCCTTCCCATAGCATGCTGCTCGGTCAAGAAAAGAAGTGAAAATATTGTCAAATAAGAAAATCAAGTTGGTGCAATAAAATATTATTCAACTACATTAAGTCAACTATGAAAAGGAGTTTTTGATGAGGTTAGAATTTGGCTTCAATTATAATACTGTCTGCGGCAATGATTACTTATCTATTGCTCACTATACTATGTCTTGCATACATATCCATCCATTGAAAGTTTCAACAGTCATTTTATTCAACTGGGCCAAAAGAAATTTAAGGATCTTACAAGAGAAGTGGCAACCTTTACCTAGCAAGCATCTCCAGGTATAGAGTCAAGCAGTTGCTACCATTTTAAACCCAAACGTTTCTAAAACCAGAACCAACTTAGTGCCTGTCTGGTACAGTAACCCACCTGGCCGGTAGATGACAGCCACTCCACCAGATGGGATGACATAGAGGACACAGAAATCGGCACATCGGAAACTTTGGTAAGAGAGGCTGATGAGACAGGAAGTGTAAGCACATTGTCAACAATTGCCTTCTGGGTGGAAACTTCAACCATTTGTAAATTGTGATCGGCTGTAACACGTTTAGCAGTGGTTGGCAGCTGCTGTGTCCGTATTGATGACGAGACAGGAATATTGTCTAAAACAGAGAATAATCATTGAGAAATTATGTGCATTCAGTGTTTAGACAAGAACCGGTGTAGTTATTGAATGTATGTTTACAGAACATTATAGGCTGGCACACAATTCTTGAATGACTTTCAACAAGCTATTTTCAATTACATACAGATCAACCTACTATTATTAAAAGCTGAACAGTCTACACAAATGAATCTAGTCCAAAGTCCACAAATAAAACTTCACCCCAAAATAACTACAATCTAATAGACCCAATCATAAAACACTCCTGATCTAGGAACCCTCATCCACTCAGTAGATATTCAGATGTACAGATCTAGGGTAGAACTACCTAGCACAGGTGACTTGTACCTTGTGTGAGCATTTGCATGGCGTCTGCCTCTTTGAGAGTTTGCTGTCTGGCCCTAGATCTGGCACACAGGTTCTCATTGACTAGGAGATCAGTTCTAGCACATCCGTGCCCTGTTCTGGGTTTCTCTGGTATTGAAGGTTTAGACACTACAACAAAATAGTTCAAAGAATTGGAGAGTTGAAGAAAACTAAAAACTCTAGGAACTAGAATCTAGATAGTCAAGTTGACTTCACTAAAATTTTGGCTTACTGTGCATGTTCTATGTCTTTCTTGTTGCATTTTCTTAAACCTAGAAAGACTGATACATTAAGAAGGCTCTGCCTATCTAAGTTTAATTTAGAACAGAGAAATTATGGTGAGTCATCTTACCCTAGTAATTTATTGCACAATGTTACCTTCAGCCATATTTCTTATTGTAAATGCAGGATTGTTTTGTGTGGTTTTCATAATGTCTACATAATTACACACAGCAGGTGATGCAACTTAACTTTCATTATTTACCTTTTATGGTTTGACCAGACATAATTTCTTCAGGCAATATCAGTTTCACCTTCTTACCAGCCACCTCCGTGTTGATGACTACAAGCAGCACAATACTCAGTGTCAAACTTAGACTCATATCCTGAGTCAAACCCCCCTTTAAGAAAACCTACTTTCAAATGACAATGGAATCTCTGAACAGCAATTCAGCTGCACAAAGGCTATGTTTTGGCCAGCTGAGAGTTTGTAATCTTAAAATAAGTTTTTATGCTCTTGAAGTAAATGGGATTGCTGTGAGCCTGAGATTCTGACTACTTATTAGGAACCTAAGCCAGATAAAAAAATCTCCATTTGTAGTGTAAAAACTAGACATGTTTGAAATGACGCATAATTGTACACTTCTATCAACAAGCAAACACCAAGATAAAAAGTAGTAGAGCAATATAGGAAGCTAAAGATATGTCCAATCCTTCTAAACAAGTTATATGTTTATTTTCAACATGAAGTAACAGTCCACGATCATAATTAACTACCTATATTAAACTAAAACAAAATTTTCCTAGATACTTTAGCAGAATTGTGAAATCAATAGTGCACTTTCATTACCTCTCCTAATCAGAAATTATATAAACTTATATATGAACATGTTAATAACCGACTGGCTTTAACCGAAACAAATTTTAAGCAGCTAAATACCAATAAAATCTGGCAGGTGAAAATACACAAAGTAAAGCGGGAATGCAATAATTATTTCATAGATCTGATTATAAAATTCATCTACATTTAGTGCTTGAAATGACAAAAGAAGTTGCCTTTTCTTGACTGTTTCCATTGCTTTCTTAGCAACAACAGCAAGCACAGCACATCTCCCAGCCCGCACTTACCTGTATCAGCATCTTCCTGCTGCTCCTGATTAAGTAACTCCAAGTTCCAATCCATATTTATATCATTAGTATGAGCCACAGCTCTAGTGGCTATTAGTGTTTCATTTCTATCTGCTTCTTCTAGAAAATCAGTACCATTGGTTAGCTAATTGTAATGAATATGAATACACTGACACATATGGAGACACTGACAGATATGAATACACTGACACATATGAATACACTGACACATATGAATACACTGACAGATATGAATACACTGACACATATGAATACACTGACACATACGAATACACTGATACATATGAATACACTGACACATACGAATACACTGACACATACGAATACACTGACACATATAAATACACTGACACATACGAATACACTGATACATACGAATACACTGACACATACGAATACACTGATACATACGAATACACTGACACATACGAATACACTGACACATATGAATACACTGACACATATGAATACACTGACACATATGAATACACTGACACATACGGATACACTGACACATATGGAGACATTGACACATATGAATACACTGACACATACGAATACACTGACACATACGAATACACTGACACATATGAATACACTGACACATATGAATACACTGACACATATGGAGACACTGACACATATGAATACACTGACACATATGAATACACTGACACATATGAATACACTGACACATATGAATACACTGACACATATGAATACACTGACACATATGAATACACTGACACATATGAATACACTGATACATATGAATACACTGACACATATGGAGACACTGACACATATGAATACACTGACACATATGAATACACTGACACATATGAATACACTGACACATATGAATACACTGACACATATGAATACACTGACACATATGAATACACTGATACATATGAATACACTGATACATATCGATACACCAGCAAATATTAATACCTTCTGATTAAATCATATTATGTATAACACAGCACGTAGCTACTAATATATATCTCCCAGACTCCTACTACTAGAACTGTTTACAGTTTTAGAAAACTTGATATTCACCAAATCAGCAAATTAAAAAGATATGCACATCAGAAAAACAAGTCCAATGGTATACGTAGGACAGTAGGCATTTAAATGCGTTGAGTTGGGCTAAACACCACCTTGGGCTACTACTTTGTCAGCTTATACCGCAGAATATATTTTCACAGTACATACAGCATCAAGTGGACCAAAAACAGCAAATCTTGAGCTCTCTAATGGCACAAAAAGTGATCTATAAAGCCTTTAATCTTCAGAAATATTGTTTCTACACCTGACCTTTATTTAAGGGTGTTGATATCTTTTGTTTATCATCAATGTAATGAATGTTCTAGTTTTTGGTCCATCACTCAAAATGTATTTACAATAACACTTTCTGATTTATAAATGTCGACCAGTTTTAACATGAAATTAGTTCAACCAATGAATTTGACAAAATCAAGAAATTAATAGATGAACATTTACCTGTAGACAGTGTTAGTGAACCTTCCTCCAGTTCTACAACAAACATATACACGTTTCTATGAACTTATTTTTACATAACTGAAGAGTTTGGGATTATTTAAATGTACATGAATACACGAGCATTAGCAGAATAAGTCACGTTTTGAATGATGTAAGATTAGAGCAAAATCTGTTCATAGCATTTTGCTCCCATGCATTGCAGACAATATTTGTATATTACATAAAGAATCGTGTAGGTTAAAACAAGCAAATCGAGTTTTAGAATTTTTTGCCAAAACATATTTTAAGCATTGAGTACCATTTAACGAAAACAAACATCCATCTCAACAATCGTTATTCAACGCAAATGCAAATCTTCCACTTCTGATCATTCTTACAAGGTTTTAACTTTTGATATAATTTTCTGGACAAGTTGGATGAGTTTGCACTTTGCACACTGCGTTGATATCACAAGGTAACACAACATCCAGGTGTTTGGATATGAGGTTGGCAATGAGCACATTCTATGTAGCTTTCCACACCCCAAGCTGTTAAAAACAGATAAAAACTTCACCTTTAGTGTACTGAGCTTCTACAATTTTAGGATGATGAGCTTGTACGTGCTTGATGAGCCAGGAGTTGGTGGAGAAAGTGAGCTGGCAGTGAGGGTCTGGACAGAGGAGTACGGCTCGACTGTCCTTGACAGCGTGCCTCTTGAGATGAGCAGTCAGCGCTGCCTTGCTCGAACAGGAGTGCAGGCAGTCTAACAGCAATATAAACAGCTTAATAGAACATATAATAGCATACGTCATTCTTTTAAAAACACTCAACATTCACACCCATTAGCTCGAAGCTTCCTTTGCCTATCATAAAGTGCACACTTTTCCATCTATTAATTAGTAAACTCAAACTTGAACATTTAAAACCGCAAATCCGTTACATGAGCTGCATGAACCTGGGTAACTGCAGCGATACAACTTGCTTTCGGAATGTGAGATGTAGTGGTTCTTCAGATGGTCAAGACGGTGAAAAGACTTTGGACAGAGAGGACACTGAAGTGACTTCTCATTGGAGTGTATCTTCATGTGTCTGCGCAGCACCGATGAGTTTCCGAATGAGGCACGACAGCCTTGGAAGGTGCATTTGAAAGGTGCGTCTCCTGGAGTCAGAAAGAGTGGACACTATCTCAACCTTACAGCTATACATGCCAGCAGTATTCTAGACTTTACCTAATGTTCAACACATGAATATACTGTACATAGTTGCTCTTATTTGTTCGCCCTGAAGAGTGAAGAATATTGTGATTATCATTTGGAGCAGAGCAGAACACACCCCAGTAAATAGCGACGCTGTGACATACCAGTGTGCTGCCGCATGTGATTGTCAAATCTACTCTTCCATGTGAAGACTTTTCCACAGTCTGTATACGGACAAACGAGATTCAGCTCCTTACGTTTCTTGTGCCCCTCAATGTGCCTCATGAGACTCATCCTTGAATGATAAGCTGCCGTGCAGTCTTCTTCCTGACATCTACGTGATAGCAGCGCATAAGAAATGATACTTGGAATATAAGTAATACTTGGTATATAAGTAATACTTGGAATATAAGTAATACTTGGAATATAAGTAATACTTGGTATATAAGTAATACTTGGAATATAAGTAATACTTGGTATATATGATTCCAGGGAACACTCACATGAAGGTTTTAGGTTGTTCGGGATGCTTTTCACCAATGTGTTTATGTAGTTTACTTTCACTAGTGAATTTACGGTCACACAACTTGCATTTGAACAGGTTAGGAGACTCATGGGCACTGGCTTTATGGGTACGGAGGTTCCAGATTGACGTGTAGCGTTTGTCGCATTCGTCACACTACAGGGTGATAAATACACTTCCTTATATAACATATAGACCATAACACAATATCATAATAGATATCCAAATCCTGTCTGTTGACAATAACCACTAAATAGATGAAATAACTCGCATATATAACATACGTATTATAATAAATTATGATAAAGTACAAAGAACTAAAATATAAATATATAAATTATATATAAATTAAATGATGACAATAACCACAACAGAAGTTGCAGGAAATATGAAGACTAATTGAATATAAGCATAGGCTGCATACTATGTGCTCTTTGATCTTAAGGTGCGTCTTTTCATGATAACGAAGTCGATAGGCGTCAGAGAATGCCCAGTTACAATTCTCGTGGCTGCACTTATGAGGTTTCTCTAGCGAGTGTTTCATCATATCGTGAATCCTGAGCTTGTAGTATCTCTCAAATGTCTTGTCACAGTGGAGACATTTATACCTGGCTGAACCGTCGTTCACCTGCAGTCAGTAATACTCAGTGTTTAACCACCTCATCACAGCTTATTAGCATGGAACCAATGATAATGAATTTACAAATTAATGGAAATAAATATTGTATTATCTCATTTACTAATTTGGCTACAAATTTACATGTACAGTGAGATATGTAGTGTATTTCATGAAAATAACATTAAAAAACAGGTTTTTCCAGCCGGCCAGAAAATAAATTATGGCAGCTAATACTTAGAAGCGCCACTAACAAAAACCATTTATAAAAGTTAAAATTAAAAAATTATTGATTTAATGAATAGGGATATTGAATAATGATAAGCAAAATGTGAACTAGCAACAGAATTTTACAGTAGTATGCGGGTGTACGTGTGTATTTGAAGTGGGTTTTCTAGGGGGTGCAGAAAGCTTATAAATTCAACCCGACAGGTCGTTCTTGAGAAACTAAACAAAGGCTGAACAAAAAAAATCTTATAATAGTAACTCACTGGCTGACCAGGTGTTAGTAAATTCATCTTGGCTACTGGAAGCATGACTAGAGCTACAAGAGAATATAACTCCTGATAACAGCAAATTATTAGGAAGTAAAATTAAAATTATTATTTTTTAATAAAATGACAACAAACTGCAATAAAAAGTAAGAGAATTTAATCGATAGTGTCCAACTGACGTTACAGTAGATAAGTAAGTATAAGGTAACACACTGAAATGAAGTGGGCAGCAAATGCCAACCCTGTTCTTATAGAAAGGTCTATACATACTGAAGTTGGAAGAAGTACTATCACCATTGATTATCACAGGCTGCATTAAGGACGCAGCTTTCTTTAGCTGGTCAGTATTAACTTTGAAACACTGTAAATAATAAATAATGACAGGTTAACATGGAGTGTCGTCTCAGCCCACCAACAACTGCTAAATCATTCTCAACATTGTGATGAAGCACAAATGGCACTTAAAATTAATGGCATTTGAGTATAGAGAACTGCTTTATTATATTACACAATCCAGTCACATTGTCAGATGGGGCAACAAATGAAACACCCAAAAGCTTATACAATTTCCAATTGCGCTGCCACACTGCATGCAATACACAAACATGAATATTTTTACTTTATATAATTCAAACTCAAATAATTTACTGATGAAACTGGTTACCCTTTCACCAATGCTGGTCCGAACAGTTATAGTGGTGAGGTCGTCACCAGATTGGCTGAGTATAATAGGCTTCTCTCCTGTAGGAACCAGAGCTTGCTCAGCTACTGCGTCATCTTTCTCTTCCTGGGTTGACGACGCACTGACTGTGGACGTGGTAACAGATTTAGGGAGCTCTTTAGGACCAACAGATTGCTCAAATTCAAGGCCCTGCTCGGGCATACGCTCAAGCTCTTGCGGTGTCATTAACTGAGTAACAGCACCTGCACCACCTGTCACATGTACATACAGTTTAATATCTTGAACAAGTTACAACAACATAGACCATTGCGATAGCTAGGCAAAACTATACTTGATAGGGTATCAATAAGCAAATGTATATACACTATGTTTTACTTATAGAATTTGAAAAATATATGAAATAATGAAATTTTAATAATGGCTTACTAGTCTGAAGATGATTGACTCCTTGATTGACTGTATGCTGAATATCAGCTGCACCCACAGGTAAATCACACCTTTCACTGGAAAACATTAATAACTATTGATAAAGTATGTGGTTTTTGGAGCTTGTAAAGGTTGTCCTATCTTCCATGTCTGGACTGTAGAACACAAAATGAAACAGACCTGAAATCTTCACGATCTTCACCAACGTCCATCCGACTATCCATAAAGTTGTTGAGAGGAGGAAGGTCCATGACATCTCCAAATATATCTAGGATATCCCTTGGTTTAGTTGGACTCGATATGTCCACATTGCACATGGGTAGAGGGAGTGAGAGGTCAAGCGCGGCTAGTATTCCATGATCTCCTGATAGTGAACACACAAATACCCACTAATTAGCTTAGGATCCTAACCCGATCAGCCAATAGGTTATCAGATATTATTATAATACTACATTAATGGTCCACGACCTTAATTTGATAAATATACTAGTGTTCTTCAACAAATATTTATATACCGCTACTAGAGACAATCAAGCAATTAAACCAAAAAAACTACCTTTCATTGACTTGTTCCAATCATAGTTAAGCTCATATGCCTCCCAAGAAAAAGAAGACAATGGTACAGTCTTTTCTATCCCATCACCGTCACCAATAGAATTCACACTCTCTGTGCCGTCTAAATCTACTATCATCCCACCTCCACTCTCACACCTCTCTGGTGACATATCGTCTTCATCATCAACAAGTTGACCTAATTGTATAACATGCTCCGTGTAGACTACTCATAAAACTTTTCAAATGTTAGTAAACAATGACCATAATCATCATTACAATATCTAAATAGAACAACATAAAATTGATTGAATGTGCAAATAGAATTAACACCGAAAATATCATTGCACATTTTGAAATATTAAGAATTTTATGCTAATACAAACTTGGCAACTCAGCATCTACAACTGGAACTGGAAGCCCTCGTTCTCCGGACGTTAAATCATTTAGTTCAGTCAAGCTAGAAATTTTTATCTGCTAGCAAAAGTAAAACAGGAATAGTTTAATAACACACCAAGACAATCTGATACAATATATTTAAATATTATAACATAGATTTACATTTTATTTAAATTTTTTATCCAATATGAATATTACTATTTTTATTTTATCTATGACAATAGTTTACAACATACCATAAGATTTTATATATACCTATTTTGATACCAATGCTATAACCTTACCTAAACCCCATATTCATATTGATATAAATCAAACCAGCATTTTGTTGTCACTACTTATTAACTTATTTTCACTTTTCATGTTCATTATTTATAGTATTACTATCAATATTAGTAATAGTAGCAATTACAATGTAATTAAATTTAATATTTTTATGAAAAACCGAATTCAGCTTAAAATTAAACTTAAAGCAACCACCCAAGTAAAACTAAAAGAATCAAACTGATTTTCCAATTTTAGTAACACTACTTAGTAACTTCAAACCATTGTCATAACAATTTCAATTAAGTTTTTATTTTCACTCAGTTTTACGAATTCAAAGTTTAGGCTGACGTACTCATAATCATAATGTAATTTTATGACTTGAAAGTTCAAGTTGTTCATTGATATTGACAATGACTTTAAGCAACTTTGACATGATTTTAATTTTAAATTTAATATCCGTTACTGTTAGTGTCACTGTTAGTGTTACTTTAAATTAATATTAAATTATTATTATTATAATTATAATATTAATAAATATAATAATACCAAGTCCAATGCAATAGTACTAGAAGTACTTGTAGTAGTACTAATCTCAGTAATTAATTACTAATAGTAATAGTAATAGTAATACTAATACAGTAAATGTAATACTAATAGTAATAGTAATACTATGAGTAAGACTAAGAGTAAGAGTAAAACTAAAACTAAAAGTAAAAGTAAGTGTAACAGTAACACTAACACGCAACTTTTTGCTTCAAGTTTTTAAATTTTATGATTTTATATGTTCTAGAATTTTTGCTTTGGTATTTTAGAAAATGAAACTTCTTGGAAAAATGAAAATTGACCCTCAAAATGTAAACTATTAAACAGTCTGCTTAATACTACGGTGATAGAAAGTTCACTGTGAATTCTTAGTTGCAAACCTTGCTCATATTTTCACGCTAGAAGTCTCCATTCAATATGTCATCCGTCATAGCCGCAGTTTCAACTGTTTCCGTTTCCGTTTTACAGAGAAATAAGAAGCCGACTACAACTGTTAGTACATATGCATTTTCAAGCAGTAATATAATTGATCACTAACTTTGCAAATAACAATATGGATTAATTACACGCAGAAAAGCGTCTACACTTTCACTTACATGGTAAGTTTACGATAACACAACTGTTCAATATTTAAAATTAGGTATATTTCAATTAACTAAATTTTTTCTATCTCTTATCTAATCGGTAATCACTGTCACAGCTGACTACTTCTAGTAGTAGTTCTACTACTACTTACTTGACTTACTTGAAGATGCAATCACGTTAGACCACTAGATTAGTGTAAGCGACGTGCCTCGTTTGGTAAATAGAATTATTAAATGTAGTTAATACTTTTATCACATAAGACTAAGTGCAGTTCTGTTTTAAGACTTTGGTGCCAGTAGGCGTAGCCTACAGGGTCTTATGAGGCCTGTCTGTGAGCAGCATTTGATGTTATTTTCATATCACGTATTGTTCTGGGTAGGAAGCTGTTATGAAATAGTGAGGTGTTAGTCCTGAAAGTGGTGGGCGTGCCATTTGACTGGGACCTGGTGGTAACTGATGTAGTGGACTGGTCGATGAGGTGTTCATACGATTTTGAGAGTGAAGGATGATATTCCTTTTTGGCCAGGATCCGCATCAAGAGACTAAGTCGTAGGTCTTTGCGCCTGTTTTGCAGGGGGGTTAATTCAAGCCTAGATCTTGCCTCATCTGAGCCACCCCTGCCTTTAATACCTGCCACAAATCTCACAGCCTGCTCTTGCACTTGCTCGATATCTACTACAGCTTTCTTGGAGCTAGGGTCTCACACAGGGCTTTGTATGCTATTAACTTCGCCTTTTCTGGTGCCCAATACAGTGCCCTTTTAATCATCCCGAGTTGTCGCTTCGCTGTGAGTAATTTCTGCTGGATATGCATGTCGAACTTCAGGTCTGATTGTATTGTGACACCAAGATACAACGCGTGGTCAACAACTGCGAGAGTCTGGCCTCCAAGTGAATAGTTATGTGTGAATTTCTTGTTACTGAAGATGATGATCTTGCTTTTTTCACATTGAAAGACATACCCATCCTGTATGCCCAGGAGTCCAAAGAGTTCAGGTTGTGCTGAAAACGGGCTGTGTCCTGCTGGCTTGTGATGGTCTAATACATTAAGGTGTCGTCTGCAAATAGGGCGACTGGGCAATCTACCTCGCTTGGAAGGTCATTGATAAATATCAGGAAAAGCACAGGCCCGAGAGCTGATCCCTGAGGAACCTCTGACGAGACTGGGAGACTGCTAGTACTAGGCTAGTCTTAATCTTATCTAGTAATCTACTAATAGTAATACTAGTACTAGAAATAAAACAGTAAAACTAAAAGTAAATCTAATCATAAATTAGAAATCTTGAAGTTAATTTGAATCTCCTTCCTTGATTCCTGGGCGTGTCAGTGTTGCAACCTCTGACTTCTGAAACTGATGACTGGTGGCCGATGACAACGTTAAGTGGGCCAAGGGTTATGAATAGGACCAAAATTACACAGCAATGTTGTATTATTATTATTATTATTATTATTAAAGGATAAATATTATCATAATTAATAAATGTATTTTAATTTAATTTTGTACTATAATTTTATACTATAATTATTTTCATAGTCAGTTAGAGTTAGAGTTAGACATGCACATGGTCAGTTGCCGTTGGTGTGTCATTAATTTATAATAGTAATAATAATGAGAATATTTGTAACCACCACCATGACTATACTTTGAGTTTATAACCACATAACTACAACTAACGATCTATTGCTTGAATGCTTCGAATTGCATTTGTTGTTATAATTAAATTTATAGCAAATAAAAACCATAATCATCATAATCCTGATGATGATGATGTAGTGATAATCATAATGGTGTTATTTAATAAGATATTTTCATTTTAATCTTTAGTATTTCAAGTGACCTTTTCAGTCACATTGACATTGAGTTTGACTTATTTATTTACTTACTTGAGTACTCAAAGCTCTTTAGCTCTAATAGACCTGCTAAAATTACTGACTAAAATGCTTACTAATCGAGGAATGAAACTTTCAAAACTATTAATTTAGTTAACATTTATACAGGTGCTACAAAAATTGTACATGCTTGCTGATTTTCAATTGTATTTTATGGCAACATATTTCAAGTAATATTCAAGTCATAATTTGATTTCAATGCATTTTTATTTTGCTTATAATCATACTGATTTTATGGTTATTGTTAATATATTCCATTTACTGTGGTAGTTTTTATGTGTCATTTATTAATCATATGCCAAATAATAAATCCAAACAGCAAACTGAAGTTGTTGATCAACTTTTTATTTGAAATACTAAATGCATTTAACTGTAGATGTTTTTATGAGCCTACAGTATATGAACCTCATCAAAACTTGCAAGTCAATTCAGTTCAAACTGACTGGAGGCAGCTCACTAGTTAACTTGGCAGCATATTTGTGCAATTCATTTATTTGATTCATTTTAAAATTTATAACATTTAATTCATACAATTTTTTTTTCAGAGGGGAAAAGTATGCGGATGGTAAATTTAATTCTAGTTGTTACTGGGTAATGATAAATTGTGTTTTCAATAAACCAATCGATAAATATGGCAGCATCAAGGCGCTCCCAGATGAAAACAGTGATAGTGTCATCTACAAATAAGAATAGGTAAATTATTTATTATTTTGCCAGATTTTGGTGTTAAAATTCAATCATGATTGACCTCAGATCACAGGATTTCTATTTTACCACTATAATTTAAGTCAGTACTGACGTGCTTCTTCAAGTTACTGTAAAAGCTATTTTACATTTAGCTAATCATAGGAGCAGCTACTACGTACTAAATTATTCCATACAATACGCCTAAATTATTGTAAAGGTAAACGCCTCATCTCAAGTATGTTAAATCAAAGGTTTTATGTCTTAGCGCGTAGTAGACTCAAATCTTTTGAAAATACCTAGTATTTTATGATCATTTAACTTGTATAAAAACATTACACGCCTGTTTTAGGTTGGAACCCTTAAATGGCAACTTGCTTACTTTCAAAGCATGTAGCTAAATTTTAATAATTTTCTTAGTAACTTGTCACGAAAAAGTTACAATTTGAACTGAATCAACATTGCATTAATTCTATTTGGACAGAATTTTAATGTTTGTGGTATATTTGTGTAATGATGCACTTGTGATCACTTTCTCTCTATTTCACCCCTGTGAAATCTCCTGGGGAGTTAATCCATGAGGTCAAAGTTCAATGAGCTGATACACATTTGAAAAATTAGCCACGAATACCACTTACTGTACTTCGAGTAATAAATAAATATATAGGGTGTGTGAGATGTAAAATGTCTCAATCACACAATAGTAATTGGAATGGGTTCAAGACTTTAAATCATATTTTAAATTTTAAAAATTTATTATTTATGCATTATATTTGAAATTATTCATTTAACCTATAGATATTTTTCAATAACATTAATATAATAATATGTCTTTATAGATTGATTAGTCATTGTAATTGTCAAGCTTTTTTCATATTTACCATATTATTTTGTAGCGGAGTAGCTGATGAAAGAATGGTGAATGGATCATTTCTGCAGGAGGATAATTTTGAAAAGTAAGCAGTGGTTGATAACTAATAAATTTAAGCATTTTTCAACATCCGAGTTGTACGTTGAGTCATACTCGAGTTTATGGTGCTGAGCTGTAAAACTGCTAAAAACTATTGAAATCGTCTGCAATGGCAGATATTTTGACGTATTCATCATTTCAGTTGATGCCAGAAATTCTATTCTAGGCGACCCAAGACTGATTATACATATTCTCGAAGGTATGATGCTCATGTCGTAGCTTTGTAGAACTAATTGGCATCTTCATTTAGCTTACGTTATCTGCTAGTGGTGTGGTTGTTGCCAGTTGAATGCTTTTCGTCTTTCTACCTGCAGTGTGCTTATAAACACCTGTTAGATCTGTCTAAAAGCAGCTGATTAATAACTCAATAATTGGTAACATTTTGCCCAAAGTCTTATTCATGACTATTTTCCTTAAAATTAAGTAACATTCAGATAAATATTATTTCCTAAGCATTGTTTCAACTTATAATTTATCTTCTAAAATATTTTCTACTAATCCGTACTCTATACCTTCAACTAATTTTATCTTTCAACTATTCTAATCCCTATAGCTATAAAATTTTATTCCTAAAATCACTCTTAGCACCTGGTTCATCTATATATTATTTGCATATGGGTCTTCTGGTTTAACTCAATACAATAAGATATGAACGCACCTTCAAATAATGGTTCTCCAAAGGCTTGAGGGCCTAAAGGTTCGTCATTGCTTAAACATACTTTCTGATATAGTTTAAAGCACAATAATTAAGGTCTGGAATTAAGATCATTTTAGGTGTGCGCCTTTTTAATTGTGTCTATGATGCTGTGATAACTCCTGGCCTAAGTTTTAATAGATGTTAACTGGGTCATGCAGTGGCCTACCTGATAAAGACAGATTGAGATTATAAAATGAGTGTTCATTTCTTGAAATTGGAATAAAATTTATAAAGGTATAAATTCGACTTCAAATTTTTTTATGCTGAAATCTATATACAAATAAAATAGCTGTTGAAGTTACAGTACAATAACTGGAATATTCTATATTATTTATTTACTATTGCAGTGATAGCCTACTGTTGATTGTATAGATAACATATTCTTATAATAATGATTTATTTACATTAAATTTACAATCTAATTCTTTGCAGACACCTAGATTTCACTAAATAGGCTAATATTACAAAAGTCGGCTGAATTGAAGCCTTCTTTTCTAAACTCTCTCAGATGTAGTTGCAGGAAAGGGTGCAGTCTGTGCACATTTACAATGCTGTTTTCTGACACTCATCTTTTCATTTTCAATTTTTTCCGTATTAGAAATTTTGATGCTGTTGTGTCGTATACTTCCATCCAAAATATTGCATTACTTCAGTACAGTTAATTCGAGCTTCTAAAAATAGCAATGTTCATTCTTATGTAACTTTTTCCCTGGTTCACATTATCTGGAGAGGTGCTATGCTACTAATCCACTGCATTGGTCTTACTAATTTACCTGGCTCTGTAGTTAAGTGGAAATAGATTTAGTTTTTTAATTGCATTAGGAAACTGTAAGGAGAGAGTGTTCTGCAATGGGGTTAATTTGCGTCTTGATTTTAAAAGAAGCAAAAATGTTCTGCAGTTCTGAGTTATAATATAAGATATTTAACTTTTATTCTTTTGATGCATGTATTTGTGTAAAAATAAATATGTGATAAAAAGATTAAAAGGTGTACCTTTTGTGAATGAACCCCCTTTCTCCTGTTCAATTACGCCTAATAAAAAAGAGTTTATTATTTTAATGAACAACAGTTCTTTAGCAGGTTTGAGTTACATGTGGGCTTTCATACCCTTCAATACTGTTTTGTGCACTCCCTGCATACCTACTAGTGTATACAGTTTATACTAGTGTGTACTAGTGTAACAGTGTGTACAGTGTGCTGGGTATTGTAGTGCTACCTACTCAAGCAAGTATGTAGATGGAGCTGTGATTAGTCCCAACCTATCTAGAAGAAGATTGTATACTACAGAGGAGATGATTCGGGAGCATATGGCATCCAGGTAAACAGGAAAAGGCTTTATTGTGTGCAGCTTGTTGTAGCTGGTAGCGTTACTATTGATAATGCTGTGAATTTGAGACGCTGATGGCTATGATTACTCATTGAATATAGTATAGACTATAGATCATAAATATTATACTCTGTCATCTCATTATTATATTTAATATATTCATGCATTATGAAAAATAATGAGTAAAAGCATTGCAATTGTTGAGTTGAAACCAACTATTTTTTTGGATTTTTGTTTAGTGCTTTAAAGAAGAATGTGAGTTCCCAGTCACACGTGAGGGTGTATGGAAGTACTCGAAGCACTCGCAGTAAAAATATCTTGGCAGCAAATCAAACAAATAGCAATGTGATCGAAGACAACCTCAAATCTACAAATAATGGCATAAATACAAGCAATGTAAGTTATAATAACAATGTCAGCAGTTCCAGAAGGAATGAGGTCGTCACACAGCACACACTCTACACAAGCAGGGGAGCCAGTATGGCAGCAGCCACAACAGCAGCAGCCTCCACAGTGCAGTCGCTGACTATGCAGCAGAACAACAACAATGTGTCCAGTAAGTTCTCTAACAAAGCATTTATTTTGTGAAATATTTGCAACAATGTAGAGTTTGCATTCTTATATTGATTCTGGAATTTTCTTCAAGTCACAGTCATTGTATATTCTGGTGTGTGACAGTTGCAGCTCTATCTATTCTTATGCTGTATGTACTGTGGTAGATCTAGAATTCTGTGTGTAAGTCTATTTCTGTTAACCGTATCATTGACATGCGTTGACTTACCAAGTCATCATATAATATAGTTAGATTATAGCTTCAACACAAATAGATATATTATTAAGGTAATAATAGTAATGATGATAATATAACAAGGGTTATAATTAAATGGTAAGATATACTAATTAGTAATATACAGCAGTTATTGTATAATATATTATTAGCCATAGTTGCCAAGAGTTTTAAAGTTTTTCCAAGAATATAGTATTCAGCCTTTTACCAGCCTCATTGAATGTAGAGTAATTGATAAACAAAACTAAAACTGAACGTAGACACTTGCCAATGTTAGAGAATCACTGGATACGTTCTACTGCAGAGACAGCACCATATGCCTGAGTGTAGAACAAGTTTAGATGGGCAGACATACTGAGTATTATAAATGTCTAATAGTCCATTATGTGCTTCATTTAGTTATTTTCATCAAATGATTTTTCTAATTTACCATGTTATATATGTAGCATAGGTGTAATAGATGCAGGCGTGTAATTACCTTAGAAAGCCTGAAGTCAAGCAGTAATAGAATGTAGATTACTTGGTGGTGATATATGATATGTGTATGTTAATTAGATAATAATCTATTCATCAGCACCACTAGACCTTTGCATAGTGTAATAGTAATCTATTCCATCCTGTAATGTTGAACTCTCCCTGCTATCTACTCCTACCTACTACCTGCCCATCACTCTCCTACTATTATTCACTTGTTGTGTTTATGTGTTTATATTATGTTATCTACTGTCATCACCGATATTACTCCATACTTGTTATAAATAAGATAAGGTAACTGACATTTTCCCTGATATAAAAGTCTAGAGTCTAAACCTCTAAATGGGTATTTATATTGTCAATATGTTGGCATAGCAACATTAGCTTTTCTTGCTAAAAGTTATATAAATAAATGCCTCAAGTTTTCAAATATTTTGCTACATCCTTTTTTCCTCACAAATTATAGTTTATTTGTAGACAAATATATTTCTTTGCATTTGCCTTGCATTACTGTTTTACAAAAGTTATATATAACTTGAGTAGTTGCAAATCAGCTAAGAAGGAAAATATGCACCCACCTCAAAATATACGCTAAGAAAAATTTACAAAAAGTATATGTAGTGAATTTGATGAGGCAGAGAAATAGATTAACTTGTTCTAACTTGTGTCTACACATATTTGTATGCATTATTTAACCTCAAAATTTCCGACACCTCGTATGATATATCTCTCTTCTACTCACTGAGGCGCTTGGTGAAGGGTTCAACTGCATGTTTTAGAATCTGCATTTTCTGATGACGAATCAGAAGAGGTGATGGTTCGCTCAACATCTAATCGTAAAAGTAGCAGACGGCGGACCTCTAGTAGGTCAAGGTCACCGCGCAGAAACACCAAAGGGGCGAGTTTAGCCGGCTCAAGCAAGCGTAGATCTGCTAGAGCCTTTGGCGATGAGGTTGATTCAGATTCTGTTGTGACTGAGTTTGCAGGCAGCAAGGCTGGCAGCAAGAAAGGCAGCACTTATGCCATATCTTCCGGGTTGGATAGTGAATCAGGTACTTAGAATACACCAGTCAGCGTAATCCGCCAGTCGGGGATGCCTGTAGCATTTAGAGATATGATTGATATGGGGGAGCAGTAGTTTAAGTATTGAGATTTTATTTAGTAGCATGTTAATAGGCCTTAAAATATCTATACAAGTTTGCCAGTGTTTCGGGGATTTGAATTTTTGTTTATGCTCCAATAAATAGGAGTTATTCTATCTTTGTGCATGTCCGTTCTCCTTTAAAAATTACCCATTTTCACTCCCTTACTAACATTTTGTCAAACCTCAATGTAAGTCTCGTTTCTTCTGCTTTCATGTAGACTCTCTACAAAAGTTGACCAATGAGAACACTAGGTATAACTCTGGAGGTATACCTTAACTCTGAGCTCTATATTATATATCATCTTGCTCCGCTCTGCTGTTTATTAGTTACAAACGCAGTCACTGCTTGTGTTTACCTTTTTTGTCCGCAATGGAGTAATTGATGCTGAGACATTGTCCTTTATTGATATCTTGTAAAAGGTTATGGCGTTTTTCAGAGCTGGTGACGGAGCGGTCTAGTACTGTAATAGATACTGTGGCCACCGGAACACCTGTTACAGCCAAACTAGTTGGATGTGTTCTATTCATCTACGGGTGTACTAGTGAGTTATCCTCTCTCTATTGATATTGTTTTCAGATTCTCTTCATTTTCGTATGTTCTGGTATAATATTTTAGAGAAACTTATTCAACATAAAAAATAACCAGTTTCAGGATTATAATCCACTGTCTTGTATGAACTTCATTATACCTGCGTGTTACACATGATCAAGTTGCTATAGTAATTATGATGTAGTTGGGCTAGGTTTGTGTTATGTTGGGATAGACTTCAGCCCTTAAGGGTGGTAGGTATCAGCTCCCTTATCACCCAGTATTCTGGTACCCTGTCTGGTGGAATCTTATGCTATGACTTGTTGATAGGAATATTGTTACACCGTGTGTGGCACAACTTTGGTCTGCCCATCTACACAACTCTGCAGAGATATCTCCTCCTAGACACCTGGATCCTCTCCCGCAGGTTCATCTCTACACTCAGATCTCTCATCCTTGCCTTGCTGCTGCTGCTGATACCACTGGTGCTGCTGTCAGGCAGCGCATGCGGTCTCCACTATATGGGGTGGCTGAATATATCGCCTTGTGCTAAAGTAACCGGCGTATACTATGTAAGCAAACGGGTAAGTCATGGTGTACATTCTATCTCTCCATGCTATGCTACAGGTTTCGGAATAAACTGTCAAATTATGGTCACTGACCCCAATCCTGAATTTCTTCTTTAAAATTTGACTTCTTATTTTACAATGAAATAGTCATAATGTATAATATAATATCAAATCCATCCCCATGGGCTACTCAAAAACTGAAAATTGTAGCCAAGATATTACTGCAGGTTGTCATACTACTTGCATCTAACTGGGCAGCCTTTATTTAATCATTTTAGTTTTTTATCCTTTAAAACACCGAGGCTTGTTTTCTTAAGTAACTGTCTAATCGTCTTCTATACGAAAATATTCATTTTGCTGACCAATTCATCACATCATTCACACCTTGCTCACACCTGTTTCAGTCTGACATAAATACTCCTGGCATGTCTGATAAAATCAGAACCATGTTGAATGGCTGGTTCATGTGGAATGAGGGCCATCAGCCACCAGTTCCACCACCAGTTGGCGGGACTCCAGGTGTGGACTGGGAGGCGATTATTGACGCGAGAGTGACAGCCTTGAGAAGCTCTCTTGAGCTCAAATCAAACACAGAGGTGTGTGTAACTACATACGTTTCCGTGTCTATTACATTATGTGTATGTGTCGAGTTAAATGCATGATTACTGTAATGTTACGTATAGTCTATTGCAAACTGTTTATGTGCCTTGTGGTTGCAGTTTTGGTTTTAAATCTTAATTTTCCTAGAAATATTCCTTACACCAAAAAATCGGAAAGCATTTTCTCACACACTGCTTTTGCAAGAGCACATAGTGAGAAAATAACTCTCTAACATTCAAATGCTTTACATAGGTTTCACTTTAACCACACTAATAAAATCAATTTGCTTGAAAAGCTCTACAAATAAACAATTAAAATTCTTCTGATTTTATCCAATTATAGCAATTGTAATATATAGGATCTATTTTTAACTTTAGATCTCAGTACAAAGACAAAGAAATACTGACCTTGAGACGGCCTTGAAAGCATTGACCCGTGATGTTGAGGAAGTAAAGATGAAGTTGTCATCTCTATCCGACATCACAGCTGAGCTAACCAACCTGAAGGCTAGATTAGCTCATCTCTCTGATCTCACAGATACGAAGGCAGACAGGCAGTCTATTACCAAGCTTCAGAATGACTTGAAGAAGCTGCAACTGAAACTTGGTGTATGTTGAACTTATTTACTAATGAGTTGTTATTGTTGGGTTTCTCTGTTCTCATTCACAAAGATGTGTGAAAAATTGGGGTTTCACATGCTTTAGAGAGAGCTGTTAAGTTTTATAGATGGTATAGAAACATTGGGTTGTTGCTGTGAGATGTAATACAACTTGTTAAATGCCTGGATTGTGCAACAGACTTTGGTTGTTAGGAAAACTTTATTTCGGTCACAGTAAGGCCAATAATTCACACGAGTTTGAGCTGTTTAATAGGTTATGTTTAGTTACACTAAACTGTGTTTTTTCTTAGCAGTCCCTGATGAGTGAGTATGTTATTTAGTAGAATAAGTATGACATGTTAATTATACTTTTTATCTAATCCCTGTTTCCATGGCAACTGTTGGTTACAGGAAGTAGAGGTTGATGATGCAAAGGCTGAAGAATATGGTGTGCTGACATACTTGCAAACCGAGATTCATAATGTAAGCTATTTCTACTTTTGTCTACAACACAGCTATAATGTTTAAAAAAGCTGCAAGTATAATTTGTGCTTTCTCTCATCATATGATTTCATTTCTATATTGCTATATGTTAACTTGTAATGGTATATGTTAGCTTGCAGATGTTACTAAATATATTCTTGGAATTACCAATAAAGAACCAAAGGTAAAATTACTTCACAGAGTAATGGTAGATTTTCAAATCTCCATTGTTGTGGTGTACGGATTGACAACCACTATGATAATCCATTATGATCATTTGTTTGTTACTTTCCTTAACCCAGTTAGGTTGGTTGTTGTAGTATTTGTAACTGCTTACAAGGTTTTAAAATTATTCCTATAAAATAATTGTGTTTTTTAATTGCGGCTAAACTTTTGAACTTCCGTTCTGCTACTTTCTTAATGAAAGCACAATGCAATTTTAAATAGACACTTCAGCAGTTTCGTGTGACATCATGCAGCTCACCTTACACAAGAGTTTTGTGGTGTTGTAGTTGAGGAAAGTAGTTGATAAGCAGAAGGAGGTGGTGGTGCCGGATGTATGTCCTGGCTCAGCATGTATCTGCGAGAATGAACTGGGGCTAAGACTGAGGGCATTGCATGATCAGCTGCTGAAGGAATTGAATGAGAAAGGCGGTACTACTGTCTATGTGACACCTGATAATTCTACTGGCATCAGTGAACAGGTTATCATTTTTTTTGTAATTTTTATATTCGATTGCATTTTATTTTGTATACTTTGACGTATCTTCACATATTTCATGGCTTTTATAAACCAGTTAAAACGTCTTTATTCTGCACATGTTATAAAGTCTCATGCATGGCCGGTTTATTAAAAGCATACTATTTTATTTTTATTAATAATTTTATTGTAGTTTGTGAAACAACTAATACAGGATGAGCTGGACATTTTCTCTGCTGATAAAACAGGAATGCCTGATTTTGCATTACAGTCTATGGGTAGGTTAGCAGTAGCAATGCTAGTCTAAACTGTAAACAAACTTGCTTTTAGTAATTGGTGTTTTAGTGGCATCTGACAGCTGGAAATATTATTTATTGTTTTTACAATTCTCTTTTTATATTATAAATTATTCTGTGCATGAAATAGTTCTTCAAATTCTTTAAGTACATGCAGATGCTGGTAGTATGGCAAATGTAATGTTTATTTAAGGAAATATTTTAGTTTGACAGTTGGATACTTTTTTTGTATCAGAATTTGTCTTTTTGGCTTGTACTTGCAATATTTTAAAACCATTATGCACACATAGTAGCTTCAGAGGTGGGGTGTGAAGACGATGATTATTTGTTTGCAAAATGTGTAAATACCATGTATAAAGTGTTGTGCTTACACTCGCGTTCAGCAGTTTACTCCATCATTTGTAGAGTAGAATGGTAAATGAGGATAGTGGTTATTTAATTTTTAGTATTGTTTATTTATTAAGCAATTAGTTTTTTGAGAATAACTTGGTAATGTTTGGCAACTGTTGTCAGGTGCCCAGGTGCTGAGTACAAGGTGCTCGCAGACTTATTATCAAGATACTGGACTCATGACATACTTTGGATTGCCATTATACCACTTGCACAAGGATCCTAGCATAGTTATACAAGTTAGTCTAATTTGTATATAGTCTATTTTTATTTTGTGAATTTCTTCTTTCAACCCTCTCGTTATTTACAATGTCCACTACATTTCAGATTACAAGATAACCTCTAAGACTTTATTTATAAGTTTCTTGTGATGAAACATGTTGGTATTATAAATACTGTGGCATGTCTAATAAGTGACGTATGCTGTTACAGCCTGGAGTGACACCAGGTGAATGCTGGTGCTTCCACGGTCAGTCAGGCTACATGGTTATAGAGTTAGCAGAGAGTGTGCAGTTCAACTCATTCTCTTTGGAGCATATTTCAGCTAAACAATCTGTATCTGGTGAAATATTAAGTGCTCCTCGGGATCTAGAGGTCTATGTAAGTTACACAACCTCTAAATTCTTAGACTACTGTTCCTGTATATGTGAAACAACTGTGTTTTACTTTGTTATTCAAAATCTGAAAACAGCTTTTATTAAATACTTTACATATGAATATATTGTCTTATGATGTTCTCTGAAGGGTTTGAGATCCGAGTTGGATACAGAAGGCCGGAGAATTGGAGGTTGGAGGTACGAGAACACTGGGCCTCGTTTACAGTTCTTTCCTGTTCAGGTAATAACACTGTTCATTTAAATATCTATTTTTATAATTGCGGCTTAACTTTCCATGATTTCCCATTCTTCGAGTCATGTATAGCAACAATGTTCATAAAAAATATTTATGATTTGTGATTGTATTGAAAAACATGCTCGAGGTGAAAAGTTGTCTTCTTTTTATAGTATATCCACTAAATTGATAATCATCTGGATACTAACTTTTTATTATTGAAGCTTTTAGACTTTTTTATTTTTATCTAGCTAATCTATTAGTCGTGTTGTATTTTAGAATTTAACTGTGAAATATGTGATATGAGATTCAACTTGGTGAAATTATCATAAAAATTTCAAATTTTTCAACCACTTCTGTTTATTTTTTCTCCAAGTTCTTTGGCTTTATCTTATAGGACACCAACATACCAGGATTCCCTATAGTGGAGCTAAGAATATTGAACAACTGGGGGAAAAAAGAATTTACCTGCCTCTATCGATTCAGAGTTCACGGAAAATTAGCCCCAAAGTAATAGGGCTTAACTCCTAACTTCAGAATTTGCATATTATAAACTAGAACATCTGTATTATATGAATTTAATATTTTGGATCTCGAAAATTAGGCAGTAGGTCGTGTGCCATTTTCATTACTTAATCGAACTTAGCTTTCTGTGATAATGTTCTGTAATATTTTTGGTATTAACATGTATGTACATTGTAATATAGCAAAACAGTTAGTATTTATCACATGGTTGGTGTAGTTCAAAATATTTAAGCAGATACCAGCTTTTGTGTTGTATAAAATTTATGAATTATATTATTAATTTAGTCTGTAGACTCATTTCCAACTGCATGACTGCAGAGCTTGGCTTATTTAAATTAAAATGTGTATATTTCTTTTTCAAATACATTTTACATTTCAAAAGACAATAGGATGTATCAGCTAAAATAAATAACTTAATGTTTTGGTCCTTGTGTATAAAATTAATTCAATAGAATAATGCACCATTTGAACTAAAATTTTCTGAATAAAATCAATGAATAATAATAACAAAATATAGTAATCTTGTAATCATACATTGTATATAGACTAGCGAGACCTGAAATTGGGAGTTTTCAGCACATAAGATTAGGACTTTTTGTGAAAATGGTAGTTGTTCTCACATCGCAGTAGATCTTCATCGATACCTGCCAAGATACACAATACTGAAATAAAGAATTTCAGGCAACTTAAAATATCATAAAACTTATCAGATAGTAGCTTGGTAGAGAAACGCTCAAACTTTGGACCAACTCTACAGCCTAACTTGTTCAGCTAATTAATAAGCTTGTTTCAAAGCTTGAAAATCAGTCGGTCAAAGTATACTTAAATTTTTAGAGTTATAAGATAAGATATATAATATTTCACTCTGATTATAAATCAATTATTCAATATAATAAAAGTATTCAAAGTAAATTTTATCAGTAAGAATTAAATAACACATTTCTGTTTCATTATTATTACTTAAATTCCTTATTATTACTTATATTATTTTTACTTGACTTGACTGAAAGCTACGACTTTTTATGATCAGTTATTGACCAGAATTGATTTTGAGTTAGCTCAGAGAGACAGCAATACTTGGTGAAATTGAATTGACATCTATCTAATATTGATATAACAGAATTTAATCCAAATTAATAATATACTGACCACTTTTATGCCGTGTTCTTCTAGACATTTTGGCTTGCTGCTGATGATAGTCACGGTAATAATCAATTGCCCAGCTGTACACTACAACTCCTATGGCCACTTTAGCAATGAGTAGACTGCAGAAAATAACCATAATAATATATAAAGCATAGGTGTCATGACTTCACCAGTATTACATAAAGAAAGCCAATGTTTAATAACGTAGTTATTGCATCTCCAAGCATTTTGCTGTACACAAGAGGTAGAGATGACTAAAAGATTTAGGCTACCATAAGAAAGAAAGTACAAATGATATTGGTGTATCATTATTGTATTATACCATAACATAGTCTAAGTAAGTCATGCAATGTTATACAAGTATAAATGTAGAAAATAATGATATATATATTATCAATTAGTAATATTTGCAGTATTTTTTAGTTGCTGTGAAACATATGGAAGAAGTTAATATTGAATAATTACTAACCACAAAAATCCAAGAGCAATGTTGACAACAGCCAATACACTTTCAATTTTGAAGCACTTGATTGCCACTTTGATTAGAACACAGGCTACGGGTAGAGGAGTCAGTCCAAGCCTACGAGCTACCTGGTCCGACACATCTGAAAACGCCTGCAAATACAAAATCATTTTAACCATTGATGGTTTAATTATAGTTAACGATGTTACTCATATCGCAGCATCACTATAATATATTATAGTTAATCTAAATAATGGATAAAAGTTTGAATTTAAAATCATCAATTATATAAACTACAATTTGAACTGGATACAAGTTATTTTGACTCAAACATTAAATATTATGCAGACTCCATAACTTGGGATGTAGTAATTTCAATTAGTTTGCTAAATTAGCTTACTTGACTTTACAATTTCCAAGGACTAGACTGTCTATTACTGAGCTTTTGAAATTGAAACAAGTCAAAATTTGACAATAGATAATTTTTGTTTTAGACTTTCACCCCATATCTAAATTATATCTTTCCAATTAAATAGGATTCTAAATAAAAAATATACTAACCTAATGGACTGCTAACTGAACTCAAAAGATTTAATTACTGTACTTGAAAACATTCTTTGCTAACATAAAAAAAACCTTCATTTACTGCACAACCTAACAGTCTAACAAAAAAAGTTTTCTCCTCTAACCTTCTTCAACAAATATAACACACAGGATAATGTTATTATAATACTGTAATTTCTAGTTTCCCTAGACAGCAGAATAAATATTATTTAGAGTCCTATATATATAGCACAACTCACGTTTTTCTTTCTGCTGTTAATAACATCATTGGCCAGCAAGGCAGTGTACTCTTTGTAGACCTTAGCAGGTATATTGTTGAACTTAGTAATGAAAGCATGTTTAACTCCATCCACAATCACCTCACTGGCTAGTAGCATCGCTATGTACGGGATCAGCTGGATAAACTTCACTGGAGAGAACAAGAGTACCCGTAACTTACTGTCACATGTCTTTAAGCAACATACACACATGATAAACAGGCTTATATTTCCACAACAGATAAGAGAAACACACCTATATCCCAGTTGAAGTCAGTCATATTCCGCATGCAGACTACGATTATCAGCGCTTGAAAGTGGAACCTTTCTCTCACATCGCTACAGGACATTTGAAATAGATTTGTTTTTTCAAACTTCTTGAACACACCTCCTTTCAGTTCAACAGCCTAGAATTATAACATCTAATACACAAACACACAGAAGGCTATAACATATAGAATCAATTAAATTAAAGTATGCTTACTTGAAACAAGAACTAAAAATAATTCTTCTATTAAAGTTCCCATTATAATACAAATTCAAACTTTTAAAAATCTCACAGCTACAACTCAGCAACTTACATTGTTGGAAATAAGGATGCTCAGCATTGCCGGGTTGTGGGAATTGAAGGCTACATTGAGAGCTGAGGCTTGGAAGAGCACCAATGTTGAATGTAAAACTATTCACAAGCTAAGGAAATAACGCATCTCAAAACATGGTAAATGTTGGTAATAATTAAATTTACTAACTGTTTATTATAGCAAAAGCTGAGAAAAAAGTTTTTAAAACAGTGAAAGAGGTTTCAAAAAGTTAAATATTCAAATTCAAAGTAAATAGATATAAAAGCATTACTTATAAACAAAATATAAGTAGTTGTTAAGGCAAGTGATGCTCAAAGGATACCAACATAAATGACTGCTGTGACAAGATACATGACAACACCAGTTCTTCGTCTCTTGGGGTCAGCAACCGTCCACATTAGGGCATCAAGAATGTCTTGACCAAACGAGGAGAGAAGCTTGTCTCCTATCTAACAACGCAGTAACACCATTTAAATACTATGACATATAATAAAACTCATGATAACATAACCTATAATATTATTTTAGACTGCTTTTAGACTTCCTGCAAGTAGTAGTTTATTCACGGATTGTACTTGTAGGAATGTCTGAGAATGAGTAATGGTAAATGACTCAGATGTAAGTATAGTCCATAATAGCTTCACTTTTCACCAAAAGGTTGACGGTTTTTTAACTTATTGACAGCTGATTTAATTTATTGAATTTATTTTGAATATATGGGGGAATATTAAAATTAAATTGTTTATGCAGAACACACGACTTAATCATTCATTTAATTTGGTGGCAGTCATAAACGCAGAAATTCAGAAGTACCTTAAATTCTAGTAACAAAATGTTTTCGTCAATATATTTCAGAACAACATTGAAGGCTATATTATAGATATAACTATCTACTTACATCCAGTAGGTTAAAGATTATATACAACTTGATAAGAGCTTGTCCCCTGATTAAATGATATAGAACGGAAGCATCAACATATTGCATCATCAAACATCCAATAAACAGTATAACTCCTTTAGCCAGATCACACTTCTGAGACGCTGATAAGTACCACCTACAGTATTGTAAGACACTGCATTTTCTCATCAACAATTTACTAGTAGAAGTAAACAAGTATGATGGTTGCTAGGAACTATAGTCTGAATTTCTCCTACAACTTCAGCGCACACAAAAATCATCCCTAAATATTAAACTGCGTTTGATAGGGCTTATGATAAACACTAATGATTATTTCTGTTGTATATGAAATATACTCATTGCAAATAGATACATCGTTGAGAGAAAATTTAGGTACCCAATTGCATAAAATGATGTATTCTCCTTGATTACATCCAATCTAGTAAATAGAAATAAATAAATATACTACTTACTGAGGTATAAACAGAGTCCATGGCCTGGCCAGTAATTTCAACATAATTATCAACAATCTTAGCGGGAGGAATGTAAATATGAAAAGGAAAGAGTCGATGCACTGCAGGAATCCATAGAACAAAAACTACAACAGAAAAACATTTAATTGGTTATTAAAAAATGCACACATCACAAATAGCCGCTTCCAATAAAGCAGCAATAGTAGTGTCACAGTGACTTCTTACACCAAATTAGTAATATTTAAGATGTTGATGGTCAACAGAATATGAATAACAAAATCGCAACTGTGCTAACCATCAATGATTATCAGAACTCTATGAAAAAACCGCAGAGTTACAGTGGATTCAATTTGAATGATTCCGTATGAAGTGACTGATAATTTACCTTTTCACATTCCCAAGGAATTCGAAGAAACACATACACTCTCTGTCTCTTAATATTGAAGACAGCCTCATTCTCATCAGGTTCGTAACCTCTCGACAGCTCTGACCAAAAATAGCTGGCAAAACCCTCTGGTTTATCTAAATTATTAAAGCAGAAGCCATGCACATAAAATATGCATATAATACAAATTAAAATATAAAAAGTATATCAAACGAATAAACATTTAAAGTAGTTCAGGCTGTTCATAATTAATTTCGGACTGAATAGGTCAAATTAATTGAACTACGGTACTTAAAAACAGACTCAGAATGCTGATATAGTACTGGTAGTCTTTATAGTCTTCCTAAAAATCCCCTAAATAATTTACATGACTAGTCACAACTAAGTTAACTACACATAATCACTTAATGCATAATAAATTACAATTCATACTCACTCTCATCAGCCCGATCCCCATCATAATTTCTTTCAGAACTAGAATCGAATTCTACTTCATTCCTGTGTTGAGCCGAGTTTATTTTCACAAGGGTATGCAGATCTTCCTCTTCTTTTGCATGCTCAGCAGATTCACTCCTGCAACTAGTAGATGATGAGTCACAGGTATTGACTGATCCAGTTATTAGTCGCTTGCTGTGATCTTCATTCAATCGCGCAGCACTGCAACTTTCTTTTTCAGAATTGATATCACTTTCATTTGGAGATTCAAAGTCAAAAGGGTGCGCACCATCAAATGTGCCATCTCCATCAGGGGCATTCAAAATTTTTTGATGTTTATCGTAATTTTGATTTCGTAATAACGGACTTGCATATCTACCTTCACTTTTACTATTTCGAATTTTGCTTTGATACTGATTTTCACCCTGGCCTTTAGATAGCAATTCTGTTTCTTGATATACTCTTTTATTTGTGCGATCAGTGTTTTCCCCATCAACTAAATTCATAGTCAACTTAAATGATGATGTACGCTCACTGATATTACTTGGAGTTGCTTGTAGTCTATTAGAAAAAGTAAGTTCGTTGCATTTTTTAGAACTATCGCGCTCGCTTTTAAATTGCGATGGAGTAAGAGAGTCACTAGTTTCAAAATATGCTTCTGTGTTGAAAGCTGGGCCTAATTTCGTTTCAGTTTCTCCTTCACCTCGTCTAACGGACTGATCTGTAGAATCCTTTGATAGCTCAAATTGTGGTTGTCTTTGGAATTTGAGTGATGGGGATGTTTTTCTCAGTTTAGATCTAGGAACAGGAGAGTTTGAATTGGAAATCAAAGTATAACTACTACTAGAAGTAGATGAGTTTGTATTTGCTTTCCCGCCAATAGTACTAGTAGTAGTAGTAGTAGGAGACTGAACTTTTGAATCCTGAGCACTAGCATCGACAGCTGCTGTTCCATTACTACTTACACTATCTAAATCTTTCACAGTCATATTGCGATGCCGATTGTCATTAGTCTTAGACTTTGCCTCACAGTACGAATCACAGTCAGAGTCAGTTTCACGGTCAAGGTTGCTCCTAGGGCTAGTGTTAGACAATGACATATGGCTTACCTTACTGTCACCTTTAGGGTGTATGCTTTTAGTAAAAATTTGACTCATGTTTTTGACCGCTTTTCATAGTGTTTAAGTTGTGTAAAATCTATTGTACAAAAATGACATGCTTAATTTCAATAGTTGCACTGACTAGTCATTGTTCGCAATCATTAGGTATATAATGGTTTTTACTTTGTGTGGCACTTTAATTTTTCAGCCTCTGCAAGGTAAGAGTTTATCAATTACAGGAAACGTCAGCGTTGCTAAGCAAGTTGATGCTTTCTCCAATTCTAGTATCCGCCGTCCGTATGCTGATCATCATAATGTAATTACATAATCAGTATTAGAGGACCCTATTTGACCCCATATAATTTAATTGTTGGTAATAATAAGAGTTTGAAACGTAAGCCAAAATTAATATCTTGTTAAACTTTTTTCTTAGATACTTTCCAGACAGCTGTACCAATTGAACCTAGATACCTAATATAAATAATAATTTAAGATAACCAGTATTGTGAGAAGAAGTAATGTCAATAATAATATAATTATGTTTACTATTTATTGTTAAAAATTAGTACTATATTTGAGATTTTTAATACCTGTATTGTTATATCATTTTAAATAAATTGCAAAGTAATGTATAATTGAAAAATAAAATGCTATCTCTTTGTTAAAATGAACATAAATATTACAAATATGTAGGTAATAAATTTATTATGACTATGATGATGATGGTGTCATTTTTATTAAAGGTTTACTATACAGACTATAGTAAGCGTAACAGAATGAAAATGATTGTCATTAATGAGCATTATATTTGTGTATGCATCATACTTGTGTATGCATATTTGATATTAGGTATAATGTTATTCTAAAGAATTTGAATGAATGACTAGATGGCTCAATAAAATGAAAATAGAACATATAACACTGTAATAAGAAAATTTTAAGGATTTTTTCTTGTTTGCAAGTTGTAAGTTATTATTATAACACTTACACTTTAACTTTATTCATTTTGGTAAAGCCACTTGGACAAGAATTTAAACTTATGTTAGTTTAGGGTTGGCAGCAAATTATTCATAGCATTTCTTTACACAATTTTGTCTATAATAATCACCTACAATAATTAGAGATTATGTAATTTGGGTTTTCACAAAATAATGATAATATAGTATCAAGACTAACAAAGTGCACTTCTATTGATAATTTACAGGTACCTAAAAGATCAATTCAGCAAAATGGCCAAAGTAAAGCCAAATGACTTGCTAGCTTCAAAAGCTGGAAACTGGGTAATCATAAATTTATTATCTCTAAAACTAAACTGAATTTATATTGGGCATAACCTTTCTTCTTTCAGTGTTTATTGCATTAAACTGCACCAGATTTTTTTGCAATACTTTGAAGAGTTGATATTTTACATGTTATATTTATAGTTGTAATTTTGAACACTAAAGTTTGACCATTTTCTTTAGCTATACTTTTATATCCACTGTTACAGTATAAGCACACCAATTGTACTGAGTACCTGAACATAGGAAACAGGAAAGATGTGACCAGCACTGGTGCTATGTTAAATACAGTACAAGAGAGAAGGCAATCCTCACCCCCACAGCTCTTTCACCAAAAATCTTTATCTCTTTATCATCAACAAAATCCATTTTCATATCATGACAACAGAAATAACATTCAGCTGACAGGAGAATATTTGGGCAGCGTAAGTGGTTTACATGCATACATGTAGCATGATGAGTTCTTATAGTTTTTTTGTGCCTATTCAGTTCACGCAAACTTAAAATGCAACTATAGATATATATGTAGATGTCTATGTAAACTATAGCATAGACATCTGAGGTACAATAGGTACAATATTTATATATTGCTAGACAGTCTGCTGATATATGCTAATTTGGTAACCAACTTGTGTGATGACAACGTTATGTTCATTGTAAGCATTTGACTTGCATAAAAGTCAATGTTATTGTTATAGTTTTCAGATTTAGGGTTGATGTGTCACCAAGAGAGTCTATTTAACACTAGAGAAACTTCACCAGTTAAGTCGAGTAGATATCGTTATATTTAATACAAGAATACATAATAAAAATCCAATGTACAACTGTAATGATACGCACGTCTATTTAGTTTACAGCACTATCCTCAACTGAGCTAGTAGCGCGAAGCGGCTACTATTACTTATCAAACAGCTTAGCTAATTGGCTAATACATTGTTCCGGGTCAATACGCAACCTTGCGTGTTGTGTTGCTGGTAGCTCCACGAGCCACCACACTGCCCCCTCCAGCAGAAAGCCCACTTTCTGATAAAATAAGATTCACATAAAAAAACGTATACTTCGTTGTGGGGGGTAAGAGAACAGTATAAAAGTATATACAAAAAAACAACAACTGGTAAAAAATATACAGGTATATATAACGTGCACTAAGTAATAAGCAAGAGAAGATCCTATCTACATGTAGAGTACGTGCCACCATTATGGTAGGGAATGCCACAGAGAGGTAGGGGAATGAGTAGTAGGGAGTTGTAGGTAGACTCGAGTTAACTGCGGGCCGCACGCTTCATGCGTTTAATAGACTCCTGTAAGTATTTGAGTTCACTGGATGCTGCCTGTACCCGTGGGGCCAGCCTGTACACTTCTTGCTCCAAGTCATGCGCCCTAGCTTCTACCTCACGTAGGTTACGGGCCCAGGGGGACGAGCGAGAGGAAGTTGGCTGCCTGTGTCTTTTCCGCTCTGAGGATGGAAGGGGAGGAGGGAGTGTATACGCATTGGTGTCTACTCTCTGTAGTACGACACGAGGAAAGGTATGCGGCATGCGTATAGGACTGTGAGGTGGAGAGTTAGTAGACTGTGTAGGTTTATCTGCGGCTTTAGAGATGATGGGTCGCGGGGAAGGGAAGCCTTGCTCCAGGCGAGATAGCCGAGCTGAGTCAGTGATGAGTGGTTTGATGGCGTTGAGAAAGGCAGGATAGGATGATTCGTCTACTTCATAGACATGCCCTTGATAACACTGCATAGTACGTTGGTGCCGCAACAGGTAATCACGATTGTAGCTATATTCTCCGCAAGGGCAGAAAGTGGTGATGTAGTGTTGCGGCAAGTGTACTTTTAGTCTGCGGTGGGTCGTGAATCGCTGCTGGCAGAGGTTGCATTCACGATTACCCTCACCTCCTTGATGGGTCCTGATCTCTCTCTCTGTGGCAGGGGTAATCCAGTTGGAGGTTGCTTCCAACTGGGGTGGCAGTTTCCTGGTGGTAGAAGTTGTTGGGGCCGGCTCTGAGTCCCACGCCATCTCTAGAGAAGGCATGCCCGGAGAGACGGGCGCGAGTGTGTCTACCAAAGTAGAATTAGTGTTAGATCGCGGTGGATCTTTACAACCTAATTCTAGTGACTGTCGACCGTTGCTAGCCTGAGAGTCACTGCTTTTGGAATGCACTCGAGGAACTGATGAATCATGTGTGGACTGACCAAGAACAGTGTCTAGCTCCAGGTCTAACAGACCATCGGCCATTACAGTGTCTTCATCGTCATTCACATGAAACGTGGTTCCCAGTAATTCTGATTCAATCTGCTGAATTAGTTCAGAATCTACTGGCATCGAGCCCGTTTCCATGAATAGGAATACAAGACTTATACTGGCTTACCTGGGAACTCGGTATTAATGTCCATACTCAACGTTCTTGGTAAGGTTGGAGCTGGTTGTGAGATACGTCTGCCTTTGGCGATGTCAGCATAAGAAAAGGCTGAGCATCGTTTCTGAGGCACGAGGTCGGAACTATTTGCTTTACGCGCATTAATTCCTCCCACTATTCCGCCCTCGCAAAAGTTGATATTTGCGTGGGGTTCACAACTCCAACATTTTATCGTACGGTTTTCCCCTAGACTTTCATGTGCGCCGCTTCTAATGCAGTCACATATGAAGTCTTTCAAATACGGTGGGGGCTTCCTCGTACGCTGTCCCCTCTCTAGGGGGGGTGACACACTTGTCGGTTCGTTAGTAGGGGCCTCTAATGGCGTCTCTACTTCACCGTTAGTGGTCACCTCTTCTTGTTCTCCGGATGGAGCCCCTCCCTCCGTGGGGGTTTGCACTTCCGGAACCGGCTCGGTTTCTGGAAGTGATGGAATTAGACTTGGCGGTGGCGGACACGCTTCTGTTGACAAAAGCTGCCGCTCCTCTCTCACCAAGTTTTCCTCCCGCGGTATGACCACTTCGTATTCAGGTCCATGCCGCCGTCGCCCGCGCGTCGTTGTCTGCCTCCTGGGCTCTAACAACGGGGGGCTTCTCCCACTCCGTCAGGGCTAGCCCAATACGGTTTCAAGCGAGACTCATTCTGGATAGACACCTGTCCTGAGCGCTCAATCTTGTACGTATGATTGGGCATAGCCTCGACGACCACGTAGGGGCCTACGAACTTAGGCTTCAGCTTATCAGCCTGTCCGCGGCGCCTACGGTAATTGACCATCCACACCTTATCTCCTCTTTGATAGAGGGGTGGTTCATCGGAATCTTCGTGCCGCACCTTCCACTGCTGT
Organism: Bugula neritina; assembly: GCA_964035545.1. Classification (NCBI taxonomy): domain Eukaryota; kingdom Metazoa; phylum Bryozoa; class Gymnolaemata; order Cheilostomatida; family Bugulidae; genus Bugula; species Bugula neritina. The sequence continues at coordinate 26,441,690 of OZ037765.1, forward strand.
TGACGCAGTATCTCGTGTGCGGCCTTCATCCGTTCCACTAGTTCACTGGCATACTCATGGACTGAGTTATCCTGCTCTGGAACGTGATAGGTGAGATGGTCAGGGACACGAGTCTCTCTCCCGAGCATCAAGAGGTTTGGGGTCTCACCAGTACTGGTGTGTGGGGTGCTACGGTATGCACGCATGACTTGCGGCAACACCGTATCCCATTCCTCTTGACCTCGTCCAAGGAGGAGACTCCGGAGCGCATCACCTAGCATCCGGTTGTTGCGCTCCACCACCCCGTTACCTTGAGGGTGGTAGGGGGTGGTCCTGCTCTGATTTACTCCCCAGAGGTGGCAAAGGTCGCTCATCAGTTGAGACTGGAATTGAGCGCCTTGATCAGAGTGTATCTGTTCGGGAAGCCCAAAATAACAGAATACATGTTGGTCTAGTGCCCTGGCCACTGTTGGGGCTGATGCATCTGGGATAGCCAGAGCATCCGCCCACCTAGTAAAGTGGTCGGTTAGTACTAGGATCCAATTATTGCCTCTGGGGGTCAGGGGCATGGGTCCGACCAGGTCTACAGCGACCACTTGCCAGGGCCTACCAGCATATAGCCTCCGCCGTCCTGCTTCACCAGGGGGGCGGCTATGCTTACTGGCCTGGCAGATCTCACACTGTTTGACTCTGAGCCGGACGTCACGCTCCATCTGCGGCCAATACCACCGGAGTCGTAATTTGGATATCACTCGCTTGACCCCTGCGTGAGCCTGCTTGTGAGTATCCCAAATCAACTCACGGCGGATGGCTGTGGGGCAGACTACCCTCTTCCTTTCCGGGTGTCTGCCGCTGGCAGCTAGAGAGATGGTTAGCAACCCATCCTGCCCGATCCGCAGCGAGTCCCAACGCTGACAGTATAGCCGGAACTCGGCGCATCCCTGTCGTATGCGTTCCTCGCTGGGTCGTCGCCCTTCCCTTTTGGCCCGGTAGATGTCTGCCACGACTCCCGGCAGCTCTTCTTGGAGCTTCTTCAGCTCTCGAACATTACCGGCCAGTACAGGGTTGGCGCGGAAGTTTTGTACATCCTCCGGGGACTCATCAACTCTTTGCCTGAGTTGACCTTGATCCCAGTCAAACGGTGCTCCGTGATGAGCCAGCGTCTCCAACTCGCATCGTGGGGGACCTCCATCCCTCCTCTCGATGTTGAGACACTGTTTACAACCTCCGTCAGGTCGGCGACTCAACCCATCTGCATTGCTGTGTCTCTTGCCCGGTCGGTGTTCGATCCGGTACGAGAATTCAGCTAGGATTTCGAGCCACCGGGCGACCTGACTGGAGGGCTCTGCTCTCCTGCACAACCAGATCAGCGAGGCATGATCCGTACGCAGCCGGAACTTCCTGCCATATAGGTATGGTCTGAAGTGCTTCACTGACTTGATTACTGCCAGCAGCTTCTTGCGGGTAGTGCAGTAATTTCGTTCAGCGGGAGAGAGAGACTTGCTGTAGTAGGCTACTACTACTTCTCGGCCGTCCTGCACTTGCGACAGCACAGCGCCAACATTCTGGTCACTGGCGTCTGTGTCTAGGATGTACTCCAGAGTGGGGTCTGGGTAGGCCAAGATGGGCGCCGCTAGGAGGCAGCCCTTGAGGCGGTCGAACGCTTCTTGTTCGACTGGAGTCCACTGCCACGTCACTCCCTTTGCGGTAAGCCGGTTTAGCGGCTGGGCTATGCCCGCAAAGTCTGGTATGTATTGCCTATAATACCCTACCAGCCCCAAGAAAGCCCGGAGTCCGGTCAAGTCTTGGGGGGTGACCCAGTCTTCTACTGCCCGTACCTTTTCGGGATCCGTTGCCACGCCGTTTCGACCGACAACGTGCCCCAGGTACTTGACCTCCGGCTGCAATAGAGCGCACTTGGAAGGTTTGAGCTTAAGACCGGCACCTCGGAGTCTCTCGAAAACCTCCTGCAGACGACTGACATGTGTCTCGAAGTCTGGAGAGATTACGATGACATCATCGAGGTAGACCAGCAGTGTCTTCCAATGGAGTCCGCTAAGGACTTGTTCCATCAGCCTCTGGAAGGTGGCCGGGGCGGAGGTTAACCCGAAGGGCAGCACCTTCCGCTTCCACAAACCGTCCCGTGTGATAAACGCCGCTTTCTCCTGGGCGTCGGGACTCAGAGGAACCTGCCAATAGCCGCTTAGCAAGTCTAACGTACTGAAGTACTTGCTGCCGGCTAGGGCGTCCAATGACTCGTCAATGCGAGGTAGAGGGTAGGCGTCCTGTATGGTTACGCTATTGAGTTTGCGGTAGTCCACACAGAACCGCCAACTGCCGTCTTTCTTCCGGACCAGTACGACTGGCGAGCTCCACGCACTATGGGCGGGCTCTATCAGTCCCCGGTCCAGAAGATCCCGTACTTGTCGGCTAACCTCCTTCTCTTTCTCCGGCCCCAGCCTGCGCGTGGGCTGCCGGACAGGGACTGTCCCTGCAGTCAGCGGTATTTCGTGTCTGACAATTCCAGTCAGTCCCACGTCATTCTCCCCGCTGCTGAACACATCACCGTAGTCGCGTAGTAACTTGGCCATAGCTTGGCGTTCTCTGTTACTCGCGCAGCCGCCACTGGCTGTTTCGTATAACTCCCGGAGATGTGTCGGGACTGCCCCTCGTCCCTGAATAGGGTGTCGAGGGGATGCCTCCGTCGCGTCACCCAGCGACGGGCCCACGTCCTCTTCCTGGACGGAATGGAACCGGCCCAGCATTGACCCAGCTGGGAGCTCAATGGGCTCGGTAAAGGGGTTGACGCACTGCACTAAGACCTCCCCTCGCTCAGTTAGTCGGTTTAGACTACTGGCGAGTTGGATCTTTTCGTGCGCGCTTTCAACGACCCCGAGCCTGGCTATCCGGTTGCTGTTCACTCGGCAGTGGATAGTAGCTCTGGAGCGTCCGGGTACGGTGCAGTTCCGAACTACCTGAACACCGCCCACCAGAGGACGCCCAAACTTATTCACACAGGCGAGTTCTCGCCCGCCCATCAGCACCACCGACTTACTAAAATCTATTCGGCACTGGTGTTGCTTCAAGAAGGGCATGCCGAGGATAGCATCTTCCTCCAGTTGACCTATGATAAAGGTCTCCTGTACAGCCTGATCTCGGACACGCCCAGGGAGCTCGATAATACCATAAAAGGGGATACATGACCCGTCTGCCAGGGTGCCATGTTCTCCAGTATACGGTCGTACTCTATCCCTGTCCCGGCGGGGCAGTGCCTCAAAGACTCTACGGCTGAGAAGGTTGGTAGTACAACCGGAGTCGAGCAGGAAAGTGACGGCGTTGCCGGCCACCTTTCCGGGTAGGAAATAGCTCTCTCCATGTGGTTGTACTTTCACCCCCCCGCATGTGCTGTCCTGGTTTGACAGGACGGCGGGGGTTCCACCCGTGGTTTACGGGGCTTCCGGCGGCGAGGTTGGTGTCGGCGGGGTTTGGGCCTCTCCACTGGGCCTTCTGGCTCCATTTCAGTGGCGGGCTCCTCCTCCCGAGGTAACCGGTGAAACCGGTTAGCGAGTGGCAGGGAAAAGGTACTAGGCCGTTGTGCGGGCCTACTAGTCCTGCGTGGTACCTGCCACTCGGGTAGAATGTTCCGCCGGGTCCGTACGGACAGACGACGGCGTGTTCCACCATACTCCTTTAGTTGCGGCCCGCGGGGAGGGAGAGTGTCCGCGGGCCGTGACAGTTTAACGCCCCCTGGTATTGGGGTCGTCCTTTCTGTCCCTGGTCCTGATCAGCGCTACTCCAGCCTTGCCCCACAGGTGTTGGGGGCATCCGCAAGGCCTGACCGGGGCCAGCACCGGCCAGAATGGTCACCAATTGTCCTAGCATCTCTACCATACGGTCCACTTCGGCTTCCAGCGGGAGGGCTTCGGAGCCTGTCGTAGCCCGAGCAGCGCTGACTCCAACTACTGGTGGGTTCCGTTGTGCTCGATGCATTTGGGTAGCCAACAGGTAAGCTTCTCCAGCCTTCAGGGCATCCTCTATTCTGGTTATCCCTTTAGCTCGTAGGTGATGGTCTAGGCCCAGGTCGTTTAGGGACTGGACAAAGGCGTCATAGGTGTAACGCTCTTGGTGTTGTGCTGGCAGATCGCTATATGCAATCTGCGCCAGCTTCTTCACCGTCGCGGCATGTTCTTGTAGCGAGGTCCGCGGGGTGCGGCACAATCTCTCCAGCTTGGTCCTGGCGTCTATGACGGAGGTGCCAAAACGGGCCCGCAGCGCAGCCAGTATGCCGTCTACGTCCGTTCCCACTCCGTACGGCTTGGCTTGCTCCGTCACCGCCCTCCGCAATTTGATAAGGGCCACTCTATGCGGCCATTGAGCAACTTCCATTACCTCCCTAAATTCTTGTATAAATTGTTCGACATCTTCCGACCCAGTAAAGGTGGGAGCTTTCAAGCAATGTCTATAAGCTTCTTCTCCTTCACGATTCACAGGATTAACAGCATTTCTACGCTCACCTTCTACTGGGGGTGGTTGCATTCTAGCATTTTCAGTCTCCATCTTTGATATACACTATCCCACCGCTGCCACCACTGTTATAGTTTTCAGATTTAGGGTTGATGTGTCACCAAGAGAGTCTATTTAACACTAGAGAAACTTCACCAGTTAAGTCGAGTAGATATCGTTATATTTAATACAAGAATACATAATAAAAATCCAATGTACAACAGTAATGATACGCACGTCTATTTAGTTTACAGCACTATCCTCAACTGAGCTAGTAGCGCGAAGCGGCTACTATTACTTATCAAACAGCTTAGCTAATTGGCTAATACATTGTTCCGGGTCAATACGCAACCTTGCGTGTTGTGTTGCTGGTAGCTCCACGAGCCACCACATTATTGTACTAGTTCCTGTAGCAAATCATGTTGCATGAGGGTTTAAACTGCAGAGAGTTGATGATAAATACAATCAACAGTTCAGCGGTAACAGCTCAGAGAAACAATACTGCTGGACAGTAATCTGCTTAATTACTTAATCTCACAAGCTTTCAATTTCCGTGAGAAAGTGAGCTACACGCTCTTCATGGAAGTTTTGGCTGCTTCGTTTAATACATTATTGCCTATACCTATACTTAAATTATTTCCTGCATTATTGAGCTTAGCTTATAGACAACAGTGATATTCATGTGATGTAAAATAAAATTTATAGCAATTGCTTTAATAATTAGAAGCCCTTTTCATAATTTCATTTTTATAAAATTTTTTTTTAGATCAATAGAATATTTTTACCAAAACTAAATTGTAATCCATATTCCTCTGGTGTAGGGTGGCAACACTAGAATGCTGGGAAGGAGGTTAACAACTGATGACAGTCAGCATAAAAGTGACATCAGTGGCTTTCTGAAGCACCATGGTAATGAGGTTACAGACTCTTTCTTCCAAACAAGCTACATGCTCTCTCATACTGCAAAAACACCCCAGCCTACACAGCACAGGTTGGTGTTATGTATACAGCATCTCTATGTGCCTGGCTTACTCATAGATACAACTTGTAAGCGAAACACATTGTATATATTTGATTTAAAATTTGATTTATTTAAACGGCTACTCGACTGCTACTGATTGGCCGTAAAAATATAAAAAAATTTGGGATAGCTGGAAGCTATAAATCGTAATCTGAAATAAAAGAGTGAAAAATATGAACAAACTTTTTAGATTTTGTATGAAAAATCCTTACAAACTTGACAGTTTGTAAAGATCATGTTCTTATGGCAAAGAAGATTGCAGCATATCTAAATAATTTTTCACATCAACTGCCTGTTTGTTTGTCTATTATCATTGACTTTGTACAGGAGGTATACTAAAGAATATAGAGAGTCTAACCGAGGACTGATTGAGCCTCAGACTTCTACCACTAAGCAGTTTGCTGAGCTACCAAAAGCTCACAAAACCTCGAGTCAAACCCTCGTCTCCTCTCTTGAACCTTACCAGAAGCACAATGCATGGAAGTACGCTTATCATAGACATAATACCCATGAGATTTATCCTAAAGTATGGGGGGATAGAAGTTATATTCATCTTCCTACATCTAAGCCTAGAAGACGTGCTATGGTTGTTGATAAAGTAGTAAGAGGCTATGCTGCTAATTGTGCATAAGCAATTCTCAACCTGTCCTAAAGTTATTAACTGGTACAACCTTGAATTTTATTTTATTTTTCTAACTGATCAAAGCATAATTTTGTTTATCATGTTTAAAATGTTGACTTTTTTATTTTTGTTCCATCATGTTTGTGTTTTGTAAAATTACTTTTGACAACTTTGTCAATATCCATGTAGCATTATTTTTTGAATTTGTTATGAAAATATTAGAAATTCAAATTAATTATGTTATATTTCAGCTACTTACTTATAGCATAATTTTAACCCATAACTCTTATATATTCAAGTTTGTTCATCTTAATCATTGAGTTTGTCCAGGAATAACACTGACAACAAGCTTGAAAAGATTTTTAAACATAAAGTTTTATCTTTACAAGGAAAAATATTAAAATTCAATCCTGTTGCTTAGCTTTAATCTTTATAATTAGGGAATTTACTGTCTTAAAAGAGTTGGAATTGTTTTAGCAGTTACCAAATATATATTCTCAAAAGACAAAAAGACACTAATGTTAAAGAAAAATATTACCATATAAACAACAGGTATATAAATATTTTGATGAAGTCCATTAAACACTCTCAAAATTGTTTAAATCAACATGTATATTTAATGAGCTGTCAAAGCTAGATTTAACAAAACAATTCTACCAATTACTAATTTTAGCATTACCCATAGTTTGTTTTCAAAATGAATAAAACATTAGAAAAAATAATGACCCTACAACTAATGAGATAATAAATGTGCATTCTGTGAGATTTATGTTGGACAAACCATATATAGCTTCTCCATCATTTGTCTTAAAAATGCAGCACACATTTTTTGCAAACAGAAACATGTGTGTGATATTGATTTGGTGAATCAGTAATTCAGTTTAGAATGAGTTATCAAATGAGAACTATGGCATATAACAAGACCTTTACAGCACCACGAATTGCCTATAAATTTTAAATAAGTTTATAAAACCATTATATCTGCCTTTAAAGAATCACATACCTAATTTTACTTAGATCTTCATTACCATTACTTCAAAATTTAAAATGCTGTTTAATTTGATATTCTAATTAGATTCAATCCTGAACAGCAATAAAGGGCATTAGGAATTACACATTCTGTATATTCAGAGCTTTATCACTAAGTAAACAAAGCTGGCTTGCTAGCACACTCTTAGCTCAAGACTTCATTAAGATGTAAACAGAGGATGTAAGAGTTAAGCAGAATTTATCTGTGAATTATGACATAATATACAAAAGTCAACAGTATATTTAAGATAAAATATTGGTGACAGAATTAATCAGCATAACCTGTTATGGGTAAAATATTCCCATCAATGTGTTACATAAACACAGCTGGCTGGGGTGAGTAGTGTCGAGTGTTATTCGTAATACCACAACATGGGGAGACCACTAACAGCCAAAATAGCTTTCTTTCTTTCTTTTGTTGTTTATCTGATAGATGTTTATCGCTTCAAGGTAAGAAATAATAAAAATATGTATAAAATTGTCATAGTATGTGCTCCTTAACATCAGTACATTCAGAAGAATGTAGGCTAATTTCTGTTTGGTTACTTGGCATTACAATTTGTGAAACTAACCAAATAATTTTGTAATTTTTTACAGTCTAAAAATAAATATAACTCATGTCATAATAGCATTGTTTCGCCAATGTCATATATAAATTATTTGCTTTATATAACTTGATTTTAATATCCCTTATTGGATATTTCCGTACACTTTGACCATTTATTAAAGAAACCAGCTGCAGTAAAATCCTTAATTTTAATGCAAATTTTACCGCCATTTATTTTATCATTTAGGTTTTGGCGTCTGTTTCTCTCTCTAAAGACATGGAACAATGTAACATTATAGACAATTATAACTCTCGTCAAACTTTTTCAACTGTAAATACATGTCCAGAAAGTATGTCATATGAGGATCTTTCAAGGAATTGCTCAAAAGTTACCGAGACAGATTTGGCCAGTAGAATACCAGTAACAGATGTCTACACTGGCCAAACCTTTCAGAACATTTACTGCTTCCTTTGCTATCACAACCATTCTAATGTGGCAAGATGGCACTTGAGCATATCTTGTGGGCCAACTGAAAAAGCTGTAAACTATACTGAAGATATTGATGAGGACAAAGTACGACTTTGCAAACCCCAAATTATAAAACCAAAATCTGTTCAACTTGAACAATGTAGCAAAATAGTAAGGGAAAAAAGAGAACCGAAAAAATCCAAGAACAACTATATGCCGGAACCGAGAGCAGATAACCCTCCGTGGACTTATGGATTTACCACTTTGTTCAACTTTGGTGCAAACGGAGATACCCATTGGCTGCTCACATCAGACATGGAGGAGTTTCTATCGAAATCGTCATGCACAGAGGAAACACAAATATTTAATCCATTCACTCTTGAGTGTCTCGAACTAAATTGCCCTCGCAGTGAGATATCACTTAACGGAAAATGTAAAAAAGCAAATTCGGTGACAAAATCAGTGCCAATGGTTTGCGTGACCTTTGAAATCTACTATGAATTTTATGAGCCAACTAATGCATCTGATTATGAATGGAAACTGGTGAATTTATTTCTAAATAAATACGAAATAGATCCATTAGATATAACCATTCCGTTGACACAAAACTCAGGAGATAGTCTATGTCCTGGAATTGATTTGTTACAATTCAATAATTCATGGCAGAATAAAGATGAAACATCAGTAAACTTTTATTTAAATCAACCACATTTTGCAATTGACAACGGCACTGACATACTTCCTTTAATGAATGAAACAGCAACATGTTTGAATCTTAAAAACAAGACTTCACACAAAATAACACTATCAGTTAAATTTGCTGAAACCCACCCTCAACTTGAAAAATTGCGTAATACGTTTAAATCAAATAAAGTTGGGTTAAAAAACAATGAGTTAGGGTTCCTTTGGAAAAAGAAAAATGGACAAACTTTGGGTTTTAGCTGCCTATCAACATTTGAAAAACAATTTCTCTATCATGATTGGTGTCAAGGCATTCGAAAAGAGTACTTTAATGATGAGTTTGAGCTTCTTTCATTGACGAAATTGAGAATTAAAAGCACCAATCAGACTTACTCTGCTTCTCAGTTTCAATACACTCTCGTCACCAATAACGGGACAATTCAAGGCAATATCTCTAAAATGGCATCTACATGTGACACGTTGCCTTACATTAAAAATCAAAGTTCTTGTATAAAATTAGCAATTAACGACACACATTATGATCAACAGCAAGATGGCAGTATTAAAGTCAATTCATTCGCCGAACTCTCTAAACTTCAGCTGCCATACGAAAGTGAACCAAGAAAACCCATCAAGAGTGTTTTTACACCAGAAGAATATGAATACATACAAAATGACACCGACATTTTTGGTGAGCAAATGTTGGAAAATGATTCGACAGTAGCCATATGCATTCCTGAAGAACTCATAATGCTGTTTATCGAGTTGGAGCTTTGGAATAAAGTAAACATAAAACCCAGCTGTTCATATCTGCAAAAGTTTGCCTGGGGTTCCTCAGTCACAGGATTTGTGTTCTCTTCAATTTCAATGCTCGCTATGATTGCTGTGCTGATTACATATATCATGTTCAGAACCCTGCGTACATTACCAGGAATTAGTTTAATGAATTTGACTTGCGCAATCATGCTCTCTCAAATAACATTTCTAGCAGCAATGCTTGCTCCGACTGACTTAGATGACAGCAACCATGTATGTTTTACCATGGCAGTTTTGACGCATTACTGCACACTATCCAGTTTTATGTGGATGAATGTTATGGCTTACAGCAGCTACAGGTCATTCGGTGCTGATTTGAAGACAAGATTAACAAAATTGAATAAACGGCACCTCATTGCCAACAGCCTTTATGGCTGGGGAATTCCTGCTTTAATAGTAGCCATTTGCGTTGCTGTCGACATTATCAAAAAGGAAGAGCAACTAATTGCATATGGTGTAGTTTCAGGAATTAAAGTGTTTGATGACTTGGGTGCAGATGGAGATGGTGTAGATAAAATTCAGATACGTTACAGGAAAATGTCAACCTGTTGGATAGGAAATAGCAAAGCAGCACTGGTGATATTTGGAGCACCGATGGTCTACAGCATGATTGTGAATTTAACACTCTTTATTAAAACATGCTACGGTAATTATAAAATACTATTTATTTAGTTTTTTAAATCATATATATAGTTTTTATTTATTACGGTCTATCAGCACTGGTCTGTTCTCTATAGCCATAAATGTCTTGCTTATAATATTACCAGGTATGAGGGAACAATGTAACAAAAGTAAACCTCGCCCGGTTTTGAGACGAGACTCTGGATCTGGTAAACTGAAACAGCGAAGTGAAATGGCCATCCACTGCAGGCTGTCAGCACAGTATGGCTTTTCTTGGATTGTAGGAGTCATCATAATAATCTTAGGGGTATCACACACAGAAGACAAGGCTGTCTGCTACACATTACACATACTCAACCTAATATTCAATGTCCTCTATGGATGCACTGGCCTATTTCTTTTCTTTGCTTTCCTCGTCAACAAAAGAATTCTACATTTATACAAAGCCCGATTTTCATCCAAAAGATTTCCACACTATAAATCGTCTAAGTCTAACTCTGCATTCAGTAAGTCATGGCAAGTGTCTACAATATCCAGCAAGGTGAGCAGTCCCACGACACCAATTGAGGAAGAGCCAGATGTTTCAGCAAATAATAATAACGTAGATAATACTAAAGTCAGCCATGGAAGTATTAATGTGGCATTTGTTGATCACTTATAACGTGAGATGAATAAAAAAGTATTGACAATTTTGTCCCATTTGCGATAACTTCTGCAGATAGATTAAAGGGTAAAACTATCTGTCAATTACTGTGATGAATATTAATGGCTGCCTTGGCTTGGGTTAATGATGTAAAGCAATCATTTTCGATTGCTTCAATTAATAGTTATTTATTATGTTATTATATTATTAAATATTGTAAACCTATTCAAGGGGAAAACTCTGAACAGTAACAATACTGCATTATAAAATGCAAAAGCAAGTTTTCCATAATGTAGTGCGTTACATGCCTATGCTATTTTACCTAGAGTGTGCAATATACTGTAACAGTATTACTGTTGTACTACATGTTTTTGAATCCAACTTCTTTTTAAGCCATGTATAGTATTATGTTCCTTATTCTCATATACATGACAAAATCTCTAATTATACAAGAAAAATGTATGTGTATTATGTATTGTGTATTAAAGTTTAAAAAATAAAGGCTCTAACAAAAATATTTTGCTATTGCACAAAAGACGGTCTCTACATGAAGTAGATTACTATAATGCCAGAGTTTTAGAAGCATAAAATAATTAAGATATTTCTTAAATCCAGGACTATAAAATAGCCATGTGCCTAATATTTACAGCATAACCTGCACACCTGGTTTATTCCACTATCAGTCATAACTTTTCAATTTTTCTTTAGTACCAGGACTGAAGAAATCTAAAAAAGATATGGTGATAGATTAAAGTTGGGGCAATGGATCACAAAGATACATTATAAACAATCTATGCCTGTTTCAAGCTGTTTCAAAAGCGTATGCGAGTGAGTGAGTAAGTTTGTGAATGAGAGAATTCGTCAATGAGTGAGTGAGGGAAAGAGTGAAAGCAAATTGTTCGAATTAAAACAAAGTAATACACTAGCTAGTTATCAGAAAAACTAACTGAATACCCGACTTCAGTTGAAAACAACTAACCGGTGATTGTCTTGTTACCGATGGAAGCTCTCATACGAGCTCTGTGTCCAGCTTGAGCAGATGTCACTACTTGGTGACAGGGAGTGCAAAGTGTCCTCAGGTTGTCTACATCACACTGACCGCCACCAGCATACACTGGCAGTATGTGATCCACATGCCAAAACTAAAAGTAACAAACACGTCTCTGTTGACAAACAACAAGTAATTCAATAGCCTACTTCATGAAACACAAAACAAATTCATTTAATTTCCTGGCACTTGGCTAATCTCAGAGTAGAAATTAACTGATGCAACAAAAAGAGGCACCTTACCAGGGAAAATAAACATTTTAGAAAAAATTATTTTTTGAAAATTTATAACAACACACAGTCATATACTGATAGTGCGTTTATCATCAATAGAAATACAAACCTGCCCTTCAGATGGATCCTTCACCATGGTGACCTTTACATGAGCAGAAAGTGAAGCATATTTACTGTTTTGGATCAGCTCAGCTCTTTCTTTCAGTGACCGGCTGCACCTTCAGTAGTACAACACAGGCAACACTTAGCAACATTTACAACTCCTGGCATATACAGTCACATTACTATTACATCATCAATATTTTTACACAGCTGCAACATGCCAGTAACTGCTATCTTTGTTGTATAAACCTATAGATTACATGTTACTACCAATTTAATGGCAGCTTGTAATATTGCCTGTATATACATACATAAATAGTCTTTTACTAAACAAGTTGAAAACTAAAGAAACATTGGTGCAATTCAAACATTCAAGCAGCTTAACTTTTGTTCTATTCAAATAAAATTTAGTAGACACATTACAACAGAGCAGTTAATGTCAGAGTTGTGTTCTCCAACTATTTTTGAGTTTCAACAAAACTTGCTTACAGTTTTAATACTTTTTAGAATAAGCCGTGAAACTTTTACAATACATTGAAAATTATAAAAGTTCATTACACAGAATATTGCAAAAAGTCTAAGTTGAACAGCTCTCAAATGTGTTAGAATAAGAAGCATACTTGATTCTCTTGTAGAGTTCACTGCCATTCACACCACACTGTTCACAGACTCCAGAGTCTAGCGACTTGGCAGTACTTCTGATGTAATCCGTGTTGCTTTTTATCTACAGTCAATATAGAGAACTTATAATAATCTGACATTCCCACTCCACTTTGCTGAATAAATTCATAATAGATAGGCGATGTTGACGCAAGATGTTCATGGGCTTTAAAGTTTAAACAACAAATCCAATAGTAGCACTTTTTTCCCATGTTTTTTCTTTACTAATTTTAATATAATGCATATTTATTAATTACCTATTCCATACCCAGAATTTGTAATAGTGTGTAAAAAAACTTGCAATGATCAGCTACAAATATTTACCAAGAAATTGTCAGCACATTCCGGAGAGCAGAACCTCGTCTGCCAGCCATACTTCTCGTCAGCAACAACCGAGTCATTCAGTAAGTCTGAGTCATACTCGGAGTGACACGTGATGCAAAGAGGCTTGTTTGCTGCCGACATCACCTGAAACATTAGAGTTGACTGCTGCTAGATGCAGTAGAAGAAACTGGCTTGAAAACATTAGTACAAACAATGCTTAAATTCTAGCAAAGGACATCTTGATTAGCTAATATAAAAACTCCCGCAAGTTTATAGTCACTATTCCTGTGAGAATCCCTGGTGAAATTTTTTTTAAAGCGAGCATAGGACTTATCCATAAGTGGGACGGGAGCAATTATAACTACATGACATAACGTCATTGCCAGTGTTTGGACTTGAACCCCTTACCAAGTGTTTCAATGTTCTAACCACTACACTATGGCAAGTATAATTATAAAAATACCATCAGATATATACTTTACCTGCACATAGCCAGCACCCGGTCTATTATTCTCGTTAACATTGACTGCTCTATCCCTGACTGGACGCTGTATGACTCTAGTTTGAGCTCCTGGATTGGATTCAACTAGTCTATTAGCTTCTTCTGCAATGTCTGCCTACAACAGCATCTCTGTGCGTGCCAGTTAAGTTACCATATGTATTGTATCTACGCAGTGTTCTTATAATTTGAAAATACCACTGCAAAACTTAATTTCCAAAAACATTTAAAAAAGCTTCTTTTTATAAATAAGAAATTTATATAGTTAACGTACATTCCAGCTGCAAGAAATATTATTTTAAACTGTACTGCACAACAGGTCATGCATGCCCCTTAAATCACCATTGTTACTGTCATATTTTAAAGATTGACTTCACTTAACAAGCTAAACAAGATTTACTTTAGATTTGTAGCGCTGTCTGTTAGAAGTTCTAAGTTTTGTTAATTTGCCACCAAAATATGCTTGTTCTGGGCAGTCTATCGGCTCTTTCTTCTTGATTAGCACCTTTTGCTCCCTTTTCTAAATATATACCCTACTATATTAATTTATTTAACATAAAGCAAACTAAGAATAATAGTTTGAAATCATCACATTATGAGAATTAGGTGTTTTGCACTGTATTAAGAGTTATCTTCCCCGATAAAAAGGCAAGTACAGAATTAGATAAATAGAAATTATGTATTTTACTTGCAAGTTTGAAGGCACAGGTAAAAAGTAATAAATGATGTAAAGTAATACAAAAACAAGAACCTTAAGACTGTTCCATTTGCAGACGAAATCTTTAGCAAGTTTGTGATTGGCTGGATGAAGTAAGATGTCGGGTAAAAGGTCCGGATTATCCAAGTCGACTGTGTGAAAACTAGACTGCAGGTAGTTTTTGTCCTGTGAGAATGAAACAGCATGATAACCTCAAAGACATGGTTTGTGAGTCTAGAAAATTTTCAATTGAAGCAAAAACTAATGAATATCTCAAATGTTTATAATAAAATAAGGGAGTATTGAAGAGTGGTTAGCTTGCTGTGCTCACCTGGTCGTGAATAAATATCCGAGTAGTATGATGGCTGACCAGGAAGTAGAATTTAGGATATACAGGTATGGCGGAGATGTCCACCACCCTCTCTCCTTCTCCGGGATCGTCTGCTCCTGCATCTCTCTCTGCTAGACACTCATCACAGTGAGTATCTGCCAGTCTGTTGAGGGTCAGACAACTCCTACACGTCCATGTAGTAGGCATCTGAAACACAGACACCTTAAGACACAGACGACCTTTTCAGACCGAGGGCCACTGAAAGGGAATATTCCGAGGCGAGGGCCACTATGTAAACTTTAGGTTGTGCTGAGGGTCATGGCATTAGTATTTTTCAAATTACTTTATTCCAAATTTTTATGAATCATTACACAATAAAGTCACAATAGTTACTGAAGGCTGCGTGTTTTGTAGCATGTGTATAAATAAGACATTTAAAAGGTGGTTTTTCATTCCAATTTATGTAAACCGTGAAAAATAATTTTATTTGTTATGCCTTTGAGGGCCACATAAATGTATGCTGGGGGCCACATCCAGTCCTGGGGCTGCCTGTTGGACAGCCCTGCTAAATCAGTGTGACGATCTAATCCTTTAAAGACTATTTTTTTCTAACAAACTTGACAGTGTAATATTTAGAGATTGCGTTATAACTAAAAAGGTTGACATGAAATATTTGCGACTAAATTTTAAGTCAGTACTAAAGGTAGCTATTAACTAACTAATGTATGTACATATGAAATAATAGATTTGCATATAAATATGAAGCCCTAATGAATATTTCATATATGCTATGCACTGCATATAGTTTAAGGTATGTCAAGCACTTAGTCCCACATTAATGCATTATGTTGAGAACAAATATCGTGGGTTGTAAGGCCAAGTTATAGAAAACCAACCAATATCAGATGCCTAAAACTTATTCACTAAAGAACTATTATTCTATAGCAAGTGCAAACGTGAGCTATAATATCGAATCAGATTTTCAACTGCAACCCATAATATAGAACGATAACCTTTAACCTGCAATAGCTTATATATGAACACAATCAGAATGGCTTGAAGGCAACTTAAATGATTTATTACTGAAAAGAAAAGCAAGTAAAACTCCTTACCCTTGGGAGCTTGCATTTCAAGCAACAATCTAGCTCTCGGTCATTAACAGCCCGACATATGCAAGTCCAGTACTCTCCATTCTC
Organism: Bugula neritina; assembly: GCA_964035545.1. Taxonomy (NCBI): domain Eukaryota; kingdom Metazoa; phylum Bryozoa; class Gymnolaemata; order Cheilostomatida; family Bugulidae; genus Bugula; species Bugula neritina. The sequence continues at coordinate 26,457,711 of OZ037765.1, forward strand.
CTCATCTTCAACTTCATCATCACAAAGTAATTCTGCAGCTAATTTGGCTTCTTCTGCTTTATCAACCGCAGATAACCCCTATTATATACAATTGCAACATGATTTCCTGTACGATGAAATGCTCATCTAATAAACCCATAAAATCGTCATCTGACAAAAGGAGACAACTAAAGCAAGACATTTAAAAAGACAGCTTGGTAGAGTTCATAGTATTCTTTGCCTTATTAAATCAACTCGAAAATATAAACATAAAATATAGAATAATAATGGCTAACCAGGAAAAAGAAATTATTTAATCTTTTATTAATATATACAGTATATTATAATTAGTCACCAGATACGATATATTGATATATAATAAATATATTTTGGATTAATTACTTGAGTTTGGTGCTGTGTAGAATCACCAAACATCTCGTCTTCAAATGATGCATCTGAGAATAAATCTCCGGAAAGATCTGAACCTAATGAAAGAGTTCAACAGAATTGTGAATCTATTACTACCCAAAGTTCTACAGTTGGAAATTTAGAAAGAAAAGCTATCGTATAAACACTGCCTGGTAAATTTTATCAATTTTATCATGTTTAGATATTTCAAACCTAGAGCAATTATATTCCAGGTACATTCAAACAACAATGTGTTTGTAAAAGATAAAAGCAGCAGACCTACCGGAGCAACATCCTGCTTTTCCAGGTAAAATATTGAAACTTGCTTCAGTTATATCCCCTTTTGAAAATGCTGGCAAGTTGACAGGAGAATAAGCATCATTATCCTGTATTTTAGTGAAAGAAGTACTATTATTAGAACCACTTTCAAGCGGTGCCAGTTTCTGCTGGCAATGTTGAGTAGGTGCAGAGTTGGGGTTACATGAGTTGGAACCCTGGGCTACTGATTCTGTAGGATTGTCACTGCATTCTGCTGTGTGGTTTCTATTCTCAATGTCTCTACACAGCAGGCTGCGATCTACTGTATCTTCCTCTGTATCCTTCAAGTCTACAGCTTCTTTGTCAGTTTCAATGACCTCTATAGGGTCTTTGTCAGCATCAATGACATGTCCAGCATTTTCAACATTATCCTTCATGCTTTTGTCTGAATTGTCAATGTCTGCACAATCATTGTCAGAATTCTGTGCAGGAGATGAATTGAGAGAAGGTAAAGAAGAAGGCGACAGGGGTTTAGCGCCCTCATTATCACCTAACGCCTACAACACACAGTCTAGATACTAACATGAATTCACATATTCATATATAATGATTCTACTGGGTAAAAGTAGTGCAGGTTTGTGAGCTTATCAGCAACCTGTGATATGCCAAGGGAGAAATCAACTTTATAGCCAGTAATTACAGTTACACAAGAACTTATTTTTAAACTCACAGTAAGCTTATGTAATACAATATTACACTGCATACTGCTACAATAAATTATTAAACAGATATGAGAAGTTTTCTGATATTTCAAAAGAAAAGATAAAAAGCAACAATTCTTTGACTTCTATAAAGGGATACAGAAACACTCAAAGTCAAGCAGATAAAGTAGAAATTGCAAGATTCTAAGCCCACTGCTATTTTTTTAACATGCATTCAATTTTGAATCCTTTTTGTATAACAGAGGTTGCTGCAAGCTGACAGTCTGCACACAAGTTAACCTTGACATTGACCATACAGTCAGAGAAGATATGCAGGTTACTAACCCAATTCATAAACTCTCCGTCATTTAACTTTGCTTTCTTATTAATTGACAAACGGTCAATACTTTCATCATCATTATTGATAATCTCCACCACTTCAGGGGGTCTCAAAACCAACTGTTTCCGCCTTTTCCTAGGAATAGTACGCTGGTTGTTGTTTTGGGACAGGAAATCCGATAATGTTGGCTGATTTTGCTCCTAACAACATAGCAATATAATCTATCATCATATATTTACAATTACTAATGTTTGTGAAAAATTCCAGAGACAACTTTAGAACTCAATTTTCTCAAAAAACAAAAACAAAATAATTAATTGTAATAAATATTTGAAAAAAATATTCATACATTGTCAGGACTAACTTCTCAAGTTAACAAGTTTTGGATTGGAAAGATCTTGGGACATAATGATGACATAAAATCAGCTAACCTTGAGATCAGCAAGAGTAAAGAAATCCTCCACATTGATGTCCACCTCAACTGCATTGTCAGCATCTACCGGCGTCTTCACATCAGCTGCAGATAGTATTCCAGACACATGCTTGTTGCTGTTTACTGCAGATAATCCTTTCTTCTGTCCATCCAACGCCATTGCTAAAACTCGAGTCTTCTTCTACAGAAAAAACAACACCAAAATTGAAATGATTTCAATTTTCTTGCTCAACTGTTAATATAAGAGCAAACAACACCTTTAGAATTTCTTTAGTTGTTCTCGTCCTTCGAAAGTTAAAAAAATATCAACTGCTCTTCAAAATCTTTGGCTTCGATTTTTTAAAAGTTTAAAAATAAATATATACTCAAAAACTTACTTCAACCATTGACCAAACCCTTTCGTCTATAGTGCCTCTGGCCACCAGGTAGTAGATGTTCACAGACTGAGCGGTTTGACCAATTCTATGGGCCCGGTCTTCACACTGCATGAGTATAGCAGGCGTCCAGTATAGCTCGGCAAACACCACCACACTGGCTGCAGTTAAAGTTAGACCCTGAAACAATACAATTACAACATTCACACACCATTAACTCATAGCTCCATGTGCTTCACCAAGTTTATAGTTTGTTTAATCAAATCAAATTTTTTTCTTGGCAAAATGTTTCAACAGCACAAGAAGACACAAGTAACTGATAGAGAATATAAGCAGTTAACAGAACAGTGTAAACATTACCAACATACAACAGTACACTCTTCAGAATGAACATTGTCACATGTAAACTTGTGTTAACTTACTGAGCCAGCAGCCAATATAGAGAGTATGGCGACTTTAGTTTGAGGATCAGATTGGAATTGTTTGACCAGAAGATTCCGTTCATTCGTTGGCACAGTGCCATCTATGCGGATGTGTTTGATGTTGGCATTCCACAATGACTCCTGTATGCTGCCAAATATATAGACTCTATTCACAGTTGGTAAACTGACCACTTGGAGTAAAATTTTAATGGACCTTATAAGCCACTGACCACAACACTACCTGTTCACCATACATCTACAACACTACCTGTTGACCACACGCCCACAACACTACCTGTTCACCACACGCCCACAACACTACCTGTTCACCATACATCTACAACACTACCTGTTCACCACACGCCCACAACACTACCTGTTCATCATAGCGTGGTGATGTGCAAAGACTAGAACCTTGTTGGAATCCTCGCCGCTTGTATAAAATAGGACAAACTCTACAACTGGCCCCACCTATAAAATAAAGTCCAACTATTAACACAGGTAACTGTATTTTTACGTTGAATACGATTTTATATTAATATAACTTTTGTTTATTCACACATAAACATTTATGAATTACATCTATGTGCACGCATGGAGGCGCCAACAAATTTATTCTCAACTAATACTTAGAAAGTGAGTTTAGTATAAATAAATTAATAAGTTAAAAATATAGCTGGCTATAGTCATATAAAGACACAGCATAGCACAACCTGTTGAAAATGTTATTATTTAAACACTTTTAGACAATTTCTATAGTCATAATACTGTTCACTAACTTTGGCTTGGCATGTCTTTGTATATAGCTGACTTATAAGAGATCTAATCTCATAGACGACGGGTAAAACTGGCCCACCCTGAGTAGGCTGAATAACCTCTGCCACAGTAGAACCTGAGCTATTAAGCAGCCTTTCCAGCTCTTCTTGCATAGCAGTGATCTCCTAAGAGGAATACAACACAACTAGAAACGCCGAATATAAGACATTTGAAGAAACTATTTATATAATATCTGATATCTAAAATAAATTACTATATAAACTTGCTAAAATCAGTTTTACGACTACCAGCAAAAATATGGCAAACAGTGAAGAATTATAGGCTAATAACGCAACACATTTTTTATAAATATTAAACAGACAGAATCCTCTTTCAATACTGATAATGGTAATTCAACTCCATCAGCCTCTCAGTGTTAAACAAATAATGAGTAATCAGAAGCATACTTTCTGCAGCTCAGAGCTGTTTGAGTCAAACTTGAGGTCAAAGGGCACTTTCTGTCGACGTTTCGGAGGCAGCTGACGCAGAACCTCCTTTTTCAGACGACGAATCATTATAAACTGCTTTAGCTTAAGTTCTAGGTCGTCCAGGTTCGTAGCACCACTACAACATTGTCGCACACCCGTAACAATCGTATGAGGTAAAAATGCACCCAGAAAATAACATGATGCTGGTGATGAACAGCTACAGTTTGATGTGTTATTGGAGAAAAATATCGAAATAAAATCTCGAAAACTATAAACTCAATACTAGTTATTATAGACTCAAGGACATCGGCTGATAATAATTACTATCAAGGAAGATATACTGGGTGTTGTTCACATAGCAGTAGTAAATTAAAGTGATTTTATCTGGCAATTGTATGAAAGATCCATAACATTTATTAATTATTTATAACAAAATAATCCATTAGGCTCATTGAAAATAAACAAGCTGCAACAAACTAATTCTTAAGTTCATCATATTGTAGGGCTTTTACAAGACACAGATGAAACTATACAGCTATCAAAACTGCTCTGCCTATTCCTGCATTAGCCACCAGACAGATATAACTTACTCAATATTCCAGACTTTAGAGCGGCCATAATACACGTAACGGGCATTGCAGTATTTCAGAGTATATTCTGTGAAAGTACCAAACCTTCCCGGCAAGATGGAGTCTATTTGTGTGAACAGCTGAAACAAGAAAAAGCAATAGATTAAAACATTATATTTCTCATGTAATAATATTAGCAATCCCTAAAACTTCTTGATGTCACTTTTGGTTTTAGAAGCTATACCAGACTACAACTCATGCTAAAAGACAGCTCTGCAATATGTTTAGTTACCTCAGATGGTTTATTTAATGCCGGAGTACCAGAAAGGAGAATGCATCGGACGGAATTCTTGATAAGATCCACAACGACATTAGCTGTCCTGGTGTTCTTATTTCTGATATTGTGAGATTCATCGCAAATAGAAACCTTGACACAAAATAATGTTCAACTATTGTGCTAACAATGCATTAAAACATAATTTTATGCAAGTACATTATGCTATGTTTTAACTTAAAATTAAAAGAAATTACTAATAAGAGAAGCAACTTTTTTCAAAATACAGGCCAGTATATTGTATGTAAGTAACAAGGCATCTTTACACACGATACTTTAAAATAACAATAAGAATAAGAACAAGAAATATTTGCAATAAAACCAATGATTACATGACCTTGAACTGCTGCGCTCTAATAGCCTTGAGAAGAACGCTTGTGTTGGGGTTACCATATCTCAGTAAGGAATAGGCCACTATATTTATTTTGCACTTGCTAATATTTCTGAAAAAAAACACATTGCCACTTAAATTTAACATATTAAACCCAACTGAAATCATTATAACACACCAAACTACAGTGCTTTTATGAATGCAAAGCTGTTTGAAGATAACACTAAACATTTGACTTCTGATAAAAATACAAAACAAACTTTTATCTAAAGTTTCATTAAGCTAATGCACTGTTCTAGCTGGATATCATTCTACTGCATAATATTATCAAACCATGTATCAATTTGAAGAAGCTACAAAATTCATATTTTATACATGAACTTAGTTTTATCTTATAACCAATATTGTTCACACGGCACTAGTGTGTAAGACATAGATACAAACAAGTGAACCAGTTTCTTTTCAACCATCAACATTGCTATATAATGATTAATTTCGTTAACTACCCCACATCGCTGGAGCTGTTTATCATATTGATATCGGAAGGCAGCAGTTCTGGTAACCATTTCTCCAGCTCTTCCACCCACTGGTATTTTAAAGATGCCGGCAGCATTATTAGGAGAGGCCATTCATCTTTATAATAACATGCTACAGCAATAGCCTGCAGAGTCTTTCCTAGACCCATCTAAAATCCATATTCAAAACGAGGTAGGTGCAGTAACGGAAAAATTGACAAAAGCCTGTGTTCTAGATTAGTAATGTAGCATGAGAAGTTATGCCCTCGCGAGAATTTCAACCCACCCCCAAACCAAAATTTAATAATAAAATTAAAGAACTTAGGCTATCTCAATTTCTCCACTACTGCTCCTAAATGTTCAAAACAATTTAACATTCAATCAGCACATAAAATATACAAACTCAATCTTAATAAGCCAAGAAAAAGCACAAAACAGTAAAATTGCGTCAACTGAAACTTGAGAAGCTGCTCTAAGTTAACTTACCTCATCAGCAATAAGACACCTGAAAACAACAACAAATAAAAATAATATGATGCATTTTTTTCAACAGAATTAAGTACATGACAGCATATATGAAAAACCAAGTCACCAACTAAAAAACTAATAATTACAAAGAATAAGACAAAAGGGTAAATATTCACAAATGATTGAAATGACTATGATGCATAATGTATTGCTTTTGTTTAGATTCCTGGTTTAGATTCCAAGATTTTTAAGTGCCAAGAAAGGTGATCCAATAGCATTTGTTTTTGCTCAACATAATGAAAATCTCTAAGTCTTGAGAGTTGAGACTGTAAATATAAGTGATGTTTTTCATTTTATTTATACCTTCCATCTTTGCCGACAGCGAAATTCAAGCCTTCCACCTGAAATGGTAGGAGCTTACTTCTTAAACGCTCAGGTAGATAACTAAGATCAATTTGGGGTGCCGGCTTGATTAGGTATTTGTTTAAAGTCTGTGCCATGCCTTATGATATGGTTTCTTACTAAAATAGTATCAATAATTAGATTGATCAGTTACTATTAGCCAAAACATGTCCATCTTAATCACATCTTGCATCTTAGTTTCTATAAAAATATTTCAACAATTGAAACTACAAATCGTTTTGAAAAGAGATAAAATAGTTACAGTAATACAGTTATACTAATTCTACTTTAACTTGTAATCGTTTGTGATATGAACAATAAGTGTAAGATTAAGTGCATTACATACGTCTTACACATATAGTAAGACCAAGTAGTCCTATTACTAACTCTAAGTATTCCTACTACTAAAGACTATAATAATCACCATTATCATAATGATAATAATAATAATCAAATTCAATAGTATAGCCATAATAATATTGATAAACTCCTACTCATTATTATAAGACATAGGTTATACTTATAATAATAATGAATATTATTATTAAATTTAATACTAATAGTAATAGTAATAGTAATACTAATAGTAATAGGCGACATTATGATTATAATTAATATTATCATTATCATAATAAATATATTAATATGATAATTATAATTTTATTATGATAATAATTATACTAATGATAATTATAATGATAATGAATGAAAAATCATAATGATAATCTAAATGCTAATCCTAATGATAATAATAATATTAAATTTAATCATTATGATATTGATTATCACAAGACATAGTGTGAATCACTAAATGATAATCATTATCATTATGATTATCAACATTAAAATTAAAACTAAATGGAAAATAAGCAAGATAAATTAAATAATATTTATATTATAGTTATTAAAAATGTGTTAATGCTTTATATTGCAGAATTTATTATTATTATTTGCATTTAACATTTTTAACAATAATTACAACTTACTTATATAACAATAATATTAATTATAATATTGGGTTTGATAAGAGTAACTACGTTTGAAACGCAACTTTTTAAACTGCAGGAGCATTAGCGCCAAAAGTTCTACTATACATGCTTATTATAAAACGGATAGCAAGAAGATAATTTTACCTACGTCTATATGCATGTATAACTTCGAATAACAATAAGGAGAACTATGACGGGACAACTCGTAACGTAACAGTAGGTGTACTATTATTATGTGGCTAACATAATGGTACAGACGCTCAAATTAATCAGCATGTCACAAAAATTGCGCCTATAATCTCTATAATATTATGTATAACTTATAAGCTACAAAAAGCCTGCAATGCATTGCTAAATGTGAACTGAAATATTCAATATATGTATTAATATGGAATTAAAATGTTGAGATTAATTAGATTTTACACTGTTCAGCAATGCATTACAAGTTTTTTTATAGCTTATAACTTATACATAATATACAGTAGAAATCTAGTGACAGCAATTTGACTTAAATACAATCATATTTTGTCACCATCGAATTTTATCACAAATAATCAACTAGTTTAAGTTTGTCAATACATAATTTGAAAAACATCGAGCTATATATTTTAAAAGTTGGCCTTACCGGGCCGATGTTCGATCCGGTAAGAGAACTCGGCCAGGACCTCGAGCCACCTGGCGACCTGGCTGGACGGTTCTGCTCTCTTGCACAACCAAATCAAGAAGGCGTGGTCCGTACGCAGCCGGAACTTCCTGCCATATGGGAAAGGTCTGAAGTGCTTCACCGACTTGATTACTGCCAGCAGTTCCTTGCGGGTAGTGCAGTAATTTCGTTCAGTGGGTGAGAGAGACTTGCTGTAGAAGGCCATGACTACTTTGCGGCCCTCCTGCACCTGGGACAGCACAGCGCCGACGTTTTGGTCACTGGCGTCAGTATCTAGGATGTACTCCAGGGCAGGGTCTGGGTAGGCCAAGATGGGGGCCTCTAGCAGGCGGCCCTTGAGACAGTTGAATGCCCTCTGTTCGACGAAAGTCCACTGCCAGGTCACCCCCTTTGCGGTGAGCCGATTTAACGGCTGTGCCACCCCCGCAAAGTCTGGTAAGTATTGCTGCCAATGCCCCACCAGCCCGAGGAATGCCCGGAGCCCGGTCAAATCCTGGGGGGGGTGACCCAGTCTTCTATAGCTCAGACCTTTTCAGGATCTGTCGTCACACCGTGACGGCCGATGATGTGCCCCAGGTACTTTACCTCTGGCTGCAAGAGAGCGCACTTAGAGGGTTTGGGCTTCAGACCGACACCTCTGAGTCATTCGAAAACCTCCCGCAGACGACTTACGTGAGTCTGGAAGTCTGGGGAAATCACGATGACGTCATCAAGGTATACCAGCAGTGTCTTCCAGTAGAGCCCACTGAGGACCTGTTCCATGAGCCTCTGGAACATGGCGGGGGCGGAAGTCAGTCCAAAGGGTAAGACTTTCCACTTCCATAAGCCGTCCCGCGTGATGAACGCCGCCTTCTCCTGGGCGTCGGGACTGAGGGGAGCCTGCCAATAGCCGCTCAGCAAGTCTAGCGTACTGAAGTACTTGCTGCCGGCTAGGGCGTCCAGAGATTCGTCAATCCTGGGTAAGGGGTAGGCGTCCTGTATGGTCACGCTATTTAATTTGCAATAATCCGCACAGAACCGCCAACTGCCGTCTTTCTTCCGGATCAGGACAGCCGGCGAACTTCACGAACTATGTGCTGGCTCTATGAGGCCGCGGTCCAAAAGATCTTGGACTTGTTGGCTGACCTCTTTCTTCTTCTCTGATCCCAATCTCCGAGTGGGCTGTCGGATAGGGGCAGTCCCTGCAGCCAGCGGTATCTCATGACGGACGGCCGTTGTCAGGCCTACGTCATGGTCCCCACTGCTGAACACGTCACTATATTCGCGTAGCAACTGGGCCATGGCCTGGCGCTCTCGGTTGCTCGCGCAGCCGTCACACGCTGCCTGATATAACTCTTGGACGCGTTGTGGGACGGTCCCCCGCCTAACTGACGGGCTCTGTTGGGGACCTTCCGCCGCAGCTCCTAGCGACGGCCCTACATCTTTTTCCTGGATAGAGTGGAAACGGCCCAGCATGGACCCTGACGGTAGTTGCACCGCCTCAGAGAAGGAGTTGACGCACTGCACCAAAATCTCTCCTCGGTCAGTCAGCTGATTAAGACTGCTGGCGAGTTGGATTCTCGTGTGCGCGCTTTCGACAACCCCCCAACCCCGAGAGTTGGCTATTGTTCACTCTGCAGTGAATGGTAGGGGGGCATACCGCTGGGTCCGTACGAACGCCTGGCGGTACCCACCCCGCTTTTCCTTCTTCTTTGGTCCGCGGAGTTTTTGGGGCTTCCGCGGATTGTAGAGTTTCTGCTGTTTCTTAGGTTGTGGACAACTTGAGCGGAGATGTCCCCTCGTGCCGCATCTCCAGCAAAGGGCAGCTGGTCTGGGAGCCTCTACTCCTGGTCTCCTGTATCCCGTGGGGCTGCTACATGTTATGGTCACCACCAACTGTTCCAGCATAGTCATTAAGCGATCGACCTCCGTCTCCAAGGAGGAGCTAGTCGTAGCGGCAGCTACGCGGACCGGGTGGTCTGGTCTTCCAGTGACTCGCGGGGTAGTCTCTATCGCTCGATAGAGTTGTTCGGCCCCCAGATAAGCCTCGCTTTCTTCTAACGCAGCCTCTATCGTGGTCACTCCTTTCGCTTGTAACTGGTGGTGGAGGCCCAAATTGTTCGGGGATTGTACAAAAGCCTCGAACGTATAGCTCTGTCTGTGTGTTTCTGGCAGGTCGCCATACGCGATCTGTGCCAGTCTCTTCACTAGGGTAGCGTGGTCCGGGAGTGGTGTGCATGTTCTGCGGAGCAGTCTTTGTAAACAGGCCCTGGCGCCTACGACAGGTATGCTAAAACGGGCCCGCAGCGCAGCAAAGATCCCGTCTACGCTGGGTCTCAGCCCGTACGGCCTGGCTTGTTCCGTCAGTGCCATCCGTAGCTTTATCAGGGCTACTCTCGGCAGCCATCTTGTGATGGCTGCAACTTCATTGAATTCCCGAATAAATTGTTCAACATCTTCTAGGCCCGTGAAGACGGGAGCCTCTAATGTATATCTATATGCCTCCTCTCCGGCCTCGAGAGGGTTTATGATAGTGTCTCGCTCACCTTCTTCATTTGAGGCTGTACTCTCGGCCATGATGTCCTAACGTTCTTCCATCGTTTCCAAACAGTAGCTAGGATCCCACCGCTGCCACCACTGTTGTGATTTACACAATATTTATGCGTGGTTCCTAGCTTGTGATTATGAGTTAATTATCCGCAGTAGTATAGGACTTGTAGTAAGATTATAATATATTTATTTACAGTTACATACTAGGAAAATATACACATGAAACATTCGTCTATACAATTACATCCTTCTAGTTACTAGCACGCTCTCTAATTGCAGCAACATCCTTCCAGTTACACATCGCTGGGGGTTGTCACCTGACGCATCTCTAATTGGCTAGGGGACACGTGGAGGCGCATACTGCGTGCGCCACTACAATATCAATAGTTGTTATTGGCCACAACCTTAAAGCCCAACTAAAACATATTTGTTTTAGGTAATAACAGTTGGAGTGCTTGGGCTACTTATGATAAGATCTTCAAACCGGGCCTCCATGCAGTGTAGCAGCACTACCCAGCCATTCACATACCGTGGTAGAGATGGAGCGAGGTGTAGATATGAAGGTGTGTAGTCAAGGGTGTACATTATACTACCAAATGTTATGCTAATCACAATATATAGACATGATTGCTGCTCTGTATTATTATTTTATATTGATTGATTTGTACATAACCGTACTCTCTACCAAACCATACCTACACATTCATTATCATCTTCCTCTCATTTCTTCTACTCGCATGAACTGTGTGGTGTGTTATAAATTGTGCATTGTGCGTATTGTGAAGTCATGTGCACTGTGCAGCTTGTTAAAATATGGGTGTTTTGTAACATGTGTATAAATAAGACATTTAAAAGGTGGTTTTTTCACTCTACATAATTCACACATGTGTAAATTAAATAATTTTATTTGTTGTGCCTTTGTGGGCCACATAAATGTCGGCTGAGGGCCGCATCCGGCCCTGGGGCCTTCTATGGGCAGCCCTGGTCTAGCACATAATATACCTTATGACTTATGGTAGCAGGTGCTTGGGGTAAAATTTCTCACCCTTCATTTAGCTGGCCAACTACCTAACATTCACATCAAACAATGAGTGAAATTAATGAAAAATTGAAACTGTCTCTAAGCAGTAATTAAAAATTGATACAACCACATTTGCATCTGCCAGTTGAATTTACTCTTGAACAAATTGCATAAGTAAAATGCTTATAGAGTTATACTGAATTAAAAGTTATTAAACTCAAAAGAATAGTTATTGCATAACTTTGCAATTTTTATTCCCTTCACAAAAACTCCGCGTACAAGTCTATGATGCCTGTGGAATTAAGAGCACCAACTGTGAACAGTAGGCCGAGAGTATTTATGCTGCAGGAAGGATGACCATATAGTATAATATATAGAATGAAAATCTGCTGTACTAAATTATTTACTAAAATTGCGTTCCATTCTCCTGTTTCAGGTATGTGATCACTATACACATGTGTTTTTTAGATGAAGTTTGTTAGCCAAATATAAAACTTAGTCTAATTTATAGCTTAAATCATAACTCAAATTATTTTAATATGCTGTGCTTTAAATTTCATACATGCATGTAATATATTATGTAGGATATAGCATGTTATAACATTAGCCTATGTTTTATGTAGCTTATTCCAATGAAAAACGTTGGAGGTTGAAAAAATTTCCAGCACATATTACATATATGAGGGAATAGAAAGATGTGAAGAAAGACTTAAGGGTTGATGTAAAATGAACAGATTTGATTGCCTATATAATATTATGCAGGATTTTACATTATACAAATAGTCTCTTCAATATCTTGGAAGACAATCACCATTTCTTATAATATTGCTACAACAATATAGCAGTTGTATTGAATCAATTGGATATTTATTAGCTAGGCTAAACAATTTTTTTTCAGTTTATATTAGCGTACACTGGAAATATGATGGTAACAAAGCTAGATGTATAATTGTTATAATTTATTATTGCAGTTTTAAATATAGTATGTTGAAATATATATTATCATACTGGTGACAAAGTTCATGTAATACACTTTAAAATATTCAAAAATGTTGGAGAGTTCTTATTCATATTACTCACACCTTATAATGTTTTTACATGAATAAACCACCAATTAATCAAACATTCCTTTTACAATATGCTGGTATAGGGCAAGTAAAGTAAAGTAGAAAAAGTATACACAAGAAATTACACAAAAAATATTAAAAAATCTAACAAAGAAATCGTATGCAAGAAAATAAAATTGTGAAAAACAGTAAATGAAGAAGCAAAAATTTAGTTAAATAATTTATACAGAAATTAATTTTTTCTTTTGGCAGGCACATTGGTGGTTAATTAGCCCAATGTGGAAAAAATGTTTGGAAAGTCTTTAGAGTTGGCGTGTAGCTGGACATATAGGCCAATGTACACTCATACTTAAGTAGATGAAGGGATGATTCTCTTAAAAGAAGTGAGACTATCTTTTTAACATGTAGTGTATGTAAGCCATGAGTTCAACTTTACTATAGCAAAAAGAAATTCATAGTCAAAATAATATACCTTGCAGAGAGTGCTATGCAATATCAGTGTTTAGATAAAATGTGGAAACAAGCTTATTAATAAAAAAATTATCAACTTCAAAAATAGATTTATCTACACCTGTAAAGGAAGTATCAAACAGCGCTCAGCTACCTTTACGTCTTTAACAGTTTCACAACATGGCAATATGATATATGTTTTAACAATTCATACTAAACAAAAAAATATTATATTTTCACGGTAAATAGTGTGCTATTTGAAGTCAAAGAGCTCCAATAACTCTGGAAGTTGAAAGAGCTGTGGATATATCTATGTATACTTGGAATATATACACATCTGTTATGTGTAAGGTTTTACTTACCTGCAAGCCTTTTTAAGGCTATTTCCTCAACATCAAGTAAAGTTCTATGCATGGGTACTTGGCTTATCAGCTGCTCTGTTGACTAACACGAGACACACTCGAAACCAGCTTAAAACATACTCAAAACCCAATCGCACCCCTGCACTGCTCACACTATGTTCTTTACACCTTCACACTGCAAGTACTCATTTCAACATTCTACTGGACACACATGCCATTCATTATATTCAGTGTGAGAAGCTGTTTGATGAGAGATGCGATGATAATGAGACTAAAAGATTGAAGTTGAAACACCAACTTAATATATCACATATATGCTCAATCTATAGACAGTAGCTAATGGTTTATCTCTTCGTAAGCATAGAGTAATAAAGCATTACCTTCTTTGTAATAGAGGATACCAACAAAAATCATGCTTTTAAAGTTTGTTAAATCAAGTTAAAAAGTTGAAGCAAATTTAAAAGTTGCTAGTCTTTGTACCCTTAGAATAAAATATACACATTTGATATCTATGGATAGCAATATGTAGGGTCTAAGAACAAATGAATACTCTATCACATATATAAAACAAAAACATGTCAAGGTATAAACAATGATGACATGAATAGAACCTACCTGTACAGTTACAAAGGATGTCAGGGCTACTAGTTGGTAACAAGGTGTCACCTTTATCACAGAGTTGTGCTTGACATCCATAGCGGTTAACAGGAGCCCATTCTGACCATTCCTCATTAGCTGAGAAAAACAAGCATGTAAAGTAAAACAGAATATCTCCAGTATTTTGATCATAATTAAGAGCAAAGCTATTAACAACTGTATGCCTCAAATTATAAAATGCACACAGTATTAGATTAAAACTAAAGACATAACGGGTTTCATTTATTATTTTAGTAGTTTGAATAGAAATCAATATCAAACAACCATGTTTTACTAAATATATATAATATTTTAAGAGTGAATTTCATCACTTTACTATAATATGTAGTTGAGGCAGTGCAACTTGTTACATGCTGTATATTCTGCGACTTACCGAAGAAGCTGTATAGACGTTTTCTACAAGGCAGCATTTGCTTGCTAATGTTTCCAGCACAGTCTTGGCCTCCATTGAATGGAGCAGGGTTTGTACAAGATCTAGTTCTTGAGGTATTGTGAGTATATATAATAGAACAGAGAGGATCCCAACTGCTCCAGCTTGACCATTCACCATCAGCTGCGTATGGTATGGAAGACATGTGTTTATACTTATAGCTTGTTGCTTCGGTTAGTCAATATATTTGAAGCTAAATAACTGTAAAAATTAGCCACAATGTGAATATTAAACAGAAGTCTAGAATCTTACTAAAACATGCTAAAGGTTCCCCAATCCATTTTCCATTTGGTTGACAATTCATTTCTATGTTTCCAGATAGTCTTTCATATCCTTCTTCACATTTAAATGTGATTCTTTTTCCACCCAAACCCCAGTCTACATCTACATGCTTGTTGGTCAGAGATGGGGTACTGCATGGTGTAGCTGTAACAACAATTATAACCAGCCTCTGAAGTTACCTCTGGCATTATTCTACCAACTCTAGAACTGCCCAACTGGTAAAAACTCAACACAGAAATTATAAGCAGTAGCTGTGAATAATCATCTTACCATTTGCAAAACAGTTCAGCTGAATGCCTGAGAGCTGGCCACTCTGAAGGCACTGTCTTTCGTAGTCACCATAGTAGGGGAATAGGCCTTCTTTACAATTTACTGTCAATATTTCACCATAATCCAGTAAGTCTGGCAGGTCACCTGATGATTCAGTTCCATTTCCTAGTGAATAGCTGCATTTCACTCCTTCAATATATCATATCAGTGTATTATATGCATTATAAGTTCTGTGGTTAATAAAATGTGTGTCACTAATATGCTGAGAAGATTGTTAGAAGCAAGTATAAACTCTCGGTTCATCAAATACCAAAAAAATTGAATACTCTCTTGTTTTAATGCAGCTTTAAAATATTTACGAATATAATAATAACGATATATTGTAAAAGATCTCCTAATAAACTCATTAAAGCTAAGTGCAGTAATGGAGAAATTTAAAAAATAAAAAAATCTTGCAAAGAAGTTGCACGCGGGCTGTAAATGCTGTATCAAATACTAATCATGCTGTAAATCAACTTTTCAGGTTGCAGGGGGCATGCTATTAATAGCTCAATCCCTTTACACAGCAGTGAAAAATAGTAGACAAATCACAGAATTAATTTACTATATAATGTTCTGTATGCTATAATATATAATATTCTGTATACTATAATATATAATATCCTGTATTCTATAATATATAATATTCTGTAAACTATAATATATAATATTCTGTATTCTATAATATATAATATTCTGTATACTATAATATACAATATTATGTATACTATACTATAATATAATATTTTGTATTCTATAATATATAATATTCTGTATGCTAGAAGTCATTCAGACTAAAACACATATTTTAAAACATAAACCAAGTTTCTATATTGATCAACAACATAGCATATCTATAATTATACTAACGAGAACATGTGGGACGCCGTTTTTTCCAAAAAGCATCTTGTCCATCATATTTTCTGCACACTTGAGTCAAAGAGCCACTGGTTAATGTATATCCCTCATCACATGTAAACCGAAGGCTCGTGTTACTCTGTGCAATGCTACTGGAAAAATTGCCTTCTTCAGCAAATTTTACTTCAAAACTTGCAAACTCTACAGCATTTGGTGCTGGAATTTCACAAAACGTTTCTGTAAACAAAATTTGAATATGTGGTTTTAATTACAGCTGATTAGCTTATGTATAACTGGGAAAAATATTCATCCTTTACTCAACAAAGACAATTTATAAGATCACTAACTACAGAAAAATGTTGCAGCTGCGAATTATAATTTTTGCTGGTCCTCTTATTTGATTTCTACTTCTGCAAAATTTAAACAATCATTTTTCAACGATTCAGAAGTAGTTTTCTTATTTTGCAATAGCTGAAAATTTTTATTGGCATGCAATTTTGTAATAATATTTTAAATAAGTTGTATACCAACAATAGTAAATTGAATTTAGATGTTCTATGATCTCATATTGATAGATATTAAGGTAATGGTAGTTAGTAGCCAGTAGTATTTTTGCATAACTTATATTAAATGCATATAACAAAGCAAATGGTATTACCATAGAACGAAACTACAAAGAGATACATAGGCTATACAACTACAGACTGCACTGCAACATGCTACAGAACAATACATAACACTGAGTCTACATACAAATTATCATTAAACTACAAACTTACTGTAACAGACATGGTGAAACGAGTTTGTCCAATCAGAGAGGCCAGTTGTTTCATCCCAAACACACATAGTATAGTTTACAACAGAGCCAACATATCCCATGCTGCAGTTCATTGAGAATATCGTACCAGGTGGATACTGTTCACTTTCTATAAGATTAGTAAGATATATCATAACAACATAGTAAATGCAAGCTTGTATGTGAATATTATATTAAACTGTGTGTTTAGTTAAATGCTGTGTAATGAAATTAACTCACCAGTATGATTAGTGATGTAAGTGTAGCCATTTGTAATATTATCAGGTCTGCTGGTGCAAAATGATGCTGTGAAATATAAACCAAGAGCTACCTATTACCATAGCATATTATAAAACATAATAAGCTATTATGTAACATTTTATAAAGTATGTACATTTTTTAAAAGAAATCTAATGATTCAACTCACCTTTACATTCTGGTAAAGTGTCATTCCAATTGGCCACATTTTCAGAAAGCTCACAGACTATAGTAGGGTTGAGAAGGGGTAGTGTATTTTTCCCACAAATCACCGTTATTTCTGTACCAATTGGTACCCAGTCTTTACTAAGTAGATCATAGTGCATTTGAGGCAAAGTGATGTTAATCAGTCCAGCTTGAACAAATTCTCTGGAATGGTTTACCAGGAAACAGGCAGGATCTACAGAGTTGATATAAGAGTTGTATTTATATAAAAGTGACCATATTAGATTAAACATCTAGAAAGCTGTGTGAAAACTAAAGAAAAAGACATAACGCTCAACTTGACACAATATATCCATAGAATCCTTTAACCTCTTGAGTTTATTTCAGTACAAACTTTGGTATTTAGAAGACTCTGAAAGTTAAGAAGGTTTTTAGACAGCAGAGAGCCTTCAAATAGAAACAATATGCATAAAAACCATCTAGTTTAAACTTACTGCATTCCGGAAGGGGTTGATCCCACACAGGATCAACACCAGTTATGTTGGCTACACAGGTTACAGAGTGGTTGGTGTCTAGTAGAAAGCCTTCATCACATTCTACTCTGTATGTACTGTTTATCCCAGCAACATCCACATTGTTGTTGAGAATGCTTGATGGTGATTGGTGGATAACAGTACCATTTGATGGAGATGTCAAGTACTCACAGTATAGTTCTACAGTATTACATGAGCTTGTATGAAAATATGCTGTTTCTTTGTATGACAGTAGTAAACAGAGTTTATGTGTTTCAGGACAGACAGACAGACAACAAACAGACAGTACTACTAATATTAACTCTAATGTGTATACTATCTCTGACACGTGGGAAGTGTTACTATTATTCCTGAAGTATACTTTATACTTACTCTGACAGAAAACATCTCCTATATTTGACCAGTTGCATTCACCAGGAATTGTCTGTTCACACTGAGATGTGCTGTTATCTCCAATATATGCATAGTTGACAGGACAAGAGAAGTTTACTTTAGCTCCAGGAAACAATCCAGAAGCTCCAGATGGTAATGTATGGTTATAGTAAGTAGATATAATGTTGCTGCTTGTATTCATGGAATAGTTTCCACATGTGCAGATATCTATAACATTTTAGTGAAAGACAACATAGCAAGCCTGTATGGAATGTATATATATAATAAGCAAATGTTTTTGAAATACTAAATTTATACTCACTATAGCAGTGTGGCTCTCCCTCTGTAAAGGCCCAGGTTGTATTGACACTACAGTATCCTTCTAGAGATCCATTATAGTGTACAGACTCTCCTTTACAACTATACATCACTGTCTGATTGATAGGCCATTGTTCATCATTACTAATGTTTAGATTGTGTTCAGTATTTTCTATCATTAAAGGTGGGTCACAGAATAACTCTGTAAATAACAAAAATATTATAATTTCATTCTGGTGCTATTTATGACTAAAATGACATAATTCCTATATTAATATCATGTCTTTCATGTTAATATAATAGATTCATTCAACCAGTTGGCTGTTTAACCATCAGCAAATTCTTCCATACTAAAGATGATAATTATAATTATTGTGATAGCTGTAGTATATCACAAAGAAGGAATTAATCTTATTAAAATTAAAAGTAGGCTATAGCTTTCTTTAAATTTTTGTAATCACTGTTTTTATGTGCAAGTTGTAGCACAACCTTGTTGTCAACACCAGAACTGCTAAGTATATGTACCACAAAATATAATAAGATTCTCTGATAGGAAAGAATCAAATGAATGTCATCAAACAAAATAAAGATTTCCAAGAGCAAAAGCAAAAAATGTGGTAAAAACAATTTACTACTAGTAAATGCTAAACGCTAAAAATAACTACTTTTAAATGCAGTGATGAAAACCTTTTTTTAAAAATGTTTCCATTGAATGGCATTTTGTTGAAAGCTTCTATACTACTGTTAAAGGAGCCACACCAACATTTGTGAATGGGTAGAAAACCATGAATACAGCTCTCAAACATCTATTACTGTTAACTACCATGGCAGTGATCTATCATTAGTAAACAGTAACAGCTCTAGCAGTTATATTAAATTGACAGTGATGCAGTATTTGGTTCAGCTCTCCAAATTTCAAAGAAAATTGATGCAAACTATAAACATATATAAACAGTTTTTAAGCATCAGGTTTCACATTTTTACCCAACTATAAACTACGTAAGACTTTCAACACAATAAAGTTAAATTTAGTGACAGCTACTGTCTCTACGTCAAACAGCACAGCAAATCGTGCTAAGGATTGCGCCCTCACCATGCTTGCAACAAGATTTTTCGGACTTTTGTTTGAAGTATGGCAGAAATTTACCAAATACCTTTTTTGATATCACTGCCAATGACAGCTAGAGTTTGAACCCATGACCTAGCACTTACTGAGTCAGCATTCTAACTACTAGACCACATTTTCTCAATAATAACTGTATGATAACTATTTCTGTGTATAGTAGCAGTAAACAGAGTTTATGTTTTCCAAAATGAGAGACATACAGAAAACAAAACCACCAATATTAAAGTTCTAATATACCCAATACTAACTCTGACAAATGGAAGGTGTTACTATTATTCCTGAAATATACTTAATACTTACTCTGGCAGAAAACATCTCTTATATTTGACCAGTTGCATTCTCCAGTAACTGTCTGTTCACACTGGGATGTGCTGTTATCTCCAATATATGCATAGTTGACAGGACAAGAGAAGTTTACTTTGGCTCCAGGAAACAATTCAGCAACTCCAGATGGTAATGTATGGTTATAGTAAGTGGATATAATGTTACTGCTGGTATTCATGGAATAGTTTGCACATGTGCAGATATCTATAACATAATAATGAGATTATAAAATTTACATAATACTATAATGAGATAATAAAGCTAAAAAATAAGCATTAAAACAGCTACGTATTATTGTTCATTCTAAAAGGTAACTAGCACACCCTTTAACTTTTTCTCACCTACATATTTTATTTATTCAAGCAAAACTTCAGCAAAATCAAACAGAGTAACTATGTAACCATAATGTAAATCATTTTTAATTACTTTGTTAAAATTGTATTTGTATTAATTAGTGAACTGCAACTGTATGCATAATAAGCAAATGTTTTCAAAATACTAAATTTATACTCACTATAGCAGTGTGGTTCTCCCTCTGTAAAATCCCAGGTTGCGTTGACACTACAGTATCCTTCTAGAGATCCATTATAGTGTACAGACTCTCCTTTACAACTATACATCACTCTCTGATTGATAGGCCATTGTACATCATTACTAGTGTTTAGATTGTGTTCAGTATTTTCTATCATTAAAGGTGGGTCACAGAATAACTCTGCAAATCAAACAAATATAGCAATTTATTCTCGCCTGATTATATTTATTGTATTAGCTGTAGTATATCCTCAAGAAGGAGATTGCTATTTAGCATAATCTCATTATATTTGAATTATAAAGTAAGAGGTCTTTTGGATTTTCGTATTACTTGTTTTCTGTAAGGGCTGCGTTGAAGTAGTTTGAATTTCTATAATTGTATTTACTTACTTTTCTCACAGAATTCACCACCATAACCCTCATGACAGCTGCAGTTATTTGGACTACTGCACACTCCATGATTAGAACAGTTAGCTTCACAGACAGCTAAAATCAGTTTAGATGTTTTATATAAACTAGTTTTGAACCAACAAATTAGTGTTTTCTTAAGGAAAAAAATTCCTTTAGAGCTTATATGATAACTTTATTTTATGATGTTTTATATGAACTAGTTCATGTCCAGCTTAATATGCTAAATAAAATTTTCTAGTGCATGAACAATAATTTGATTTTACAAAGTGGTTTGTGCAACTATTGCAGACGATAGGCTGTACTCACGTATATCACACTCTGGGCCCATGTAGCCTGTCCCTGTGCAATTACATACCATTTCGGTTAAGACACACCACCCGTTCCTACATCTGCCATCACATTCTGTACTTACACATTTAGATATAGAGGTGTTCCAGCTAAACATAGAAGTTAAATCCAAAATTAATCTGTGGAAAACAAGCACTCTGAGTGCAAATGCAAAAGATCCATGAAGAAGTATTAAACCTAACAAAACAACTAAAAAAAACATTACATATTGCACTTAATGCATTTGAAAGAATAAAAGTAAAGCAAAAAATAAGCCTTGTTTTATAACTTAAAATTAAGTTATAAAAGTTAACTATAGACAAAGTGAATTTATATTATACTCACGTATTATCCTCCTGACAGGTGATAGTTAGCTCTGTGACATTTTTGGACTCCTCCGACCAATAATAGTAGTAACCAGTTATACATTCGACATGGAGTTTGTACCCGTGAAGCATAACGTCTTGTGAGCTGAGGTTTGCATCACCAATCACAGTCACATTGGCAAAATCGATGGAAGGAAATGGACAAAATACTTCTGCAGAAAAAAACGATTCTAAATTTCAACAAAAACAATAAAATAATTTAGCAATAAAATGCATCAGCTTCTATTAAACGATGTGGGTTCATTCAACACAGAGGCAATCGGTGGAAACTTTGATATATCCATGTTAATGAGAAGCATGAATAAAGATTCAAGGTGTAGAATGGCAGAGCTTAATTTAAGGGTTTATAGCTTTTGGTTTGGTGCTCGGATTTACAGTTCAATTCACAAACGCACACGCATTTTACTCGCACATACACGCGCATGCGCATGCACAGGCTTAGACCCCTTACCAATACAGCGAATGTCTTGATTAGTCCAACTGAGAGATACTACTGACTCCTTCCCACAACACGGTTCTGTTTCTACGCAGTGAGCAATGAAGTAGTGCAATTCCTGAGTGGGATCACTAGAGTTCTCTAGCCGATAGCCAATATCACATGTGTAGTTGGCCTCCAAACCAGAAGGACTAAACTCAACACTAGCATGAGGCATGTTGGCAGTTTTTGTGCAAAACTCATCTAAAAATTACAGAGTGAATGTCAAGCTTAAAAACAGTGAGTTGCTGAACATTTAATTTCGTTATAACATGCGATTATATATTCAACTGTGCACAAAATATTTAGACTTTCAATATGCAGAATTTGCATTATAGCAAGTGCATGTATTGAATACTACACAAATTATATATGTACTACTACATGTATAGAAGTGTAAGTTTACACACACTCGTACACACGCACACACACACACGCCCGCTCGCACACACGCACGCACACACACACACATTTTACCAATAGATAGACAAGCTGGAAAGGGTCGGTTGTCCTTAACCTCCCAACCACCAGAAGGTCCGGAGCAATAGAACTCAGGCTCATTCACTAAGTAATAGCCCTCTGTGCAGTTTACGATTGCAGTGCTGCCTATGATCAGAATCTGGGTCTCAGTATATTCATCAACTTGGGGCCATCGAGGGTGATAGTGTGGAGTCATGTTTTCAGTAATTTGGGGGATACTCCGTACGCAATAAGACGCTACAACAAAAATGGTGATCAACCTAAATTACTTAAATCTATCACTAAATATAAACACACAAATTCAAATTATATACTGAAAAATATTTGCCCCCACTGAGAATCGAACCCGAGACCTCCGACTTGCAGCAGGCGCTAGCAAAATTATAACACGACAGAGAAAGGGGAGGAAGAAGGTACTGGGTAATCTCAACACTACATATACAAGTGAGTTGAGTATACTGACCTTCACAAAAAGTTTCTGAGTCATAGCGGCAACCATTGGGAGGATCTGCAAATGTATCAACAGAGTAAACACATGACAGAGTGAAAACGGCATAGGTAAAAATGGCACGGGTAATAAGGGCACAAATGGCAAAATAAAAAGAAATGGCACATTTTCAATATTATGGCACCGGTACCATTTTTACCGGACGCTGTGAGTATTCAAACATACAATGAATAAAGCATTAGCTCCCAGAAGAGAAAGTAGTCAGCAGTGGATTCATAGCCTACTGTGGACTTTGATTTTGAGATTAATTGAAAACTGTTTTGAATAGAGCTGTGATTGGCTGAAAGTTTTTTCCACTGTTTAATGAAACCAATAAAAGTGTTGGCTAATAAATATTGAAAAAATATATCATCTTCAAATTTGACCATGTAAATTCACTTTGAAACGAGCAGTGGATGCCTGTCTGGGATGGTTTTTTTTTCAAAATACATAAAGAAAAGAGGCATCACAAAGTATATGAAATGCACATTTTAGAGCTATATATTATATATCAGCAAATCATATATATATTTACAAAATTTGATAGAACATAGCATGTATAGCTGTCTATTCTGTATATCTATGTAAGATCACTACAGCAGTGGGTGAGATGTTCAACACACACCTTCAAAGTGAGAGGACCTGCAGTCTGATATGTTACAAGAGCTCAGAAAACTTGACTTGACATAACATTGCGGAGTGCCATTGAAAGAATCTTCTCCAATCACATTGCGACAAACACTCACTACAAAACAATAAACTGTTCCTTGTATGCAAATAAATTAGTATATTTTAACCACTGCACCTGTGATTTCTAATAAATAGATAAATGCATGATGCTGAAGCTGTGAAAAACCATCAGCACAAACTAAAATATGTAATTGATGGAGCCATAGTAAGTTATTTCTTTTGATAGCGGATATACAGATAAGCGCATGTTATTCAATATAACAATGTATTATTTAATATAACATTGCGCTATTTGATACAAGATTGTGTTGTTTGAAATATAGCATTGTGTTATTCAACATAACGTTGTGTTATTTAATACAACATTGCGCTATTAAATATGACATTGCGTTATTTAATATAGCATTGTGTTATTCAACATAACGTTGTGTTATTTAATACAACATTGCGCTATTAAATATGACATTGCGTTATTTAATATAACATTGCGTTATTTAATATAACATTGTGTCATTTAATATAACAATGAGTTATTCAATAAAACACATTACATACTCTATTCTACATTCAAACAAATTAATTATTCAAATTATTGTATACATCCAATTTACTCAAAAAGGCTTATGCGTGTTATATGTTATGATTAGTATAAAAAGCTACATATATCAAGTATATGTTTACATTATCAATAATGTGGTGCATGACAGAGTTAATATTTTTGTACCAATTATTAAGCTAAAAAATCTTTAGTAAACCTTGGAAAAATAAATTCAAGCAATATAAAAATAACTAATTGGTCAAAGTAGTCTTCAATCACAACACAAAGATACGGGTTCAAATATAAAAAAATTTAGGAACATACTATTGGCTGATTTCAGACTCTCTCTTTCAATTTCAAGAATGATCCGGCATTTAGGAAGGCCACTGGCCTGTCTCGTGATGTACGAGGGTCGGGTAATGCCATCAATAGTCTCAGCTGCAACTTCAACATAACACCACGGCTTCGTATACCCTGACCCTTCATAGTTTCTAACCAAATGGCTGTTTTCCTGCACATGCCTGTGTATAAAAGAAATACAAACTACTTTCAAACATATTGAATGCAAATGCTGTTAAAATGCAATTATGTTAATAAATTTTCAGTCTGCTATCATTATTAGAAATGATTGAAATATATTTTCTTTATCAATCATTACAATAAAAACTTAATATTTATATAAAAATAAGATGAAGTACATAAATTATAAGTTTATAAATATTTGTAGTTCCAATTATGTACTTCTGTCGAAGTTTCAAACTAAAATTAAATAAACAACAATATAGATTATTCATTTGGTTAAAACTTGCCAATGATTTGAATTATACCCCAAAAGTGCCACTATGATAGCATATTTTAGAAAAAATTGAAATATTAAACATTTATGCTGTGTAATATTAAATATGCTGCACCTAACAAAGAGGTCTTGAATTAAATAGTGGTCCCAGGACATACAGGTGGAGTTGCTACAGCTGGTATTAACTTCTCCATCATAAGAGTATCCCAGATCAGATGTAGAGTAACACTCTGCTGAATCTAACTCTTCCTCTACAAGTGCTACCAGCATTATATGCACATTATATAAGAGTATGGCAAGTATGAGAGGATAAAAGTGCGTAGAAATTATCCTCTCACACTTGCAGAAAGGAATCACCTCGCAGCCATTTTGTAAAAAAAAATCAAAAGTAAAACACCGTCAAAAGTTCATATTTTTAAGCAACAAATTATTTTTGCTAATGACAATTTGTAGCTGTTGCATTTTTTAGGGTTTCATAAAGGAGTATCATTTTAATTGTTTAAGAAAACTCAAGTTTTGTATTTGCCAATGTTCAAATTATTGATTTGGAGAATAAAAACAGAGGTTTTATTTCCCTATGACTGTAAAACAGTTCCAGTATCAAAGGAGGAAACTATGTTTGTCTTATTTTACAAATAAACATTTAATAACTGCAATATAACCAAGTAGCTGCAGTAGGATATAACATATCTGTTATAATAACATTACTTGCTATTTGCAAGACATCCGAGGAATCTACTGGTGTTTTGGTCCAGGGTGAGCAAGTGCCATTCTGTGCAGCTGAATGGTTACCTGAGTATGGAAACTGAGTTCCAATGTGGCATTCTGATGTGTCTAGAATAGATAAGACTGGGTGAGGAAATTCAAAACTGTAATGGTTTATTAATTGTTTAAATTATTATGGACCAAAAGCATTTCTACGTATAAAAAGTTACCAGCTCGCAAGTCTATCTAAAATACTAGCATTGATCGGTATAATATGCTCAACTTTACTCCTGACATTTGCTCCATTAAAATTTGTAAAAACCTGCATAAACTGTAAAATATGAGTCCACCCCTTTCAATTCTCCATGTTTTGCAGTTTTAGATATTCTACAGTTGTAAATACATATTCGACAGCTCTACACATTGTTCTACAGTTTTATATCTCTGTGGTAAAACATACACACATGTTGCACAAATAAAGAGAAGAAAACTCATGTGTTGCAAGTTGTGGTATTAGACTTACCAACTGGCAGGCATATGGGGGGTTTCCCTGACCAATAATTGTTATACATAATGCGCACATTACATGTCCTGACAGCACTCCCAGCAAACATGTAGTGCCCGGACTGGCAGGTGTAGGAGACCTGATCGCCATACCTGTACACACCTGCTGTCAAGGAGTCGCGACTCAGCACGGCGTTCAAGGAGATGAGCTCACCATGGCATATTGGAGCTAAAACAGAACTCTGTTGTAGCTTTTAGGTTAAATTTAGGCCAGCAGAAAACAAACAAAGGTCAGCAAAAACGACAAATTTTAAACAACAGTAATGTGCTTATAACAATAGTTTAATGCTATCGCCTAGAAGTTATGTAAAGCTAAAAATAATTATTAATACTATTATATACAGGGCATAAGGTTTTGGCAACAATATAATAGTATTTATAAAGAGTTATTTGCTTTTTGCACAAGTTTTACTGCTGGCTAAAATAAATAAATGAGCCTTTTTATATATTGCTCTGGCGCCTACATAGAGTTTAGTATTAACAATACTTGCAAACAAAAAAGCAATCAACACGTAAAAATGTTGAGATTTCAATAACATTTGCTTGAATCAAATAAATTTTTTTGTATTTTTATCTAAATATTTAACAGTCGCTTATTTACAATTAATTTTTAATCCACTTTTATTAACTAATTACCTACTTTGAAAAATGAGAAACAGTGAGAAAAGCTGACATTAACTACTCATCAGGAAGCAGTTAGTTATCAATTGGTGACTGAATATTGGTGCATACAGCTGCTTGAAAGAATTTTTCAGTCCAAATAATAAACTATTCAGAGCCTTAGAATGCCAATACAGTTTTGATATTTTAATACAAGTAAAGCAATACCTTCACATATTGGTTCATTCCCTCCCCAAGTTCCATCACCTAAGCACACCCTAGTCAACTCAGTGGTGCTGGAATAAGGTCTTGTACATGAGTATACAACAGTAGTTCCAGTTTCCCAGGTAAAGGTACTCCCTTCCCTGACTGCACTATATTCTATTTCAGTGAATGGGAAAACAGGAGGCTCTGGGCACATATTCTCTGTAGCAAAACAAAGGTTTAAAAACACATTAAAATGAAGAGAGCATTACCAGAAACTTTCTTTTGAAATTCTATTGGTCCACTTAACACCGATAAAAACTTCCAATAGCTTATACAGTTTTTAAGACAAAAACACAATCAAATACAAACCTCTGCATTTAATGCAAATGCTATCATTATAACAGGTAAATTCGCCAAGTCTGTTGCACTTGAATACGTCAGAATCCCCAACTATAGTGTTGTTATTATGAGCACAGGTAACCTGTGTAGTGTGACCAATCACAGGTATGCCAACTATGTTTGCATAATGTGTTGATGTTACTCTCTTGTATCCCTCCTCTAGTGTACACACCTCTATCCAAAATAAAAACACAGCTTGAACATAATAATATTAAAAATGCTATCATCAAAGCAGCAATGAAGAATTACATTCAAACATATAAAAGATTGAAACGTTTGATTTTCAACAGCATTAAATCATATTTGACAATCGTTAGAAATTACCTAGTTGCTGATATATTTCGATTTCAGTTTCAAAAGAAATGCTTTGAGAAGAACTCATTTCAAGTCTTGCATGCTGGCCTGATAGCTCTTGAATGCAGTCAACTCGTGTTACTTCTGTAACTATCAACAAATCTTTGATGCAGGTTTCACTCTCCTCATCAACTCTGCTATCATTGGTCACGTAGATGCTCAAAAATATATTGCCATCGAAAAATTCTGCAAATATAGAGGCCAACTATTATAAGATGTGTAGAGAAAAAGAACACAACTGTATTAACATAGCAGCTTAGAGAAATGTTGCTGGACACAAAGCTAGTGTACCTAGGATTGATACTTTCAATAAATAATATTGGTACTTACCATAATCTGACAGCCACAATTTCACGCCTTTCACAAGTATTTGTCTATTCATGTTAATGTTGACCCATGAAGAAGAAGTTGAATCAAACTCAAGATTAAAGCTATTGGAGTTATCAAACACTGCAGAGTGTGGACCAGTTGTGATATCATCAGCTACTACAAAATAATTGTTCTGTTTTGTATCAATAGTTTTGCAAGTAGCATAAAAATTTTTTTTTTTACATAAAAGTTAATATTTCAAAAAGTACCAAAATGGCATTCAAGTCGGTTTTTAACATTCTATCAGTCTTTTTAATGAATTTCTTAGTCTCTATTTTGCTAGTTTTAGCATGGTATTAAAATAATTCTATCCCATGATGACAAATAATTTTTTCCATAAATATAAACTATTTTCTACTTTAATAATATCACTGCATAAAGGAAGCTGGTATTTTTTACATCAATACAAGTTACATAACAACATAAATTACAATTATTTAAACAACAATAGAAGAAATTTTTTTTATTTATTTGAATGGCTATGTATACATTAGCTATCATTTTTCTAAAAATTTACCAATGTTAAAAATTAATTTAATTCAGTACTATAGTGAATTTAATGCAGTAGTAAACATTAATGCACTAGACCATGAGTGATGTTAGCTGCACTCAACAAGGGTTATTATTAGTAATCCAGGCTGCATAAAGCTTACTAAGAGAAAGGTTTAGATATACAATTATATGGGAATGAAGTGAATGATTACATTTAGCATCATTCTACAGAGTTTGGTGATAGAAGTAATATTTATATACCGCTATATAATCTCTTAATGCAGTCCAATGAGGCAGTCTGCAGTATTTTTTGAAATGACAACTCCTCATTGAAAAGTTTCATACAATGAATGTTTAGACTAGTCCCTGTGTAATCATTGTTTTCACTGCCAATCTGGACAGAAGAGCTTGTAATTCGCGCATTAAACCAGCTGGAAGCACTACAAAATATAATGTGTAAAAACTAAAAGCTTTAAATCCATTTAACATGTTCTGAATTAGTATACTGTAACAGGAACTCTGTAATGAAATCCTGTTAGCCTAGGGCCACACTGTGCGTATTTTCGCATGCGAAAATTAAAAGTAGCAAAGGTGTCCACTGTAGCGTCAGTGATGCGTGATAAATAAAGCTTTCATTTTTAAATCGCACTTGCTTTCAATAAAACGCAATTTACTGGAATATAGCACTAAATAAAGAAATTGGGCTCGCTGAATAGCTACCAGCCAATTAGGTGACGACGACAGAGACGATTCGCACTTGCGTTGAAAATGCAGAGCGACAAGTGCGAATGTTTTCTCAACGCGCACAGTGGACACCTTTGCTACTTGTGATTTCAATTTTTGCACGCGAAAATACGCACCGTGTGGCCCTAGGCATACTGACAACTGACTTGAACAAGGGGCATGATGTGTTGTCTGTAACCATAAATCATATTGAAGCAATATTATTCGTCGAACAAAAGTTTTTACTATTGACTATCACATACCAGTATATATAGATAAATAATTTTAAAAAACTTACAAAGCAAAACACATACACTTTTTATATTAGTGCAGCTTATATAACTAAACAATATAGAAATATAACTAATATATAAATAAACAATATAGAAATATAACTAATACATAATTAAACAATATAGAAATATAACTAATATATAAATAAACAATATAGAAAAATAACTAATATATAAATAAACAATATAGAAAAATAACTAATATATAAATAAACAATATAGAAATATAACTAATATATAATTAAACAATATAGAAATATAACTAATACATAGCTAAACAATATAGAAAGATAACTAATATATAATTAAACAATATAAAAATATAACTAATATATAAATAAACAATATAGAAATATAACTAATATATAACTGAACAATATAGAAATATAACTAATATATAACTAAACAATATAGAAATATAATTAATATATAACTGAACAATATAGAAATATAACTAATATATAAATAAACAATATAGAAAGAATATACTGTGTACCTGGTGTTATATATCATGCCATAATAGCCATCATACACTACCAGCCTATCCTGGTTCTTGACTAAGCCTATTGCATACCACTTTTTATTTTGAATAGTGTATGATGGAATTTCCTGTATTCCATTAGCAGCCACTATGACAAGAGTGTAGTCATCAGTTTGACTTCTTGCAACAAGTTTGAAGAGTATTTCACCGCCTCTGTAAAACATAAATATTATACTCTTGGCAATTCACTACCATCCGGTGACTACTGAAAAAGGATATTCTTTTCATCAAATTTACTTTATTTTTCTATCTAGTATTTAAATATCAAAAATAAAAATAATTAGACTTAGTAATAAAAACTTATAGTAGCTCACCCAGCGCTACTTTCCCATTTATATTTGAAAATAGTAGTGTTTGTAACAGAATCTCCCTTCATCTGGACATATGTAAACCACGTTAGCGGCTCTGTTTTAAGCTGTGCCGTGCACACTTCATTTTGCTCATTAAATCTGATTGCCGCAAATGGTTTGAAATACTGTACATGATCACGCCCTGTATAGTCGTTAAGTCCCATTTCTAATCTAAATATTGGGTCCGGCTGATTTGCTAGAAACAGCATTTTATCTGCAAACAGAAATTAAAGCCATTAAATTATCAAATAATAACCCAATATATGTTCTTGATATCTTGAAAATCTTTAAAAAACATAGAACCATCAAGATGCTGCTTTACCATTCGAAAACTAAATTCTAGAATTATTCTAGAATAATTCTAGAATTATATGGAATTGCGATAAAATAGTAAAATATTGTTTAGTTGATAGAACATGGTCAACCTGGTGTTGTTAAGTTGAGTTATATCTATTTTAGATCACCTTTTGTTATCAATTGAAGAGTGAAAGATATTATATTTTAGCATATACTGTTTGCAGAGATTACTGTACCCAATAAGGAAGAGAATAGTCCTAAAGAACAAAAGATACTGCCAAGCTTTTTGAAGATAATTAAGAGTTGAAACTTTCATCTAAATAATATATTCTATGAATAAAGATGTTCAAGTAGTTATAAAGCACAATAATTTAGCTAAATAAAATTCAATGAGAAATTACCAGAAGGTGCAGGCAATATGGAAAAATTTGAAAAGAATGAGTAGAGTGTCTTGTGATAAGTGAAGGCACTTAAAAAAATAGACATGTGGTTATATGGTGTCAAACAGAGTCAATTTGGTATTAGTACTAAATCTTATAAGTGCTGCATATATTTTTTGAATAATTTTTATCTGTTTTATAAGTTGCTTCAACCAGTGAGATTGTAAACTACTTTACTTTTATTATTTTTAGTACCATATAGAATAAAACGATAAAAATATTAAGTTTTATGCTCATAAAACAGCATCAAACCAACACCTAATCAGCTGTTGAATTACAGCTATTTTTGTATAAATAAGAATAGTACAGATAGGGTACATGCACTACACAGTATTATATTTGATATTTCAGGATGTTAGTCTTACCAAAGCATCGAAGACTAATTTTCTGCAGATCAAAGTTGGCGAGGAAAACATTATCAAAGTACTGAACACACTTCATCACTATTCTGTTGTTGAAAGTGATATTTCCAGCACCTACTTCCTCTACTACTTCATCGCTGACAGGTATTTCACTCTGTAGATATTTATATAGAAATATGTAGAGTGATTAGCAGTTCACTTCAAATTAAACAATATTGCCTGTTATGTTTTTTATAACGGAATTTTACCCGCTGAAAAATCTGCAGTGATACAACTATTAATATTCAGGCGAGTATAACAAAGCTAAGGATAATAAATTGTTGTTTGCTCATAATTTTGGAAAAAAGTTACCCATAATCCTTCACTTGAGCTGAAAATGTAAAGCTTCTTAGCAGTAAGATCAAATGCTACAGCCATGCCAATCCAGGTTGTCGATAAGCATTGAAAGTTGACTTCAGTTGTATTATAGTTGTTAATACCACTTAGCCAAGTAACGGACAGCTGGCAAGTCTAAAATAGTTTTTTTTATAAATGCATTCAATATTTTGTATACACACACACACACACATATATAATGATATAACTTGTATAATTTACATTTAAAATTACTTGCGTAATACCTTATATAATGATAATGCACAACTGTTTAAATACATATACTCAATTTTCTACACTTTAACGTATTTTTTCGAGGTTTTAACTAATCTTTTATTCTATTAGTTATTTTTTGTGTCAAAACATCACAAACAATTTTGTGTCAAAATTAAAATATTGAGAGAATGTATTGATAACAGGACACCCACCTCTGTTATAGATATAGTTACAGTAGAAGACAGTCTGAGTAGAAAGATCTCAGTAGAATCATTTAGAAATGGGAAATCTTCAAACTTAAACTCAAAGTACAATGAGCCCTTTTGGTCGTGACTGCTAGCATCTGTAACAAGAAAGAATTTATGATGATTTAAATTGTAAACGTTCATCTTAATTGTGTATATAATTTTATTTGTTTGTGCAAAAATATGTAAATGCTGGCTTTATTGAAAACAGCTTGTTTTATAAGAACTATATCTACTTATCAAAAGCTGTAAAAGATATTAAACTGTTTAGGTTTACATTAAAATGGGAAAAACAATTTCTCTCTTTAGAAATTTTAGCTGAAATAAAACTAACTTTACTTTTCAGAATAAAATTGTATACAATCTAATGCAAATAAAAAATTAATGAATGTAGTAACATAATAAATACATACAATATTGCCTGAGAGTACATTCATCAGATAGAAGATGGAATCCAACATCAATGTGAACATTACACTCCAGTTCTGGAGAAAAAAGGTCTGGGACGCTGTATGAGGTATCAACCAAACCGTTGACTACTGCAAAATAACTCCGGGGAACTGGGTAGTCCATTGGAGCTGTAAATGGTTTAATTAAAGTTTAATAACATATTCAACAACTACAAGTTGTTATGCTAGTTATACTTTATGTGCACTAAAACCATAACAGTAGTGCAGATGTAGCATCTTTCATCCAATAAAAAACGTGCATTTATAAATAAGTGTGAAAATGTGGAACAAAAGACATTAAAATTAAAACTCACTTGATATTAAACTATCATATTGATGATAGTGCTACACCAGGAATACACTGGCATTTATACAAAAATCCATAACCATTTATTGGCAAGTATAAATAGTGTTTTAGACAATAGCATTTATATTGTCGATCATTCAAAATACTTACATGTTTTGCATCATCTTAGAGCTAACAATCATACAAGTGCAGGAAACCTAAGTACTTGCATTCAAATATTCCATGTGTTTGATTCAGTAGTTTCAAGTACAGGGTTTTTTATATAAAGTTTACATATCTAATAATTTTAAAGCAATATAATACTAACATAACTCAATAAGATACCATCTAACCTGCGTGGCCAACAAATAAGCTGAATTCCAAAGCAGAATTGTCGGAACGTCCATACCAACTCTTTGCTTCAATATACAACTCAATAACAAATACAGGCCGGTGAAGCACATAGTAGACTGGCGTAGAGTCGCTATTCAGGACAATCCTCTGTAATAAGCCATTTCAAACATTTGAGATTTTGAATTAGTGCTAAAAAGCTACAATCAACAAACGTATATTACAACAATAAGTAACTCATAACCTTCTCAGAAGAATATTTGTAATGTAAAAGAGTACCAAAACATAAACAAAATAACGTCAAGTGGCATTTGAGACAGATCTGGTTACATGCTAAAAATCAACATTTTTATCTGAAGCGGAACTGATTAGTTTCTACTTACGACACAATCATCATATTGATACCGATAGCAATCAGTGCTGTCCATTCCTATCTCTACCTCTTTGATATTAGATAGACCTTTATATTCAATGACCTAAATTGGTATGAATTAGAAAAGATGCAGTACAACAGAGTACAAGCTGTTACAATGTCAAGCTATTTATGTACTTTATAATTACTACAATCCTTTGACAAAATTTTTCTTTCTTCAATACAAGACATCTTAATACCTTTACAAAATAGCACATTTTGTAAAACTGTCATATTTGTGGTATATATTATGTTAAAACAATGTGAACAAAGCAAAAACAAAAATTGGTAAAATAATACCAATGAGATAGTTACATCATTATTTAAAAGTAACAAGGCTTGGGATGACAAGTTAATACTGAAAAGACAAAATAACGCAATTTATATAATACGACAAACAATCCATATCTTTCTCCTAAGAATAGCTGCCAGGTAAAAGCATAACATGTAGCTATATGACACTTGACAATGTGGTGTGTATGCATACCCTGATGGCTATTGCTGTAATAGTATGGTTCAGACCAGATATCACCAGTTTTTCGTTTCTACTAATCAAATATGCTACAAAAGATAATTTTAACAATAACCAGGTGCTTTAGTTTACTAACATATTAATGCAAGACACACATTTGTTACTTTGATCTGTCTTTTCTCATGTTCAACCAAACTGAAACATCCATTTCTAAATTTACGTTTTGTATTCAGTGTATAAACTGGGCTAGTACGCAAAAAAGCATTCTTATGAAGCATACAATTTTTTTATAATATTATATTGCAATTATAAAAAAGAACTTTCAATTACACCCTATACTCAAGAAAAATATTTTACAAATTATACATTTTTCAACTAAAAAAATCTGTGGAAAATGTATCATACAAATTATTGTAATAAAGTAAATCTAAGCAGCATAATATAACAATTATTTGTTAAGATAAGTCAGATTATCATTTCCATAAATAACTAATTTAGCAGAAAAAATGAATATAGTTCACAAAAGTTATTATAAGCAAGTGTAGGTATGAATATTATGTCTAAATATTAACCAACCTTCAAAGTTGAAGTCATGGCACAGACCTGTCCACGGATTGTAATCCTCCATTGCTATTTTAAGCTGATTGACAGTGTATGGCATCTGCTCAAACTCCCAATGCATAGGTAGACCATAAGGGTGACTGGTGTCTAAAACCAATGTAACACTTGCAACCATGACAACCAGGATAATATCAGAGTTGCTCGCTGCTAAAAGAATTAACATTAGCAGACGTCATTTGAAACGAAACTCACTTGATCTGTGACAGAAGTAATTTCTGGGAACATGACAGGCGCTATTGGCAGTTGAGAGAGTTGTCTCCTCCCAGTATGGACACATTTGCGATTCGAAGCAGCCATTTAAGGGGTTGCATCCTATGCCTACAATAAAATAAAATAAAAAGACTGCACAAGGAGAAATGATTTTTACAAGTTCTTAATAGACTCTAAATTCCACCTATTAATGACTTTTGTAGCGGCAGTCGCCACATTTCTGTATTGGTAGAATAGACGTGCACCTGTTTGATGAAGAGGTCCTCCCGACCAGAAACCTCTGGCGTATGGAAAGGAGATTAGAGAGCCGGTCCACGTGTAGAGAATCATGTCTTTAGCCTCGCAGTCTGTGACGGCATCATGCCAAGTGCGAGCCTTCTCAGAGTACGATAAACACAGCTCCTCATTTGAACTATGCATTAGAACTTCATTATCCTCGCAAGGGAAAGTTTCTGCAACAAAAACAGCAAGGCTTGATTAGAACTGCATATATACTCAATTTATGAATATATTATATAGCTCACGCATGCACGAATGTACAAGCCAACAACTTCTTAAACAACGCTAAGTAATTATTGTATGAAATAAATAGAACAAAGCTAATAAAATATAAACTATTCCATTATCATATAAAAAGAAAAGCATTTATGAAAAGAAAATTTATCTGATATACATTTAGCAATTTTTATATATAGAGCTGCACCAAGCTAAAAGTAATGATCTGATATACCAAAAGAGTGTAATAATTCATTGTGTTTGTAATATGCCTACATCACACCTGGTCTCGCGTCATGCATATTATATATTTATAAAAAGATATATTTCTTTAGTGCAATAGGATCAGCCTTATTTAACTGCTGCGTGTTTTCTATACTTTTATTGCTACATATAAAACTTGTACCTGCAATTAGCCTGTTTTGACAATAGTTTCTTCTTCAGAAACTATTAATTGGTTTGCAGGTGTGATAAAAAAGTGTTAGCTGCCGAAGTAAATGTATAGTTTTATAATTTCTCTAAGATATTTGCATATTCTAAAATACAATATAGACTTGATAATAAACACCAGATTTGTGCAGCCTATACTCAGCAGAATTTGATGACATTATCAAATATGGTTTGCGATAATACCTGTCGTAAAGTGCCACTTTATTTCAAATGTTATTTTCTCGGGTTCGGATGAATTCAGCACTATGGCAAATGGGTTATCAAATACAATATCTTCTACAGAGCTATCGTTGCATCCACCTGCAAACACCAACACGGCAAACTAAATTATGATGCAATCATAGCAAGTTAATCATCAAGCAAAACTAAAAATAAAGTCTAAAGGGAAAAATAAAAAAAACTTTGATGGCCAACTAAACAATTAGGCAAGAATAATGAATGCATCTATTTGAAATGCCAATTTGTAATATGTTCTAACCTCAATTAGCACGCATAACAGCAAACACTAGGCATATATTTAGAGACATTGAAGGCAATAAAAACCTAAGTTACGTAAAGATCACGGCTTACATGAAAATTTTTAACAGCTACAATACCCATTTGCTTATTAAATGCAATCTGCATCTAAATCAAGTCATAAAAACTTTAAGCGGAAACTGAAAGTTCTAAACCTAAATAAAAATACCTTTTTATTCGATTTTATCCATTTTTGCAATAGTACTAAACAACAGAAAAAAGACATACAGCACAATAAAATGGCTAATCATTACTTAATTGATAATATTTATTCAAAGCCATGTTAGACTTCAATGCAAGATGCTCAGTAGTGCAGCCAAAGTGATGAAAGTATGTTTCATCAAAGTATGCCCTTAAACAGTTATACACTTCATTTCTAAGCTTCACACTCGAATGAATTTTTCATTTGACATTTGGAAACAGTTGCATCAAATGAAACCACAGCCATAAGTTCATCCAATTGCATAATGTAATGGAAACGAAGGGATAGGGAATTGTAAAAGACAATAAATATTTACCAATAAAGTGCGAGGAGTTTGAGTTTAGATAAGACAACTCCAAAGTGAAAAGCCCTTCACAAGACTTGTTGAGTAGAGATAAGCTTATAGTCTACAGAACAGCAAAAGTCACAGCATCATCTACATAATGATGATGCAATTCTAACATACCACCTCACTAATGCGGTACATGCCACTAAATGTATTAATATTATATTTATTAAATATGGTTTGTTGAGTTTTCCATCTACATTCATAATTAAATCTCTTAATACTTTGTCAACATTCGAAGTGTTTTTAACATTATTGCATAATATTCCCATTTTTGAATGTGTAGAATCAGGCAAGTAAAAGCTGGAATATAAAACACAGTATCCATAAATAATGGTGTCTGAAAACACAAAATATGTACAGCCAAAATGACTTTAGCGGGTAATAATATAAAACGATTAATTTAAGAAATTACTTTTACCAAGACTCCGAGTCTTATATATTATCTGTTTCAAATTAAAGTCATATTATTAGCCTTAAGTCCTAAGCAGTTTACCAGAGCTCTAAAGGATTATTTACAAAATAAAACTGAATCCTCAAAACTTGGAGTTGTCAATCCTCCACATTGGACTTCATATTACAAAGTTATTGGCAAGCATCCAATGCAAGGAATTTAGCTTTTATTTTAGAGCTGTGTACTAAAAGTTTATAGTAACTATCTACTCTTTTAATATAAGACTTGATTAAATGTTTGTTTTTGTGTTTGTTTGTTTGTTTATTTCATCAATATATATATGTATATATATATATATATATATATAGCAGAGGCTAGTGAAAGGGCAGGGCCTAAATGTGAATCAGTCATTATCATATCTGAGGTATGCATGTATAAACTTCAAAGTGAAATAAGCTAATGCAGTAGCTGCTTACTTTCTCAAAAGCTTTGCAAAACTTTTTGCAACAAATTTAAATTTTAGCTCTACTATTTAAAACAAGTTAGGCCAAGTGAAAATAACATATTTGTATTAGCACTTGCAGTGTTGGGTTTACCCAGTAGCCCTGTGATGTAGTGATGGCTTACAAGACAGAAGTCTGCTGTCCAAATCCCAGTTGGGCAAAAGTCTTATAGCACTCACAGTGCTACAACTTGATGGTGATAAAAAACTATGGCTTGTATAATTACATGTCACTCTTACACTGGAAAAGAACTGCAGATCTATGGCAATAATAACACAATACCATTGATCATCAACTGTAATATTATAGTCACAGAATCTCACCTCATTAGGGGGTGGCTCTAGAACCCACACACAGTTATGTGAATCATTATTGAAACCACTATAACGAATAGTTCCTGTACCTTTAGAAGTTGGAATTATCCCCCCACAACCACTGATTCCATCTATAAGTATAATGTACTCTTAGACATCAGCTACATAATACTAGATTCATTTTATTGTGCTTTACCTTGGTAAGTCTGTTACTGCACTGCTTTACACAGGGAGGCAGTATAAAGAAAACTGTGAGTGCAATTAAAGAAAAAAATATGTGCAAAATAGATGATGTCAAAAAAGGTTTATTTTATGGGTGGAAGCAACTCTACAGCAAGTGTGAAAAGCTAAACAAAAGCTGCTTTCAGTCTAATCATGGCTGTTGGTGACTTGATTAAAGGAAGTGTATGTTAAAACTCTGTGGTAGGTGACTATAGTTCATTCCTTAAAGCATTTCTCAGACTACATGTGTGTTGTAGTGGCGTATTGTTGTTTATGGTCATTGAACTATAACCCCCCCCCCCCCCCCTATAGTTTTAGTTTCAGTTCAGTGGTTATGGTCTACACTCTACGGTATTATGTGTATATGATGAAGCACTGATAGAAGCTGTAGAACTTAGCAATAGTATGTATAGCAATATAGCTATAAAGTATTATAGCTATAACTAGCCTAGGAGGTAGATAATCTGAAGGTGCTGATCACTTAGAACTTAGCTAGCTGGTGAGTAATTTCTATATGCGAACATAACAATGCGCTAGCTGTTCCAGACTCTATTTTAAAGATTTGAAATTTAAAAACTTGAAAAGCACTAGCCGACTGAAATATTAAACATGAGGAAATTTACACAGAATCTTGTAAACATGGTAAAAATGGAAAAGGTAAAAAAATAGTATTTGAATGTATAGATACTATGACACTTACTAGAAAAACTTTGCCATTCAATTTGGAAGTCTGATATTTCATTAGAAGCAATTAAAGAGCTGTAAACCACAAAAAGTGGCTTGTTGCTCACTCTGATATATGGGGAGTTTTCTCCACAATCTCCATACAAGTATGTGCCTATCAATGCTGTAAAAACAGATAATCATTATAATAATATCAGCACTAAAACATAAAAGAGGCCAGTTTGTCTACCAGTAGACCTCCAAAGTTCATGATATTTTTTTTATTCAGAGTAGGGATTCACGATACAAAAAGCTGCTTACATTTGGTGCCATCTTCATTCATTTCTTCAAAGTCAAGTCTTTCCGTACAACTTGTAACAGTATCCGCCGAAGTAGATACTGCAGTATTTACTGCAGTATCCACTGCAGTATCAACTGCAGGAGCATGCAGTATAAATGGCTGTAAAGAAAATCAGATATAAAACTGAGGTTATATCCATGTGAATTATCAAAGCTCATTGTTAAATCGTCTAAACTAGTGTAATATATAGGTTAGCTATCAAGAGAGCAGATTGCAGTAAAAAAAATTTCTTTTCAGATTTTCTGCATTTGGCACATGCAAGCTAATACTATATTTTATGTACTGTATTATAATAATATCGTATATGTGCTGATTGTGCTTTTCAAATTTTCATTTTTATGAAAATATATTATAATTCTTTTACAATAATTTTGTATGTAAGTGTGCAGTGTGTAAGTCTACTGTAATTGCACGTGCAAGTGTATGCGTTAGTCACCTAGCATAAAGCTTTTTACCTTTAAGAGTAATTATCATTGATATATACAATTCATTTCCAGTTTTATAAAAAGTCAAAAAAAACTATTAAATTTAAGTCTGTTAAAGAGGATACAAATTCAGGCTATAATTATGAGACATTCTCCTTCAACGCAAATAGTGAGAGCTTTTAAAAATTTCAACACAAGAAGTTATTAAAACTTAAAAATATTAGGCAATTCGCACCAACAATGATGTGTCCACGGCCAGTAGCCAGTAAATGCCATTTTAACGAAATTCTTGTCTGCTACTTTTTTATTGCACCTTATACAATTTTATAAAAACCGTCTGAAAATAATAGTATGATTCTGTAGCAGTGATTTCAAAGCTAAAGATTGATGCACATAATTTGTTCATTGATATTAGCTTGCCAATTATTTTCAAAAAAGGAAATTGCTTTTTATGAAAAATAAAATTTAAAAGAAAAATATGTCAAGTATTATCTCATTAGATTTGGTTGAGATACAGGATACACCAGGAAAGAAGAAAAATTAT
The DNA here is from genome assembly GCA_964035545.1 of Bugula neritina. NCBI lineage: Eukaryota > Metazoa > Bryozoa > Gymnolaemata > Cheilostomatida > Bugulidae > Bugula > Bugula neritina. Next base: position 26,498,888 of record OZ037765.1, read on the forward strand.
TACACTTTATAGTTTATACTTTTACTGTAATATTAAACATGGGTTTTACCGTTAGTGAGACTGAAGGTTCAATGTTCCATTTGCAATCAATTCCTGCCAGAAAAGTTCTATCAAGATTCAGTTTTATTATGCCGTTGCTTTGTGTTAAACTAATTCCTGATCCTGAAGAGCAATCCTCAGACACAATCTCTATAACATAAAACAGTCCTCAACAGCTTCAATATAGTGCTTCGAGCAGGATTTGATTTTGGCAGCCAGATAAATGATATTTCAATTAAATTAACAGTTTCATACCAAAAGTTCTCACTACAATACTTGAGCATGTACAACAGCACAATAGTGCTGTTAGCAATTTTGGAAGAACAACCGTCTAATTACTATTAATCAGTGTAAATCCAACGATATTTTCAAATGTATGTAACAATCAAATCTTATAAAATATTTTATTATAAAATTGATTTTATAGCCTGTTATTTTATGTTTTTTTATTTACAGCCAATACAATTTGGGGTTTGAGGTTATATATTTTAGTGAAGTCTGTGGGATTATATGATTCTGTTGTGACGGGAGTTATGACATCATAGCTTTTGGTACTGATATAGTTTTGCAATAGCTGTGAACTGAATGCACATCTGAACAGCTGGTAATTGTTGGGCTAATCTTACAATGTCGTCAAAGTGTTATACTATTGTTGTATAACAGCATATTATTTCAGACCTAAATAGATTACATATCAAGGAAATAAATAAGACTGTCATATCAAATAATATTAAAGAGAAACCATAGTCTAAAATCTAGTGAGCAGCCATGGTCTAGGGGTTAAAGCGTTTGCTTTGTGAACACGAAGTCATGGGTTCGAACCCGAAAAAGGCCATTGGTGATGTTAGGAAGAGCATCCAGTCATAATTGTCCTGTGCTTCATTTGAGCAAGTCCTTAGCCCGTCCCAACAAAATTCCTTTCCATCAGGGGTTTCTCACAGGGATAGCGACTATAAACTTGCCTGAGTTTTTATAGTCAAAAATCTAGTGAATGCAGTTAGGCAGGTGAATTGAAAAAATATTATTTTCTCAATTATAGCAAAGTAGGTTATGTTCTCAGGAGAATTTCAGCCCACACCTCAAGACAAAATGTATTAAGAGAATTGAACAAATTAGGTTATCTAAACTTGTCTTTCGCCACTGCACCTGAATAAGTAAATCAAACCCTATAAAAGACATCATGAAAAACATTCAAGCCTGGTGGCAAACAAGTTTTAATAGCAACAACACTCAGAGCCCCTTCTGTGTTTTGAAAGCTTTAAGTTACCTATGTCTAAAGCATAATTCAAGTTCACAAAAAACCAACTCTCAGTTCTAAGGTTCTAAAAAAGATTGCCAGTCTTAGAAAATGTCAAAAACACAGCTAGTATCTTATTCTGTAGAAAAACTTCTTATTGAATGTTTATAATTAAGCACTATTAATTATTATTTTGCAAATAGAGTATTACGAACACGTGAACGCAATCAAGTGGAAACAAATGCAAAATTTCAGAACAATGTAGCAACTTTTCAGTGAACTTGAGAGAAATTTCTAACCTGTTGGAGGTTTGCAGACAACGGAGTAGTCAAGGCAGCAGTTTTTACTGTCGATGCATGAATCTTGACAGCTGCAAGATCTGCTCCCTCCCAAACCAGTATCACATTCATTAACACATGAAAATGAAGCATCTACAGAATTGGCAGTAACTTTGCATTACAATGAACTATGACCCACTTTACGTGACTATATATATACATATATACATATATGTGTATATATACATATATATATACATATATATATACATATATATATATATATATATATATATATATATATATATATATATATATATATATATATATATATATATATATAGTAAAATGAGTGTTTATAAAACGTTACTAGCGTGCTCTATAGAAATAAATCTAGAGCATAAACATTAGAAGAAGTAAAATGAGATTTGATTAATATAATGGCATTTATTACTAGTAGTTTCGTACACAAGAACGATGTGCACTCGTCAGATTAGTGGCTAATTTATCTGACGAGTGCACATCGTTCTTGTGTACGAAACTACTAGTAATAAATGCCATTATATTAATCAAATCTCATTTTACTTCTTCTAATATATATATATATATATATATATATATATATATATATATATATATATATATATATATATATATATATATATATATATATATATATATATATATACACATATATACATATATATATATATATATATATATATATATATACACATATATACATATATATGACATAATATATTTTACTACCAAAACAGTAAAATATATTATGGCATATATTTAAAGTGACAGTTTGACAATTCAGTATCAGCCACTTTAATCAATGTTTTAATGGCAATGCTTTTAGAAAGTGAACATTGCTTATGTTTTGTTATTGATAGTGTCTCCTATACTATTGCCCAGTACAACTACTGTAATATTTTATTTATGGCTATAGGCTATTTGGTTTGATTGCAGTATGCTTTGATTCAACTTCTCTCTATCTCCCTCAAACCTGATTATATTGCTATTGCATATAATAAGGGAAAAATAAGCATTTGAGTTTCTTATATTTAAAAAATGAATTAAAAATATTTCAGTGTTGAGATAAAAGCTATGTTAGAATAATTTTTCCTCAATAAATATCTACAATGCTTTATAAGCCTTACCATAATACTGAGTAGTGAAAACAGACCAAGTGTTGACTTCTTGACATTCTAAGTCACAATATACATCACAATGACTGTCACCGATTCTGCTCAAGCTACCAGATGAGAAGCAAGCAACTTCATTGCCATTCCTATACCCGATGTATGGTCCTATTCAATAAAAACGCATAAATACAGAAATGATTTTTTAAGAGTTGTTGCAAAAGATATTTTTTGAGAACATGTTCTTAATGGGGCTAAATAAGCCCTCAAATATGCATAATGATTAATATTGTTAATTATTTTCATAATACCAACTTTGATTGATAGCTGTTTAGAATAATTAAATTAAATGCTGGTAGTCACCTGAGCAACTCTCGGTGTGGTGAGGTAAAAAGCTGCTGTCATCAACAGCTGGATCTCCCACAAAACAGCCAAAGTAATTTCTGACATCTGGTATATCTGAATAATTCAATCAATATATGATGTGTGATAGCTGTAATGGTGGTTCACTATAATAACTATAAATCGAGGTAATGGCTTTCCATAATAAATTCACATATATGATCACTTGATGCATTCCGATTTGTCAGACATAGTAGCTATTGCTAAGTTACAACTGCAATATTTAATTGTGATATTTCATTTTGTGTATAAATGAGGAAGTGAGTGTTCATATATAGAGCTTGCCTTTTATCAAGGATTTAATAACCTATACTCTACCTTTAGTGCAAGTGAGTGGAGATAATTCCACACGAATTGAGTCAGTAATACTATGACTATTATGGACTGTTACTACCGTTAAAAAGACTGGGAGAAACAACTTATTTGTAACGGTGACTGTAAAGTCTTCGCTGAAGTCTTTTGAAGTAACAGTTGATTTGTAGCCTAGGAAAGAAAAATTTAAAATTGAAATAAGTGAATATGGTTTATAAAGCATCAAATGAAACATTTCGGCGAAGCAGAAAATAAATTAGATAAACTAATGGTATGCCCAAAACTTGAAAAGAATCAGACAATTATCAAGTCTTCAAAACAAAATTAAACACAGCAATAAGTTATATCAAATAAAACCTAAACATGTGTGGAAATGCATAGTAGACTGTACTATGCAAATAAGAATATACTTGGTATTGACATTTAGGAGCAGTAGTGGAGAAATTGAGATAGCTTAAGCTCTTTAATTTTGATATTAAATATAAACATAAAATAAACATAACCTCTTATGTCACATTCTTAATCTAGAACACAGGCTTTTCTCAATTTCTTCATTGCTGTACCTACCTCAGTATTGAAATGTCCTCTTACCATTATTATCTGACCAAATATCCAGGGATGTATTAGAAGTCAACTCAAAACTTGGAGTTAGATGCAAAGTCTGGTTGCAAGATGCTCCCATCCAACTCAAACCATCCAGGTTGAACTGCATATCATGGTAGGAACAATAGAACCTTATAGTATCAAAGGCGTCATCACCTGTTATATAGAAAACATGACTTTAGCAACTAGCTTGAAATAAGTGAGGAAATACTGGGGTGCTTTTGAAATGGGTACAACATTTTATCATATTGTAAAGGCCTATAAATTTCACACTAATAAATGCTGTAATTGTTTCATGTGAATTTTAAGTTGGTAGAAAACTCCTTGATTTATTAGTGAGGAAACAATATTGTCTAATCAAACTGAGCAAATCAGTTTACATATTCGTCATTGGAAGGTGAATGCCAGGCAAATACTTTAGTATTCAAGATTAAATAGAGTTGGCAATTTCAATACTCTAGTAAAATAATGAATAACACAGACATAGCAAAAAAAATTATACTAAAATGTAGCTTAATAACAATTACTGTTAGTTGCATGTAGTTATAATGCTACATGTAGCTGTATGCTTCATTATAAGACTGTGCAAGGCTTCATTGAAGTCAATTAGCTTCTTAATAGAAACAAACCATTGATTAAGCAAACTATGGAAATAACTTAGTTACAGCATCGTAGTCAACAGTTTATAAGGCTAGCAGAGATATTCTATTAAAATCTCACTTTACGCTACAAGGGTGAGTTAGATTTTACAATTTCAGGTAAAAGTGGCACAGGCTGTAATGGCACCGGTAATAAGGGCACAAATAGAAAAGTAGGAAAAAATGGCACACTGATGTTAAAATTCCCCAAACTCAAACCCTTAAACATTAAACCCCAACCCCAAACTCAAATTTCCATTCCCAAACCTAAACCTGCATCCTAAACGTTCAACCCCAAACCCTAATATTGAAAATGTGCCATTTTTATCTACTTGGCTGTTTGTGCCATTATTACCTGTGCCACTTTTACCGGACACCAGGTTTTACATAACTAGGTGCTTTTTGGATCAAATATGGTTTTATTAAAAGATATATTGCAAGAGTATAATTATAAACATTCAAGCTTACTGCAGGCAACCTTTACTATTTTATAGATAAGAAAAACAAAATAAATTATGCATATAGCTAAGAAAATTAAAACAATCAATAAAAGATAATATATGTATGCGTTCGGCTTATACTACCTGCAGAGCTAATAAGTTTTAATTAAAAAATCACTATAGTAAATGTAGATTAATGTATTATTATTTTAGACAGAATACCTTCACCATAATGTGTGTAGTCCCGAAAACAGTCGACCATCTGACCACCTTCAAAAGAGAATTGGCATCATTCTTTTTACAAAAAAATTAAACTATTAAAAGAATGACACATATGACACAATTACATGCCCTAGGTTATAGGTTTGAGTTCCACAGCAGGGGTATTGGTAGTAATGCCCTGAAGAGTAGTCATAATAGCTTTTGGGTTCAGACCACATTGCCAGCTTGGAGAAAGGCACAGTCCGTAACCTCCTTCAAAACTCCTTACCACCAGAGATCTCAAATCAATGGTAACTTTAAGCAGTTTACTTTTTCAATAACAGTGGTTACTAACACAGCCATAAGTGGCTTATTTTGGCCACTCATACACTAAATAAAACTCAAGGTATATACCAATACCACTTTAAAATAGGTTTAATAATTCAGTTTTAAGCATATATTACAATGCAAGGAGAACTAGCTTACACTCTCTCAGTCCACCATTAAAACGTATTTAAAAGGCTCTACAGTCTACTCTATGGAAATAGTAAGATTGGTAGTTGCAAAAGTACCAGTTATTAGTGAAAGCACAACTCTATTTTTTACTATAGTAAACATTGTACAATTAGACCATCATCTTACCTGAAAAACCAGCATTTAGCCAAATATGATTACAGAGTACCAGGAGCCAGAGTAGGGCATGCATGTTTAAGCCGGCGATTTCTTACCGTATGACACAGGGCAACTGATTTCAGTGTTTCAGCACCTAGTGAACTATTCATCTGGGAAATCAGTTGATAGAACATGAGAATGAAATCATGAATATGCAAATATTTCAAATAAAATTGTACCAACTTATCTTTTGATATATAAATCAATAACAGCTGAATGAAAACAAGAGAATGTAATAAATATTTTATTACTGATCAAGATCTCCATGGCATCTAGAAAATATTGTTGCTCTGTCTGCCATTGACTGCATTATTGATTTTTCGTGAACCTAATGTTGTCCTGGTTTGCCAGCTGGCATACAATAAAAATGCTGCTTTAAGGCTATTGCTAGCATATTATATTAAATCTGGCAGAATGCAGCCAATTTGCACAGCAAACCAGAAATATTTCACAATGGAACTCAAATTATTTTTTAAACCACAGAGGTGCACATGTAGTTATAACCTTTTTAAAATACAAAAAAAAACAACTTTTTATATACACACAGCAGTATATTTGTCATCTTAAGCCAGTTGTAAAAAGATGCACTAGTAAGTTTTAAAGCTACTATATAATAATAAATCCATTCTTATAATTGACATGAAAGACTTTGGGCAATAAATTGACACACAACCTGTGTTAATACAATCATGGAATTAGAAGACTATTATATCCAATTAAAGATGAAAAACACTTATAAAAACTTTAAATCTGTTAATATAAAGAACAACCTGAAAAACTTGAATATGTCATTGTAATGAGTGAAAGTTAATTATTATGCCCACCATTATCAGCTTGGTATGTGAAGAAGCATAATAAGTAGATGCATAGAGTACAACATTACAAATATGTCACAACTTAGTAATAGGAACTAAACTGCTTTAGAAATAATAGTACTGCTATACTGCTATACAAGTAGACAAACAAGCAAAAATTTAAACAGAGTTACAGCAGATCTGTAAACATATAAACAATCAAACAAATAGAGAAGACTTATAATAAATGTTAATGATTATTTGGAAAAAATGGCCTATGACTTGTGGACAGACAATTCCTAAGATGTATTTCTAGTCCAATCAGAAGGAAGCAGCTAGTTCGTCTTTTTAGCTCAGCATCTACAAATATTTAATTTGACCATACAACAAATAGTTATAATATAAATGCAGTATAAATATAAATCCTAAAACCAATAGCAAAAAACACAATGACTATAAAAAGCAACAGACAAAGCTACCCTTAGCTGATATTTTTGTTGCTTAAAAATAGCAGAACTAACTTTTGATGCCCGTTTGTATATCCGGCTACTTCGTACTTTCTTCTATGCTTCTCATCCACACTAGCCAAGTACCAGGTACCAGGAAACAAGCTTGACAAGTCGCCCACTGGAGTGTATGGAGCTAAAATTATAGAATAAAGATGCAACAAAATATGCATAGTAAATGAGGGGAAAACTCCAAATTACACTGAAAATATTGAACAACTAATGTTTTTAATGTGTGATTTGAGCTGGGAGATGGTTGATTTTGCTTTAGGAGATAACGTCTCACAGTGCAAATATTTTCTAAAAGCTACTAAGCTGAGCGCCAAGTTTTATAAGTGGCTTGCTTATTAAAGAAAAATGTTTTAAAACTTTGAAATTTATATTAAAATAACATTATGTTATAAACAATAGCTTGTTTTTGTTATTTTTATCTGAGTGACACTATTTTAGCAAGGCAGATTGTAAAATCATTTACGAGTTTTTTGGGTTCCCCACTTAGAAATAAATTTTTATACAAACAAACATAGACTACTACTTAGTCAACAAAACCCGTGCAAAATATATGGCTTTAAATTTAGTTCTTTAGCACTACAAAATGTTCGATGCAATTTTATTCAGATGTGTTCAGTGGGTAACTAACTATGCTGACACATAAAGATACTGTGTCGAGTGCTGTACTGCTCTTATCTCTTAGACTTTAGAGGATGACAGCAGTAGCAGCAGTGTCATTGTCTTTTCACCAAACATGAAGTTATGAAGTTGTTTTTAACTAATAGAGTTGCTTGGACGACACTTGGTAGTAATTATCAAATGAGTGGAGTGTCAATGGCTGCATGCGGTCTAGCTCAGTCTGTGACACCCTCAGATGTCTGTGCGATAACTGAGAACTCAACAGATTACATAAGAACCTATTCTATTATATAATATATTTATACTGGATTGACATTGCATCATACTTATTTTGATGCCATTTTTTACTGGTGATACGATTTTATGCAAATACCAAGGAATGAAGCCCCAAGTTACAGATTTCAACTGTGCAGTTACTGTTTTAATTCTACAGGCTTCAGTGAAAATAGAATTAAAATACTAAATTTCAAAACAACTAGTACCTCTACATATCTAATGCAATGAGCCACCGTTGGTGTGCACTAAAGCTGTACAATAAATATAGAAAACCATATACATATATAATGTATGTGGCGACTATACAGTACATATAATTATTACACATCAGGCTGAAGACTCAAGAGTGAAGAACGTGTTGTATTGATAATTCAGCAGTGTATTGATATTAGTTTCTGAGTAGCCATGATGTTAATGCTGCTGCAATATAGCCGGGAGCCTAATGTACACTAGAAAGGATGACTTTAAATTTTAATGTTTTGGGACCAATTGAAAAGGCTTGGAAAATACTAATACTGCTCAGCATAATAAAGGTAACTGTTTCTAGTCCCAAGAGTACAAGGAAAAATATCTGGTACAGAAATGATAAAAAGTTTGAAATAGTTTCAATTAGAAAAAATCAGCTGTCTACACCCGCCAGTGACTAAAACCCTACAGATTACTAGCGCTAACTTCTAACAAAACTAGCTATTTGATAATTTTCCAATGATTTACACATTGTATTGTTTTAACATCAATAAAGCCTCCTGTGTATTGTGACATCTTGTTCACAGGCTAAACTATTTAGTGACTCACTAAGAATCGTGAACTTTGGAATCGCCTACTTAAAATGATAGCAACAGCATTGATCAGTTAAACCAACAACTAGCTGGCATATCAGATTTACAGCTCCTCCAAGGCATCAAAGGTCATTTCTTACAACCAAACTCCATTTTATGTAGCTAACAGCTTTCTCTTACAATTTCTACTCAGGAATAAGAAAAAGCCTTTAATATAGGACTTAAATCAGGAGTTGTGTTTTCTTAATATAGCTAATTAGTATGAATAAATTATTACATTGTTCAAGTCAACTAGTTAGTCTAAAGTCACTCGCTGAAACTAAGCAATTATTGTTAACTGCTAAGTTAGGGTTAAGAGAAACTGTATGCTGCCAATAAAACTGTTGAGGGGTAAAGTCATCACTGATGAAGAGACATACCCTGATGGTGCGTATCTTCTCTCAACTTCATGGCATCGCTGAACAATGACGGCTCCACTTTCCTCCTGCTTTCTAGCCGAGAGTTGAGGTCTGCCAGACTAGCTACAAGTTTGGTCAATGGTGAGCCAGCAGTGGTGTCTTCTGAGAACCTCACTGAGTACATACTAGATGCCAGTCCAGATCCGTAGGAGAAGAGAACAGCCCTTTTGTTAGCTAGTGAAGCCGCATCGTTACTAAAATATTCAACAGTTTATCTGACAATAGAAAGACATGTTATCGTACAATGAGTACGAAATGCAGTACATCTACTGGGAATAGTTAGCTCATGTCCAGATTGAGCATTGAATGAATAGATGGATTTATAAGCTGAGTGATTGTAAATGAGACAAAAAAATACATGCTGAAAGCCAAGGAAAACAACACCCTACTAGTAGGGCTTAATATACACAGCACCTACTCGGCCAGTGTGTGCCACTACATTACCAGACCAATCTTACAAATGGAAGACTGACTCAGGTAGCCTACTAAAAGCTCACTCTACAGTATGTAGATTGTAGAGTTGAAACCACTGATAACTTGCTAGCTTCTCCATCAGTAAAGTATCATGCAAATTAAATGGTAACATTGAGAATGGAGACAGCCTACTTATATACCTGGATATGTAGGAGCAGAGGCTACCATAGACTGAGGGCGTGTACATGTTGCCAACTTGATTAGCTATTTTAAGAGACGGCTGAGTTTTCTTAGCAAACACCTCGGCACTTGCCTTCACAAAAGCTTTCTCCAAATCCTTGTTGCTGTACGACTCTTCCGGATTCACATCCCTAAATACAACTTGATGGATTTTATAAATGCTATATCTAACACATTACCAGTCACCAGATACACGCACATATTTATTTCACTTTGTATTCCAAGATCACAGCCATCTGTTTCCAACCAACTAAAATATTCAGGGGAGGTAAGTCAAGAGCTTGTACCATTTGCCAGTGCAGTGAGCCAGTGCCAAAATAGTTTAACATTACCAGAGATTGCAACTGCGTAGACATTATTTGCAGTTATACTAGCTAAGATTATTACTTTTCTCAACATTTAACAAATAGATATCACTTCGAAATTTCATACAAACAAAATACAATGATATACCACAGTCCATCCCTACTATCTGTTCCCAAACAGGACAGAGCAGAGATAGTTGAGGTGAGGTTAAACTGTTGAATCATCACACCACCACAAGACCCATCTCAGCTAGCAGCTTTGCTATGTATATGTTGCATACTGTTAGAAATATAGATGCTGTTGATGCTAAGGATTGAATACACAAATGCTGCTGTGAGTTTAGACTTTAGGACAATTTAAATCCACTAATTCAGGAAAAATATTGACCACTTATTTTAAACATGAAAATGTCACGGAAGTAGTATAGGAGAAGTAGGGAATTTTCTAGATATATGTATCAGAATGGAAATTTTAGAAACTTTTGGAAGCAGATGACTTGTGTTGATAATAAAAAATGAGTAAGTTTTAATATGAGGCATGGGTTGGTACAAAGATCAGAAAGGGCATTATAAATCCAACTGTATCTTATCACATAGGTTAAAGACCAGAATTCACTTCACAAAGTCCGATAATACAAAGATAATGCTGACATTGAATCAATTCTGTAAATAAACTAGAAGAGATTATGGGGGGATCCAGTAAAAAGTAAGGCATTCATCTCAATATGCCAAGTTGACATGATTAAACCAGCTTCAGTAAGCAATTTTTCCAGTCAAAGTCCACTTAGGTGCAAGGACAAAAGGGAACTGAGGGCAAAATATAGATTCATTATTGTAGTTGATTACATAAGCCTGGTTGACCACATATCTAAAGAACTTATTAAACAATTTAAATACAACCATCCATAACAAATTCTTACATTAGCAAAACCAATCAAACTTGCTGAAAACTAGCCAAAAATAGTTTAAAATAAAAGTACACAGTCTCTCTAAGAAGATTTTATAGTCTTAGCAACTGGTGCACCTCATTAGTAGAAGGTTTGCTTCCTGAGGTAAGAGATATGTTGATAATTACTTCATAGTTTATAGAAGTTTATAGAAGCAGAGAGCTACCATCAAAACACTCAGCTAGCAATCTCTACTGCTAAATGTGACAGGTTTACTAGAACAGGTAGTTAGCTGCTAGATTCCCTTGAAATATTCTAGTTTAGGGTATTGCAACACCCAGAGAGATGTTACTTACATATATGTATGTGTATATAAAAGTTATATGTGTCTGGCACACTGCCAAATGCCTTTTCCTCTCACCTGAAAGCTGAGACCTCTGCATATTTTGGATTGTCAGGATTGGCTATAAAGTCATTAAACATCAGCCTAGCGACAGATTTCTGCACCAGTTTGCAGAAGGGTGTGTGGAAGCAAAACGAATCAACGTCAGCCATGGTGAAACTTGACCCTGAAATTCAAGCAAAATAATAAGACTGAACATTTTGCATTAGAGAAGCCAGCTGCCTAAACTGATATATGGTTTACCATGATGGAATAAACACTAGGGCCATTAAAACTTGCAATAATATCATAAACATATGTCACAGTAATAGTACTCTGTTGTAACAATTGCATTATTCGAAACTTGGATGAACTTCAAAGCACAAAATAGAGAAAATAGTCAGATGAGTTTAGTTAGTTGAAAAAGACTAATACTTGATGGGAAACTAAAATCACATATACATTATTATTAAAACTCTTCTACATGATTGCCAAGTCAAACAGCACAGATCCAGACACCAAGGTACCAGTTGGATAGTTGATTATTTGAATCTTATTTATTTGGGCTCAATTTTGAATACATTCCCAAACCTTAAAGGCTTATGTTTAGTGGTGATACTTTTCTGAAAATTACAGTAGGCTACCATGATGGGTATCTGATTACAGTATGCGATTTATAGCTGAAGTTGAGGTAAAATACTAATACAGTGTGAGTAGAGAGTAGTTCATATAGTGTGAGTAGAGAGAGTAGTTCATATAGTGTGAGTGGAGAGAGTAGTTCATACAGTGTGAGTAGAGAGAGTAGTTCATATAGTGTGAGTGGAGAGAGTAGTTCATATACATGTAGATTGTAGTGCGAGTAGAGAGAAATGTGGGTAAAGATGCCGTCAGTGGACTCAACAGCTGATTATATGAACAAATATCCCGAAAATAGTTGAGATAGGAGTGACATTGAGATGAACCACACGTAATCAAAGATATCAAGAGATATTTTGGTAATAAAATGGAATAACAAAGTGCAGTGATAAGATAACAGATTATAATAATGTATTATACTGCAATATAATTATTACAAGAATTGCCATCATAATGGTGCAATAAAATAACTATTTTAAATATACAGTAAATTTATCCCAATCAGTCACAGCATGAATCCTGTAACCAAGTTGCATAATACAAGCTACAGTTGAACATGAACTACACCCTTGATGTGCACTCACAGCATCATTATTATCTAATCAACATCTGCTTTTACTAATGACAGTCCAAAGTGCTCAGTAGAACACTGGCTTGTCAAAATAATATATGCTTTTAGTTCAAAGATCAAACTAAAAGCAGCGCTGTTAGAGGAGCAGAAGTTCAGAGAACATAAAATACTCCTATTAATGGCACCTGAGCTCATACCAGCATACACCTCTGTAACTAATTTAGGACAGCCTGCTTTTTGTAAGAAATGCCAATAAGGTATTGGCAGAGACAGATAGACCCACAATACTGTAGTCTATACAACATAAATGTATTGAAATACTAGTAGAGAGTAGAAAAGTCTACTAACCCTGGTGGTAGGTGGATAGGGCTTTGGTCTTGTATCTTTGGTAACATTTGTCTAAAGCTTTAAGATAGCATTTGATGGAGAGAGCTCCATCCACTACAGGGTATTCACTACTCAGATCTGGTTTATAGAAGTCATACACATGCTCCATGTGAGAGGCCCTGACACCTGTAAACAGATGAACACAACATTGCAGACATTGTAAAACCAATTTGTTTGGACATAGAACCCTAGAAACCCCAACATTTATGTAAATATTTTAATACTGCATGAAGTGTCATAGATGCTTTAATATACTTGTTTTAAATTAAAAATTAGTTGATTACAAAGTTTATACCATTAATGATGGTAGTGGTTATTGCTAAATCAGTGCACCAAAACATAAACATCTTTTGGGTCTACCACATTACATTATTAGTTATTTACACTGTTTTTAGTGAGTAATCATCACCCAAAGAATTAATTTTTCCATTCTGAGCAGATCCTGTTATTGCAGTCTCAACATGTGCATGTTTTACAGCAGGGAGCCTACATACATGGGAAACGGCCAATAAAGGTCATATAACAGATGAAGAATGACTTAGACTTTAGTGACATCAACTGGCACATGACTGGCATATGTTAGTGTTACATACCACTCTACTACTACACCAAGCTACAGGTATATTTCTGTCCTACTAGTGACAGGGACAAACTAATTTCAATATCGTGTATAATTTCAATGTAAGCTAGTTTCCCTAAATTAACTTTTGACTGATTCGAAGCTCTTGAATATCCTAAAGAAGTTTCCTTTGCAGTTGGGTATCACTAGAGCAGTAAAAATGTATACAATATAACAAGACTCCCTTTGATATCCAATTCACTAAAACCTTCTATTAACCAGCCTTATTCCTACCCATCTTAGCCTGTAGATTCAACCTATCTGTTATCAATTAGGTTACAGGCTAGAAAATAATAAAATAGAAATTCTTTTAATGACAAACAGTAAAAGATATAAAGCCAGTGAAGAGCCTAAGGTCACAGGCACTATAAACCTTTGTATTAGCAACAAAGATTAAATTATATCATATCACAGATATGGCATTTTAATATTATCAACATTGCTCTGATCCCAACAACGCAGCAACTAATGTTGAGAGGCATCTGGTCTTACACAATCAGCAGTAAACTTATTGCATGTAAAATTCCCCAAGTATGTGCATTGCAATACCTGCCCCATCACCTACCCTGATACTCTCAGTAAGGGAGAAAAGCTGTCATATAACTTTAACAGCTGCTGAATGTGGTTAAGATGACAAAAACTAATATCAGCTTAAGTGGTTAGCACTTAATAGTTTGAAGTCTTAACAACAGGGTATTGTCAAATACTGACTAGAGGTCACACTGTAGCTCGAGTCAGCATTAATGGTTCATCTTGAAGTTGTCAAAACCCCAAATCCAATTGCAGCTAATAAATCTGAATTTTTGAAGACTGCGGAGAAGCTGTCATTAATCTTGTAATATAATACAGTTTGTCAGGTTCACAGTGCCAGCGGGCTTGGCACTGCAAACACAGGATACTCTACTAATTAGGATGTGTGTTTAATTGGTAAATTAAAAGTATATTAAATCTCACAAAATGAGTTCAAAAAACTTCACAACTATAAGCTGAGCCACAAATAGGTTGCTGTAATGAATACTTATAAATAGATAAGTATAGTACAATACAGTCCCTCCTTATCTCACTAAGCTGCAGGTCCTGCAACATTGATTTGTGACATAGTGGACTACCAGATTTAACTCATGGATTTGCTAAACTCGGCTATTTTGTCCCTATACACACATACATAAGCCATAGAAAGGAGGTCCAAGCCCTTCTCGTGACCTATGGAATTTCGTGAGATATGGAGAGAGCACTGTAGTAACAGAGAAAACAAGGCACTTACCTCTATCTAAGATGGCTGCAGCATTTGGTCCAACTAACATAGCAATGGCACCAGCTCCACCAGTACAACGGGCTGGACCAGTAGCATACACAGCTATATCCCCACACACAACTAAGGCGTATTTACCTGCAATAAATGTAAATGGTGGTTGATGAAGGAGAAATAAAAATTTATGCAGATACATTTATTCCTGTAAAGTCGAAACTGTAAGAAGAAAACTATGATGAATTGTTTTATACAAATTTTGATAAGTTGACAATATTTTATTATATTTGGTGTAGGGTTTAATTTCTGAATTACAAAATAAACAAACTTTAAAACTAATTGCCAATTCTGCATTAATAATTAATTCATTAGAATCTGGTTTAGGATAAGCTTAGCGCAACAAGCTTAGCAAAGTTTATGTTAAATTTTTCATTTTATTTACTGAATTTTTTCAACAAAAATCCAGCTGATCCATACCATTCCATGAGCTAGACTCTACCCAGTTCACAGAGTTGAACAGAGCATTTGTTCCGCCATAGCAAGCATTTGTTGTGTCAATGCCCTCCATATCAGTGTTGTCTTCATCCTGAAAGAGCTGCATTAGCACAGACTTCACACTTTTACTTTTGTCAATGATGGTTTCTGTTCCAACTTCAAGTCTTCCAATATCAGAAGGCTTGATGTTATTTCTCTGCATCAGGTTTTGAACCACAGTGAGGCAAAGAGAGTGCACATCTTCTCTATCGGAGCAGAATCCCATTTTATCCTGCCCTAAACCAATTGTGTATTTGCCCGCTGGAATGCCATCAAATTTCTCCAATTCAGTTTGGTCAACATACTGAGATGGAAAATATATTTCCATAGCAATTATACCCACATTTTCAGGCCAACTGTTGACATTTGCTCCAGGCATCTAAAATGTTATACATAATGATTATTGCACACATTTAGTATATGCTCTCCAAGTTTGTAGAATCATAAATCTGTAATGCCAACTCAGTTGACATTGTAGTTTTGGCAACTGAGCATTTTTAATTCTTATAGTTATACTCATAGTTGTAGTACTAATACTAGTAGCTTTACTTAACAATTAACTACAGGAGTACATTGTTAGAAACTCCATGATGCTAAGACTAATACCAAAAACGACTATCACCATCACTATGCCTAGAACTTGAATATTCATAATTTTTTAAAGTGTGTGTGGTAATGCCAATAGTCATGGTGATACTGATACTCATACTGATAGTATCAGTATGAGTATCAGTATCACCATGACTATTGGCATTACCATTGGCAGTGATACTCATACTCATAGTCATACTAAGTCTGATACTAACACAAATTTCATTCACATTAGTAAAAAACTAAAGAGCATCACCGCCTGCTTGATATAAATTTAACTTCAAGAAATTTTATCTTGAAGTAAAACTCACTTTGACTTTGAGTTCGACTTCAAAGTTTAAGTTTGAGTTTAACAATAAGTATTAGTATAACTTTAACTTTAAGTTTTTTTACTTTCAACTTTAGGCTCAGCTCATTAGTTGTACTACTAGTACTAGTAACTGACACTTACTCACCTTTATTTCTATTAATGGGTGTTTGTCTTTAGAACTTCAAGTGCTTCAGAAATAGGTTTTTTTTATCAAAATATTTGCAAAAAATCTTTTGGACGACCGGGGAAAATTGGTTTAAGATCAAAGGTCTGTGAAAGTGAAACAGGGAATACAAACTTTCGATTTGATCGGCCAATAGTAAACGCGGAGTAGCGTGACGCAGTCTCGGACCATAAAGAGTTATCCAATTACGTTCTTGTGTCAAGGACAAAAAACACGTGTTCGTCGCGTGTGACCTAGTGCAAACACCACGAAGCTGTTCTATGATATTGATACTACATGTTATTCCATTATATTATATTTATTCATCGATCCAGTGCACTACTGTATCCAATGTTTACTGTTATGCCATGTGATGCAACTAGCCCTAAGTGACTGTTGAATAAACGTATACTATGGCCATAGGGGGACAAAAAAAATCAAATTTCATATTTATAATTTTAATTATATTCATATTCATATTGTTATTCATATTCATATTGATATTGATATTGATATTCACTTTCAGTTAAAATTACACCCAAAGTCAATTGTTATTGTTGTACTGTAAGTTCAATCACTGAGTGTCTACAGTTACCATGTTATTCACAGTTACCATGTGAATATGAATAGCTATTGCTTATAGTTATAGTAATACTAATATCATTAATCATGATGATGATTTAATAATTAGTATCAAATTTAATATAAAAGATAAAAACAATATAATGAATTATCAAGTATGTACTATTGGGTTTTAAACCAAACTTAATTTATATTTGCACTATCACTATGACTCAACCTTTGTCTTACCCATAGAAACAATGTGTCATTTTACTTGGTACAAATTTATTTTTATTTTGTTGCATCAGCAGTTGCTCATTGATTGAGATTTAAAGGTTCTTATGCACTGTCAGGTATTTCTTTTGATTTCACTAAACTTGATACCAAAATTATCTCTATACTCATACTGTCTCATGAGTTATGATATTTTCACTTTGATAATTCCAAACTAAGTTTTTGCTAAAAAAAAGAGCCATCTTTATATTAATTTTGCATGTAGTTAATAAATTGGTACATATTTTATAGTCATGTGCAGAATACAATTAAATCATTGTCTGAATTTTCTGACTTCTATTTTTATGGCATATTCATTTGTATGGTTATTTTTTGTATACCCGCTGTCCAACTAGCTTAAAAGTTTATGCATTTGCTAAAAATAGTTCAATTTTCAGATAAAATCTTACAGACTTGCTTATTCTAGAGGCGACTGTGTGTTGACTGTTAGTATGTAATTCTATATCTATATAAATCAAACACCAACTGTGTATAGGATATGCATATGAAAATTTGTATTACATAAAATCAAATTTTTCTAAATGCTGCAGCTTCATATAACTTTACTCAAGAACCAACTGTGTGAATAGCAAAATAAATAATATTATACATATATAACTACTATACAGTAAACTGCTCTAGTTGTACACACAATATAAAACATTATATAGTTGAATAAATATCAAATAATATTATTGCACACTGAATTGATGCATATGGTAATTAATGTCATTTTTCCCATGGTATTTGTACACCACCAACTTGTTGAAATTTTAACAACTTGAGAAAGAAATTACTTTGGAGGCAATATTACTTAAAAGCTGCTATTTAATTTGGCAAGCAACACAGCTTCGTTATTACTAATAGGCAATCATTGATATAGCTCTTGGCTGGTACTTTATTCAGCAGCCATTTTATGTTTACAGAGCGGAGATGAAACTAGTGAGTATTCAATGGCCTACAAGGAGTACAGAGCTGACTGTACACCCAGAGCTGAGCTATCCATCATGTTTAGACAAGGCTTATCTCAGGTAAAACAGCTGATTTTCAAAACAAAGCACATGTGGTTAGTGCTATAGCTGTGTGTGTATCATATTAGTTTAGGCATGTTGGGTAAGTTTGTTATGGTTCCCTGGGAGTTAGATGTCATAGGTCAGCCTCGTGACTTCCAACCACAATTGAACTTTGTTCTCTGATAAGGCAGCAAATAATATATATAAGTGGGTGCTTCGCTTCTACCACTTCATATTCATACGAGAACGACATACAGTTACAGTCAGGTTGCCATTAGTATGGCTTTCCGGAATTATATACTGTTGTTCTCCTTAGTGGTCAGCACTATTGCAGGTAAGTTCATGTTCAACACCAAAGTAGTGGTCGTGAGGCAGATCTTTTGTAATCTGCTCATGAAATTTTAAGTCTAAAATCATTATGTGAAACTTGTTGCATGTAATAATAATTGCATTTAGTTTTACTATTAGTATTACTGATATTTTGTTTGAACTCTAAAAACATTTTATTGTTTCAAATTACATTTTCTGAAATTTACAAATTAATACACTATTTTATCATTTTATCTTGAATGGTATCTTTTAATTGGCCAGGATTTTATTATTTTTTTAAAACTCTTTGGTCTTCTATCAATGAAATCATTTTCAAGTTGAAGTTAATTAGTAAAAAAGTACTTCTGCAAATGCTGGATACGTGAATGATAATAGTCCTCAATTTTCAAGAGTTTTTGTGATTACACATATGAATAGGTGTTTACTGTAAGAATTTTCTACAGTTGAGTAATAAGAATGTTAACAGTTAGTTTAATAGATAGTTATATATACTGCAAGTATAACTATAAGTATATCTACGTTTTTTTGTATTAATTGTGATTAAGACAATAAATTAAACCATTTACTTTTAAATTAATTTGGTCTCATTTAAAGAAATTTAAGTCAACTAGCAACATCTGGTGCTCATTAATGATTAACATTTTCTTGTCTAACATCTAATATTTTGTATTTTAGGCCCAATCAATGTTCAAGATGGCGATTTAAAATGTGCCAAAACCTGCGAAGGTATGTTATCCTGTGTTATTTACTACTCTCATTTGAAAATAGAAAGTATCACAAACTTTTTGAAATTCTGATTAACTCAAACTAACACAGCTTAGTTTTTTAAACTATGAATAGCAAAGCTAACAATATTTCAAGAAGTATAAGCTACACTTTTTCATTTTTTACACATTTCGATCTTTGATTTTTAGCCTCCCTTTCAGACACAGGAAAATTCCAATACACCATCGGAAACACATATTCCTACACATATGAAGGAATCACTGAGACCAGACTACAAGGAGCCTCTGAACAAACAACCACTCTGAAAATTGATGCCACAGCTGATATAGAAGTTATCTCCACATGTGAATATGCTCTCAAGGTAACTTGTACATTTGTAAATAAAAGAACGTAATTTTTGATCCAGTTTAGTCCAGTAGAATTTATTTCTTCTCATAATAACTTTGCTAAAATAAATCTAGCTGCCAAATGGATTCCCTTTGTTTCCATTGGCAGCCACAAGATGATTACAAAGCCTGGTTTTCAGCAACCATTTTGGCTGCTTTGCAATATTCTCCCAGGGTCGTGAAAAACACACTAGAATATTGACCCAATCTAGTTGAGTGTTTATTTAATTAAAAAGGGAATGATTCACTATTGTGTATATTTCACATCTGGACTTAAGGTAATGGATACTTGCTCAGAACTATCACATGTTGTGCGTTTCCTTGTATTTTATAATGTGATTTTACAGTAAAAGTTTTGTTTTGTTTAGTTGAGGGATGTTAAACTAATGGAGAATGGCGAAGCCGCTTCTAGCAGCGATGAATTTAGACAAAAACTTGAAGCCAAGCCCCTAAGGTTTGCTTTCCAAGATGGCATCATCGAAAATGTTTGCTCAATGCAAGGAGAGGATGAACGAGTGCTTAACATCAAAAGAGGTGTGCTTTCAACATTCCAGAACTCAATGAAGGAGCTTGGTAAAGAAGGTCTATTCACAGAGGTGAGTAGAGACATCTACATTGGCTCCATTATTCTTTGTGGATTGAAATGCTGTTTTTACATAATTTAGGTTATAAGGTCAGCTGCTGACATCTGGCACTGGCATCTGTTATCACTTTTCTGTTATCCTTATTAGTTTCAGAGTAGAGATCTCACTAACTTATTGAACATTTCATGTAGATTCAGTGCATTATTACCAAAACATTGTTTTGACATGCTTAACCAATGATGAATAATGCCAAAACTACTTGTTGTACATGATAAATGGTTTGGGGCATCACCTGTCACCACCCAACTATTGCAACACACCAGCTGTTTGGAAAAATGCACACAGATGTAACTATTGTTTATAATAGTAGGTGTTGCAATAACCAAAATACTGCTCTACTGTTAATGTCATAATTATTGTAAAACTGCAATGTTTTCTACAGACTGATGTTTCTGGTGTTTGCCCAACCACATACACAACTGTACCCAGCACCTTCACTGATACTTACACCATCACCAAGAGCAAAGATATCCTCGCTTGTTCTGAGAGAAACGGAAACATTTCAGCTTTGCATTCTAAGAGTTACAACATAAAATCAGTATGTATTGCATAACTAAGTTTTGCCTGCTCACAATGTTGCACTAAAAGATGGTCAGGGCACCCATTTGCATTAAAATAGCCCAAGTATTCACCTTTGGCAGCATGCCAAAGTCAACATACAAGGGTCAATTTGGTTTACTATAATCAGTTTGATCTTCAATCTTTGACTTGTAGTTTTTGGACCCTGAGCTTTGTCTTTTTGATAATTTAATCTACTGATTAGTTTAATATTGTTTTAGTCACTATAATTGGCAGCTGTTTTGGCATCAGCCCCATTTTACTCTAACCTTTTCATTATCAGCACTAAACTTTGGAATGCCACCCTGTAATCTGTGCTCATGTTCAACTCTCTATCTTATCTTGTTTAGAAGATGCAAAATGCTCCTCTTCTCAAAACCAGCCACGAATGCGTGCAGACTGTCGCTCAACACCAAATCTATGAAACCAAATGTACAGAAGTCCTTGTATTCCGTCCATTCAGCAAAGACGGCAGCGGTGCTGTCACCACTGCCAAACAGAACCTGAAGTTCTCATCTCAGAAGTCTACAGTAACCGTGACAGAAAGTATGTAACTTAGAGTCTCTATTAATAAGCAGCAAACTAAATTCAAAATAGTTCAATGTTTTATTTTAATGCAAAATATTATTCTGTAGCTGTAAGAATATATTTGATATTTGTATTTACAGGTCCAGTTCAGGTACGAAGCTCTCTGCTCTTCCACCACATCTATGATGAGTCAATCAATGAGAACGCCAAGTCTGAGGTCATTGCTCTTCTGCAAGAGATCTGCTCTGAAGTCAACGATGAGATCAAGAAATCGTCTCCCCAGCTTTTCGGTGAATTGGTGAGCAAGATGAAGAGATTGGACAGTGACAAGATGATGCAGGTCTACAATGCTGTCAACGGTGGTCGCATCTGCACCAGCCTCCGTGGAAAGTATGTCATTTGCTCAATCAAATACTGTGCTGTTGCTCTGTGGTTACATAGTTTTTGGTCAGCGTATAAATGAATGCTTTTGTTTTCCAATTTATAGGCAATTCTTCTATGATGCTGTACCCATGGTTGCCACCGAGGCTTCTCTTGCACTTACTGCTAAGTTGATTGCCGAGAAGATTGTCCAGAGTGTTGAGGCTGATGCATGGCTCACTCAACTTGCATTCATTCCAAGACCAAACTACGAAATGCTTGCTGCTATCATGGTAAATCTAATGAGCTATTAATTATATTGTTATAACCTGATACTGACTATAAATATTAAGTGGTGAATCATCAACCACTAGAATTGTTATTGTCATGTGATCAAGTGTTATTGTCATGTGACTGGGGTTTGTTGCTGTCAAGTTGTCAGTAGTAGAATTAAATAAACCACTTTTCTAAATGAGTTGAACATATTATTTTCACTGAGGCTCTAAATCCATTAACTCACCATCAGTAATGAATCACCACCTATATTTCTGCTATATGAGAGTTGTGAATCACTGATTTTGTTGGTTTTGTAGCCTCTGCTCAATGACCCAGTTCTCAAGACTAAAGCTCTACTTGGTATCTCTGCTATGGTACACAAGATCTGTGACAACAATGTCAATTGCCAAAGCAACAGCCATGTTGCCGATTTCATTAGCATTCTCAATGCTAACATCGGCACTACCTGTTCTAGCACCACCAAAGAACAAAGACAACTCATCATGGCCACTCTTAAAGCTTTTGGAAATGCCGGACAAGCTGTTACAACCAGCTCTGTCATTGGTCGATGCATCACCAACACAGATGTTGACATTGAACTCCGAGTTATTGCCCTTCAAGCATACAGACGTATGCCTTGCTCCATCTCCGTAAGTTTGTGCCCTAATCTCTCTGTTGGCTTATAGCGAGTAGCGAGTTCTATTTCCGTTGGTTTATTTGCTTTTGCTGTGCTTCAAAAGAATAAATAATGGTTTTGTAAAATTTTCTTGCTATATTTGTAGAGGGAAGATGCTATGAGAATCTATGAGAACTTTGAGAATGATTCTGAACTGAGAATTCATGCCTTCCTGGCAATCATGACCTGCCCAACCAACGTCTTGCCCAAAGTTAGAATGGTGTTGAGTGGAGAGCCCGTCAACCAGGTTGGATCCTTCGTCTGGACTTACTTGGAAAACCTCAAAGAGACTTCCTCCCCATTGAAACAACAGCTTTCTTCCATCTTGGAGGATGCCAAGCTGAGACAAGACTTCAACCTTGATGCTAGAAAATTCTCACGAAACCTGGAAAAGAGTTACTTCTCAGACTACTTGAATGCCGGAGCTCAGGTAATTCGCACATTCTATGTCTAACAGCATTACATTATTTCAAGTACCGTTTCTTCACTTATTTAAGATTTCATGCTGTGATCGCACTAAAATTGATTCTAACTTTTATTTAAATAGATTGAATCCAACCTCATCTGGTCACAACGCTCCTACATCCCACGATCTGCCATGCTGAATGTCACTGTTGACATGTTCGGTAACTCCATCAACCTTGTTGAGCTCGGAGGTCGTGTGCAGGGCTTGGAAAGAATTGTCGAGAAGTTCTTTGGGCCTAATGGCTACTTCGGACAGAAAGAGACTCCAGAGCTCATGGACAACAAGAGGCAGACTGCCAACTACATCTCATCTTTTGATAACACTGTAAGTTTATATTGCTTGTCTTGATCTTTTAACCCGGCAACCTGCTGGCAGCAGATGACAATCAGTGTTGAAAGAAATATTATTGTTACCATCACGTTGTTGCTCTTTGTCTGTTTTCCAAATCGACACAGTCTGGGTAATTGTTGAAAGATGTTATTCTTTTCAAGTTCTTCAGGTCGCTTGTATTTAGTTGTAACTGCTACATCACCTCTGCTCTGTTTCAATTTGTGTGTCCTTGTTATGATTCTTATTTCTTCTACGTTTGACTTGTTTGTAGTTCAAGACCCCAGAAGACGAGATCACCACTAGCATGTACGTAAAGATGTTTGGTGATGAGCTGTACTTCAGCGAGCTGGACAGCACTAAATGGTCCGACATTCAAGGATTCAATGTTCTTGATTTCCTCATCAAGCTGGCTGAACCTAAGAAAATTGACTTGACCAAGAACATTCAGTTCATCGACAGCTCTCTGATCGTCCCAACTTGTGTTGGTAAGCGATTCTACCCTCTCATTGTCTAAATAATTAAGTTTCTTTTTATTTTTGATCTTCTGATAATCATGGGAGGTAAATTCATGCTGCATGATCTTGTTTGTGTTTAGGTCTTCCAATGAACCTCACTGTGAATGGAACATCCAGCGTCAGTGTAGATGTTAATGGAAACGTTGACTTGCGAAACATTGCTGCTTCTCCAAGAAGCTTCGACATCAATGGTCATATCAAACCATCTGCTGCTGTTGTGGTCTCTGGAATGATGGGAGTTGATGCTATTGTAACCAAAGCCACCATGAAGATGGTTGCCTCAATGCACTCTAGCACTCAGCTTGACGGAACAATCTCCCTTAAAGATGGCCAGATTTTCAGTGTAAATCTTAACACCCCACAGGAAAAGATGGAGGTCTTCCATGTTGAGTGAGTGTAATCTCTGTTGTACTAAAGCAGTAAAAGCAGTTTAACTTTTCATTTTCTCTAGTGAATAATGTTGCGATTTGTGACTAAGAAAGAATGCTGTAATGCTTGCTTGTAGAACTGAGTTTTTCCTGAATGGAGAGAAAATGCAAATGCCAGAATCTGCTATGATCTACAAGAAATGCACACCTGCCGGAGTGACCAAGGTCATTGGTATGGAGATGTGTGTTGACGTCACTCTCCCAACCTTCCACCAAACCGGACTTCCACTGCCACCATTCACTGGGCCAATGAACGCTCAGGTAGCCTATTACTCATTAATTCATTTTTAATTCATGAAAAAAAATTTTTATGCGAGAAATTGATGGGCACATTTTTATATTGCCAACTATTGTTTTGCCAGGTGTTTGTTGAAAAGAAAGACACCCACACTGGATATGCTTTCACAGCCAAGTACGAGCGCTCCAAAGAGCAGGTCAGCGGAATGACCTACGAGAAGAAGGTTCTGCACTTGAGTGTGGACACACCCGGAAGTCAAGTGGACAGAAAACTCCTGATTGAAGGTGTCTACAATCCCGCCGAGATGATTGCCAGCGCTCAGCTTCAATCTCCATGGACGAAACTGGAATGGACCAGTAAGATATTATTGTATTTTTACTTTAAGTATTTTACACATTCTAGAAGCTATAATATCACTATTTTCTGTAATGTGATGGTAACTGGGAGTTGCATTTATTGTAGCATCTTTTGAGAATACAGTTGAGATGAAGAAGGCTGCTTCTTCACTGAAGATTAATGGAACACAGGCTTATGCTATCGATGCTGAACTTGGTGTTGATGTGAGAAGTGTGAAGACCGTCTACAGCCCATCCCTCACCATCTCCACCCCTGGCAAGCCAGACATGTCCATCTCCGGTACTGCTGAATCCGGCACAGGAACAACCCTTGCCGCTGTCGATCTTGCAATCAAGAATTTCAGCAAGAAGCCCATCACTCTTGCCTCATCCTTGAGTCACACCGTTGCCGGATACGAGTTTGCTTTCGACTTGAAATCTGATGTTTTCAGCAGCTCCATCTCCAGCTCAGTCGCTGTCGCTGCCGGCAGCTACAGTGGAAATGCTCTCGTCTCGTACGAGTCTCTCGGAAGACCCGCCCACCGGTTCACTCTTGCTGGAAAGTTTGTGAATGAAACTATTGGAGACCTCATGCAGTATTCTGGTAACCTCGGGTTTATCCCCACCGAGTATCCCCACCTCCAGTTCAACGTCGATGGTACTCTCAAGCTCACAGCTAACCACATTGACACCAACATCAATGTCCAACTTGACCAAGAGAAGTTCTCCATTGGTCACAAGTTTACTCAGCAGGGAAGCATTGATGACCTAGACCTCGAATCATCTTCATTCTTCAGATATCCTTCCAAGGTGTGTTTTTGTACAGATTGCTTTTTACTAATTTTAGTAATATAAAATGGTTAAGAGTTTACACAAACCATTCATTGTAGCTGTACTAACTCTATATATACTTGCAGAGTATTGACTTCTCTGGAGAAATGAAGCATAAGCACAACTTGAACATGGTCAAGTCATCAGCATCTATGACCTATGGTGGTCAGACAGCATCAGGCTCAATTGACCTCGATAATACCATCACCGACAAGTACACTGGCGTTGTTGATATCCGATTCCCAGGACAAGAATTCACCATTGATGCCGATATGGAGAAAATGGCTGAAGGGCACAAAATATCTGCCGAGGCCAAGTGGGGAATTGATGTCGATTCCAAGGTTAGCTTGTCTGCCATGTACAAGCCAGGATCAATCCACGAACTCTCTGGTGACATCCAGTTCCCAGGCCATCCAATCAACCTGGCCGTTTCTCTGAGGTAAATAAATACATTGTAATATTTTATTTCTATGCTGCAATACTTGGCTTTCACATCAACCATGCTACTGGTGAGTGACCAAGTTTATCATATAACTCTTTCATATTTCTAGACCTGACCCATTGGACTTCATGGGAAAGACTATCATGATATACAACAGCAACACTTACACACTAGAGACTGAGTACAAGCTGGAAGCCACTAAGATCACTACAAAGGGCTCCTGGACTTGCCCCACACGCAACCTGGCTTACAGTGTGGAGATGAGCAATGCCAATGGTCAGTTGAAGTCCGACTCCGAGTTCAGCTGGGCAACTGGAAAGAAGGTATGCAAATATTCATCAAATGAAAAATTAATCATTGTCTAATAGAGTTTATGATGCCATGGAATATAGGCTGCAAGGTTTTCACATTACACGTGGTCTGTTGCAGGTTACTTTGACTACTGAGTATACCAACCGAGATGCAGCTGGCATGTATAACCGTGACGTAAAGGTCTCTGTCACCACACCATTCGGTACCCAGTCATTCAACTCTGAGCTGGAGCTGAATCCTACAGACATGACCATGAGAATGGAGAATGAGCTGCTTGTTGATGGAGAGAGAAACACCTTCTCTGGTCGATATGCCACCGGTGCAGGAGAGATGTCCATTATTTCTCCATTCATCACTCACCCATCCATCAAATTCATTACTGCCAAGTTCAACCATGATGCTACCAGCGCAACTGCTTCACTTAGCTGGAACCCAACTCAAGAGGTAGTCTTGATTCTCTATTAATAAAAATGCATGCTAATCCAACTTCTATAATATGTAGATAACATTATCTCTTTTGTAATCATGTTCTTATATGTAATCCTTGACTATTTAGATTTCTGGAAGTGCTACATGGTCCAACACCAAGTACAGTGCTGATATTGTAACCCCATTTGTCAGTGTTGGCAAGTTTGGAGGTAGTTTTGAGCATGTTGGCACCACTTCTGCTGATGTTGAAGCTTACTGGAATGACCAGAAGAGTTCTCTCTCAGTTTCTAGAACAGGTATAATAGTAGTTAGTTGGAAAGTACCTGATAATCTTATTGGTTTAAAGAATTGTGTTTTTCTTGAATGTACTTCTCTATGAGTCATGTTTATTTGATTGTTGTTGCAGGTATTGAGAAAGTTCAGTTCTCTCTGACCCACCCACAGACCACCGTTAGCGGTTTCATCAGTCAGAGCGGCGATATTGACCTGTTCACAGGCGAGGCCGAGTTCAACTTGAATACCGACAGATACTGGAGCAAGCTGGTGTTCAGCGGTAAAGGACCATACACTCTGGAAGTTGATATCAACACTCCTCTAGCCATCAAGAAGATCTCCACCAACTTCTTCCTTGAAGGAACTCCCATGGAGTAAGTGTACAAATTTACTTTTTTAATAAATATTTATTTAATTTGAAATTATTGGATAATTTTTAACTTTTCCTTTGGTATGCACATTTCAAGTGTGTTTGTCCTGTATTTATTATATATTATAAATACTTTTTTGTGTCTTTAGCTTTGATACCAGAGCCACATTGATCTGGGACGATAGCCGAATCCGCTCAAGCATGAAGTTCTCCGGAAAAGAAGCCGCCATCATGTTCAATGCTCCATGGCAGAAAGTGAATGCCGAGTACAGCCTTTCCGGAACAACTGACTCATTCACAGGCAACGCCCTTCTCAAATGGGCTGACGACCAGCAGATGGATGCCTCCATGCTCTTTGATATGACCTCCAACATCGTGATGTCATTTGAAGTCAACACTCCATTCTATGGTATGTACTGTTAGATATTATGCATTGCGCTATTCTCGTATCTATTGCATGTTTATACTTGTGTATATTGTTTGTGTTGTTATATATCTAGTGTATGTTTTATTAGACACAGTAAAAGGATCCTTTGAACAAAATGGACCAATCACAAACTTCAACAACAAGGCCACAATCACTTGGGCAACAGCAAAAACCATTGCTGTAACCTCCGAGTTCAACACAGCTGGAACCTTCAAAGTAAGTAAATTATGTATACCATGGTAATACTTGGGCTTTATACTGTATCTGATTTTACTGCGAATCTTGTGGGATGTAAAGTGTTGATTTACACAATGCCTAGAGAAGTATAGGCTAATGATAACTACTGTATAATCATATAGGCTGGAATCACTGGAGTGCCAACCCAGACCTTCCAGAAGGGAGACATGTCTCTTGAGATGGAGCAGACCACATCTAAAACAGATTTAACCGCCATGCTCAGCTGGAATGACAACAAGCCCATCACCGCTAAGGCCTCTATGCTAACCACCAATGGTTACAGAATTACTGGCTCTCTTGAAACACCTCTGTACGACACCATGAGCTTGGAGATTAGTCACAGCACGACTACCACTGATTTCAACAATGAAGTTACCCTTCAGTGGGCTGCTGACCAGAAAATTACCTCTACCGTTGATATTACCATGAGGTGGGTTATCATCTATTTTATATATTATATTAATATTATGTTAATTTTATAATGTTGGAAAATGGAATCATTATATATGCTTGGGGATATAAATGAATACTTGTCAAAGTTTTAATGCTTTTTGATATTTTGTAGATCTGGACTAGAGGTCAAGATGAACGTGAATTCCCCATGGAGACAGATGTCTTTCACTGCTAGCCACCGTGGCAGTCAAACCTCTGAGATGGTTACTTCTGCTACATTCTCTTGGGAAACCGGAATGGAAATAACATCCCGCATGGAGTTTTCTCAAATGTGAGTAAAATAATTGTCAGGTTTTGAATGGCTAGAACTCTGGCTGCTGTGACAGAATTATTATTACTATTAATGCTAATATAGTAGTTTACTATAAAAAATAATATTCATATTTTAGCTCTGATTTGAAACTTGTCTGGTCACTTGAGACTCCATGGCAAATCGTGAAGGACTTGGGATTCACTCTTAACCAGCGTGGCACCACCTTGCAATACTTCAGCAATCAGATGGAAGTCAAATACAACCAACTGACCGCCAACCTTGCTACTACATTGGACATGAGCTCTGGTGCTAGACTCACCATTTTCTCAACCAACCCATGGAAGAACTTCAACACTAAACTGGTCTATGAAGGTAACTATTTGCACAAATAAAAATACTTTCCACCAATAAATATTCTGCTTTTTAAAGACCATGTATGAATTCAAGCTAATCATTGTAAAGTGTAAAATGAACAAGTTTAACCATCATGGATGTTGTTTTCAGGTGCTATGAATGACTTCACGGCATCCACTGAACTCACCGTGGATCAACAAACCTACTCTGCCCGCACAGCCTTTGCATATACCGATGCCATTTCACTAAGCATGGACCTCAACACACTGGTCTATGATCCCATCTCCGTGTCCTTGATGCTCTCAGCTGAAAAGATCACCGCCAATGTGAAGTGGGGCAACAACCAAGTTATTTCTGGCCTGGCCAAAATCACCACCAACTCCATCAGCAACGCCATGGATGCTACCATCAGTTTTGCTACTCCATTCCCAGGATACGAGTCTGGTGAAGCCACCATCAATCATACTGGCAACCTGAGCTCTTTCCGTGAAATCGCAGAAGTGACCTTCAACAGCTACAGTGGTCGACTTGAAGCTGGATTTTCCTCAGCCGGAACCATCAGAGGTGACGTAACGTTGACCAGCTCTTGGTACAACATGAGTGGACGGTTTGAGCACACTGGAGCCTTGAACGATTTCGAAAACAGCGCTGATCTAACCTATGCTCCTGGCAAAACAATCACAGCTTCAAGCAAATGGAGCATGACTGATGACCTGGAAGGTGAAATGAAGTTTACCGCACCATTCAAGACCATTGATGCCAAATATCATCACAGAACATCCCTCTCCAACGAGACCACAGCCTATGCAGAGTTGAACATTGACTCACAGAGCATGTTCACTTCTGACTTCCTCTTCAGAAATATGCCAAGCAACATCAAGTTTGAGTACACATTCACCAGTCCAATCAAATCCTTCACCACCAAGTACACCCATACTGGCTCAAGAGTTACCAAGTGCAATGCCAACGCTGAGTTCACATGGGATTCCACCAACACCATCAGCGCTGACTGGAGTATCAGCATGATCAATGGATTTGCTACTGAAGTAGAGGTTCGCACACCTTGGAGAAATGTTTCTGGTGAAGTAAAGCACACTGGAACAACCATGGATTCGTTTGAAAACACTCTATCCATTACATATGATGAAGGAAAAACAGTTGAAATGGAAACCACCTTCCGAATGAGCCCAGACTTTGTTGTGGAGTCTAAATTCACCAGCCCATTGAAGAATGCCAATATCCTGTACCGTCACTCTGGTAGCATTGAAAACTTCGAATGCCATCTAGAAGGTGCCTATGATGCCATGCCATTGAATGCTGACCTGAAATGGAGCATGCTGTCCGGCTACGAAGCCTCGCTTGATTTGACTTCACCATGGAAAAACATCAAAACATCCTTCAAGAC
Source organism: Bugula neritina (assembly GCA_964035545.1). Taxonomy (NCBI): domain Eukaryota; kingdom Metazoa; phylum Bryozoa; class Gymnolaemata; order Cheilostomatida; family Bugulidae; genus Bugula; species Bugula neritina. The sequence continues at coordinate 26,530,021 of OZ037765.1, forward strand.
CAACACTGATGCCAGTGACCTCCTAACCACTGCTAGCTACGAATGTGACTTGGTGAAGATGGATTCCACCCTCACATTCAGTAATGCAACCGGATACACTGGATCCTTTGTTACCAACAACCCATGGAGAAATATGTCTGCCAACTTTGATGTCAAGGGTCAACTTTCCGACTTCTCATCAGAAGCTGCTTTCAGCTGGGAGGCTGGACAATCCATCAAAGCAGAATTCACAACACAGCTTACTGGCCAGAAGAGAGAATTGTCCCTGAACATCAACACTCCATGGAGAACATTGAGTGGCTTCTACAGCCGAGATGGTATCTGGAGCAAGTTCGACAGCACCACCAGTTTCTCATGGGCAACCGGGCAAGAAATCAAAATGATGACTACTTTCGACATGGACGGCATGGATGGCTCTGTGAACATCAACACACCATGGAGAAACATGTTCGTTACTGTGAAACAATCTGGTGATCTCAACAAGTTTGATGGTGACTATGAAGTCAGCTGGGAAACTAGCCAAAAGATTTTCACCACTCTGTCTTTCAACCAAGCAAACGGAATGGAAAGCAGGATAAGAATTGAGACTCCCTGGAGAACCATCAGCAGCAACTATGACTTTGCTGGAAACTACACAGCATTCACCTCATCCTTTGACTTCTCCTGGGCGACTGGCCAGAAGATTGAGCTGACATCATCATTTGATGTCCTTAGTGACGTGTTCGGATCCGTGTCTCTCAAGTCACCATTCTATCCTGAGATGAGCCTCAAGTTCAAACACACCCCCACATACAACGAGGTGTCTCTGGACACTCCTTTTGCAGACAAACTTGAGCTCACTCACCAATACACTGATCTCTTCAACTTCAACACCAACCTGGTCTACGGTTCTTCAAAATACACCGGAAAAGCCGTCACATCCTGGACCAATGGTCTTCAAACTTTGTTGGAAGTTTCATCTCCAGCAGGAGCCAACTCAATTGAACTTGATCATCAGGGTGATCTCTTTACTTTCACTAGCACCATGGAGGCAACTTGGTATGGCAACGCTATCAAAATTTCCACCAATGCTGATGTGCCAAACTGGACTCTCTCCCAGGATCTGGAGACCCCTATTACTGGTTTTGAGGTAAGAAAAACGTTATGTTTTTTGTAAATGTTAATTGTTTTTTTATGTACTAACAATATCTAATACCACAAACCTGTAATATTTATTAATTATTTATTAATATTTTTGACAGACACTGAGCTGGTCTGCAAGCTGCACTCTGGCAAACAGCACTGTTGCTGCCAAGTTAATGGCTACCAAGAATACCGATAAGCTGGAGTTTGAATTGAATGGCGATGCTGAACAGCAGGTCGACAAGGTCATCTACACTTATTCCGTCAAGGTCATTACACCTTTCACTGGATTCGAAGAGAATTCTCTGAGTGAAACCCTTGAATTGTCTCCTAGCCGTGTCAGCTACAGATCCACTCACTACATCGGCTCTTTGTCCAATGCTCGCTCACTTGAGTTCTACATGATGAAGACTGGTTCACCCACCAGAGCTAGTCTGGAGACCTTTGTGAAATCCACCATCAATAGGTATGCACTTTTAGAACTAAAATTTGTCTGATAAAAATATTAAAAATCTCTTAGAGCTTTACTGCTTCAATAAGCCTACAGCTTAGTGTATGTTAACTTGCCATGTCATTGTAATTTACAGTGAAATGAGTGAGATTTCCTTCAACTACCTGTTGGAAGGAGGAGAACTCTCTACTGACTTCAAATCAGACCTGAAAGCTTATCCACAGATGAACTGCGCATTCAAGCTGTCTGTTGTACACAGCCAAACTGCTACTGACATGAGCCAGCAAGCCACCTTGGACATCACCACCCCCACTGTCTCTCAGAAGATCATGTGGAATGTAGGCTCTAATGGCAACATGTGTGAATCTGGATTCTCTCTTACACACAACGCTGAAGAATTGATACATTACACCCACAAGGTAAATTAGGAGTTGGGCAGTGTAGTAAAGTAGTAGTGAGAATTATATCTCTTGTTAAATGATGTGGTGTTGCATTTTTTCTAAAACAATGACTTTTGTCTATAGACTACCTGGTCTACCGCCTACCAGAAGATGGACAACGATATGACTTTGAAGATGCCCAAAACTTCAATGTTTGCTGACTGCCAGTTTGAGTTCAAGTATGATCTCACTCAAGCCACCAAGACTGCTGGTTTCACCTTGTACAATGACCCAAGCAAGCCTTTTGACTTCAAGTCCGAATTGGTTTTGGGCGCCAGTGCCAAGTTTGAGCTTACAACACCTTTTGACGAGTGCAAGCTTGTGAAATCCTCCATCACTGTTAACCAAGCTCAACAGCCATGGACTGTGGAGATGGAAGGAACATTCAATGAGCACACCATCTCAGCTTCAGGTAATATTTACCACCAGTCTAGTACAATTATTCTAGTGTAACATTGTAACTTAACTGATATTTTAAACAAGATTATGACTCACCAAGTATTTCTATGAATAGGAACCATGAGCTTTGAAGCACCCGCCATCTTCAACATCAACATGTCCTTCAAGTCTCAAATCCCAATGTTGGAGGACTTGTCTCTGGCTCTGACCAACTCCAAGCTGCAGGATCAATGGAAACCACACATGGTGCTGCAATATGCTGCTGATAAGACCATTGAAGCCAGTGGAATATTCAGCTGGGTTAACCAATACAAGGCCTCTGTAGACATCACTACTCCATTTGTATCGTAAGTTGATACATCTTTTGTTTTTCAAACTAATGTGCTTCATAAAATTTATATTTTAATTTTTTTACAGTTATTTTGGAGAAAAAATATTAAATTTTGCTGTTTCAGTCTCCGAAGCATGGTTGCTGACATCACCATCGACAGCCAGTTCCCCGCCAAGATGGCCTCCTCGTTTGAGTTCCAAACTAGTCAGATGTCCGAGAAGATGTCATCCATCCTCAACTACGATATGGCTGCTAAAACCTTCTCCTACACTCTGCGATCTCCATTTGCATCAGTCAAGTCATTCGAGTTCACTAGCTCTGCTGCTCCCAGACCCACTGCGACGATGAAATTGAACGGTGAAACCTTGTTTACTCTTTCTGGAAACTTCCAGATGGCTAGCATCCTGAAGCACACCATGGATGTCACCGTGACTTATCCATTTTTCAACAAGTTCATCCGTGTCCAGGTTAGCATACTTGAAATAGTTGACAAAGGTTATGCACTGTGTGATTGTGCGATTACAAGTTGTGTATATCATCTATGATGTTCAACCTAATGATGGTTTGTTTTATAATTATAGATTGATAATGACTTCAACTCCACCAACAGTCTGAAGAGCTATGTTGATCTGATGTACGCAAGTGACAAGGAAATCAGCTTCAAGGTTGACTACACATCCGCTGCTTCAAGCTCCTTGAGCTTCACCCTGGAGACTCCATTTGAGATGCTAGAGAAGACCACCTATGTTATGTCCTACTCCGGCAATCACATGAAATGGGATGAGAACACCAGATTTGAGTCTTACTATGGCACAGTACGTAATCAACCAACGTAAAATTTATGTCTAATTACTTTAACAATCTGCCAGCTGGATTCACTGTTTTGAGCAAATCGGTAATTTGGTGTGTTATGTTATTCCAGATCAGTTCCAGCACCTCTTTCTCCTTGACCAACGGACTGACCTACCATCAGACCATCACCGGAGATATGAAGAATGGCATGACTCCATTCAACCTGCAGAAAGACTTCATCTTCACTGGAATGACTGACAAGTTTGACGTCCAAGCTAGCATATCCGGTAGCTTTATTCCAGAAACCAAGTTCGAGACCTCTTGGCAATACGATCCTCTTGTAACCAACCTGAAGGCAGCTTTCAACCAGCACTCTCTGGAATACAACCACCGAGGAGATGTTATCTCTGACTTCACCTGCAGCTGGAAGATTGTCTCCCCTGTTGTTGGGTAATTATTTGTATATAATAAATTAGAAAAAATGGCTGAAAATATTTGTGTAATTTACGGATTTGTTTTCGAGCAAACCATATCTCTATTTGTATAAATTCTATTAGAAAAAGTGTAGCAACATTTCCTTATATTATAACAAGTGCTGATATTACATGTAGAACAATTCTCAACGAGGATGTTCAGCAGTTGGAAGGCGAGTGGACCATTAAGAACGCTGGATACTCATTCTCTACCGACATCTCTTGTCCAAACCACAACTTCAAGATGGACTGGGACCTGAGCTCTTTGTCTGGTACCTTCAACTCCCAATATACTGATGGAACCGACATCTTCAGATCTGTCGCCTCTTTCAAGCGCTCCGCCACTCCATTCAAGTACGTTTTATTGAACCGGCATTTTCTTTTAGTCCAATACATTGCTCAATATGCTGAACTGGTTAACTGGAAATTATTGGTTATATTTGCATGTGTTGGTGTTATTAGGTATGAAGGTTCTTTCTCCATGGAAGCTCCTGGTGAGAAGCTGACTTCATCCATCATGCTGACTGAGAACTCCCTTGACCTGCCTCTGTTCACCTGGAACAATAAGGAGTACATCACCATCAGAGCCAAGAACCCATTGAATGCTGACGAGGAATACAAACCCACCATTGTTCTTGTTGTGGATGGAGAAACCTATGAGTTTGATGGACTCTACAAGAATGTTGGATCCGGTTTAGTCCGTGACTTCAAGCTGCACATGAATGGACCACGAGGATTCAAAGATGTTATCGACTTCCAGTTTGAATTCAGGTTAGAAATAGTTTGAAAATACTTGAATGCATATTGCATGACACATTTTTGTATTCATTGTGTTTGTTGATGAAGTGATACTCATGTGCTTTTTTTCTATTTAGAACTCAGAGCGCCCAGCTGGTTCCAGGAGATATGAAATTCTTCCTTTCATATGTACCTGCTCAGAACGCTGAAATCAAGCTCGTTGATTTGACTGGTACATGGGGCAACGATCATGCTACATTCATCTTCAGAGACCCCACCCCCATGAAATACAACATGGACTTCTCTGTATCCACCACTGGACAGACCGCTACAGTCAGTACCTAGCCTATTTATTGCTATTACTAACCCTCTTGTTTTTCTGTTATGAGTTACAGTTGGTGACTTTTGTTGTTCAATTTATTGATTTGTTTCCAGTTTGAGGCCAACTGGGACACGACAGCCACCGATAAGAATGCTAAGCTAGAGATTGTCAACAAGTTTGCCTCCTCCAGCAGAAAGCTTTCATCAAGCATTGACATCAACCTTGTCTACACTGGCATCTCCAGAGGTCTTACCAGCGAGATGGAATGGACTACCGACGCTTTCAGCCATCTGCTCACTCTTGGTAACTTATTTTCTCTGTTTAGATGTTGTTTTCATTGTGTTGTATTTTGGCTGTGTTGCATTGTTTACATCTAATGGTATGTTTTGTAGACTATAATGGAAAATCAATCGGGTACGAAGTGAAATCTGATCAAATTTCTGGCGTTAGCATTGAATTGCTCTCCGAGTGGCGCAGTGTCAAGGTCACCCTGAACAACAAGACTGTTACCAACGGCAATGAGCTCCAGGTTGGCTTCTACTGGGACAGCCAGAGAGACACTCAGAAAAGATTTATTGGAACCAGCCAATGGGTGAACATGGGAACCAACAGCTATAAATGGACCACCACCATCTCTCACCCAGCTCTCCTTAAGGTAGTCATAGATCTGTTATTTATAAATAAATAATTTCACACATATTTTATGCATACTGATATATCATTTATGGTGTAATATAAAATTTGTTTTGTTCTTTCTAGGATATCACCATCACAGATCTGATCTCCTTCAACACCAACCAGCACTACTTTGACTTCCAGAAGATGATCTCCTATTCTGCTGACACAACAAAAGATGTTACTTTTGACATGAACCTGCAGAAAGACCTGCAATGGGGCGTCAGTCTGAAGCAGACCTTCAACAAGATCGATATCAGAGTTGGAACTGAATTCACCACCACTGGTAGCACCACCTCTGTCAAATACATGGACTCCAATGGTCAAATGAAGAGCTTTGCCCTCGTATCCAAATTCAATCCAACCACAATGGCTGCTTCTATGGAAGTAAGTCTTAAATTGCTTTGTATCACTTGAAGTTTTATCAATTTTCAAAAACTTTCAACCAACCTGTGTAATCATCATAGTGTTAACTTATAATTATTATTTTAGTTGCAGACACCAATGAAGACTGTGAAACTGGCTACTGCTTCCTCCAAGACCACCCTGACTCTCTCCACCACCATTGATGGTGAGACCTACAGCACTGACATCACCCTCCGCCCATCCGACTACTACATGCTGATCAAGCTCTCTGGTGTGAACGGTAACATGCAGTTCGCAGCTCAGAAGATAGTTGGCGGATACGAGATTCAGCTGACCAAGACTAACGGTACAAAGACCACTGTGGAAGGGCTGGCCGCTCTCAGCATGAATGCTTCTCGCCTGGTCAACGGCAAACTCCACTGGAACCCAACTTTGGTGTCCGACATCAAGGTTCGTATATCACACACTGGAACTGGTTTTTAGACTTGTTATAGCAAAAGAAATTCACTTTTCATACTAAATTCCTATTAATGTGTGTTGACATTACATTACAGGCTCAGATTGCTGCCATCCGCTCCTCGCTGAAGAACACCATCAAGAGTATGTCTGCTGCTGCCAACGCTGAGGCCACCTTGAAGATGAGCAAGATGCAACTCGGATCTGACTTTGACCAAATTATGCCTCACCAGACCAGAGAGTACGATCTGTTTATGCAAGACTTGGCCACTGCTAAGGTTATGGTCCAACAAGGCTACGAGCAGAACATCTTCTACCTGAAATCTATTGACGAGTTCACCAGGTAAGTTTCTGAATTATACTTTTATGTGACTAAGCCGAGTCTATTCCATGAGTCTGTGTAAATTAATATTGTTTAATAAATATCTTGATAATTAACTGGGTGTTATGATCTTGCAGCTCTCTCTTCTCCACCATGGCTCTGAGATTTGAAGAATTCTGCACAGAACTTGAAAGTTTCTATAGCGATGTTGTCGTACCTAAAATGTCCTACTTGGGAGAACAAACCCAGCAGACCATGCTTAGTATTGCTACCGAGTTTAGCAACATCAAGAGACGAATGCAAAACTTTGGAATCAACATGGCTACTAAGATGATGGGTGAGTACTATAACCAACTGGATGATTCTAGTAGAGTTATTATATGCTTCTCCTCAGTTCCCATGCTGTTTCCTGCAGTTCATTATTTCATGAGTTGGTTGTTGTTGCAGAGAGCACAGAAAGTATGCGCCGACGCATGACTAGACTCAACAGCTGGCTGCAATCTGGCATCGACACTGTTTCTGAGTTTGTCAAGGAGCACCCCATCGCACAGACCTTGAAGGCCTACCACGTCTCCATTGTGACCAGCTTCAACAGCGCCGCCGATTCCATCTACAGCAGAGTTGTGGCAGTTGTCAACCCTCAGATGTACAAAGATGCCGTATACAAAGTGCACAGATTCATCGTAGACACAATTGGCAACAGCAGAATCGCCCAGTACATTGATGTCACCGTCTTCACTGGACTGTTTGACACCGCCATGTACAAGGCCGAGTACTACATGCAGTACTACGATGTTGTGGATAATATGAAGATCTTCATGACTCATGCCAAGAATATCGGTGCCGAATATCTGGACAAATACCTCACCTACTACATCGATGAGACCATTGATAACTTCAAGGTAGGAAACTATGCCACCATGTGTGTGTGTGCGGAGAGTTTAATTTCATTGGATTTCGTGCCTATTTTATGTAATCATCAGTGGAAAAATATTAATTGTTGCTTTGGCTTATTTTAGTGGGTAACCTACGACCTTCAAGGTGGCGAAATTGAGTGTGAATTTGTTGTGCCATCAACTCTTAACAGCCTCAATAACCTCAACGCTATGCAGATGGCTAGCAATGCTATGTCAGCTATGCGCAGCTCCTGGGCACAGATCTATGACTACGACATGAATGTGTCAAACATTGTTGACAAGTACATCCCAGCTACATACAAACATGTTCTCCCACCATTTGATGGTATGTATTTTCAAGACATTTCCTCTTTAAGTGATAGCTGTAGTGTTTGATCATGTTCCTGATTTTTGCTGCAATCAATATATTGTTATATATGGCCTATTTTAGTTCAAGGTATCATTGCTGGACAGCACATCAGAACATTCGACAGACGACACTATGACTTCTCCAGTGGAACTTGCAGCTACCTGTTGGCTCGTGACTTCCAAGATGGCAACTTCACCATCTTTGTCAACTACAATGGTGAGGAGCAGAGTCTGACTGTACACAGCAATGGTAAGATCATCGACATTGCTCAGGACCTGACCATCAAGATGGACGGCGCTAAAGTTGAATTGCCAGTTCAGTTCTTCAACACTTCCATTTCACGACTTGGTTACAAGATTGTCCTGAAGAATGCTCTGGGTGTCAGCGTGATCTGTGACAACATGAACGGCCTGTGCTCTGTTGAGATGAGTGGACACTACTTCGCCAAGACTGGAGGTCTCTTTGGTACATACAACTACGAGCCACTCGATGATTTCACCACCAGCTCCAACACCAACACCTCTGATGTCACCAGTTTCGCCAACAGCTGGACCTCAAGGTAACCAATTCTTCTGTTTATTTGCCCCATCAACCCTTTACACATGTTTATACTTCATATACTCTGCTGTGTGAATACTTGGTACGAGTTGTCTAACTGACATGTGTGTTTGTAGCTGCACTGGTTCCAACACTGCCAGGACATTCTCGCACGTAGAGAACACCAAAGAGCACGCTGCCTGCGCCGCTCTCTTCAAGGACACCAACAGCTCTCTCAGCCCATGCTTCGGTGTTGTCAGCTCAGAGCACGCCTTCCACAAGTGTATCAATGACATGAGCAAGGATGTCACACTCACCGCTACCAATGGTCCCTGTAAGGCAGCCATGTTCTACCAGGCTGAGTGCAAGTTTGCTGGAGTCAAGCTTCCAGTACCCTCACAGTGTGGTGAGTTTTCAATTCATTAATATTAAGACAATCTGTTAACTTAATCCAAAATTTCATGTTACAGCTTTTTTCTGTATTCAGCATATTTATATATTTAATATGTTTTGTTGCAGTCTCGTGCAGTGTCAGTGGAGTCACCTTCGAACAAGGAGAATCACAGCAGATTCGTCAACCAGTTATGGCTGCGGACGTAGTCATTGTGGTTGAAGAAAAGATGTGCAACTACGAGATTGACAGCAAGCTACCAGCCCTTGCCAAGTTAATTGAGAGCTCATTGTCTCGCAAATCCTACAGTGACATCAGATTTGGCCTGGTCGGTTTTGGCGGACAAGGTGTACACTCTCCAAGCCACGTGCACACAATGAACAGCAAGATGTTTGCCTCTAGATCCGATCTTTCTCTTGGATCCTCTGCTCTCCAGTTCTCTGGTTAGTTTGTGTTGAGAGCTGATAATTTATAGTTACCCTGAAAGAAGAATTCATGTCATATGTATTTCAACAAAAATCTTATTATCTATTATTCACTGTTTGTAGCTGGAAGCAACAACGACGTATATGATGCCATTGACTTTGCTGCTCAGTACCCATTCAGAGCTGGAGCTAGTAAAATGGTAGTTGTCATCCCATGCTCAGACTGCAGTGAAAGCCGACACTCACACCAGGGTATTGCCGAAAGACTCTACTCTGAGGACATCACTCTCCACGTCCTGAATGAGTTCTCTTATGACATCAGCATTGCTGGAAAGAACCCTGCCACCAATTACTTGTTCGGTGAGCATTCTTCTTGGTTTAATTCACAAACTAACTACAATACTTATCAAATTCAATGAAGCTAATATGATTTTAATAACCCACTAATATATGACTTCTATTCCTCTATGTTTTAGGTATTGACAACTATGCAGTGTACTCTCTTCGAGATATCAGAAGCCTCAGAGGAAACACCAGACTCTACCCCATTGTGACGAAGCCAACCGATGCCTGCTCTAGTCTTGCCCTCCAGACCAACGGTGTTGTGTTTGATGTGAACATGATGAAGACAATGAGATCCAGCACCATCAAGAGCTTCCAGACTGTCTTCGCCAACGTCATGTCCAACAACGTTTCCCCTCAACGCTGTACCAGTTGCACTTGCGAATACAACGAGCTCTTCATGACCAGCCGAACCGTCTGCTCCGCTTGTTAAACTGCTGACGTCTATACAAGAAACTCTAACAGAACACTCGCTACATGAACTTAACCACTATATATTTATTTTCTATAGCAACTTTTAAAAAAAAACTGCTCTCCTTTTAAAGAACAAATTGTGCAATGCATTAGCAAAAGTATAAAATAATTTTGTTTGCTCTTCAATTTTAACTTCTTGAATAAATAAAGCATTATAAAAATATAACTTCCAATGTCTTATTGTATTCCATAAAGTTATATATCAGCATTAGAATGTTATAGCAGGCTATAAACTTAAAACAGAAATGCTTTTCTCTCTTGTTGCAAATTCAACGCCCACTTAAGTTGACATTTGTGGGCTAATATACTGAAACAATAGTTGGTCCAGATTTGCCAGCTTGGAATGCATGTACACATTGATTTTAAATCCGCCATGTCAGGAAATGTTAAAATAGCCTTTCCTCTGTGCATTAATTTCAGGATGTAACACTGAGCATGTGTGTTTGACATAACATTAGAGTAACTTTAATCCTTCAGGTAAAGCTGCTGTTGAATGGTATAGTCGATAGTTGTAAATGAAGCTACATTATATTTGTTCTGCAATATTACTTGTTTAATTTTCCCAGAACTTGTTTAAACAAGTTATACTATGAGATCTTTATAAGGATTATGAAAACAAGCTCAGTAAAACGGATACTAAAATTAATATTCCTTATGTTCTTGTAACCAAAAAGTATGCAAAGCAAAATGTAAGGAAACCGGTGACCATAATGTACACCATGACCCTGTATTATGCTTTATTATAAGTTGTATCTATCAGAGATGTTAGCAACAAGGAATAAATAAAGAGATGGGCATAGCGAGAACTTATTGATTGGACAGAGTTCTAATATCCTCTATTGTTCACAGAGTTTAAGCCTTTGTTTATTTATCCAATCAATAATACAGCAATTGTGACGTTGATGCAATATTATAGATTTTTATCAGCAATGTAGTTTGTCATTTTCAACTAAATGACTATGCAATGAACCAGAGTCTAAATGTGTTGAACTTGTACAGCGAAATATAATAAAATGAGCGCTATTTGGGAGAATGATGATGTCAAAGATAGAATATGCTTGCTTTCTCCAGAATTGCAGGTAAAGTATATAAATGGCATATAATAACATACGGTTATGGTATAATATGTAATTGTATACATTTCTTAGGGGAATATTACTCAACATTATGCACCTTGTCTCCAGAGAATTATTTGAAATTCAACAATAAGTGAAGCATTAGTTGCAGAATAATAAATGCCTGTCACTATATACTGGTCTAGCTCAAATTGTCAGCCATGTTATTATGTTGGCAAAACATGTCAGTGAAGAGTTAAATATGCCAGGTTTAGTTCACTCCTTCCAGTATGCTAGCTGGTGGGATCAGTATAGAATAAAACATTCTTGGAGTATCAAGTCTTTGGTAAGCTACAAAATAAAATAGAAAATATTGACAACAGTTGTGATACTTCTAAAAAGCATATGAATAAGTCTTAAAAATATATTTAATCTACTATTTTTGGTACATTTGTTTTTTAGTCTAAATAATGCTATCTAAAAATCCTATGTTATTAACTTAATACTATACATGTGTAAATATTTAGGGCACAAAGTCTAGTTCTTTAGGCTGGAACAAAATTACCTATATAATTTTTAATAGTTTTTTCATTATAATGCAACTTTAAAATTATTCTTTGGTTCTAATATGCTATTTACTAATAATTGCATGCTTTACATTTATGAATATAAGACTTAGCACTAGCTGCATGTACTCATATAAAGTGTGTTTTTTCTAGGCAAGCTTCCTCCGAGCTGTTGATGCCCTCCACAGCAAGGAAAGCACCTTTATGTTCACATTCATAAAGGAGAGTCGAGCTGAGCTGCGGGACACTCAAGAAGAAATTGAAAAGGAACAAGCGGTTCTAAAAGATACCTCAGATCTATTGGGTATAAATATAACTAGAACTGACATTTTAGCACATTGTATATATTTTATGTAACTTTGGAAATCAAGATAGAAATATATGGAAACCTCAGCACTTATGGCTACCTTTTGTTTCAGGATATGTGCATATAAAATTTATTTGTAGTCATTGCTATTAAGCGACTATTGTTTCTCAATCCAAAATAGCTTTTTATTCGCTTTATGTAGGGCAACACAATATTGCAATTATATTATGTTAGTTATATGTTAAACTTTCTTTAAATATAGCTTCACAGAGACTTTATGGAGATATTGATGAATTGGAAGAAAATGTACACGAGCTGAATGCAGTTGATGAATACCTTAAAAGACGAAACAATGGTGAAATAGGAGGGCTGGGTATTTTATCCTTTGAAGACGAAGTCAAGCCACACAAAAAGGCTAAAAAGAAAAAGGAAAAGCATGGTGATAGACAGAGAAGCAGCAAAAGTGGCAGATCAAGTGACTTATCTAGTAGAGCAAACACGCTAGACAGTGAAGCGTTGGATGTAGAAAACGAAATGCTAGTAGAAAAGCTGAACAAAAAGAACAAAAAGGAAAAACGTAAAAACAAAGAAACTGTAGACTTACCGGCTGATGCAAGCGAAAACATAAAAATTAAAGAAAAGAAGCACAAAAAAGAAGATACAGTTGTGACTATTGAAAAAGAGACAGTGGAACCAGAACCACAAGGTAAAGATGAGAAAATAAATCAAGAAGATGCAGAGCCAATACTGGAAAAGAAAAGTAGAACAAAAGCAAAGAAAAAAGACAAAGAGAAAGCAAAAGAAATTGATAATGAACTACAAAGGGAATTTTCAACCAATAGCGCCCTAGACAAGCCAGTAGAGGTTTCAAGAGAAAAAACTGAAGAGGAACTAACAAAGGAAGAAGAAAAAGCTAAACGAAGAGAAGAAAAAACAGAACGAAAGAGACTCGAAAAAGAGAGGAGAAAAAGTGAAGAGGCTTTGAATGAGAGACGAGGCTCTTTAAAAATAGAAAGAGAAAAGTCTGCACCATTACTGGCAACTAAAGAACAGTCCGAGATAGAAAAAGTATGTTGTCTGATAAACAAGCAATGAGAGCAAATGTTTGCAATTATCAAGCTTTTAAAGAATTTTTAAGAATTTCAATTCAATTGACAAAATTAAAATTTTATTTTACTGCTTTTTGACAGGAAACAAGTGAATTGATGAAAGAGTTTATAACTCGCCAATCGACAGATGTAGAAGAAAAAAAGAATTTCGAAGAGGCATTAATGAGAAAATTAGCTAAAAAGAAGAATCCACATGCATTAGAAGCTGATAAGCTGATGAAGCAGCAAGCCTGGGCTGAAGAAGCGTAAGTTTTCAACCTTTTCTATATCTACAATTCTCTTTAAAAGTTGTAATATCCTTATAATATAATAATGGGAATTGTTTTTTATCTTTTTCTAGTACTTGTTTTATGCAGAGAAGTATTGCTTATTTTGATACACCATCGGTCGGCAAACTTTAATAATGTTAGTGTCCTGAAAGATATTGACCTGTTATAAACTTTTAGGTGGCATAACTTTTAAGGTGAGAAAGGATTGATTTTCAACTGAGAACTACTTGATCAATACTTTTCTTTTACACCTGTTAATAAATAGTGTTAAGTCAATACTACTCATTGATTTCAAATTTCATCAAAACATTATACAAGTTTCACAAGAACACCGAGTTTAATATAGAAAGCTATGAAAAGATTAAACATGCAATACCGCATTTAATACGTCTCTGCAAAGATGAAAACGACCAAATAAAGAGTTTTCTTATATAGAAACTGTATGAATTAAAAATTTGAATAAAATGGTTATATTAAATATAACATTTGAAATACTTAAACACTCTTATTTGGTAAGCATTATATACCTTCAAACTTAGGCTAAGCCTGTATATTTTGTAAAACACAAGATAAAATGACATAATGTGTAGATTGCGAGCACCAGAAAGTTTTTTCAAAGTCAACTTTTATAATTTTCCCAGAATTGATCGAGAAAAAGCTGCCTATGAAGCTAAAATGATGGAAAAGTTGAAGAGTAGAAGAGAAAAAAGTGGATTAGTCAGCCGAGAAGCGTCTTCCTTGAATGAACCAGCGCCCGCATCAGAACCTGTTGACGTAAAGCCGAAGAAAGAAAAGAAGAAGAAAAAGAGCAAGGTGAACAACTATTTTTCAATAAATTCTAGTGCAGTCTGTGAATACTTTTACTTTAAATAATTTTAAGACTCTCCGAAGTTTTTTTTTAAAATGATCATGCATTAGAAGTTAATGATGAAATAAAGCTGTTACAAAAATTATTTCTACAATGTTGAAAGATGAAGAATTCTCCATTCTATCCAGACATTCCCAATTGTATAGTATAGCATTGTATAGTAAATTAGCAAACTTGGGCAGCAATGTTGCCTGATTATACATGAATAAACCTCAAGTTTTGGAGAAGTTGAGAATTTTCCCATCTAAAAGTCAAGGGTCAAGTCTAAGGGTCAAAGTTGTATATTTGTACTTTGTGCGATACCAACTGCATTTCATGTCATTATGTATTGTGTTATGATACTTTGGCCAATCTCTTTCTATCTTTTAACAGTATTTATCTGAATTATTTGCAGGATAAAGATGAAGAAGAAAATACTGTGAGTAATTCAATTTATATGCAGCCAAAATGCATATCATATACAACAGGCAATATACTTTATACACGACTGTATTTTAATGATGGAAGAAACAATGAATGCGTATGCTATTACAGAAAGCATATATTATAGAGGAAACTCCCATATGAATTAGCAAAGGTTTCAGTACACACTATCATCTAAATGATAGGCTACATTGCTTTCTGAAAATTAGATACTTGTTTCTATATTTCATCAGGATATTACTAGATGCATCACTTGAAACAATATTGCAGTTAATTATTCATTGACTCAAGCTATCATACCAGTAACCCATATTGCCAGTGCAAATATGTATTACGAAATAAAATACGCATTGAACAACAGTAGGCATCAATATTTTAATACATGAAAAGCCAATATTTCAATGCCTATAAAACATATAACTTAGTCCTGCTGTAAATGACATATATGCATATGTAGAGTTAATTTATTACATTATAATATGTAAGTTACTTTTATAAAGTGCACAATTTCAAGTACGGTTTATTACTACGATATCAAAAACCATGCATTTTGTCTATACATTACAAGTACAATAATAGTGCATAATATGTTGTCTATATGTTTATTATGTGGTTCTGCTACTTTATTTTATAGTTAGTGATCATCTTTCCCAACTGGAAAATACATGTTCATCAATAAGTCAATTATCAAATAATTGTATAAAAATACAAAATAGGCAACTTAGTTTTTCTTGGTCTCTGTTGCAGGAGAAAGAAAAGAAAAAGAAGAAAAAGAAAAGTAAAGACCGAGAAATCGACGTGTGACATTTACTATACATTACAATATAAATTGAGTGTCAATGATCTTTCGTGGTAGATGTTAGTCATGACTGGATGTTTAAAACATAAAAACTTACGAAAAATTTGTTTGCAGTTGAAAAAATTTCAATTTCTAATTTATACCTTATCACTCAAATTATTCCTAACTTTTATACCCAATTATAATGATTTTTTCTGACAAAAGGACAATGTTGCAACAACAACAGTTAATTGTGTTAAATTTAAATATAGTATTTTATTTCAGAGAACTTTGTGTATATATAATTATAATTCAAATTAGTGTTAAAGAGACATAAAAGAGAACTGTGATGTCATACTTTGTTCACATGTAAGAGTCTCAGAATAAAAAATAAAATAAACATTCCCAAAATACTGACTACAACAATAACATAGCACATGCAGCTATTAAAATAATAAAAAATGGAGATGATTAATAATGACTAGAAATTTATGTACAAGTGTAAATCAAGTAAATAACTTTACTGAGAAAATAAGAGATCAAAATAATATTAAAAAATACATCAACATTACTACGACCAGTATACATGTTACTATAAGAGCGTTTTTTATTGAAAGTGCTTCAAATAATATGGACTAAACTACAGTTTATGATTGTCGCTATTCAGCACCAGAATATCAAAACTTTTATACATAAACAAAAACATAAGTCCCACTTAATAAATGGTCAAAATTACAGGCTCCAACACTTTAAAAATGGCTTCTCGCATGTATGAATATCAGGATAGAAAATGTTTACTAATCTGAGTTACCTACAACACACTGTTCAATGATTACCTGAAGAGGATAAATAACCTACACCAGCACCTAGGACAGTGATGCTCAACCTGCGGCCTTTTGACTTTTGGCGGCCTTTTGGGCTGGGAAATGTGGCCTTTTGGCCTCTTGTTGAAAATAAAAATTTTGTTCAGTTTCAATCCTTGTTGAATTTTGCTTTTTAATAAGGCAGTCAAGATTGCTATCAATCTGGAATTCCTAAGTTTACTATTATATGAAAAATCTGGATAAACGTGATGACAAGGGGAATCCCCATTTTTTCCTCATTATGCTTGATTGATAATTAGCTGACTATTAGCATTAGTCAATTAGCAACCAAACTGTCAGCATGAGCAAACGAGCGAGAACTGTAGAGCAGGAGAACAGGCAGTTCAATGATGCTTGGACAGAAGAATTCCTGATGGTACCTCTGCCTGCAGGTGGGATGCTTTGCCTTGAATGCAACACCACAGTAAAAACTATGAAACGATCGAATGCCAAGTCTCACTATGAGATGAAACATGGCCAAACTTATAATCAAATGAATCCAGAGTTTAGGAAAGAAAGAGTTGCCTCTTTGATAACTAGTCGTCAGAGACAACAATCAATGATGAGAGGGCCGACAGATGACAACAAGAAAGCACTGCTAGTTGGTTCAAAGATAACGTACCTCATAAACAAAAAAGGCAAGTTTTGTAAACTAAGTTTTAATTTTTGGATTTACATGCATTTCATTACAGTATATTTCTCAGCAAATTCAATTCTAATTCAAACAATGTGTAGTGTTGAGTTTACCCAGTGGTTCCTGTGGTGTAATGGTTAGCACACTGGCTTGCAAGCCAGAGGTCTCGGGTTTGATTCCCAGGAGAGGACAATTATTTTTCACCATGTATCTAAGTTTATACTTATAAGACTCATTCTCTATTTCCCAGGTAAACCGTTCATGGATGGTCAAATTATCAAGGAATGCATTGAAATTGCAGCTGACACTATGTGTGATAATGAGCAAGCTAAGCAGGTTTTTCAGAAAATCTCCCTGTCTCGACCCACAATAACACGTCAAACTGAGCAGTTGAGTGCAAATATCCAGGCTCAGTTGGCAGACAGGATGAAGGAATTTTTAGCTTACTCCATAGCACTTGATGAGTCAACTGATAAAGTGGACACAGCACAGTTGTCAATATTTATTAGAGGCGTAGACAAGAATCTCATTGTCACTGAGGATCTCTTAGCTTTACGAAGCATGAAGAGCACCACTACGGGTAAAGATGTTTACAATGAAGTCATGGCCACCATAGAGACTAAAAATTTGGCTCTCGACAAACTCAGTGCTATTGTAACAGATGGGGCACCATCTATGAATGGTGTGAGGAATGGCTTCACCACCTTGCTACTTAACAAAATAAGAGAGGAGAAAATCAATCCTCTGCCTCTTGCATTCCATTGCATTATCCATCAGGAGAATCTTGCAGCTAAGACTCTCAGGATGGACAACGTTCTTCAGGTTGTGAAAGAAACTGTAAACTACATCAGATCAAGAGGTCTGAAACATCGACAATTTCGACAATTTCTTGACGAATTACAAGCAGAGTATGAAGATATTCCGTACTTTGCAGAGGTGCGATGGTTATCAAAGGGAAAAATGATAGAAAGAGCATACAAGCTTCAAACAGAGATTCTTAACTTTTGTGAAAGTCATGGTAGAGAGCTACCTGAGTTCAGAGATTCAGAATTTTTGAATGACTTTGCATTCCTTGTTGACATACTCACTCATCTCAATGAACTAAATACAAAACTGCAAGGCAAGGACAAGCTAATATCTGACCTGTATCACTATGTGGGTGGATTTGACGGAATGTTGGAGCTTTGGATAGAGGAATTTGATAAATATTACGTTGACCGAGAGAGCTTTCCAACACTGGCAGGACGTCCTGGACTTGAAGAGAATTTTATAGTTATTAATCGTTATAAAACTATTTTATCAGAACTGAAAGGTGAGTTTGAGAATAGATTCATGGACTTCAAAAATATCAAGGACGATATCTCTGCTTTTTCAGCAATACTCCAAGTCAACGTACCTCGTCACTTGCAAATTGAGGTCATTCAACTGAAAAATGATCTGGTTTATGCTCCTCTCTTCGCACCTGACCAAGACCTGCTCAAAGCATACCAAAGCCTACCTCCAACCTGCTACCCAAGAATCAGGAGTTTTGCTGCCAGATTTCTCAGTATGTTTGCTAGCACATATCGATGTGAGCAGCTATTCTCTCGAATGGGGTATGCCAAAAGCAAATTTAGATCGAGGCTAACGGACTCCCATCTGGCTGATCTCCTTCACATATCGGCATCGGACATTGAGCCAGATTATCAAAACATATTAAGCTCTGTTCAGTGCCAGCCTTCTCATTAATGTACAAAAATATGCTTACTGTCCTGAACAAATCAGGTTATTTTCCTGGATTTATTTTTCATAACAAATAAATGCATCTCAAATGCGAAAATAGTATCTCATTAATAATATGTGGGGGGGCGGGTTTGAAAGTGGAATTGACACTAAACTTTCTAGTGGCCTTTTTGGTGGCTGAAATTTTTTTTACGGCCTTTTTCTAAAAAAGGTTGAGCACCCATGACCTAGGACATAGGTCAAGGTAAGTTGAAGGTCAACCATGACTAGATGTACTATCATTACTGGAAATAAGGCTTTGCATACTGTCATCAATAGCATTACTAGCAGCACTAGTCATGTCTAGAATTTCTATTGCTGGAGTGTCAACTGGGGAAGCGACTCTTAACTCTCGACTCTGTCTGTGTTGCTTTACCACTATATAAACCTATGATATAAATTGGCAAATAATAAGCAAAAGAAAGAGCATGCAGTATCTTGCAAGCTAGCTAAAGGAAAAGGTGCAGCAAGCAGTTCACAAGCTTTAAAGTAGACAACTATTCTGTAGCACAGTTTTCTAAGTACCCATCACTCACCAGATATAAGAGCATCACGAATACAGTTGTTACTAGGGGTGCAGCAACAACCATCCACCATTTATCTTTCACGTCTGCAAAGTTGAAGGTATCAGCAAACACACCGCCTAGCTCTTTTTCAATCAGAACTTGAGGTGGAGTTGGAACCTAATTTAAATAAACTAGATAATAATGTGCCATATCTTATAGAGAATGAATTACACTAAAATATGTTACATCAAAGGATAAATAGTTGCAGTGAAAAAATTCGTTATTTCATGAAATAATATTAATTAATATGAGTAACAATAACTGCATTTACTAAAAAACATGTAAACTGCTTGAACGTTGAAAATTCTCATTCCATTATAAACATATTGTGAACAGGCAACTCCAAATATTCAATTCCTCAAATATCAATATCATAATTATGACAAGAATTAATACTTAAATTATATTTTACAAATGAACAACTATGATGATATCTAATTGTCAAAAACGATCTACCTAGCTGATCCCTACAAAGTCCTGTCAGATAAAATAGTTGAAGGTAAATAAAAAAATTTTAAAAATATAATTATGGCATAACTTAACTAATAAAGCTAACATCTGTCTAGCTGTAAGTCTAACAAAGCTTAAACTTCTACTATTTTGATATTGATGATTTTTCCAGTTGAAGTCCTCTTTTAAAAACAATACTTGATGCAATTCGTCAATTTTGAGCCTTTTCAAAGACATATTAAGCTCCAATAAATGGAGTAATTGTCCCGACACTCTCTAAGCCCACTTTCAAAAATAAAATCTGAGGAACGAGCTTTACAAAGCTCATCTCAATTTAAAAGTCTTAAAAGTATAGACACATTGGCTGAGCTTTTAGATATCAATATTCTACAAGTTCTGTTGGTCAGAATTTTTTATTTACTACTTTATGCAAAATATTAGTTTTAATGCTACAAAATGAAATAAAAAAACTTACATAAATTAAAGCGGTTAAATCTTTGAGTTACCTGTTGGGTGGAAGTGGCTATATCAGAGGAGAGGTATATTTTAACACCCATCATACAATGCATTTATTAGGCAGCATATTGAATTCAAAAGTCTAAATATTTCAGCAGTACTTCGTTACTCGCACATATTTATGGTAGAAGTGAGTACTGGGAGCTGTATAAGTGCTACAAGTACAACAAAAGTATACATACTATGAGTATGATAAAAATTGACAAATGATCATGAATAGTTTTATGATTATTTTTCAGCAGTATTTCATATTAAAATATGTATGTCTAGAATTCCAAACTTTTGATTGAAATTGATATAATTTTCGTGATTATAAACCAATCAAAGCATCTACTTCTAGTTCTACTCGAAACATTAATATGCTAGTAAAGTATTGCTAGTAGTAGTACTCGTAGTAGTATTACTATCAGTATGAGTATGAACTAACAAATGCAATTACTATTAGTATTAGTACATGATGATTGATGATATTGATTATTAGTACAATTAGTGAAATTATCACAATTAATATTATTATTAGTCTAATTAACATCCAGCATTTTGTTATAACTATACTTATAACTTATAAGTATATAGTTATACTTGTCCTTAATAGCACCAGTATGAATATCAATATGTGAATACTGAATATCAATATCAAATTCAATATTAATATTATTAATATTATCATTATGATTATGATTATCAAATTCAATGTGATTATTCATTATTGGATATGATTATCTGATTATCATTATATTTTAATCGATTTAAATTAAACTTGAATAATAAATCACAAATCTTATTTTACCCTGGAGTACCTTACAGAGTGTTCAGGTGTTTTGAGTAGAACTGGTGGGAGAATCAGAATGAGAATGTGAAAGGTGGAGGAATAGTTTTTTCTCCACCCAGAAATCGAAATAAAAAATGAAGAAATTGGATTAGCGAACTTGGGTTTTCTCAATCAGAGTTGTCCTCCTACAATAATTTTTCTAATTATCGTGCGGATTGATTCAAATAAACGCCAAGTATTCAAATAAATAAATAATGTAAACCGAATAGAGCCTTTAACCCTTTGGATAGAGTATATCAAAATTGTGTGAGCATTCGCTCTTTAAACTTACATGTAAAACCAAAATGACCATGAGGATTTATTTCTAACCCTAAATAACACCCTTCAATCTATGAAATCCTCCACCCATAACATAAATACCCATATCAACACCTTCAATGCTATAGCCTGCGATCCCAGCCTGTACCTGCAGGGTTTCCTGTTGAGCGCTGTCCGGAGCTCCGTATGGGGAAGATAGTGGCAGATTTCTGAGCCTAGATAGATCCGAGGGTCCCAGAATTACTCTCTCCGAGAGGTCTTGGGACTTATCCCAATCAAGATCAAGATAACATTTCAAGAAAATACAACATGGTGCACTTAATCTATTTGTGGCTTTTGTGTTGGTTAAACTATGCATTTAAATTGTAATGAGTAATCACACAGTTTTTAATTTCTGCAGTTGCCTGCCCATGATTATTAAGACTAGCTAAACCATGGATACTACCTTTTTATTTTGAGCTGTACTAAACATAAAGCATTGCATTTGGCTAATAAATACAACACTTACACAATAATCCCCAGTTAACGTTTGCGTCAATTGAATTTATTAAACCTAAACATCTTATATATTATATACAGCATAAATAGTTTTGTTATAAAATGTTAAAGCAAAGTCATAGGTACGCGAGAACTACATATATACAGTATCTTACACCACAAGGTAGTGCAGTTCATGATAGAAAGACTGATGATGGTGATCAACAGCACTATGATGGTACCGTATAGCTACAACTTATTAGGATGTAGCTTTATAAGATTGAGAGTCCATGAACTGGATTCGAAGTTTCTTTAAAATCTCTAGCCAACGCTCCTTTCTCACTGCTTCGTCTTCTGAAAACTGAAACACCAACACATAATAACTACCAGTAAGTATCCATGGCAAAAAATTGTATCTTTGAGTAAAGTTTTGCAGAAAAGACCTACCCGTGAGTGCATAATAGAATCAGCATCACCATCTCCAGAGTTATTTGACTTCACATAATCAAGAGATGTCCCAAAGGAGAATTCGTTAGTTTTTTTCTAAAATTCCCAGAACTAGCTGACGAAGTATTTCAGCAATATAAATGAGCAACTCAACAAACTACATGCACATGTCATCTAGCTGACAAACCATGAAACCCATACAAAAATTTGACTACACATTATTAATATATTGGCTAAAGATTGCCTGCAGTGAAATTTCACCCTTATGACATTTTGGCAACCAGGTGTGTCCTCTCCAGAAAAGACTCACTTGAAAACGATGCATCAAATTTCAAAATTTAAACAACAATTATGACGAAAGTGTAGAATCACATCTAAATGATGTAAATTTATATTCAACTTAGCAAATAATAACAGGTTACTCACCCCATTCTGTTTAGCAGTGTAACGATTAGACGTAAAGTTCTGCTGTGAGAACCCGTCAGATTCAATATCAGCAATAGCTTGCTGACGTTTCTTAGTATCAGCTGGCTCCTCGTCATCTATTCCGTGTCTTTGTCTAATTGCTTCATCAGCAGCTTCTGTGAAACCAAAAACACATTTAGAAAACTCCTATGAAAAAAATCATGGCATAAAAATTTTCAATTCTCTCTGTGATTTTTTTAAATTGTTAAATGCAGATACAATTTATAACAATGAAATTGTAAGTACATACTTGCTTTTTCAATTGCCAGCTGCATTCTAGCTTGATTTTGTTCAGAAGGAGTCTAAATGTAAAAAATGTATGCAGCACAATATACGGAGAAGAAGTAAGGCTACAAATATAGGACTCTACCACTAATCCAAATTCATCTGTTTTACACACAATTAGGTAGACTAAACAAGTGTTAAAACAATTCTTTGCAATAATAGAAAGAACTTTATCTGAAAAATCAGAATGTAAAACAATAATTTGAATACATACCATATCAGCAAAGCTTTTCTCTACACCTGGACGCGAAGTGCTAAAAATCATACAGTAAATATATCTAGTATAGTGATTGTAAAAATGCAAAGTTCATACCTTATTTGTATTAAAAAGCAGGCTCTATTCTACTATATTCTAAGAAACTTTACAATTATTAATCAAATAACTGAAGACTATCTACAACATGTTCAAGAGAAAACAGACTACCATGGGAAGTTTCCAACTTGAAAACGCAATGCTCAGTATTTGAAAATAAATTTGAAGCATCCTCACTACCTTTCTGAATTAATGCTCTACCACCAAATAAGACCTGCAGCATATCAACAATATAAAGAATAAAAGACCTGCAGTCGCCTGATGAAGCAGGTGAAGAGCTATGTGATCGCCTTCTCCTCCTTCTGTCACGAGATCCTGACCTGTCATACATAGACCGAGAATCACTCCTAGACCTACCTCGAGATCTAGAATGTGAACGTCGATACATGTATGAGCGATCTCGTGAACGCCGTCTGCCTGAAATAATTAATGCAACAGTAACTGCAAAATCAAACTGTATATGATATAGTGATTCCGTTTACAACAGAATTGTTTCTAGAAAAATGTTAATGACATGCTTCAGTTATATACCTCTTGAATGAGATCTGTATCGACTTCTACTATGTGAGCGAGAACGCCGGCTACGAGATTTATGATTATCTCTACTATTTGACCTGCTTCGATGTCTTTTACGTGAGGAAGATCGCTGTCGCTTTGATTTAGATTTTCTAGAATGCCTACTGTCATCACTTCCCGACCGAGATCTATTAAAGAGCAGAACAATAATATATTTAAATTACAAATCAGTATTTCTGAGTAGAATTAGAATTGAACTACCTGCTTCATGGATTTAGCTTACCAATAATATTTTCGCCCTTGCATCGCTCATTTATTTATTTCCTCTTTAGAAACTTATATATACAGTTAGACCTTTAGTTCCCAGTTATCAAATACGTATCTTTCCTTAGCTTAATGAACAAACTTGTATACATAAGCATCAGAAGGAAAGGATGTGTCGAGCGGTTTTATCACCAGCTAAGTTACCTTTCTGAATACGGCATAATGTTACTTATGATAGAGCTTAAACTAAAACATCCTAAACATTCTTGTTGAAAGTACCTTTACTTCAAGTGAAATTTTTGAGTAAAAAGAACAAGGAAAAGCTTTAACAACCTGGCAGACTTTTTAGATTTCTTTCTTCTTACACGATCATATTTGTCATCTGAGTCATAATCGCCCATTCTGAAGAACTTGGTAATATAAATAACAACAAGTACAACCTAAAAAAAACACCACAACATTATTTTATTAGATCATAAGTAAAAATTTCAGCAGACAAACGCTTGCTATTGAACAGACCAAACACGACTGAAACAACCCACCTTTAGAGTCATAACAGTAAAACTAATGTAGGTAAAAATGTAACCCTCAACTCTAAAGTTTAAACTCTAAAAATTGGTTGAGACCATAATGATAACAAATACAATAAAATTGTGATTGTCATTAGTGATAACATTAACTGTTGATTCAGTTTTATTTAATTTTACTTACTACGGAATCAACAATAACTATGAGTATGAATGTTGTTTAGTATTCAATAATTGAAATCAGGATAAATGTTGATTGTTGTCATTTTTATTGTGAATCAGATTGATTTTGACTGAAATTAGACCTTGTCCTTAGTATTTAATTTCAAGTTTAACATTTACAACTACTTTAAGTTTATTAACTATAAATACATAACAAATTTGAAATTATAACAATAATCGTTTAATTAATAAATTCCATTAATTTTATATCAATATCATAACCAATATATTTACAGTATCGACTGAGACTCTAAAGTGAGAGTCTAGAGTCAGAGTCACTGACTCTGAGTGAAACTGAAAGATGAAAAACTAGTTACTAGAAGTAGAAGCTTTGGAAATAGCGACTAAATTTAGCTTTTGTAAATGACTGCTACAAATAATTATAATATCAAAGGATTAAAGTTGATAAACCGCTCTGCATAATATTAACAAATAATGGAACGAAAAATGAAACTACGATCACATGAAATAATGAATAATCATCAGTGCCACAGCAAAAAGAAACTCAATTTAGCAACGTAATAGTTTGACTCGCTGCACATAGTAAAATTGACCACGATATTTATATTAAATTAAAGCGTGATGTAGCACAAAGTTTGGAGTCACTTGGTTTCAAATGTGAGAGTGTACACAATTACATTTTATTTGAACAATTATTGTGCAGTCTTTGATCCCACACTTTGCGTTCCAGTTAGCGATTCGCGCACACGCACTCTGTGGGAGTTTCATTTCAGTAGCTACAACAATTAATTATTTTCACAAAATGTTCCCGTTTCACTCTCAGTCCCTCTAGTACTAAGCTATCACTCATATGTAGGTTGAAGTGTTCCAGTGTTTAAACTACATATTTTTTTAAAATTACTAGTTACACTTACTGGGTTTGCCTGAAAAAGTTTTATGTTGCTGTCACATTCAGAGATTGACATTTACTAATTTACTGAGTAAGAGTAGCTGTAACACCAACTGTGTAAGTCACTAAGTGACTAGTCAGTAGCCTAACACTAACACTAACAGTAACTCTAGAGTCTAACTCTGAGTCTATGACTCTAGGGACTGGGACTACTAATAATATTAGTAATAATGCTACTAATACTACTAAGTACTAGCCGTAGGTGGCTTACAATTTGGATTACACTTACAATTACTCACTGTTAGTGTTATTGTAGCTTATTGACTCCAACACAAACTATAACACTAACTCAGTAACTGTGTAAGAGTAAGAGTAAATTTACGTGTAGACATTTAACTATAACGTAACTGTAACTCATAACTGTAAGAGTACGGTAGCCTCAAGAGTTAAACTTAACCCTGCCCCATAGCTCAAGCTTATCACTCTTTAGATTCAGTTATTGGTCACTTTGATTGTCCTTGCCTTTATATTCAAGCTCAACACCTTATTCATTTGTATAATATATTCAATTTTACAAAGATACTTCAAGTTCAAGTAATAGTATAAGTAATACACTTACTCTTATTGATGGTCACCATTATTGACTCTAGCTGCTGCTTGTCAGGCTAAATATAGCAAAAATAATGGATCTTGGAAAATTAAGAGCGGAGTTTCTAATCTGTCTGCCAGCTAAAAACATGACGTGGAGCAAAGTTAGTTTTACGTTACTTTTTTTTAAACTTTAGTTTGTCTTGTACTTATAGTCATTTTGACTGTAGCAATTACAATATTAGTTTAAATCACAATGCCATTTTAATTTGTGTTCAACATGATTTTTATTTGAAACGGAATACACGGCACTGGTTTAGAAATTAATTTATAGTCATGATGCCTGTAAGTACTGTAAATGTTTCTGATGAGATGTTGTATGCCTCATATTGATACACTGTTATGTAGATTGCAGGTAACCTTTGCTTTATAGAGTAATAAATGGCTAAAATGTGTAACATGCATGAATAGAACTTGATCATTTTGTAGGATATCAAGTTTGAATCTATGCAGCAAGATGTTATTGCTGCCACTATTAGAAATGAAATTCTGCAGAAGAAACCACTTCCGAATAGCTACATTATGAACTTTATGAAAGTTTTTATGTCTAAAGTAATAAATTTAGTCCTACACATTTTTTTACCAAATTTATTGGCCATAATTTCTAAGCTTCATGATTTCTAAGCTAGCAAAATTTATGTGTATGCAAAACTAGTTTTGTCTAGAAATCTGTTAAATTTGTATTGTAGCCTATTTATAAGTTGTGCTTCTAGTTTACTATTATTTATTTCATCGCTGGTCATTAAAGTGGTGGTTTAAATGCTATTGGTTACATTGTTGTTTTGAGTGTTCTTGTATTAGCTAGTCTCAATAACATCTCATTATGTGTAGCATATTAGCAATTGATTAAACTAATTATTTTATAGTGATGAGTTTTTTTTTTCAAAGTTTCAACTTATAGTACTTGTCTCATGTTTCTTGCCAATAGATTGAAGAATTTGGTGGGGAAATCAGTGAGGTGACATTTGAAGCTTACGGGGATATACTGACAAAACCTGTTTCTGAAATTACATACAAACATTATGATGTGGTATGTGTATCAGTATACACTGATCTTGTAAGGCTAATTGACCTTTGGACTAGTTCGAAAATATAACTGACCACAGAATCTATTGTTTAACCTAAGCCTGTCACTTGGATAGTAGGCGACAGAGGCCGGAGAGTCAACAAGTTCCTTAGCCTACAACTCTTTAGTCAGTTGGAGTGAAAAGTAAACTTTTACATTTTCCAACATAACTGGTACCTGTTTCTCATATTATCGATAAGAGCATCAGTGTTGCTAAACCTTTGCAATGACGTGTAGTGTAAACTAGCACAGGATGTATAAATTCCAAATTTTCTAAAGCGGATGATTTCTTGCTAGTCTTTAAATATCAGTTGACAGTTATATGTCGAGTCTCGATTTTTTGACATAATATGCTTTTGATGGTTATAACAAGTTTTTTGGCTTGAATATGTTTTGGTTATTATTTCTAGAAAGGTGTATCTATAAGTTTACAAGAAAGCAACACTCTAATAGCAGAAGGAACTACTGGGCTGGCAACATGGCAGGTATACTTATCAAGATTTGTGTGTTGCTTATTAAATACTTCTATTTTTGAACATATGTGCAGTGTATGAAGGCAAATTGTGTTACAGGCATCTCAGTATATGGCAGAATACCTTGTTGATGATTGTAGTCTACTAAAAGATAAGTATGTTTATGTAACAAATAAAAACTTTATTTGCATTATTGTACTTAGTTACCTATTACATTCATGTCTGTTATGTAGCAACATCTATAATGCTTTTGAACCCAGTTTGTATGTTATTAATATGTAGTTCAACAAACATGACCAGCTCGTATTATATATATAATTCTTGATATTATACTGTATTGTATTATATTACGTTACTTTGCATTGATATTTACATGATATAGATTTAGTTTCGTAAACAAAATGAATGAGAGAACACATTATGTGCAATGATGATAGGCTCTGCTTGTACGTCAGTGGTATATGTATGGAACTTGAAATTAATATCATCATGGCAAAGGCTATTGGTACCTTATTCTAACTCTACTTAGCATTTATAGTTAGTTTCTCTTTGTTCAGCTTCTTATAGCAGCGCATTTACTTAAGAATAATATTAATCATGAATTGAATTTAGGCATGTCTTGGAACTTGGAGCTGGATTAGGGCTTCTTGGATTAACCGTCTGTTCATTGTGCAATTGTGGGAGTTATCTCCTTTCAGACCACCATTCTTCAGTAGGTGCATATTACAATATTACCGCTTATTTTTTGATTTGCTGTTTTTGAAATTTGTTATTTGTATCACAAATGATACCTGGCTGTTACCTTTAGATAATGGTGAGGTTATTCTTTAGATCTGGTTGCTAGTTTTTAAACCGTTTCCTACAAGGAATACATGTGGTTTTTACATTTGGTTAGGTTCTACATAAACTACAGAGAAATATAGCAGAAAATAGCAACAACTTGCTGTGTATTCCTTCTGTGGTAGATATTGACTGGGAAGAAGTCTCACACAGTGGTTTCACAAATAGTTTGAAAGAAAAGATACAATGCGTAGATGTTGTTCTTGCAGCTGGTTAGTATCCTTTATAAGCAAATCTGACATCTAAATATTGAAAAGAATATTTAACTAATGGTACATTCTACATTAACTTTAGAGCTAGGTTTAGATTAGTTAGAAAAGCTAGCACACACTGAGTCAAAACTTTTCCAATCATGGCAGTGGGATAAGTAATGGTTTTGAACTTATCTGTGGCTTGTATTGAATTGTAAATTATACATTCTCATATATTTTTCAACTGCAGTAATTGAACTCAAGTTTATCCCATATCTTCTGTCATAGTTGTCTTGTTTGTTTGTTCTCAACATTTGAGGAAGAGAATGTTGCAATTTTTGCAGATGTTGTTTATGATGTGAAAATCATTCAGCCTTTGGTCCAGACACTGCGTCTAATAATTGAAATAATGAAAGAAGAAGGCAAGATTTTTGTTGCATCTACTATCAGAAATGAGGCTACTTATGAAAGTTTTCTGAAAGAGTTAGGCAAGTATAACACAAATTTTTCTAGTTATCATGAATGACTGCCACCATTTTACAACTATTTTATGTAAGCCAAACATAACAGCATTGTATTCAAAATGAATTTTCCATCAGTGTCACATTGATATCAAACATATCGGCTTGTCAGAATAGGCATCTAAAATTTGATATGTAATGTCAGACTATCTTTACATGCAACTAAAAGTAGCTGTAAGTTGATATAAATGGTGTGTGTTTAATGGTTAGCAATCTTCTAATTTAGAGAACTTAAAAGGCTAGTTCTTTTTCTAGTTGTGTTTTTCTTACTATAGATTATGTTTTGCTAGGGGGACAAAATAGTTGTTGAGAAGGCTGCAAAATTAGCTTGTAAAGTTTTACGAGTCAAGTTGTCTTTTTCACTTGTGCATGTAATCATAGTAAAATTTGTTATCGATATTTTGGAGAAATTTGGTTGTTTAACCTCTACTAGAAGCTACATTGACATTAAGCCGGAAAAATCTCAACAAAACTCATGCAGAGATAACTACAGTGTTGGAGTTATGTGCCCGAAACAATTTGATATTTTTTGTGACCCAATTTTTTAAGTATTGCTTCATTGGCCTGACTCACTCGTGTGATCAGCAAGATATTATATAGCTAGGACAGAACTTCTAGCACTCTTATGATTTTGGTTTGAGTCTCTTACAGATACATCCCTTATGTTGTTGTTATTGAATGCTAAGTTATGTTTATAGTAGTGCATATAGTAGTGATAATATAACTGTGCAGTCCTGTAATGTAAGTTACGCAGTACCTTTTCAGTGCCAAGTTTAATAACTTCACACCTTAAACGGCCCAAAATATTTTTCATGAATTTTAATCTATTAAAATTTTATTGTTTTCCTGTTTGTGAATTATTAGTAATGTTAATATTTTGTATGTAGATAAACATGGCTTAGTCTCAAATGAAGTAACGAAGCATTCACCTCAACTGTTTATTTATGATAAGACAGCCAACATAACTATTCTTGACATAACACTACGGAAATAAGATGCTCAGCTATGGATTTGTACCAGTTATTGCATAGAATGGAGTAAGGAACATACACTCACTAGTCAATATACTTTTATCTATAATAGTTTGTAAATAAGTATGTATTGAATTTTGTTTAAAAATTTGGTGCTACAATCAACATGTACTTTTTAAATATATACAAAATTATAATAAATGAAATTTTAGAAAATAAAATAACCTGTTGAATATAAGAAACAGTGCTGCTAATACTAAACATGTATAGAAAGATACGAAAATAAAATAAATTAAAATATAACAAAATAATTGGGCGTGTAACAAAAACATTTAATATGAGCTACTAAATCTTCAAAGAGTAATAATTTTTTCAACTTAGTCAGTAAAAATATGCACGGCATAGTGGTTCGGAAATTATGTTAATATCTGCTTGATTCTTTAAAGCTATGAAAACATGATCCTTATTGTGAATGTTTTGAGATCCAGGTTCACATTGACTGCAAAGGTCATAATCCTTACACATTCTACAAAATAATATAGTTGGTTCTAATAATTTGGTGCTAAAAATAAAATAAAGACACCATGTGCTAATATGTTGGACTGACACAAACTTTTTAACAGAAATAGTAAAATAAACAGGTCATGAAAAATTTAGCTTACCCGCATTTGAAACGAATGCCTTTAATAGGAGCAGAGCCACAGAATTTGCATTTGATCCCAGAAAGGGCTAATATCTTTTCAGGTGAATGTACATATGCTTTGCCATGCACTTTTTGTCCGAAGTTCATAGACTTCGCAATATCATTAGCCTGTAGTCGAAAACGCACATACAAGAAATTTGGTCATATCAAATACAAATGTTTTAGCTTTATCTCATCCAATCTAATTTAGCGGTTTCCAATGCCAATTTTTTCAGCCATCGTATGGTTTTAATGGTAAAAAACAAGCTACTAGACTTAGCCTTTGATTCCATAGACTAATGTAAGGTTTGCAATTAAATTTACGAGTATTAATTTTCATGCGCCTTTTTGGTTATTGAAGCTAGAGTTGGGAGATGCAAAAGTACTTGATATTAAGAGCAAGTTTAAACTGAACACTCAAACTTGATACTTTAATTAAAATTTCATTTTTTAAATCAATTCTATTGAAAAGAAATAAATCCATCTTATATTGGGGTACATCTCAAAAATAACATTAAATAGACAATTCAGATTGAGTGAATAAATATGTACTTGCGGTTTTAAAATTGGACCAGTTGGCAGTTGTCTTTGAGGTTGTTGTTTCAATTTCAGAAAGAGATGCTGTGCATTGTGTAACTGTGATTGCCCATGGCATGAAGGACAAAGGGTGAAGTCATCACACATCCTACAAGTTTACCATCAAAATATTAATGTGTGGTATAATGGGACATAAAAAACTTATTGGTCACTTTCTTATTTATTTGAGGAAAGCATTCTATTATGATTGTGGGAATTTGCATGTATGTTAAAGTTAAGTGAATTACAAGTTCATTGCACCACATTACTCACCCGCACTTGAATCTATCTATGGACGAGCTGGTTTTATTGCAGCCATTGCAAAAATAGCTACGCTTTTTTTTATTCTTTGCTTCAGCATAACCTAAAATACCACCACCTGCCACAGCCAATCCAGCAACTATTCCTCCAAAACCACCAGTAAGGACGGTTACAGCTAACCCTGCCACAACTGATAGCCCCATTCCCAATCCGGTGTTTTCATTTTTTTGTTCTTTGAGTTGCGGTCCATGATAAATAACTTCATTAGTATCACCAACGCTTTCTAAGACACAAAATTTGTTCACAATACACAAATAAAACTAGCTTGGAAGCATCATTATGAACTATGAAACATTGTTTATGCAAAAATTGCTTTAAAATAAATATTTATACACTAAAAACCCAACACTATGTTTGATTAAGAAAGCTGATAATTTTCAAGCCTACAATATATTATTTTCTCACCTATTTGTGTATCTGTTCTTTCATAGTCATGAATTAAACTAGCAAGACTAAGAGCAAACTCATTTTTTGGAAGTCTTTCAATCTGATTTAAAGGAGGAACGGAATCCCTCCGACACGTTGGGCATAGCTTGTATTCACTGCTATCGTGACTTCCTCGCAATTCTATTAGGCAATGGAAACAAAAAGTATGAGAGCATTGTAGAGTCCTTGGATCATCAAATATTTCCATACAAATGGGACATGTGACGCAATCTTTCGATTCCTCCTTTATGCGTTCCATTTGTCTGTTAAAGAAAAAATGGGTATCTAATTGCTATAAATTTAAAGGTAGCGTTATAAATGTAAAGCAAAATTGTTAAAACTCATTCACACTTCCTAAAATTTATGTTTATAAATTATAACTTTAATTAATAAAGAATTAATATTACTATTTGCCTATCAAATTTATAGATTGCCAATACTAATTACTAACATACTGATGCTGTGATACTCAAGCATATAATATATTAATATAGGTATCCTATTAAAATGAGACTATAACTAGCTAAAAAGAAAATGTTGAAAACTTGCATTGCCTTTGAATTTAAATCTCTAGAACTACACATTGATATGGTACACTAAAACTTAGTTCTATTCAGATGGTTATAAACTTATGTAAATATTTCATTGTCATTGTGTGTACTTTTGGATATAATATTAAGTAATGCTAATACTAATACTAATTCTAATAATAGTAATAGTAATAGTAATACTAATAGACAATATCAATATGAATACGACAGAATATGAATAGAAATAGTAATAGCACTAGTTCCTTAAAGCTTATGATGATAATATTATTATTAATATTGATAACTATATTCATACCTCATAATCATAGTGATAGTCATACGCAATACCAAATTTAATATCAATTACAATATGAATATGAATATAATTTAAATTATAAATTAAAATAAAACTTACGTTTGTCCTTCGACTTGTACAGTACTTAGTGATAGTTATAGACTTAGAGTTAGACATTATAATTATCATTTTGATCAATATTATCATTATGATTATTCTTATAATTATAATAAACATAATTATACTAATAGTAATAGTATTTGCAGTGAGATATTTTGCCCTTTTGTTCAGGGGACCAACCATTGCACTCATTCACGGGCTTTCCATGTACCGATCTCAGATCGACCTCGCTGAGATCGATCTGAGAAATGTGCTCAGATCGATCGTTTTTCCATGAGAGTGTCAGATCGATCTCGCGAAGTTGCCTCCTCTTAAGTGAAGGATACTTTAAAAGTATAATTTGTTCACCTTTTTGAGTGAATAAAGCTACTACTGTTGAAAACAAGATGGCCGTAGTCTAAAATTTAATCCCAGCTATAAACTATACGCAGCAAAGCTTTCAGTGTATGGTAATTTGGCCAATTTAAAATAATTAATTTTATTTATTTAGCTTGAAAGCTTATATAAAATTAATGGCTGTCTTGCAGATTATTAATAAACTTACAGGACTGTTAAGCTTAAAATTACAAAGAAAATAGCTAATGAAACTAAGTTTTAATAGTCATTTAAATTCAATTTAAATTCTCCCATTTTTTTTACCTTCTACTGCATATAATTGAGTTTTCTTAATCAGTGTACTGAAAGTCAGAGTTTTGCCACCTGAAAAGGTAGCTATCCTAATTATTAAGTACTTTGCTTAGTAATTAACAATAAGTTATCATTTTTATTAGCAGACAACATTTTAGCGAGCAGTCATTTTTCCACTTCTCAGATCGATCTTTCGTCTTTCCATGGTCTTATTGCTTTGAGATCGATCTGAGTTCGAGCTCTACAGACCGACCAGCTCAGAACGACTGAGATCGAGCTTTGACGTCTTTCCATGGATCGATCTCGCCAAGATCGATCTGAGATCGGTACATGGAAAGCCGGTGATTATTGACGACCAACTTGCGCTGTTTCAAGCGATTTCCTTTGATGGACGTTGAGAGCAAAGGGTTAAAGGTTATACATATTTCGCGCTGATTGAGAGATGTTTGTTGCAGCACAAATTTTGTAGTCACCAAGGTTGAGAGGCAAGACAGGACAGGACGGTTTCAAGTTTGGGATTAGAAAGTTTGAACCTCGTGATCGTCAAACTTTGTTTTGCATCTAGCGACCAATGAACTCAATAATCACTGGCTTTCCATGTACCGATCTCAGAGCGATCTTAGCGAGATCGATCTATGGAAAGACGCCAGATCGATCTGAGAAGTAGGAAAAGACTGCGCGCTACAATGTTGTCTGCTACTAAAAATGATAACTTATTGTAATAATTTTATGCGTAGAATGTTATGATTCGCTGCATGCAATTATTGGTGTGGGTTGTTAGCTGATTGAACACAGTGACTCTTTGTAGGAGGGTATTTATGCACAATAAATAAGAAATGTAATACTCACAATCCCCTTTATTTACTCCATAATATATATAAATCCAAAAATAGCAGTTAGGGAGGACAACTCCTTACATGTATGGAAAACTTACTAGTAAACTGGTAAACAAAGTATAAGATAGTTAACTAAGTGTGTTATTGTCCTGGCTTGGTAGCTCCGAGATGTGTCCTGTTGTGCTGCTGGCTGAAGACTGACTCTACTGTGTTGAGGGCCTCCTTTTATACGTTGGGAAACATTTCCACTAGAATGTTCCAAGCGAATTCGAGGGAATTCGCTCGAATCGCAGGGATTCGCAGGGCTAGAATAAAGGAATCGCTCGAATCGAGCGAACTTCGCAGGGAAATCCCGGTTATCTTGATTATATAAGTGTTCCTGTGAGCCGTTAGAAACAATAGCTAATCCAGTCACGTCAGTAGTAATAAGTAGCTGGGAATAATAGCTAATCCTATCATTGCCAACATAACACTTAGCTGTTACAATACTATGGCTATGTAATGATGTATATCTAAGAAAACACGCATTCCATGGGAATGAAGATAATAATAGTAAGGGGAATACAAGCATTAGTTACTATACACAATTTTACCACACACTCCCCTCCATCAGAAAGTACAACCCCTTTCTGATATAATTAAAAAAATATAATAATAAAAAAAGGAAGAAAATAAAAGAAAATACATGTAAGGGAGTTCTGGAATGGCTAATCTAGTCACACAAACAAAAATATATAAGATAGAAAATGTTAAGGGATAATGAATTAATACACACAAGAATATATATTTACATAAGGAGAAGTGCCACCATTAGGGTCGAGCGGGCTGCTCCAGGTCCTGCAGTCTGTGTCGTATGCGTCCTAGTTCTTCAGAGATTCTGTCCAGGCCACGATATACATCCTCCAGACTCTCCGGGGGCCCACGGTGTGTGTGCCTAGTAGTATAGGGAGTGGTACTACGCGGCCTCGGTGCGCCCTGTCTACGCCGTTCTCTTCTAGTTCGGGCCGTTTCTCGTGGCGTCCAGCGGTCTCCTTCTGCAGTAGCTTCGGCTCGAGTTACCACTACCCGGAGAGGCTGGGTGGGTGGCAACTCACAACTTGGGGGGTCTTCTGGCGGTTGAGTCTGACTAGTGGGTCGACAGGCCGGGAACCCTTGGGACAACAGCTCCCTCTTCTTGGGATCGCTGATGTGGGGGAGAATCAGGTCCCTGAATTCTAGGTAATTGTCCGCATCTACATCAAAAATTCTGCCCGTGTGGCAGCGGCCAATACGTTGGTGCTTGAGCACGTAGTCACGCTGGAAGCTAAACTCCCCACACGGACAGAATGAGTTGACGTAATGTTGTTGGACGTGTATCCGTAGTCGCCTGTGTGAGGTAAAGCTCCGCCCACAGGTGGGGCACTTGGTGTTGCTAGGCTCCCCGCAGGCCTCAGCTATCAGGATCCGCGTCTTGGTGCTGGTCCAGTGAGACCGGGTGCTGAAAACGCGTGGTAATCCTAGCTCTCCAGCTCCTCCTAGTCCTTGAGGGGGGTCTGTAGTCTCAGATGAGGACAGGATAGACTGTTCCTCCCCTTCATCTAGTCCAATATCGACGACAGTGGCAGGGGTCTCTGTATCTCCCTCCATTACTTGCTCCTGGGGTGTCGCGATTTCGGAGGATCTTCCGAATGAGGTGAGAGTCGTAGAGGCAGGCTCTACGATTTTGTCGGTGTCTACAACAGAAATAGAGAGTTGAGCTGGTCGAATCTGACCGATATCTCCAACTCGTGATGGCTGACTCACTCTATTATTAGTGATATCCTTATATGGCACTCGTCGCGATACTGCGAGCTGCCGAGGTGGGGGTAGAGTGACACTCTGGATGTCCTGGTCGAGTAGGTAATCTCTGTTGGGTGACTCTGACCTTCCAGAGTTCCAAGTGTGAGTTCTCCACATCTCGAACTTACTCTGGGAATCAGAGTTCGAGTTCCTACGGTCATCACCACCTAGACAATTCTCCGGTATAGGAGGTAATTCTAGTCTAGTGGACTTACCAGGGTGTGCGCCGGACTCTTCTTCAACATTCAGGTGAGTGGGTGTAATATCCATATTTGTTAGATGGCGAGAGATTAAATTCCGTGTGGCGTGTGTGCTTGCTGCGATTGGAATGAACGAAGTATGCGTTCGTGGTTTATCGCAAGAGTCCCTCGCCTGGGTTTTTCCAACTTCGGGATCGGGTTTTTGTCCGATCTGGGTGAGGAACATCGAAGTGATCCCCTGCCGATATCGAGCCTCCCTGGTGGTGTGGTTAGGTGGTGAATAGTTGTAATACAAGGGGGCCCTTCATCCTCCGAGCTAAGGTATCCTTTCCCTATCTGGCCACAGTAATATTCCCCTAAGTACCCAGGAGGTCTTCGAGTCCTCCGGCTACGCCTTAGGCCTTCTGTGTCTGGCAAAGTGGCCTGTCCCCCAGGGTTGGTGGCTCTACTCTCTCCTACTTCCAGGGTAGGTGGGTCTAACCTCTCTGGTATGGCGGGGGGTGGTCTTACTGGTGGGGGCGCCTGAGGTGCTGGTTGCTCGGGGGGCTCTTGCACAGTGGGGGGTGGTTCTTGTGCTTCGGGGTTTCTCTCCGGTATGTTATAGGGAAGTTCCCACTCTCGGGTGGGGGGCGCCCTTCCTCCCCCGGTGGGTCGTCGTGCTGGCTCCAGGAGTGGTGGTGCTTGTCCTACTGCCCCAGGGCTGGCCCAGTACGGTTTTAAGCGTTTCTCGCTTTGGACGGAAATCTGTCCGGAGCGTTCTACGCGGTACGTGTGATTGGGTAGCACTTCGATGATGCAGTATGGTCCCACGAACTTGGGCTGTAATTTAGCCGACTGTCCGCGCTTCCTCCTGTAACTAATCATCCATACCCAATCGCCAGCCTGGTAGAGTGGGGGCTCGTCCGAGTCTTCCCCTCGCACTTGCCATTGTTTTTCCCTTAAGACCTCATGGGCTGTCCGCATCCTATCAACCAGCTCTCTCACGTATTCGTGAACAGGTCCCTCTGGGAGGGGGACGTGGTACGTGAGATGATCCGGGACCCGCGTTTCCCGGCCTAGCATTAGGAAATTGGGTGTCTCCTGGGTGCTAGAGTGGGGAGTACTGCGATATGCACGCATGATCTGGGGTAGCACGGCGTCCCATTCTTCTTGGCTTTTCCCTAGTAGTAGACTTCTCAGGGCGTCCCCCAACATCCTGTTGTTGCGTTCCACTACGCCATTTCCTTGGGGGTGGTAGGGGGTGGTCCTACTTTGGTTGACCCCCCATACCCGACAGAGGTCCCTCATCAGCTGTGATTGGAACTGTGCCCCTTGATCTGTGTGGATCTGCTCCGGTAGCCCGAAATAGCAGAAAACGTGCTGATCTAAAGCTCGGGCTACCGTCGGGGCGGAGGCGTCCGGGATTGCCAAGGCATCTGCCCACCTAGTAAAATGATCCGTTAGTACCAGAATCCAGTTGTTTCCACGAGCGGACGTCGGCATGGGACCCACCAAGTCGACTGCCACTGTCTGCCACGGGCGACCGGCGTACAGCCTGCGCCGTCCCGTGGTCTCGGTAGAACGGCCATGCTTACTCGCCTGGCAGATTTCACATTGCCGGATCTGTAGCCTCACATCCCTTGTCATCCCAGGCCAGTACCACCGCATCTGTAGGCACCGAATCACTCTACTGGTCCCCGCATGGGCTTGCTTGTGAGTCTCCCAGATGAGCTCTCTCCGGAGGGGGTGTGGGCACACAACCCGCTCCCGTTCCTGGTGTTGCCTGTCTGCTGCCAAGGAGATGGTTAGCAATCCGTCTGAGTTGAATTTGAGGGAGTCCCAGCGGTGGCAGAACTGTTGGAATTCAACGCCCTTCTGCCGCTGCTCCTCCTCACCTGGCCGGCGCCCCTCCTTCTTGGCCCTGAATATCTCTCCCACTACCCCCGGCAGGGTTTCCTGTAATCGGCACAAGTCCTGGACATTTCTGGCTAAGGTGGGGTTGACCCGAAGGGCCTGGACAGCATCTGAATGGACATCGGATTGCAGTCGGCCTTGTTCCCACCTGTAGGCTTCTGTTTCCTTCAGTTGTGTCTCGACTTCCGAGCGGGCGGGTCCCCCGTCCCGCTTCTCTATATGGAGGCATTGCTTGCAGTCTCTCTCTGGACGACGGCTCAGACCATCAGCATTTCCATGCTTCCGGCCGGCGCGATGTTCAATCCGATATGAGAATTCTGCAAGTATTTCGAGCCACCTGGCAACCTGGCTGGAGGGTTCGGCCCGTTTGCACAGCCATATCAGTGATGCATGGTCAGTTCGTAATCTGAACGTTCTACCATATAGATATGGCCGGAAATGCTTCACCGCCTTAACTACTGCTAGGAGTTCCTTCCTGGTCGTGCAGTAGTTTCTTTCGGCGGAGGAGAGGGCCTTGCTGTAGTACGCCACCACTACCTCGGTACCTCCTTGTACCTGGGACAACACAGCCCCCATACTGTGGTCGCTAGCGTCTGTATCCAAGATATACTGTTTGGTCGGGTCGGGGTAAGCCAGGATGGGTGCCTCCACTAGCCGGGCCTTGAGATGATCAAAAGCCTGTTGTTCTTCCTGAGTCCAACGCCACCGGACTCCTTTGGCGGTTAGCCGATTTAATGGCTGTGCCATACCTGCGAATTCAGGGATATACTGCCGGTAATATCCCACCAGTCCTAGGAACGCTCTTAGTTCATGGATATCTTGGGGAACAGTCCAGTCTTGTACGGCCCGTACTTTCTCGGGGTCGGTGGCAACGCCGTCCCGGCTGACCACATGTCCGAGATATTTGACTTCCTGCTGCAGGAGAGCACATTTCGAGGGTTTAAGCTTTAGCCCGGCGGCCCGGAGACGGTCAAAGACCTCGCGCAGACGACTGACATGAGTCGAAAAGTCTGGCGAGATAACAATGACGTCGTCCAGATAGACTAGCAGCGTCTTCCAGTGTAACCCACTGAGGACCTGCTCCATGAGCCGCTGAAAGGTGGCCGGGGCGGATGTCAGCCCGAATGGCAACACCTTCCATCTCCAGAGGCCATCGCGGGTGATGAACGCGGCCTTGTCCTGTGCATCAGGACTGAGGGGTACTTGCCAGTATCCACTCAGTAGGTCCAGCGTGCTGAAGTATCTACTTCCCGCGAGGGCATCTAGCGACTCGTCTATCCGGGGGAGAGGGTAGGCATCCTGGATGGTGACGCTGTTCAACTTGCGGTAATCAACGCAGAATCTCCAGCTCCCATCCTTCTTTTTGACCAGAACGACTGGTGAGCTCCACGCACCGTGGGCTGGCTCAATCAGGTCCCGATCAAGCAAGTCCTGGACTTGCCGGCTAACCTCCCTCTCCTTTTCCGGGCCCAGCCGTCGAGTGGGTTGTCGTATGGGGGCAGTCCCTGTTACTAGGGGTATCTCGTGCCGCACTACGTTAGTCAACCCCATGTCCTCGTCTCCTTGGCTGAATACATCGTGGTACTCTCGAAGTAACTGGGCCATCCGTTGGCGCTCCACGTTACTTCCACAACCACCACAGGCTCCCTTGTATAGTTCCGCCACATGCTCTGGGACTGGTCCCATGCCAGACTCAAGGGGGCGACTCGGTGTCTCCGACGTCGCATCGAGTGTGGGCCCAACATCAGTCTCCTGAACCGAGTGATACCTGCCCACCAGTGAACCAGCCGATAACTTCACCGGCTCCGCGTAGGGGTTGATGCACTGCACCAGGAACTCTCCACGGCAGTCTAGCCGATTCAGGCTGTTTGCCAATTGTACCTTTCCGTGCATGCCCTCCACAACCCCTAGCTCAGAGATCTCCTTGCAGTTGACCCTGCACAGGAGTGTAGCCTGAGAGCGCCCGGGAATTAGGCTGTCCCGGACCACCTGTACGCCTCCTACCAGAGGCCTGCCGAACTTATCCACGCAGGTCAGTTCCTTGCCATCCACCACTATTGCTGACTTGTTGAAGTCCATGTGGCATTGGTGCTCCTCAAGGAAGGGCATGCCAAGAATAGCATCCTCCTTCAGGTGACTCACTATGAAGGTCTCGTGGATTACGAGATCCCGAACTCTTCCGGGTAGTGAGATGAGGCCGTAAAATGGTATGCTCGATCCGTCCGCCAACGTACCGTGCTCACCATTATACGGCTTGAGGCTTTCCCGCTCCCGAGCGCCAAGAGTGTCGAAGAGACGCCTACTCAGAAGGTTTGTGGTGCACCCAGTGTCCAACAGGAAGGTGGCAGCTTTGCCCGCAATCTTGCCGGGCAGGAAATAGCTGCTTCTGTATGGTTGGGTGTGCTTCGAGTAGTCTGTCTCTGGGGGAGACACTTCCTGGGTCTGGACGGTAGGCCTCTTACACGTCCTAGGGACCACGGGGGTTTTCTGAGGTTTGGAGGGCAGTCGGGGGAAATCCCGGTCGGAATCAGTATCCTCCTCCACAACCTCCTCGGGTAACCCCGCGAACCGGTTGTTGAGTGGCCAAGCTGGAGGTTCGGGCAGGCCTTTCGGCCTCCAAGTTCTCCGGGGAGCTTGCCATTCGGATGAGGGGGGTTTCGTCTGCGCCTCCCTGGGTGCAGAGTAAACCCTCCTCGGGTGAGTCTGGAGACTCGGCCTGCGGGTGGCGGAGATTACCGCAGGCCTTGGGTGTTTAACGGACCGCTGCGTCCTCGGGGACAGTCTCGTTGCACATGACCTGTTGTCCCACACTTCCAACACGTGAGAGAAGACCCTTCGGGGCGACTACTACGTGGCTGATTCGGCCGGTTAGTAGTTTGGGCCCGTCTCAGGGCCTTAACTTCGGCCTGTAGATCTCGCACCACCTCCAGTACCATGGAGACTTCGGCTGAGGTCGATGGGGTAGGTGCAGTAGCTGCTACCCTAGGCTCTAACTGAGCGTCCTTGTTGGGCTGACTACCGTATGACCGATCCGGTCTGTCGGTAGTTTGGGCCCGTCGCAATGTTGCGATCTCTTCTTGCAGTTTGTCCACCACCTCCAATACCATGGAGAGTTCGGGTGGGGTTGGGGGTGTAGTGGCGGCGGCCGCTACTTGAGGCCTCGGCCGAATGTCTTCGGCAGCCTCTCCCCAGTCTGACTCGACTCGTCGGGCACTGCTGTCACAGTCCTGACTCCCGCCGATCTGGTAGTACGCCTTTCCTCTGGTCAGAGCAGCCTCAATGGTGTCGACCCCAGCTGCCAAGAGATACCGTTGCAGGCTCAGGTTATTGAGCGATTGCAGGAAGATATCAAAGGTGATGGCCTGGCGTGACTCCAGGTCTACGTTACCGTAGGCTACCTGGACTAGCTGCTCCACTTTGTTGGCGTGATCCTGTAGTGAGACCTTAGGGTCTCGTCGGAGTCCTTGTAGGCGGGCTCTCGCGTCCCGGACGGTAAGTCCGAAGCGGCCGCGCAGAGCCTCAATGATGTGGTCCCTATTCGGGCCTACCGCATAGGGTTTGGCTCGACCTGTCAGGCAGGACCGTAGTTGCAGTAATTCCACCTGGGCCGGCCACTGGGAGGCCACGGCCACCTCGCGGAATTCCTGTAGAAATTGTTCTACATTTCCTTCACCGTCGAAGACTGGCGCTTTAAGGCGGAACCTGTCACCAGGTGGAGCCTGTACAGCTGCCCTGTCTTCCCAGAGAGTCCGAATCAATGTCTCTAGGGTGAAGCGTCCTCCTGCTGGTTCATCATCAGGCCCGAGCTCTGGCGCTGGCCTCAATGGATCCATTGTTGTCTCTCCCCGTAGGGGAGCATCAGCTTAGTCTGTACCAGACGAATATCCCACCGCTGCCACCAGTGTAATAATTTTATGCGTAGAATGTTATGATTCGCTGCATGCAATTATTGGTGTGGGTTGTTAGCTGATTGAACACAGTGACTCTTTGTAGGAGGGTATTTATGCACAATAAATAAGAAATGTAATACTCACAATCCCCTTTATTTACTCCATAATATATATAAATCCAAAAATAGCAGTTAGGGAGGACAACTCCTTACATGTATGGAAAACTTACTAGTAAACTGGTAAACAAAGTATAAGATAGTTAACTAAGTGTGTTATTGTCCTGGCTTGGTAGCTCCGGGATGTGTCCTGTTGTGCTGCTGGCTGAAGACTGACTCTACTGTGTTGAGGGCCTCCTTTTATACGTTGGGAAACATTTCCACTAGAATGTTCCGAGCGAATTCGAGGGAATTCGCTCGAATCGCAGGGATTCGCAGGGCTAGAATAAAGGAATCGCTCGAATCGAGCGAACTTCGCAGGGAAATCCCGGTTATCTTGATTATATAAGTGTTCCTGTGAGCCGTTAGAAACAATAGCTAATCCAGTCACGTCAGTAGTAATAAGTAGCTGGGAATAATAGCTAATCCTATCATTGCCAACATAACACTTAGCTGTTACAATACTATGGCTATGTAATGATGTATATCTAAGAAAACACGCATTCCATGGGAATGAAGATAATAATAGTAAGGGGAATACAAGCATTAGTTACTATACACAATTTTACCACATTATTGATAATTACTAAGCAAAGTATTAAATAATTATGATAGCCACCTTTTCAGATGCCAAAACTTTGACTTTCAGTACTATGATTAAGAAAACTCAATTATATGCAGTAGAAGGTAAAAAAATGGGAGAATTCAAATTGAATTTAAATGACTATTAAAACTTAGTTTCATTAGCTATTTTCTTTGTAATTTTAAGCCTAACAGTCCTGTGTGTTCATCAATAATCTGCAAGACAGCCAATAATTTTATATAAGCTGTCAAGCTAAAAAATTAAAAGTAATTATTTTAAATTGGCCAAATTACCATACACTGAAAGCTTTGCTGCGTATAGTTTATAGCTGGAATTAAATTTTAGACTACGACCATCTTGTTTTCAACAGTAGTAGCTTTATTCACTCAAATAGGTAAACAAATTAAGAGGAGGCAACTTCGCGAGATCGATCTGACACTCTCATGGAAAAACGATCGATCTGAGCACATTTCTCAGGTCGGTACATGGAAAGCCCGTGAATATTCCAGTTCAGTGCTAGCGACTCTTAAAAGAGTTCAAGTTTCTTATTTTTAGAGTGTGATGCGGGAGTACTAAAAACACCTCGATAAAGTTTGTATTTATATAGCGTTTCAATTCTCCTCCATCACATCTAAACATCTATTTCAGCGACTACCATTTAGTTTTTTTTCATGGAGAGAATTTAATTTTATGCATACACATCATACCTCAGTGAGAAAAAACCACCATACCTCAGTGATTTTTTCATTTTATACTTTTCCATCGTGATTGTACCAAAGCTTTAGTAAAATCCACAATTAATATTATCATAAATAATTACTCGAAGACGTTTTTATAGCCACCGGTGTTACTATCACTGTGACTTATGAGTTAGACTTAACTCTTAAGAGTTATGAGTAGAACTATAACTATAAGATTAAGAATAAGTATAACTTATAAGTTAAAGTAAATTAGTATTACTTTGTGATTGTCTTTAGAGTTAAACTTAGAGTAAGAGTTTAGTTTTTAGACTTTA
Organism: Bugula neritina; assembly: GCA_964035545.1. Lineage (NCBI taxonomy): Eukaryota > Metazoa > Bryozoa > Gymnolaemata > Cheilostomatida > Bugulidae > Bugula > Bugula neritina. Next base: position 26,574,641 of record OZ037765.1, read on the forward strand.
CTACTTAATTAATTAAAGTAAACTGCTTCTAATATCTAATTCTAATACTAATACTAATAGTAATAGCTATAGCCTATACTTAGTCTTATATTTATATTATAATAATATTAGTAATACTAATACTAATAGCAACACCTAATTTTATAGTAATAAACAGATAGTAACACTTATATTTGTAGTTGTGTTCTTATAGTTATACTTATACTTATAGTTATACTAATAATAATAGTTATGGTAATGCTAATAGTAGTAGTGATAAGTTATAAATTATTTGCTCTGGTGATTTAATTAATTAATTTCTGCAGAGTTGTTTATGGTAGTTTTCTTGCAACCAGAATTATGCTCATTTTTTGTCAACAAACTTTTTTGCAAAATACCATTATATTTATTAATTTTATTCATACTACTTTTTAATGTTAAAGCATTAACTATGTTTGTTGGCTATTGTTTAAAAACTCTACAAACGCTCATAGTAACACTAATAGACACTCACTACATAATTAGGTCAAACACAATTCATTGATGGTCATTTTTATAACTTTAATAAACTTAAATAAATGTGTCATGTTTTTTGATTTCCTATGCAGATTCATGTATTTGATGTGCCGATAATATAAACAGATGACTCGGGAGTTGGAAGACAGTAGAGAGACTGTCAGCTGTGCTGTCTGTACGCAGCTCTTTCAAGATGCACGCATTCTTAACTGCTCCCACTCATTCTGCCTGCAATGCCTGATTGGCTGTCAGTCTCAGGCTGGCTCAGATGGCCTGACGGAACAGCACTGCCCTATATGCAGAGAATTGACCGTCCCGAATTTGGATGAGCTTCCACAGCTGCCACCTAATGTTTTTGCGAATAAAGTAGCGGAGCTCATTCGTGAAAATGATCGTCAAAATAACCGTAGTCAATCTAATAATGACGGTTAGTGCTGATTTTCTTAGGTTTTATATGTGCTACAACATTGAAGCAATTTTTCAATCCTTTTTATTGACATCAGTTCTCATATGGATCATACAGATTTGTGAACAATAATATTTATATTTTAATTTGAATTCATTTTTTAATTAGCAGGATATTTTCCTATCAACTTGTAGGTAACTGAATAATCAATAGACATACACTTATAGGTATATATATATCGGAATATGGTTTTCTCTGGTGACCTTCGTCTCACATAATTTGTTACATGTAGAGTTGTGCTATAGGGAAAGTGAATATTTCTTCCAAAGCATATTTTAAAATGAATGTGAATTTAAGCCGGAGATCTCAATAAACTCTAGGAATTACTTTGCATGGTTAGAGAGCTCAATCACAGAATGTCCGCTTTTAGCATAAAATTAGAGGAATATAACTCAATTTGTGTGCAGAAGATGATATGTGCACATCATATTTTACCTGCATTTTATGGACCAAAGGCCTAAGTTGTGAAGATAGTACAACTTTGTTGTTGCTTGTAGAAGCAGAAGAAGACTTGGCTTCTCGTTTTTACGTCGGGGATTTATTGAGGAGTGGAAGGGAGGAACCTGAAGCACAGCCTGTTTGGGCTGGCCACACCACAGCTATGATTTCTCTCTCAGTTGTGGTGGCGTGTTGCAGCTATCTATTCGGTGGAACTGTCTTAGGAAGCTTGGTGGCTCTGTGTGTTATTGGAACTGGCATCTCTTTAGCTCTAACAACTCAGCAAACTACTTTCCAGCAGTTGGAGCATGCTTACACTTGTAACGGCTGTAACTACAAACAGATAGCTGTTTTGAGATACAAATGCGGGTGAGTCACTTTCTTGTAACTAAGGTATTGTAAAACATTGTAACATGTAATCTGTGAATTATAACTTGTGTTCGTTAATAAAACTCATACAGGTTTATAATCGCTATCCCTGTGAGGAACCCCTGATGAAAAGGGTTTTTTTTAAAGCAGGCTAAGGACTTATTTAAATGAGGCACAGGCGCAATTATGACTGGATGCTCTTCCTAACATCACCAAGAGCCTGTGTCCGGGCTCGAACCCATGACCTCGTGTTTATTTGGCAAATGCTCTAACCCCTAGACCACGGCTGCTCTCTCTTGTGTTCATGTAAGAGCTGCCACTATATGATGAAAGTTTGCTTTATGTTGACTGCGTTGTACACCTTACTTTACAGAATGTGCAACGATTTCACTCTGTGTTCACGTTGCTTTGCTGAGGACAATCTGTCTCAACGAAAGCATATTTTTCTAAAGTTGAAGTTTCTGCAGAGACGAGAGCTACCTCTAGGGCCCCTTCTAAAGTCCCAGGTTCTAGTATCATTCTCAATGGCTACATAATTGACTTTTTATGTCATTAAGTAGTTAAATTGTTGTTATGGTTTGACCAGTTATTCTGAATACTTCGACGAGATAAAAAAATTAAAGTTAAAAACAAAATTATGGTAGATGGCATTATGAGAGATTGAGTCAAATTTCTACATAATCTTGTTGGTTATATGACTAATCTTCAAAGTATGTCAATAATACGAAATATGACTGTTTCCTGCCATATTTCGTATTGTTTGAGCTTATAGTAGATATAACACGCTGTGTACATTCTAGTCTAATGGTAATGTTTTCTACAGGCATTCGGGCTGGCTGAGACTTTTGATTTCAAAAGCCGCACACATGGCCGTGCATACGTTCACAATCCTGATAGATTGCTGAGAATACCAGCTATAAAGTGCTCTTTCTGTGGCGCAATGCCAATACAGGGTGTACGTTACAAGTGTGGGTAAGTTATTGTGATGTATGCAAGTGATATGCATCAGGTTTACTTTAAACTGGCTGTTGCAGGAAATTAGCTGTTAATTTTTAGTTTGAATATATATTTTCACCTCCAGTATGTTACATAATTAGTTGTACCCTTGTTGAACATTTTAATCATTTTACTTGGTATAGCTGAGGGCAACCTCAAAAAAGTTGTTAATGAGCTGAAATATAAGAAAAAATTTGGTTTAATTATTTTAGTAATTTAGTTTTTCTAAATGCTGAAAATAGAGCTATTATGTAACATTATATAATGTTCATATTTAGTATAAATCTCTCTGAGTTGATGAGATTCTAATAGTATAATAATATGATGACTAATCCAGGATTTAATCACTTCTATAACTTGAGGCTTAACTATTGACTCTCTCTCACCATTCAAATTTGAAATCACCTATTGAATATTGATTCATGAAAATGTGTATTTGTGGAGTTTATAGTAACATTTTAGTAGAGCGAGTGATGGCATGTGTTGTAATATTATTGTTGTAGGATGCGTTGTATTGTTGTAGGATGTACTGTATTGTTGTAGGATGTGTAGTAACTATGACCTCTGTAGTAACTGTGAACCATCTTCAGAGATTATTCACAACAAGTCTCATGTATTCCTGGTGCTCAAACACAAAGCTGAAATTAATTTAATCTCGGAACCGCTACTTCGTGCTCATTTCTACTAAAGTTATGTACAGTGTCAATTGGATATATAGCTTTATAAAATTTACAACTGCTGCGTGCCTATTGTTGTTTTTTAAGTTTATGTGGGAACAAAATAGAATGTGTATTTAATTATTTTTATTTTGTAAGGTTAGTTTTAAGCCAAATATTCTTGTTTCGAACTTTATGATTATTCAATTTGCGTTGATTAACTTGCTTATATGAATCTCTATTCAAGAACTTTTATTTAGTATCTGCATGATTGTTTATGTATTTTCTTTTATATTTTATATTCTAATGTTTTATATTTATATTATTCCGATGTAGTCATATGGAGCTTATCTACAAAGCATTTCAGATTAATTGTTGAGTAATTGTTCTAAAAATATTATTATATGTGAAAAGTTATATGCAAAAAAATGATTTTAAAATAAATATTTACACGACAACTAACATTAAATAAATTATTTTGCATAACTCTGCATAAAATTAAAAGAAAACCTGGGTGTCACATAAATATAATAAGATCATATCACACTGTTACAGATCTGCTGCATAATGAACAAGCTTCTAGTTTGTTCTAAAAGCTAAGAGATGCTGCAATAAGCCATCAATTTCAGTACCAGATGCTGTAGTATTTCTATGTATGCAGTGTGCTATCTCTTCTGGCTGTAGCTGAAGGTCAAATATTTCATTGTACTCAGATATTAGCCACCGACATTGTTCAGCTTTCATCGAGCCTACAAATGATTGCAATACTTCATAGCCTATAATACTTGTTTTATAATATTATATACTTGTTTGACGTCAAGCTTTAACAGGTATAAGCTATATTTTAGTTACAGGTAAATCTATTCTCACCTATCTCCGCTTTGTCCTGTTCGGGTAGCGGGAGTTACAGGTAAAACTATTGAAACTGCTATATTAACATAAAAGCTTACAAGTTTTCGCTTTCATCTATTTTGCCTTGTTGCATATTTAATTAATCTAACTGCTACAACTTTATATATTTTGATGGCAATTGTAGAAAATAACTATTCCACTCTATGCTAAATTAGTGTAAGATTACTAATAATACGCCATATAGCTGCAAATAGACTGATGAGCTTCATACCTTTTCGGTCTAAATCATGTCTGTACAGTGCTTCTGCCATCTTTCTAAACCCAGCAAACCATGGATCTGACACTTCCTGTAAAACAAATATTTAACTAAGTTATAGTTGGTGGCAGATAGAAAAATTCTATATATTTTTAATATATCTGGTTAAGAAGTATATAAACAGACTATACATGTGTTAAATGTTGATGAACAGAAATTTTTTTTAATGGCAAGTAAATAATTTCAACAAATAGTATGGAAGCCAACCTTAGACCAGGGTTGAACTTTAGGAATAGTAGAGAGTCCAAGGCCTCGGGGACTGACTTGCTCTTGCTTGCCAGTTGCCTCTACCTTACCAGCTCTCTGTGTACTCAGAGCAGCTGGAGCAGATACATTCTGATGCTGTAGAGTTCTGTTAGGCATAAAATCTGTCTTCCCATGAGCTGTTCTTTCTGGAGTTGGTTGCAGCGTTTCTTTAGTGTCAAGATGAAGTGGCTGCAGAAAATATAATAAGTGTTTTTAGAAGTCATAGAAGTCAATAGCTAAAACAAAATTGACTCTTTTAATTTTACACTTACGCTAAAAATGGTTATTAGCTGCAAGTTCAAATGGCAGCTAGTGTGGTATTTAGCATATAAAAATCTGCCAATTGTTGTAATAACCAGTTTAGGTAGCATTAAAGTTAAGTTATTTTAGATGTTTGTGACCTTACATGTTTTTGGTAGCAATCAATGTTTCGTGCAGTTTTATGAAGTTTTGGTTTCATTTTACAAGCAATGTTTCTGTTTAACGGAATTTGTACGTTTAGATTTTAGACCTGTCTTAATGTGTTTAGAATACATTTCATAAGGCAGCAAACCGTATTATAAACTCCATTATAGATCCAGAGTTAAGGAGACATTTTACATTCTCCGAGTGTGATAACTCCAATATTATTAATTATGGTCATAATGTAAAGCACTACTTTAATTGTTTGTGCAATAATCTCAATTTATCTAAAGCTAACAGCTCGCTTAGTTACTTGAATGTAAATAAGATAGTTGTAATTGCTGATCTCATACAAGTATGTTACAGTTTAGCCCAAGACTCATTACTTATTGTGATGTCACTTAAACACTATGTAGCTGTAATATTTAGTAATCCTGTAAAGGACTAAGGCAATGAAGCTAATAGTGTACATGTACATTTTATACGTAATAGGCATGCTATAGTATACTGTACTTTGTATACCTTATATGTATGTAACCTTATGTTTCTGGGGGACAGAGCAATATTCTGAAGGTGCATTGCTCCGAAGGTGCATTGCTCCGAAGGTGCATTAGTCCGAAAATTAGTAGAATTATTATTAGAATTAAAATTATTTATTGAACATTTCAAAATAGTTGCTCTGAGCAACAGGAAAATCTACAACATGGTTTTCAAATTTTAGTTTAAGTGAGGTTTTATTTGGCAGACCTGAACTCTTATATACTAATAATGTTGCCCTCATCTACATACCTTGTGGGGTTATTTGGTTTGGTGTGCAGCTTTGGTTATTTAATTTTAGAGCAGCGTGCAAGATGTTTATTATTTTTTGTCTCCAATGCTTGTATTTACTGATATAAAGAATAATAGCATCATGCAGTTTAGCAGCTTACAGATAATTTTAGATATTAAATATGTAATATCAAATAATTAACTGCCAAGCCAGAAATTTACTATTTCATTCAATACCAATAATTTTTTGACACCAACTTCAAATGCAAACTATTTTTTATAAAATATGAGGTAAACTTTTATCAAGCTTATCATAAATACAGTACATTAGACCCAAAATGTTTGCTTGGCTTTAATATTTTTTACTTTAGTTTTTCAGGTAATAGTCAACATATGAAGGGCCTATATAAGCTGACTGAGTGTAACTAGAATAGAATTGCAGTCACTATAGCCATTGAACTGGATATTTTGAGTTCATTGCCTATAGCTGTCATTTTTATATAAACTGTGAAATAAAATTTTTTATTATATTATCATCATGAAGTAACTTCAGTGAACACTTGGAGATGATGAGATACTAATGCGTACATTACTAATTACAGGCGTGCTAGCTGGCAGGCTGGTGAATAGCTTGCTGTGTACATAGTTTATGGAGCAGCCGCAATGGAATGTTGATAGATGATGCAGCCCTTATCTGAGGCAGCATCATAGCGTAATCTCAGGCTAAAACATTATAAGTATGCCACAGGCATGCCACCCACAGCTAGCAATAATATAGCAAGATTGTAAGTGAAATTTATGATATTCTCAGGGATATGATACTCTATCTACTAATTTTCGGACCAATGCACCTTCGGAATAATGAACCTTCGGAGCAATGGGCCTTCGGAATATTGACTAGTCACCAACACTATTGAATACATTTATGTAATATTTATTTTAAATATTACTGTACCTTTGAATTAGATGGTGCTTGCTCGCTGTTGATAGGTTCAAGTCGAACTCGTGATGGGTCCGGGTGTGGCCAGTTTTCATTTGGCTGCAAATATTTCTTGGCGTATTCTAATGGTCGTTTACTCTTGGGAATAAACAAGCCTGTAGCTTGAGGTTGAACTCTCTCAAGAATTTCAATAAAATCTGTCCACCTACAAAGTATAGTAAAATGTCAGTAAAACTATTGATATTCTGTACACTAATTCTGTAGCGTATGAGAATGTTCTAGGGAAACAAAAAATGTCCAGTATTGAGAGAAAAAAGAAAATTATTGGAGTGATGTGCTGAATCTATAATACATTTATACCAACGAAAATATTTTGAACACTCGCCTTGCAGCGACTGATTGTATCTCGTTAAAAATAAATTTGGTTACTCACAGGTATTGGCCATCCCCATGTGTATGGCAATGTGCCAGCATTTCATTGATTACTTGTTCGTGAATAGGAACTTTCATTCTTTTGCAAATTTCTTTTACCTAAAGTAGGTTTAGAAAGCTGATAAGAATTTAAATAATGCAGACTTAAAAGTTCTAAACTTGTATTTAGTGCCACTTATACAACAAACAATATTTGTTTGTTTACTATGACCAACAAAATTTGAATAAATAATGATTTATTATAATTGAATTGCAGAAAGTTTGTAATAACGCTGAGAGTGAAACCAAGCTATCATGTATTAGATATACAAGCACTAAAGAGGTGTTTATTTTCAGAACAAACTGGTAGAATATTAAAGGGTGCCAGAGGTTGATATACCTGAGATTGTGAGAGAGTCAGCCTGTGAGAGCGATCAGCCTTGCTAAATGCTGCCCTCAACTGCTCAGTGTCAAGTGGATTGTCTGACTGCAACAACTGCTGCTGCAACATTCGAAGTAAGTTCCCTTCTGAGCCAAGCTGCTCTGTGTGTGGGCTACAAAAGTTTTAACATGGTGGACAAGAAATTTCCAATAGCATAATCTGTAGATTTTATAATGCCACAAGCACTTTTCAAAGTATTGGGGAAAAGAAATAATATTGAAAAATGATGAAGTTGTACGCCAGTTAATCAGGTTATAAAGTTTTATCTGTAAGCACCCATATTTCATTTCTATAAGTTTGATCTATCTAATGCAAACAACTAAGAACAAGACCTGATGTGCTGTCGCCTAGCAACTGGCTAGACAAACATCAATAACAGAGTTATATGCACACTAAACACATGAGCATTATAAGGTATGCTACTACAGTATCTTCAGATCTATAGTATACTTTGCAAACTTGAATAGAATGATAAAACAAATTTATGGATTACAAATATGGCATCAGATTTGAAAATTACATCCCAGCTTAAATACAGACAGCTCTATACTTTAGTTTGTATATTGTAGCCTAAATATAAACACTAATTGCAGTATCAGAATGTGTTCCCAGTTTACAGGCCATTTCAACTTGCAATAAGTACAACTAACTATAATATAATATACGCGTACCACATTACTGTTCATTATAATCTTCAAATGTTAAGATAAGGAAAATGAATTCGCAGGAAGCATTTACAATTTATACAACAAAAAGACAAAGAAAGTTAAAAGGTAGAGGAAGTAAATCTGGAAACATGCCACAGAATTGAAAGTGAAATAAATAAAATATATGCATGTATAGAAATATGAGTAAAGAATTACAAATAGAGTTTGGCTCATAACATAATCACATACTATAATTAAAGGATAAGAGGCATCAAGAAAATTGAAATGAAATAGACCTATAATTATATCTATTTCATTATAAAGATTAGAAATCATTAACTGGCAGAAATATAATGTCATTTTGACTTTTACCTTCTAGAACTGTCAAAAGAAATATTATACATATATAGAGATGCATCTATACCTTCAAGATAAGTTAATTATACTATACAGCGTTTTCTTTATTATCATTCAGCAGGTTCATAAGGAATGTTTCATTAGAAACCAAAAATAAGCAAATTCACAGGTTAGAAAATGTAATCTAACAGAATTTGCACAAACCTAAATGTGTCAAAGCTGTCATCACGTGGTGAATAAAAACTTGGTTCCCCATTCTGCATTTCTCTGCTAAAACGTATTCAATATAAGTTTTATGTAATATGAGAAGCACAACTAGCACACAAACAGTTATATACAAATATAATATAGTGCGGGCCAAGATGGGAAATTTAGTAATAAAAATAGAGAAACTAAATCAAAGTGCAAACCTCTTCTTTATAGCTGTGATGAGAAAGGAGAGCATTTTCTCATAGTCAATGAATCCTATGTCTTTGGATGAAACACATGTGGATGCCAATAAGCGCAGTGTGTTGAGATTGGGATAAATCTGCATAAGAAAATGATGTAAACTTTTTATAACTAATATTGCCTATGTAATATTAACTAGAAAATGTACTAAGTTCAAAAAACTTGCTTTACTTTACAGTTCATCAAAATAAATGTCTAGGACAATAAAAACAGTGTTCTCAAACTATCCTCATCTTGAACACTGAAGTTAAAAAGCAAACAGTTGCTAAAAGACAGAAATAAATTTATTTTATGTTGAAGTAAAGTCCTAGATGTAAATTTTGTATGATTAAAACTGGTACAGTGAAAATTTTTATTATAGCAAAATTGATTAAAACTTTTATTTGTAATGCATGCCTTAATGTCTTATGTCAATATTCATAGTATTAATTAAATGGCCTTCTTAAAAGATATATTTGACTAACCAAATTTGTTTAAGCACTTCAAGTCATATACTTAAAGTAATTAATCACCATTTAAGAAGTTCACTAATTATTTTTGGTATAATAAAGATATCCCTATCAAGTGCATGTAAACTTATAACTCACTCCATGCTTTTGTAAAGCTAAGCCAAAGTCGGTATAACTGCCCCAGCCACTGAGACTATGGTCTTTGGCAGCCATTTCCTGATACACGTGTTTCGTCTGATCAACATCACAGTTGCTGACATCTGCCGCAAGTTTGTGTAATAAGAACATTTCCTGATCTTTTGATAAGGTAATGGGTTGTGTGGGTAAATAAGAATACCCAGCAGCCGGCTTCCATTGATATTGTTTTTGTACTTCGTTATTTTCGTACACCTTTGGTTGATAACTGGCTTCTTGGTGACTATGTACTCCATGCGATTGTCCATTAGTAACCTTTCTCTCCCCTTCTGGATATTTCTCTAGAGAATTAGCTACTCCATTTTCACTGAGTGATTGGTGATAGGTTTTGTTGTATGCTGCATCAGATGAAGCTATAGGAGGAAGCACAGCGTGATTCTTCCATTCTGAGTTGGGTTGCTGTTTAGTATAAGCACCCTATATAATAAACATCACTATAATAACATATCAACTTGTTTATAAAAATAGATTCCATACACATTCAACTACCGATACTTCATATTCACAATGACATTTCTGTTTAAAATTATTGATTTTGGTAAATATTACTAACCAGTTGTATGCTGGTTAAATTGAGCATCTCGACTGTATGCATACAGAACTGTTTTTCATTCACATTCACCTACCTCTGGAGATGTTGAGCCAACCATTCCAAATTCTGTTTGAACTCCATCATCCTGAGTAGTCTTTGCTGTAGGGGTTTGTATAAGTCGTCCTTCTTTAGACAGGCGAAATGATCTACGCAATAAGTAAAAAACATGCCATGCCTTCCACAACACTTCTTTGAAAAATATTCATGGTTTCTCTAGTCAAACTTGCAATATAATTTACTAAAATCGATAATAAAATAAAATCTTACTTTTGTGTTTCTTTAACATATCTTGGTTTTCCTCCAACTATTTTGGTTCGAAATGTCGGTGTAAACTGAGTTCCAAAAGGTGCGTTTCTGTTAATGAATCCTTCGGTCATTATACCAGATACATGTCCTTCGAAAGGGGGTAAGTCCGCCTGCAATGCCAGGTGCATGTGTTAGGACTTTGCATATTGAACTGAACTCTTGGGTTAGCAATACAAGTCAAATGTGAAATAATAGAAATGAACAAAACAACAAATGCTTGAACAAGGCTTCAGTGGAACAAAAGTTTAGAGAAGCCAATAATGAGATGTCACTTACCCTTCTCCCACATTTAGGCATTATGTCGAGTAACAATTACTATTCATTGATTATGTAATCAAAATAAGTTGTATTGTCATTAGCTGATCAGAAAACAATGCAACTCATCAATCTAAATATTATAAAGGCAGCACGAAAGAAACTTGAGCTGCTTAATAATTTAGCAGACTGCAGCCATGTTGCTGTAGTCACTAACTTCACATTGTATACATTTGATGATGTGTTGCTAACTCGCGCATTCAATATGCTCTATTCAGCAACGACTACAATGAGTAACCTAGGTCAAAGTAAACAACTCTATCAATGCAGCTCATTGGATGTTATTTGAAGATATGAAATAATGAATGGCACTTTATATAAATGAAAGTTATTAGAAATTGTAAAGAACATTTTATTGTATAGATTTTGAAAAATGAAACACAGTTTATACATGCAGACAGCCATTAACCAAATAAATGATAAAAAAATTAAAGTTATGGACTGCAATTTGCAAAGATTTTAAAATGAGGACGGATATAAGTACATATACATAACATAAACAATAAATTATAAACAATCAATTAAAATAACTTAAAATGTTTATGACCAGAGTTCAAACTGGGCACAGTATTACATTAGGTAACATAAGAAAAATAAGAAAATGACAGAAAATTTATAAAACCATCAATAAAATAAAAAAAGTTCAATTCCGTGCACTATTTCATTTTTAACACCTGGACGGAAAAATGCACATGGAGCGATAAAATAAATTTGATACAGAAACAAATAATCTACAACACAGCTACAGTCTCCATTCATAAAAAAAGACAAAACAAAACATCTATAGATACAAATGATGTCTAAATGTAAATAAGTCTATTCTATAGCAAAATAATATCAAGTAGAGCAACATTACACCTACTAAAATCAATATATTATTATATAGTGTCAAGTTCTAATAACTTTAAATAATTTAGAAAAAAAACTAAGTTCCTAAAATCATTACATTATTGAAATTAAAACAGTATCACCCATGGGACGGAATTTCATCATCTCTTAAGGAGTTGTCTGGAGATAAGGTATTATTAAGTCGATCCTGCAGAGGGGAGGTAAATCCGAGTGATCCAAGCAGACTTTTTCCATTGAAGTTGTCGACTGTGTTGAGTTTACTAGGACTGAGGCGGAATGTAGAATTATTCAGTGTGAGTGGCGAGTGGGCACTGGTGAGGAGAGAGGTTGTACCAAGGAGTCTGGTGGAAGGGAGACCCATCTGAGCTGCTACTCTCATCTCTGACTGCATTATCTGCTCCCTGATCATCTCCTCTTTGGACTTACTACTGTTGAAGAGGACACATTATTACTTCAACACGTGTGTAAAACCACAGTTGATACTGTGCACTATAGAATTGAATGATACTCATGTATGTAAGGGATACATAATACTATATCTAATCAACTCATGCATGTTTATTGTCACTATTCCTGTGAAAAACCCTGATGGAAAGGTTTTTTTTAAAGGACTTATTCAGATGTGGCACAGGAGCAATTATGACCGGATGCTCTTCCTAACATCACCAATGGCCTTTACTAGAGTTCGAACCCATGGCCCCGTGTTTACTAAACTATCACTCGAACCCCTAGACCACGGCTGCTCTGTAAAACACTATATCTAATACTACTCTAGTAAATTATTGTCAAGAAAAAATTTAAGCTCTAAGTTCTCTATCAAAGAGTTGCCAATCTAGTACGAGAAGTCAACCAACGCCCAAGTAAGCTTGCCTTTTATATATTATAGCATATAAGTATGGCTACAGGAGGTTAAGTTGAGCACTTGAGTTGTACTTGAGATGTCATTCTCATAACTTACTAGTACTACTTTAGAGCTCATTAATATAGATAAATCAACAACTGAACGTATCCATTAGTTCAACTCTTTGTACTCATGAACTACAATGGTGCTAGAACAACTGCTTCACATGAGCATATAACGTGATTTCAATTTATAGTGATTGTTAAATACAATGGACAGGCATATAAACCAGAAGAAACCCTCTCATTTCCATAGAATTAGTATAATCATACTATATATATAGTGTAATTAATTCTCATCTATTATATTTTCAGACAAAATGCCATTATCACAACTAAAACTTTTCAGTTAATGGTTTACTTTTTTATATTCTTGCATTTGAATTATTTTAAAAAAAATTTATATCTAAAAGATTTAAAAAAATTAAATTGCAGACACTTTATATTAACATATTCTAGATAATCAAATACTGCAGTGACTATAATTCTTACAAGCAGTGTACACAGCACTTAAGCTTATGAGTTGAGAATTTTTCTGAACAACTCATTAAGCATTTACCTGAAAACCTTTTTATTGCCTTTACTCTGTAGCAGCCTCTTTCTCAGTTTCATATTCTCTTCCTCTAAAGACCTCAACTGATTCTTAGTGACCGTGTGCATGAGTTGTTCATGTTTCAGTTTACTCTCTAACTCAACAACCTATTGGGTAGAGTAAAAAGATATATTCTAATCAGGTTACCATAAGACTATAAACAATTCAAATCTAAGTGAGAATTTAAATTTAAATTACTGAGTCCAGTTAAAATACTTACACCAAATAACAACATCAACTTACAAATTTATTACAGGCAAAAGCCTGAAATACTGATTATTTCACAATTAGCAGATTTCAAATATACATTTAAATTTTAAACCAACATAACGAACTGATTCATCATGCATCTTTCAACATTTATTTATATATATACGTGCATCAATGAAAACAAGCCTATAGCTCAGTACCTACTGTTCATATTTAAAGCGATCATAAGATCCCATCTAGTAGTTCACCCAACTGCAGTTCATAACTGTAGTTGTTTATTGTCAACTATAAAAGTTTATTTAACATTCACAGTTTTAGTATTTCAGTGTGACTTGGAGAGATGTAAAAACAACACAAACTTTGAGTCTGGAGTTTTCAGTGTGTTCGGAACTTCCATCAGATTTGAGTTTACTCCTCTCATTGTCGAGTAAGTTCTGTAGTCGTACACTCCACTCCGTCATTGTCCTGTTCAGCTCTGCTCTAGTGAGATTATCAATCTTAGACGACTCTAGACCGTGAGCGGCAGCATTTCCCTCCATCCTAGTCAGCATATTCTTTAGCTCACTCAACTCTAGCTCCAAGTCCAGGTTCCTGCATAGAGAGCATCAATACTTTCAGTTCAAAATTCTAAACTTAGTTATAATTAGAAGATTTTACTAACAATTCAAATAAAAACTTCCTACTTGTTCATAAATATGAAAGTAAATCCCTTATTATATGTAACAAAGTATTTCACAAGACATATCTAATTGAACTATATCATCAAGAAATGCAATATATATTAGAAATGTAGCATGAAAAGCAGCACAGAAAGAATAATTAGGATAATTTCATGAAATACATATTGTTATTGCTGCATATAGTTATGATCTACTGTATTATATGTATATGATCAAGTATTAGAAGCTATAGAGCGTAACAATAGTATGTATAGCAATATAGCTTATAAAGTATTATAGCTATAACCAGCCTAGAATGTAGATACCCACAAGGACAGATCATCTGACTATCTGGTGAGTAACACATACACATTATATAACTCAACACATGTAAAGAGGCACACACTGACCTCTTATTCAGTCGATCCTCAATGTCATCATGAGTAATAAGAGATTCCTTTGACTTATTCAGCTTAGCTTCAGTCTCCACCAACTTTGGCTCCAGAATTAAACATTTTTGTTTGTAGCGCTGAGCCTCCTCCTCCAACCCACTTAACTCTGCCTTCAGTCTAGAAATAGTGGAGGTGAGCTCGTGATTGGCCAACTGCAGAGTAGTTCTCTCCTGATCACTTGAAGCTCTGCCAAAACAAGAACAAGCTTCTGATATAACACACAATATGCCAAAGTAAAAGTAAGTAAATAAAGAAACTTTAGCATGTATTAACTTTGGTATACGAACTATTAAACCAAAACTGAAAGATGTTGGCCAACATGGCTAGCTAACTTTTCCTACTTTTCCATTTGTGTCATTTTTACCTGTGCCATTTTTACCTGCGCCATTATTACCTGTGCCATAATTACATGCATGTGCCACTTTTACCTGGGGCATTTTTACCTGTGCCATTTTTACTTGTGCCATTTTTACCCGTGCCATTTTTACCTGTGCTATTTTTACCTGTGCCATTATTACCGGACACCACTCTACGCTATAATGCAACTTACAGTTGAGCCTTCAGCTGCTGCATCTGGTTCTTATTTCTAGTCTCCAGCAAGTCCTTGTGTGAGTCTAGTTGTTCTCTCAGTGAGCTGTTTTCACTCTGAAGTGCCTCTATCTCCCTCAAGTACATCTCAACCTGCAGTAGACATCAGTGCGCAGGTTACATAAGCAAGTAGTGTATGCATTACATCATAATAAATACTCAAGTAATCAAATTATCCTACAGCTATAGCAGTCAATGAGACATATAAATAAATATCAAGTATAATAGTTGAATGAACAGCTATGTCAGCTATGTAAAGATGCTATCAAATATAAATTACTCCAATTTGGCTTATGAAAGACAGCATTGAGTACTGAGTAGGAAATATGAATTATGAACAAAATTTTATGGGTGCACAATAAGAATATAGCAACTTTTTCTAAACTCATTATATGGGTTGTTTTACCTAATTTAGTACACGCTCTATATCTTTAGTCTTTGGCTATTTTTTCCAATTTAGAAGCTAATGTATATGTTTTTGCTTTAAACTAATAAAATATTAGCAAATACAACTACATAATCAAGCTTTTTTTCAAATTAAGCTTATTTTCTATGTTTTTCTTAATTATGTAATAACAGACATAAATGTTTGTGATGGTTTTTTCATCGCAGTTCGCGTGTGCGTGCTTGCATAACAGAGCATAAGATAGTTTGTCTACATTTACCTTGTAATCTGCAGAGACCTTGTTGCTTTCCATGTCGTCTCTCTCACTCTTTAAGTAATGCATTTTCTCCTTCTCAATCTTCACATCACTCTCTGCCTTTACCAGGGCAGAGGTCAACTCAGATATCCTCTCTTCCGCTCTCAACTGCAGGTAAAAGAAACGTTTATTACTGCACAACCTGCGCAGAAGTACCCTATTAAAGTCAGTAAACTTGAGCAGTTAAATAAAATCAATAATGTTATCATGTAAATTTTACTTTTCAACATGTGGGTGAATATTTTTTAAAGGCTGCAATACTGATTATTCAACAAATTATAATCCATATTATAAATTATGCAAAAGATAATTGAAGTATTATGCGTTTAATAAAAGAGCAATAAGTCAATAAGGAATGAATAGAAAACACAATCAAGATCTAGCAAAGACAAGGACAAGTAAATATTGTATAGTTAATCAAAATAGCATAATTGTATGCAGCCACACTTACAAGAAACTTACTCTAGTATAGCAATAACTTATAGCAAGTAGCAAAGAATTGCAATTAACTTTGATTCAATCACATCCTTCAATTGGAACACTCTGAGTAAGATGTTTGTATCATTTAAATGACAACATAATATATACTGCATGTGAAGAAATCTAATGCTTCTGCATGTATATCATAGCGCTTCCAACATCACAGAAATTTAAAGCAACAGCAAAAATACAGCAATCACAGCATACTGCATAAAACTGTTGTTAGCTAAAGCAAATCAAAACCACCAAAATTTAACATAGTTATATTAATCAGAATTTCCAAACCAATCAAGCTTGACCTGCAAATCACATATATATTATATCTACAGCACATACCATCCTAGACCTGGTATCTTCCAGCTGTTCCTTAACATTGCCCGCTTTCTGCTCAGCCAACCTCTCGCTAACCTGACTCTCTTGTAACTGAGATTTGAGAAGTTCAGCTTTCTTCTCCAGAGAGTGGAGAGAAGACAACTGAGTCTGCTTACTCTCGTTCATCACGGAAATTGTGGCCTCGGCAGCTTTCAGATCTGAGCTGACCTGCAACAGCAGCACTTCGAGAATAGAAACACAGCTTAAGGTCCTGCAACATAAAGTGAAAACTGTATGTGGGTGAAAACTGTATGTGGGTGAAAACCTGGTGTGGGAGTTATCTGCCCCACAAATATGCCGTTTAAAGGATTGCTCTATCTTGTCTAATAAATGGCCATTTAGGTCAAACACACATAATATTGTGTTTTTCTAAGCATGCATTGACAAAAAGCATTTGACCAAAGGTAGAAAAAGTTAGTTGAAGTTGAGGGTGTAGATTGGTAACAGCCAAAACGCCGATTTTGAAATGAGCTGGGAACTGTGACGTAACAGCGCCAGCATTCCTGCTGGTCACGTGACTATACAAATGAATAACTATAGAAATATGACTGTGAGATGTGATCTTTCAGCTCGTAATTTGTATATTTATAGAAGTGCAAATGTGAATTATCTCAATCTATAGTTTTTTGACATGTTAAATAACATGTATGTGATAACGTTAGGCCATATTTTGCTTGTAAGCATAGAAAAAAGCATTGCAAAAACATGCATTCTTTAGGTGAATGCCTGCGATCGATCTAAACTAGGTCAAATTGTACAATATTACGGGCGCACCAAAGCTGACCTATATAGCGCACTGTAACTGCTTGAGCGTTATTGGTTGATGTTGCGCTCAGCAACCTTGAATACTAGCGTTATAGTTAGCACGTGCAGCATAGTTACTGGCGTTCACACGTCACGTATTAGGCTATTCTTTTTCATGGCTGAAAATTTTACCTCCCTCAAAATTGGAATTTTGAAAAGCTGTTTTCTAGGCATATATCCCTTTGCAAAGTCACAATTGTTTGCATACACATTAGATTATAGTTCATAATTATAATGTGATTGTAATAAACTAAGATAGAGCAATCCTTTAAAGAAGCAAAAACTGAGTAACCAATCAAATTACACCTTTGATTGGTGTTACGAGATATTTAATTTTCAAATTAGATCAAACCCCACTTTTAATAATGCAGAATAGATATAGCTAAAATATTGAAAACAAAACCGCTAGGCCAATTAGATAAAACTTGCAGCAACTTTTCACTGTATGTTGACAACATAAAATATACATGTATACAATACTCCCATTTTGCTGTATGCAAACAATTTTTGGAGATTGAGTTCTGCTTAAAAAATTTTTCGTTCCCAAATCAAATATTTAATAAAAAGTACTCATGTGTTTAATACCAAGAATGTTTATTTGTTATCCAACCTGATTGAATTTGTCTTGCAGAGTTGTCTTCTCTTTCTCATATTGCAGCTGTTTTTGTTTGATCTCTTCATTAGCTTCATTTACTAGAGCTTTCATTTTGCCAACTTCTACAGCTTGTTTACTTTCCACATCCGCCACAGCAGATTTTAGTTGGTCAATTGTTGACTGATAAACAAATAGCAACATATATTTTTTCTTAATTGAAAGAAAACCATCAGCCAAAACTGAATTTCTGTTTAAATAACCAAAAACAATGACAGTGGATACTAACAGTAAGAGTATAAACTATTGAGTATCAAATGCTAATTATTAACCTGATCTTTGTCCTTCTTGTCGTTGACAGACAGCAATTCATTTCTCAATCTCATTTCTACAGAACGCTGCTCCTGCAACTCATCTTCAAGTCGACGAACTTGAATCTCCAGTTCCTTCTTACTTCGAGACTCGCTGTCGAGCTCTCTTAGACTTTGCTCAAATGATTGAATTTGCTGATCTCGCTGTCGAACAGCTTGATTCAGTTCTTCAACTTTCCCTCTAAAAACATTTACATGCACATGAGGTATCTTGTACACTATTTTGTACAATTAGGAGTCTCTAGTACATTTTATTCATACTATTCATTCAATTCTGAAGAGAAATCCCACTATAATCTGAATTATCTTTATGTACATTATTTATTTACTTTGAAATCCACACAATCTTGCATTTAAGTATTACTAAGTTTTACATTGCATAAGAAAAAGGCAACTGTGCAAATATCAGTAGGTGAGAATCAACGGACCACTGATGTGAATTTTCATCATGATGAACAAAAATGCACTTTTATATCTAGAATGATTTTAAGTATTTACTTATGTTGGTATTCTGATTCATTCAGCTGTGACTCGAGCTCTTTGATTTTGCCTAGTTTGAGCTCAACTTCCTTTTTACTACTAGAAGCTAATTCAGACAGCTTTGCAATTTCATTTTCTTTTTTATTCAGTTGCTTCTTGGCATTCTCCAACTCAGAATTTACCTAAACAAATTCAGTACATCATATTTTAATACTTATTTTAAAAATATGAATTTTTTTAATATTTTTAAAATAAGTATTAAAAATATGAAATAGGAAGCAGCCGTGGCCTAGGGTTAGAGCTTTGCCTAGTAAGCACGGAGTCATGGGTTCGAACCCCAGTAAAGGCTATTGGCAATGTTAGGAAGAACATCCAGTCATAATTGCTCCTGTGCCTCATTTAAATAAGTCCTGAGCCCGATTTAACAAAAACCCCTTACACCAGGGGTTTTCTCACAGAGATGGTGACTGTAAAACTTTCGTGAGTTTTTAAAAATATGAAATGACAAAATACTCCTAGTCCATAACATTAACATAAACACTTTTTCCAAAAAAATTAGTTAAAAACAACGCAGTGTAAATTAAATAAACTTAAAATATGAGCAATTAAGGTAAACACAGTTTGTAAAAAAACAGTATATAATAAGTTTAACAACACAAACCATTTTTGAAAATTAACTTTTTAAGCACTGACTGATATACTGTAAAGATAGTATTTTATCAACATATGCAAAATAAATATAACAAATTGATGATTACCATGCTGAAGAATTGAAAGAGCTGAAATTAAATTATATATTAGAACTTAATTTCTTTTTTTGACTTTCAAGATAAGTAAATACATTCGCATTCTCAAAGTAATAGATCAAATCATATATATAACAATGTAAAACAAGCTGCATAGCGTTTCACGCTAAATGCAGTCTTTGCTGGGCTTTGTTAGCTGATGGGCAAAGTGACCACATTCACTATAATATATTGTAAATATGGTGTCCAAAATTACCATGAAAACATAGTTATAGTTTTATTTGACCACATAATAGTGTACAGCATAATGTAACATGAAACACAGAATCAAGAGGAACTCAAAGCAAAGAATAATCTCATGAATAAGCTTTTGGTACCACTATGTGGTAATATAAGTCAGTTTTGTAGATTTGGTGCTGGTAAAAGACAAAAAATCACATTACTCTATTAAGCACTTTAAAATATTATTAATAATTATAATAACCCGAATTCTTTTTTTTTCTTATATATACATGCCACTAAAAAGATCATCATATTAGAGAGAACTTACTCTATCCTTTTCAAAGCCCATGTTGGTCTGTGCAGCATCAAGATTTGTTTTCAACTCCAGGTTCTGCTGTTTCATATCCTGCAAACTTCTGCTGAGTTGCATCACTTCCTGTTTATGCTCCGCCTCCACTTTAGCCGCTTGTAACTTGGCTTCATGCTTTTCTTCTGTCAGCCGATTCCTTTCTTCAGAGAGATCCTAAAAGTTAAAATGTTGTATGGAAGGACAATAATCTGACTTGTGAAATAATCTTAACAAAAAAAAACATTTCTATAATAAAATAATAAGCAACATAACAAATATTTTTGTATTAAAACCTTTCAAATTAGGCTGTTAATTTGAAAACTTCATTTATTTCCTTAAACCTAATACGAAAACAGACTGCTACTACAAATCATACCACCATAGTAAAATATGAGAGTTAATAGTGTGGTAAAATTGTGTATAGTATAACTAAGGCTGTATTTCCCTTATTTTTATTAACTTCATTCCCATGGAATGCGTGTTTTCCTAGATATACATCATTACATAGCTATAGTATTGTAACAGCTAAGTGTTATGTTGGCAATGATAGGATTAGCTATTATTCCCAGCTACTTATTACTACTAACGTGACTGGATTAGCTATTGTTTCTGACGACTCACGGGAACACTTATATAATCAAGATAACCGGGATTTCCCTGCGAAGTTCGCTCGATTCGAGCGACCCCTTTACTCTAGCCCTGCGAATCCCCTGCGGTTCGAGCGATTCGAGCGAATTCCCTCGAATTCGCTCGGAACATTCTGGTGGGAATGTTTCCCAACGTATAAAAGGAGGCCCTCAACACAGTAGAGTCAGTCTTCAGCCAGCAGCACAACAGGACACATCTCGGAGCTACCAAGCCAGGACAATAACACACTTAGTTAATTATCTTATACTTTGGTTACCAGTTTACTAGTGAGTTTTCCATACATGTAAGGAGTTGTCCTCCCTAACTGCTATTTTTGGATTTATATATATTATGGAGTAAATAAAGGGGATTGTGAGTATTACGTTTCTTATTTATTGTGCATAAATACCCTCCTACAAAGAGTCACTGTGTTCAATCAGCTAACAACCCACACCAATAATTGCATGCAGCGAATCATAACATTCTACGCATAAAATTATTACAATAGTTTAGCAATAAATACACTAAAGTCTATGTGGTGAATTAATTATTATATGATGTACATACAATTATAAATTGTATATAAAGACATGCACACAATTGTTTAGCAAAGAAAAGTGTTTTGGCCAGCAGCTGGCATCCATTGGAAGGCAACAGGGAAATTGACTTATTCATAATTGAAGACACACAGCACTTAAAACATACTTTCTATGACTAGCTGAAACTGAGCTCTAAGCAATGAGTGTCTAATTCAGAAACCTGATCACTGCAGCACATAAATTTGCTAGCTATTATAAACTAACTAGCCCATCAGTGTAGTGTACTGATTGCTAAAATCAAATATAAAATAGCAAGGATTTTGAATTATTTTACATTATATAAGCAAGAGAATCACAAACAATCTGATATAACAGAAACTCAGTATAATTCATCAAACAGCAATAGAAGCAGATGAATTCTAACAGAACAGTGATGCTAATAGCAAACATAACTTAAACAAGCCCAAATAACCTTAATAGAAGAATCTAATTATGCGCACGCTGTAACGTTATGCATCTATGTTTTGCCAAATATCATTTACAAAGAGCAAAAAAATGATTTCCTAGCCTAAAAATACATTGGACACACCCATGCATAAGAGTGTTCATACCGAAATTTCAGATAAACTCTACAAGCAAAATGACTTGAAAAGGTAAGCATCGCATTGATGAGCTAGAGGTGGGAGCAGAATAAAATTAGCAGCCATTTTTATTCTCCACAAGCATTTTAATGTTAGAAAGTATCAACATGATCAGCTCTTCGTTTCAATAACTTAACACTACAGAGCAGCAGGCAGCATCATGGAAGAATTTCCTTTGACTTAATTTTAAGTATCGTTATATTCTACTCGGAGCATCTATATTTTAAACTGTAAATTTATCAAAAACATTGTCTCTTATTTGGCTTCATCTGAAACTGCACATACTTTAGGACCGTATAGAAGAGTTATCGACCAACAAAGTTACTGTAGTTACTGTATCAAATACCTTTTCTTTCTCTTTATGACTAGATAAATCTGACTGAGTTTCTGAGAGTCGAGCCTGCAACTCTGCTAGTTTCACTTTGTACACCTCAACGTCCTTACTCAGGTCAGCCTTCTGCGACCGGAAAGTTTCAAGGCTGTCGGTGAGGGAAGTCACTTCCCGAGAAAGTTTACTGACTTCATGGCTGTGGTTGGTTGCTTCCCTTTCATTTTCTGACTTGAGTTTATTGTACTCTAACTGACTGAGTGAAAGATTGGTCTTTAACTCATCAATCTAATTGTAAAAACCAGATGCATTTTTTTATATGTGAAAATTTAGGCGCTAAGATGATTTACAAATACTTACCAAGTTGAATAGGCATATGAAGAGTAATTGACTACAAAATTTTAAAACTTTTCATAAAAAACAAGTTAAAGCATCTCTAATAAATAAAATTTTTACAAATATTTCAAGAGTAAAGTATGCAATGTAATACACCGACACCAACCTGTTTTTGGGCAGACAATAAGCTCTCTTCAGTAGTAAACTGAGAGTCTTCTTGATGGTGAAGACGTGACGAAATGCTCTCAAACTCTCCTGCCTTGGCTACCAGCTGTTGGTAGAGGTCATCAATCTGTTTCATTAGAACAAATAGTTTGTTATAAAATATGAAATATATTGAAAAAATTATTTAAGACAATCTACCTCATGTAACATTGGCATATCTAACAATTTAAAAGAAATTTTTTTTTTACTAAATAATAGCACCAAACACTGACTTGCTTTTGCATTTTCCCAGCTTGGTCTTTGCTTACGATTAGCTCTTCTCTAGCATTCATATGCTTGCCTTCTAACAACTCATATCTTTCTTTTAACACCTTGATTTCTTCAACCTTCTCATTAAGTTCCAACTGCAGATTCGATTTCTAACACCAAATAAAATATAAAATATATTAGGAAAATAATTTATATAACATTTAAACAAGATTGAAATGGCTTACCCAGTCAACAAAAATCTATTTTTATTTTGCTTATAATCAGACACTCAATAAAAGCATCATATTTGAACAGAAAACCAACTGCATAAAAAGTAGAGCTATTACATATATGAATTATAATAGAATGATTTACATTGTAAAATACTACCTGACTGCTGTAGAGCTCAGTGTCTCGACTTGTACTTAGTAAGTTGACGTTGGCACTTTCAATCTCATTATTCAGCCCTTCAACTTTTTCTTCAAGTTCAATTTTAGCTTCAGTGAGTCGTTTATTCTTATCTTTAAGTGTGTTCATATCAGCTTGGAAACCATTTATCTGTTGATAAGTAGACAGCAGATAGTAAAAATTGGATATTCTCCTAAATTTTGTAACCTCTAAACTTGTTATAAAAGCTCAATAATTACCAATACAACAAGATTTGTCCAATTAAAAGCAGAATTTATTTTCATTCGAGCTTTAGGAACTTGATCTAGAAAATACGGAAATATTTTGAAGCTTCCTAACACATGAGTTCTTAACACACGGAAAACCAGTGAATTGTTTCCAACGGACACACCTCTTCAAACCAATTAATGGATTGCATATTATAGTAAAACTTAGCAGAAATTTGACAATAACATAAAATGCACATACTAAACAAATTTATGTGTTATTTTGACAATTGGAACTTTGGACGAAGTAAAGTACCAGAGATACAAAACACACACCTGAACAGACAACTCTTCTATCTGTTGTTGTTGTCTGTCCTTTTCAGATTCCTCAGAGTTGTGCTCTTTTTGTAACAATTCAATTTCTTTTATAGCTTCATCCAATGACAAAGCTTTAGCATTTAGTTGTTCTTGAAGACTATTTATCTCATTTTCTTTCAATTTCAAACTTCTTTCCATTTGAAGCATTTTAGTTTTTATTGAACTCAATTCAGACTTGAGATTCATAACCTCATCTGCAAAAGTATACTGTTTTCATTAACAAATCTATACACAGACCATCACAAACTGCAAAACTTTATATATTATGCACTTGTCCTATAACATATAGTCCTACGAATTATGCTAATATATGCTTAAAGTTATGGGTTGAAACTTTGTAGCATAACTATCTACTTTCTATAGCAATAGTTGTAGCGACAACTCCCAGTGTGAACCCTAGTTTACATCTCTTACTATTCTATAAGAACAGTGATTTATTGGACAGTAGACGATTTAATAGAATAATCAGCTTCAACAAATCCAAACATATTATGTATGTTGAACATTACGTTATATCATTTTATAACTAAAGTTATCACGAATACCTGAACTGAAATCATGCGAGGATGAATCTCCAAGACTATGGCTGCTTCCTCCAACCTTGACCTGTACCCTGAGATACTCCAACTCAGCCTCAAGAGCCTCGATCTTGTCCTGAGCAGACTTGACACCAGCTATGGCATTATGCTTTTCTTTAACTGCAACACAACACTGTTATATATGTTATGATAACACTAACAACATATACTATAAAGTAGGGTATACTACAAGAAACATTCTAATTTGTTCTATATAATATGTTACAGGCAAAGTACAGAATAAGCGGATAAGGAAATTGCTTTAACATAGAAGAGACTTGAAATGAGAGTTTCCAAAATTACATTTCACAAAATCTACCAAATTCTATAATTAGATATGAAAGTCACTAATAAATGATAAGAGATACAAAATCTTCCATTAAAATTTCTGAAAGATAAATATGTATGAAACATTTGGTAATAACACCTTTACAAAGATATACTTTATACTAACCAAGTTTGTTCACTTCTGCTTTCAAAGTTTCTTCCACTTCAGTAATTCTCTGACGAGAGTCTTGCAACTCTTCTAAAAGCTGTCTCATCTCCCCCTTGTTTGCCAACTGCTTATTCATATCCTGCGGGGATAATTTGTTAAAAAATCAGCTACTGATTTACTACAACTGAGCTGTCAAAACTTTGGTGGTAATGAATAAAGCATAATATATACATCTAAAAGTATTAAACTGCTATGGTTCTGCTGGGGTATTTTAACAAGACAATTGATGAAAATACTGCTCAAAAGTTTTCATCAAGCTCAACCAGTTAAAATTATGTGCTTCTGGAAAAAGACAAATTCACAATAAGAGTTTTATCTAAACTATAAAATGCCTGAAACTATTTAAAATGGCAGTTTTAGAATACAAGCAAATTTCAAACACAATTGAAAAGACATTAATTTTAAACAAAATCATAATTTTTCTTCAAGTTGATAAGCAAGCTTCTGCCTGTCACACAAGGTACTTATACCGATTTACCATCACTTACTTGAAGCTGCTGTACTTACACTGGTTTATCATCACTTACATTAAGTTGTTGTACTTACACTGGTTTCTCATTACTTACTTTAAGTTGTTGCAACTCATTTTTCCAGTCATTGAGTTGCTTCATGACTGCCCTCTCTTTGTTGTGTAGATAGGAGATGACTTCCTCTTCCTGACTCAACTGAGCACCCGACTCTTTGTTAATTGCTTCAACTATCTTAGCCACTTCAGGAGAGAACTAAGAGCAACCAGAACAAGCTAAAACTTAACTGCAATTTATTGATTTTAGCAGACGAGTACTGATGGAGGAACATACTTTCTTAGAATCTACTGTTCGGTGAGAAGAAACGAATCGACGGCTGCCAGATCCAGGGGTAAGAAAGTTGAGACTCATTTGTTGCTCCTTCATTTCCTGCAGCTTCATCTCGCTAAGCTTGAGTTTCTCCCTTTCTCTGAGTAGCTGTCTAGTCAGCTCCTTCACGTCTACCTGGTAAAATAAAACTTACATAATACAGAAAAGTTGTTGAAACAATGACAGGTCAGAAATTACCAGCAGAAGGTTAGGTTTACATACAGAAAAACTTCTCCACAGAAACTATAACTATGATAACCAATTCGGATTCAACTGAAAGATGCATTTTGTTACAAACTAAACACTAATATTTTAGTAGGAGCATCACCACCATTATCATTACAATAAAAAGACACACTGCATAAATAATTTAACGATAGAAGATAGTTAAATTGTATCAAAGTCACCTGCAGCTTTGCATTTTCATTCAACAATTTATCTTCAACTTCTGATAACTTGTCAGCTCTGTCAGCCCTTTCTTGAAATAGTCTGTCTTCTGTTATCTTTAGCCTAGTTTCTATGCCTTTCACCTGATATGAGCAGAACCAAGCTTTTACATGTTAGCAACTATATATGTAGATACACAAAACAACAAAATGGCTATTACGAATTCTTACAAGTTATGATTTCGGCACACTTTGTTTGAAACTTTATTCAGTTTTCCACTGTGTACCAGTAGTTTATTCAGACATCACCCAACAGCACTCTCATGCAGTTACAATGTCACTTACTTGCTTCTCGGCCACAGTACTGCCTCCACTGTCAATGTCTAGCTGCTGCTTCAGCACGTTGTTCATATTAGTCAACTTCCTGTTAGCTTCTGACAGTCTTCTTTTGCTTTCAGCTTCATTCTCAAAGCTGCTCTCCGATTCACTCAAAAGGAGTTTTAATTTCTTGATTTCATCCTAAAAGATTCAATTATTTATCCAACATTGTATATGCAAATTCTCATCTCATCAATATTTGTGAAATAGCAAATTTAAAAAGTAAATATGTTTTTACCCATTCTTGCCAAATCATAAAGCTTTAAAACAATTATAAAATATTGCATTCAATTTCTAAGCTTAGGTTCTCTTTTATTAACATATTCTAATTTGTTGAAAGCTGACTTTACGCTGCTAAGTAAATTAATGCTGTCAGGGTTCAAATCCCTAACACTGACATGTTATTTTCATTGTTATGTGAAACTAAGAACCATAGCAGTGAAAGACTCACTGGGGATGATTTACAATGCAAATTTCTGCTCCTGTACACACAATTTCACACAACTAAAAAAATAAATTGACTTATAAAATAGAGCATACCCTAAGAGAAGACGACTCTACTTTATAGCCAGAAACAATACGTTGAATTTCAGATGACTGAATGGCTGTATCAGCCATCCTCCTCACTCCTAGTAACTCTTTCTCTAAGCTCTCATTCTATAAAACAAAAGACAACATATTTTAATACCATTGTCTGATATAATATTATGTTGTGCTTTTGCTAAGTGCAGGTTTTATTGTGTAATTGCTAAAAACTCATCCAACAGCTTTTACTCAATGATGGGGATTATACAATTAGAGATCTAAAAGTAAATTTACCAATTCTAACTAGGTATAAATTTTCAAACTAGGCTAACTGGGGTGAAAACATTTTATTGGGTAGTATCTTTGCATATTTAAAATATTCGTTGAATTCAAATTATATGAACATTGACATGTAACTTTTATATTTTTATGAATTTCTTGTAGTCACAGTGCGTTGAGATTTCACAGTTAGACTAAGTTAGACTAAGCCAATCTGCATTGTCGATATTCTGGTTACAATCAACGTTCAACAACTGCCCCCTACTATATTGAACAGTAGAACCAGGTCAATTGTATATTAATAAATGCAAATTAATGACAAAAATTGTTCACCTGATAAACTAACAGAATTATAACAAAGCAGTTGGGATTCAAATACAAACACATTACTTCATATCACCATTAGAACAATGATCCAACCTCTAACTTGAGAAGCTCCAGTTTACGCTTTTGTTCATCTTTCTCTTCTCTGGCAGAATTCTGTAGACTTTCCTCTACTTCTGCATTTTTCTGTTTAGATCTTGAAACTTCTTTCTTTAATTCACTCCTCCACTTCTGCAGCTCACCTTCCTGAGTTTTGAGCTTTGTTTCCAAATGCACGATTTGAGCTGTTCAAATAGAATAAAATTTGTGAAAATAGTAAATATTGGCCAAATAATAAGAAAAATGGAGCTGCATAAAATTTATATTGACCAAAATATCACGGCAGTTAGAATAGCTACACATATGAATATATTTGTTAGTAATATACAGTTATAAAATAACTATATACACGTACACTGAGCTCTGTTATATTTATCTCTTAAGGACTTGTTCTCCATCTTCAAAGTAGTATTGTCTAGCTCTAATTTTCTCATGTGACTGTCCATATGTTCTTTCTCAACAGCATAACTACGAGACGACAGCAAACTGGCATCCATTGTGGACCTGGGACTAATTATTGCCATCTACAACACATAAAAACCTTTTGCAACTAAAATTCACTAAAAATACAATTTCTAAATTCAACAAAATATACTATATTAACGCTTTTGTTAAAGTTACTATTGTGTATCAACTATATGTGCTACAGTAATATATTTCCATCTTATTGAGCTATATAGAATTTATGACCTATTTGCTTAAAATATAAATTTTCAAGGTCAAATAAAACCTAATGCAGTGGATATTGGTTGTAGACAAAGTATGAGATCTTTGAATTTCTTCATTACAGTTGATGACATAAGACATAGTCTACATAATGCTTTTAGTAGTAATAAACATGATTATTTACATAGTGAATAGAATCATATAATGTGACGCTAAAACAAAAAATTTACACTAAAATTCTGCCATACAAATTTCTAGGACATGAAGCAGTTGCATATTAACTCACAGGATTGTTTAAGCTGTAACTGGAAACAGAGGAAAGTCTACTTTCAGATCTGTCATCCATACCATCTAATGATCTGTCCAACACTTTTGTAGAGCTATGTTCTGTATCTCTTATGTTATCCTGACTTAAACCATCAGATTTTGCACTTGAGGTCCAATTCTTGTAAGAGTATTTTGAAGGTGAGGTAACATCTCCACCCGTTGGTTTACTTTCAGTTTTAGTTTCATGGCAAGCTATGCTATTATCAGGAGATGAATCTTGTGGTAGAGTATTGGCTAACTCTAAAGTAGATGTTTCTAAAGAAGAATTTAGCGTATTTATTTCTTCTCTTTCTCTTTCATTTTGTAGCTCAGGACTCTTACTATAGTTATTAGTATTTTTGTCAACGTTAGAACTGTATTGCTTGGTAGGAGTAGAAGTTCGACCAAAGAGCTTCGATCTTTGTGTTATTCGTGGACTTATGCTCTTGTCTGCAAATTACAAAATGTATCAAGTAAATTTTCTTTTATTTTTTACTTTTTGAAAAGTTAAAACTTTTAAATTCTTATTATTTAAAAGCTAAAGACAAAGGCGAATTACCTAAATTAATGTATTAGAGTTTCATTGCATTTACTGTTTAAGCAACATTTGGTTGTAGAAATGTACATTTTTGCTAAGCTTCATTTCATAACTTTCTGGCATTTTGGGTTTGGAGGGTAATTGTTTTATTTCACAAGCTAACAAGTTTTCATGCTAAATATTCACTAGAACTGGAGCTACTTAAAGCATTGCAAC
This sequence comes from Bugula neritina, assembly GCA_964035545.1. Lineage (NCBI taxonomy): Eukaryota > Metazoa > Bryozoa > Gymnolaemata > Cheilostomatida > Bugulidae > Bugula > Bugula neritina. The sequence goes on from OZ037765.1 coordinate 26,604,620, forward strand.
CCTGCACCTTCTTCTGTGCCACACACACACACTGACTTGCTACAATAATACTCTACATTCAACTGGGAACAAAACTAACAAAGGGCTACTCCCAGTTGCTTTAATCTCATGTGAATATGCTGCTGTTTAGTTTACTGAGACAACAAACATTAAAATGAAAGTGTTATGTCAAGTATAAATATTATGCTTGTGATAATTATGACAAGTTAAACAAATCATCCAAAGAGTATACAATCAATAGAACTGCCAACATACAGTAACTCATTCATAACTCCTTGAAAGCAACAGTTACAAATATACTGCTGCCTTGTGGCCAGGATGTATAATACTGTAGCTGCACAGGTTAAGGTCACATTAAAAAATGTGACAGGGTTTAATTTTAATGCATTTAGGAGCAGTAGTAAAGAAATTGAGATAGCCTAAGTTCTTGAATTTTATTATTAAATTTTGGTTGGGGGCACTGGTTGAAATTCTCACAAGATTATAACTTCGTATGCTATACTTCTAATCTAGAACACAGGCTTTTCTTAATTTCTCCGTTACTGCACGTATCTCAAAAACAGCTCAGTTGTATTAATATTAGAATGATATAAGAAATCGTAGTAATCTAAATACATAAGCAGCTTTATTTCTATTTTTAGCTGATATTGCAATATGTGACATACACATGTTTAGTTAGAAGTGCAATACATCATTTTCTATACTGACCTTGGGCGGTGTCACCTGCAGGATTATAATGAGGCTCTCTGGACACAGGGCTAGGTGAAGGACTTAACCTCCGAGATGGAGACTGGGAAGGCGACATACGGGCACTTTCTAGTAAACCTGGACTCTGTACAGGAGAAACGTGTCTAGCGGGAGATCTTGTCTTCTCAAACAAACTAGGACTAGCTCTAACAGCCGGAGACCTGCATTAGTATTCTTAATCAAGCATCTTGCATTTTTGATAAATATTGAATTATATCCCAACAGTAAATAACAAACTTTCATAACAACATGTGTCCTTCAATATCATTTTATAGTCTGAGTACTTGATATATTTTTACAAAAATAAATAAAATATTCAAAAACAATAAAAAATAAAAAGTAGTAAGAGCATGGAATACAGGATCAAAGTGAATGAAAACAAGCTGTCAAACTTGCAAATGCACACTTGTACTTCAATAAGACATAAAGTTGTCTAAACAATATTAACTCCAAACATGAAATAATAACCATGCAGAAATAGAACAAACGTTCACCTATACTGTAAGCTCTTAGAGCGACTAACTGAGAGCCTAAAGCTGCAAACAGTTTTGATAACATTATGTGATTATAGCAGATAATTAACACATAGCTGTGTCATTATAAACAGTGTCAGCTGCACTCTATATATACACGGCGTATGCATTATTTGAGTAAAAGGCAACGAGTGACTAAATCGAATAAGTACGCAGCTATTTACCGGTTCTCTGATCTACGACCAGTGTTCAGCCCATCAAGGCTAGGAGATCTTCTGCTAGAAGAAAATAAGTCACTTCGAACTGATGGACTTCCTCTAGCACTACGACTTCGCAAAGAAGCTGTAAAAAATAAATGCAGACATTTGAAGAATAGACCAACAAACTAAACAACTTAGCTGACATGTAATATTCAATACACTGAATACTGAATACTTACAAGCTTTGTCAGTTGAGTCAGCTATGTCCGAGTTAGCAAGTCTATCTGTAGAACCTCTAGGAGTTCTACGAGTTGGTGTATTTCTCCCAGATGAACGAGCATCTCTGTCTCTAGCTTTTTCTTCATCTTGCAAAAGTGTTAAATAAAAAGTTCTTACACTATACAATAGAAATAGTTGAAGATGTTAGAGATGAAATGTATGTGTTCTAATTGCAATGCAATTTCAAAAATTGCTAGCAGACAAATCTAACTGAAATAGGTACATTTGAATTTTCTAGTTGAAGAACAAAAAATTGAAGCTAAAAGTTAGAGAAAAGATAGTCGGTTGGTAGTAAGCCAGGGTGATTTGATTTACTTCATTTGAGCTCACACTTTAATTTCAGATGTTAGGTTCAATGGATGTACCAACATTATACAATGCAAGAAACTTCTACATTTTACTAAAGTCAAGTTCATACTAATTTAATTATGAAACAAAAACTAAATGTCGGCCATTCATATGGAGCCTGATAATTCTCTTATTTCTTTCATAAACACTGAATACCAATTATATCAGGCATCCTTATTATTTCGCCTTGTAAATAGGACAAGATATTATGTATTCAAAGTGTCAATATTATGCAGCCAAACTAACAATTAGCCTATTAATGAAAATAAATATAATTTACCTGCAACCTTATACTTACATTTTTTAGAAAGTGCTTGCAACAATTGATCAGCTTTTCTTGGTGGCTTAGCATCCATTTGAAGTCTAGCTTTATTAGAATTATTGACTTCAATTCTTCATTTTTAGTATTTAACACAATCTAAAAAATAAATCTAACACAATTTACAATTTACACGTTAGGATATAATGCTTAGCAATTGGCATTATAAAATTTATACTATTATGTAAGATATTTTAGAATATGTTTAATTAATTTCTTTAAAACAATGTTCAATTATGAAATAGCATATTTTATTGATAAGCTAATAGAGAAGGTATAGTTCAGTAGTTAGAGAGTAGGCCTAGTATGACACAGGTCATGTGGTATAGTCCAGGCTGTGGTACATAATTACTTATGTGCTACAGCAAAAAGCCCTCATTCTCGGTTGCCAGCATGGTGAGAGGTATGCTTAAAACATTAGAGGTTCTCCAGGGATGGAGAGCTTGAATAAACGTGGGTTTATATTTGTTACCAAATTAAAAACAACTGTTTCTTTGTATTCTACATTAACTGATTAGTATTAGTATTACTCCAGTAATACTCAAGTTGCACTTAGTTTAATTACTGTTGCTATCAGTAATAGTAATAATAATTAGACCAACTCAAACTGCAAAAATTAAGCGCAGCATAGAATTAAATCAATATCACAATATGAATATGAATATGAATATGAGTATTACTATTAGGATTAGTTAATAATTAATACCAATACTCACAATACTAGTTTAATAGCAATACTAATACTAATAATAAATGTAATAGTAACAATATGACTAATCAAAATATTTATATAAATGTATTATAATTACATATTTATCGATCTTAATATCAATTACGGCTCTGAGTAATTATTACTACTACTAAACGACGAATTAACTTGATACCACGCCAAATTAATGCATTAGACTTATTTCAATTTCATCAATTTTATTTGCGTCAGTGACTACGGTATTAAAATATGAATTGATTACCAAAGGTATTTAAAAAATGGATTTAAAGCTAATGTTGCTTGGCTTCTCCTAAACTTCCGTTTGTACGGCGCAAAGACCTCTTCGAAGTTTTGCGTGTAAATATCGTAATTGCACACCCAACAATGAAACCTGCTATAACTGAACTAGAAAAATAAGTCAAGACCTCATTGCAATAAATAAATTAACCACTGCAATGATGATTGGATGTTTTGTAGTGGAAGCACGTGCGAACATAGAATTTACCTGTGCCTATCTCTTTTGTCACCAATAATTATCATAATCATTGTTCTGCCAGGCGAAGCGCTAAAACTAAACCTAACTTTTAGATTTATTATTACAGTAAATATTATGTTCAAGTGATTATCATTCTTATGCTTGATTTGGAGTTAGTAACTTTGGTAGAGTTTTAGTTATTGTCAAATAGTGAAATTCAAATACTAATAGTAAATCACTAAAACTAAAAGTAAAAGTAAAACTAAATGTAATTCACTAATAAGTAATTGATTATGATTACGATTATAAATATATTTATTCATATTCATATTGATATTGATATTTTTCTTATAGTTGTTTACTTTTAATCTGATTGTCGTTGTTATTGTAGTTACAATATGAAATTGAATATCAATATGAATATAAATGTAGATGCTAATGGTGATACTAATGATCAGCTTTAAGTTCATAGTATAACTATAAGTATTAGTATTACTATTAGTATTAGTATTACTGTAATATAACTAATATTAGTAGTAGTTTTAGTATAAGTATAGCTTATAAGTTAAAGTATGACTATTACTATTACTGTAGTTATATCAATAATTTAAGAATAATGTCCTCCTGTTATGAAGAATGCTCAGCTTGAGATATTGATAAGAGAGCATTTGAGATTACATGGGGAGGAAACTAAACAATTTATATTCAAGTTGAAATTCAATTTGTGGATATGTGCCATCACTCAAGATTTCCAAAGTTCAATTGTCAAAATATTTATATATTTTTCAGTTACTGTTGCTAATGTTACATAATTGCTAAAAAAAGTTCTGCATTTATATAAAATGTGCTACAACGTGGTGGTCTTTTTTCTAAAAACCGAAAGCAAAACCTAATAACTATATGAAAAAACTCATCTTAACAAGTTGTCTGATTAATGATTTTACCATTTTTTTCTATTCTCACCTATCTCCGCTTTGTCCTGCTAATATCAATTACAAATGCATGTGTTACAAAATACATGGTTTTTCCTCCAAAGGTATATGCTGAAGTATAAAAGGCTGCTTGTTTTCAACCTGTGTTATGGAGAAAATGGATGAACCTGCACTGGAGCTAGAAGAACCTGACTTTTTCCCTAGTGATGTTAACCCTCATATTAATATTTCCAAAGCTGACACAGATGTTGTTGAGCTTGGCGAGCTGTCTACTTCAACTGACTCTGATAAATCAGTGAATAAAATTGAACCTAAAAGTGAGATTAAAAATGAATCTGTTGATATAAAAATTGAAAAACATGACATTTTTGAAGAAAAACCTAAAGTTGAAATTAAAGAGGAAATTCTCGAAACAGCGACAGATGATGATGTTGAAGACACAGAGTCAATTCGGTGAGTCGTAATGATTTATTTATTCTTTGTTGTAAGAATAACTACCACTTATAATTAATTATGCATCTTATTTAATTTTTATTATACATAATTTTCAAATTTTGTAGACTAAAAATTTAGTGCTGGGATCATATTGTCACTACAGTAATAATTGGTTATCAGCTTGTGGTTATGTATGTTACATCAAAATACTAAAGAGGGGTTGTTATGTACACCAGAGCTAAATCTTTGGGCTTTTAATCTAACCCGGTCTAAGCAAATACTTTAGAAAGCCACGTTGTTGCATCAGCTGTAGTAGAAGTGACTTTAGCATGATGGCCCAACATAAATTTTTATTATATTATGTTACTTCAAATAAACTAGTTTGTGGTCAACTTTTAACATATATATACTGATTTTGTACTCACATCTTTATTCTTTTAGAAAAGAGGTGTTTTTACCGTACAAGTACAAGGAATGGCTCCCTGGGTGTGTGAAACATCCCGGTAATATTGTCGAGCCAGCGTCTTTAGCAGTTGTAGATTGTGCTAGTGACTTGAACTCTGACCTATCTCAATCATTACCTCCAGAAACTGTGACTAAAGGAAAACTCAGCAGTCTTCAACTTGAATCTATTGTGAAAGCTGTATGTTTAAGTTTCAATTGCAGTAGAATGAAATTACTTTGCACTAAACCAATTATATGTATGCAATGAAAATATAATTACTTCAATATAGTAATGTTAGTATAAAATTGGTTATGCTGTGGCTATCATCCACGGTTATACCACTTCGAAAATTAAATAACTTTGTATTTTCAAAAGATTTTGTAACTATAAAGTATCAACAATAGAAGATGTACCAGTGTTCTGCTTCACAATTTTCACACTTATTTTATTGAATATTACTTGTATGTATCGTTTAAGGCACGGAGACATCAAATTATTCTTGCCAATGGAAATCGTGCTGGATTCTTTATAGGAGATGCTGCTGGTGTTGGTAAAGGTCGCCAGGTAATACTGCATATTACTCCGTCTCACCATAATGGAGTAAAATTGTGTGAACCAGACAAAGGAGGTTTCAAGATTAATATTTACTGTTTAATTCCGAAGAAGTTCAGCTTAATTTAAAAAAACATTTGGAATGGAAACATTTAACAAAGTTTTTTTTTATTCCTGAAATTTAGCTGTCATAATTATGGCCTTCACATTGAGTGTGTTGCAGTTCTTATGTGGATTTATTACGAAGTAGCATGTGTTTCCGCAACAGATGAGCAGCTCTCCAATGTTTACACAAAGCTATTCATTAATCATCTTGAAGCATTAAATAGTCCTAAAAATACGCGTTACATTCTCTACCTATCTATAGATTATAAGTTTTTCTTACTGAACTTTGGCCATCGATTATGCGTAAATTTATTTTAATCATCGGAAACTTTTCCTTCTGCTAATCCTTATATTTTAAGTGTATTTTTAAGCTGAAAAAATTGTGAGCTAAATATATAAGAGTTGCTATCTTTTCTTCTGTTAATACTTTACTATAGACCTCTTGTCTTTCATCTTCATTGGGTTTTGTAGCTTATGTCATATTTGTTTACAACTGTTGTACTAGCAGATAGTATATTAAATAAATTTCTTTACCCTTATAATATAAATTTTATTTTTCAAGCAACTAACATACTTGAATATGATGTGTAATGAAAACATACAGATCTTTAAAAGTTATCTAAGTTATCTGTAATTTATTGGTAGATTGCAGGAGTTATCATGGATAATTACTGCCGAGGGAGAGATAAGCACATCTGGTTCAGTGTCTCCAATGATCTGATTATTGATGCTCAAAGGTGTGGGATATACATACCGTGTATATATTTTCTATCTACAGCTTATTTGTTTTTTTCATTATATAATATAGGCTACTCTTGCACACATGCTTGTTGTATGCTTGCAATAGTTTTATTACACATGTGCAATTTATTACATTGTGCATGCATTATAATGTGTTATATTTATGTTGTGTGGAAGTTGTTTTATGTTGTGTATGAACCCTGAGAGGAGAGTGTATCTGTAGTTACTTTTACACATGATTTAGGGACTTGAGAGATATTGGCTGCTTCATTAATGTCATTGATGGATGCAAGGGAATTGACAAGGGAACAACACTGTTTGGTCTATCTGAGTCAATCCGATCTGGAGTTGTATTCAGCACCTACTCCACGCTAGTATCTAATGTGTGCACAGGTGAGAGCTTGTTCGCATACTCTGTTGTAATAACACATGTCCTGCAGTTTCCTGTGTCTTCAGTGCCTCTTGTCTGTATGTTGAAGGAGCCACAAAAAGTATGAAGAAGTCTCGGCTCAGTCAGCTGATCAGCTGGTGCGGTGAAGCAGAATTTAACGGCTGCCTTGTTTTTGATGAATGTCACAGGGCTAAGAACTTTGTTCCGGTAAGTAAATCACCAGCTTTTAAATAGCCTTCAATGTCTAACAATTTTCTTGCAAAAAGTCAAGTACTCAGGTACTTGCCAAACTATTTTCACGGATCAGCACTAAGAGTTTGTGTAGCAAATCTATTTTTCTTATTTCTTTGCATGTTCTGAATATTGTATGGTTATATCAAGATGATAATAGTTTAGTCTAATAATTTGTTAAGTGACTTTAGTTATTAATGTGTTTTTAGGGAGATGAAAGTTCAAGCAGTAAAGTTGCCCTTGCAGTATGTGAAATTCAAAGGTAAATGAATTTTATTGCGATCACTGCAACAGTGCAAGTCTATCACATTTACCATTAATAGTACCCCCCCCCCCCTTCCAGGTTATAGAAAAGATGCTGCTGTTGTATTCTATAGTTATTACATATAGCCATTGGATAATCATTATTGTACCTGAAGTTGAATTGAACATGTCATCATTACTACCTCTATAAATTGTATAACTTATATTAATTGAGCAGAGCTCTTCCCAAAGCAAGAGTGCTGTACTGCAGTGCAACTGGTGTTACTGATGTGAAAAACATGGCATTTATGGAACGTATGGGCCTTTGGGGAGAATCGTCTGCATTCCAGACATATGAAGAGTTTTTGGATACAATTCAAAAGAAAGGGCTGGGTGAGAAAATTAAAAGAAATTTCCAGATATTTCTACCCTCATGAAATACAATGAGTGGATTTGATTGCATGAAACTATGCTCAGTAGTTTAACTAATTACTGCCTACTTTCAATTCCGTATTAAATATGAACTAGAGAAATTAATGCTGGAGAACGCAACTCCAAATTTGCACAGTTTAGGCTATTTATAAAATCGAAATTTCTTTTTAAGTTGGTGTGTAATATTTTTTATGTGCACTATATTTTTGGTTAAATGTTATGCATCATTGATATAGATATTTATAGCTTTAGTCCCATATCTAGCTGCTTGCTAAATTAAACATCGTCATTAAGTAGTTCTTTGTAATATCTCATACCTCATCATGCATGTGATACAGGAATAGCTGAGATGCTAGCTATGGATATGAAGAGAGACGGTCTGTATGTATCCAGAATGCTCAGCTTTTCTGATGCTCAATTCTATAATGTTGAATGTAACCTGACAGATGAACAGAAGCTGATATACAACATGGCCGCTCATATATGGTAACTTTATGTGTGAATTAGTTTTACAACATTATGCAAATTGTAGTATTTATAGCTGGAAAAGATCGCATAATTTAATGGTATTTATTGTTTTTAGGAATGAAGTCAGAAAAGCGCTGACTGTAGCTGCTTACAGATGTCGCTCTACCAAATCTCACAATAAAATGTTTTGGTCTCAACATCAAAGATTCTTTCAGCAAATGTGGTATGTTAATTGTGTTGCCTTAGCTGTTCATTACATGTATTTAGTTATTTTTTATTTTTCTGTTTTGTGCTTATCATTTATATATATAGTGGCAACATTACACATGCATAATTTGCTGCGGCATCTAACGGTTATTTTATTTTTGCCTATTCAGTATCCACGATTAGCAAAGTTCTGCAGTGATATTAAACTATTTTTATTCTTAGTTTTAGCATTTCATGTCTTGTCATTTGCAGCATATCTATGAAAGTAGACATGATTGTAAAAGAAGCGAAAGCGGCTCTGGAGGACAATAAATGTGTGGTAATTGGTTTACAGAACACAGGGGAGGTAGGATGTTGTGCTGCATCATTCCCATAATAGGTTTTCTTACTCTGATTGTATCTGTAGCCATGCTATGCAGCGCTCAATGTTGTAAGGTTCATCGTTCATTTATTTGCGCTGCAGTTTGTATTTCATGAAGCACCAGGTTCGTCTTAAGAATTGTTAAAGAACAAATATTTGTTATTCCTAAAGTAATTTATTTTGATTCTACAGGCCAGTTTGGATACTAAGCTTTCTAAAGGAGGACAGATAAACTGTTTTATATCGACGTGTCGAGAGATTTTGCTCAGTTTTTTGAAGACTCATTTCCCAGTAGAGATTGAATATAAGGCAGAGTCAGGTCTGGCTATGGCTCTGCAGGCTAAGAAATATGATGAGTGGTCAATCAGGGCTAGAGATATTCTGATAGAGTTTGCTAATCAGTTGACACTCCCTGACAGGTGAGCTCTAATTACTGACACAATACTCACAGTGGCAGTAGCAGCAGTTGTAGTACTAGCAGCGATAGCATCCCTAGTCCTGTATATTTGTTTGTCATACTTATTCCATCATTTGTAGTGCCCTTGATGCGTTGATAGACAAATTAGGTGGACCTACCCAGGTGGCAGAGATGACTGGAAGGAAAGGCAGGATAGTTAGATATAGCCCTACAGAAAGGCCCCAGTATGAACTGAGACAGTCTACCTGTGTTTCCGATCAGAGTCTGAATGTCTCCGAGGTAAAAATCCCTCATGGATCATTTTACTTTGTTTAGTACACACCAGCAAATTATGACCAACAATTGAAATAGGTTAAAAGTCATAAAAATTTAACAGGTTGTGATATTTTTTATGATTATTATAAATATGTATAGGATAAAAGGCTGAAAGGGAAACCTGCAACAATGAAGTACATTCAATTGCTATATTGGTAAATTAAATATAGTTGCGGACCACTATGAGAAACCATACCGGCTCAGCATATCCCAATTTACTAAGAAATTAAGAAAAATATGGGAAGTCAAGCAAAGTTAGAAAAAAAACTTTAACTGTTTAGTTGTATTTTTTAATATTCTATTAGTTTAGGGCAAAAAACCACATATATTAGCAGCTAAATTGTGAAAAATAGCCAAAAACTGGAGATGTTGAGTATGTAATAAATTAGGTAAGATGACCCTCGTACTGTCTCATTTGGCATCAGTTCATGTAATGATAGAATATTATTTCCCCTTGTCAACATATCTGCTGGACTTGTAGCGGGACATGTTCATGAGTGGGAAGAAACTGGTGGCTATTATATCAGATGCCGCTAGTACTGGTATATCTCTACACGCGGACAAAAACTGCCCTAATCACCGGCAGCGTGTACATATAACTCTGCAACTACCTTGGAGTGCTGACAAAGCGGTGCAACAGCTGGGCAGATCTCATCGGTCTAATCAAGCTAGGTTAGTGACAGTCAACTTACCAACTTAGTAACTCACTTTAGTAAATAGCTTATTCAACTAGTTACTCATTCTTATGTATTTTGTTTCAATCGAATCTGGTTGTTCTAATATACATTGTTCATTATTTTACTTTATAGGAATTTTTATAATAATATATGTTAAAAGTGTAATTGATGCTTATTATTTTCTTATTATGTGAGTTATCTGCAGGCTGCTGATATTGTGATTAGATGAGAAGCTTCAATATTTTGTGTCACGTATAATATAACATCTGGTGAAAATGTATTTCAATGTAGTTTAAGGTGTTGTTGGCTCTTTATCAAAATGAATTTAACTCGCTGACAGCCTGCTAATAAAAACACGCGTGGGTTTATAGTTGCCACCCCTGTGAGAACCCCTGATGGGGAAATGTTTTAAGCAGGCTAAGGACCTGTTCACTATTCTGGTAGAGGAACAATTATGACTAATTTATAACTTGTGTTGTTGGCTCTAATAAACAAGACAACCTGCTAGTAACTTGATGAAATTCTATTGTAGTGGTCCAATATACAAGTTAGTTACCACTGTGCTGGGTGGAGAGAGGAGGTTTGCTGCCTCCGTGGCTAAGAGATTGCAGTCTCTAGGAGCTCTTACTAAAGGTGACAGGAGGGCTGCCACTGGTGCCGACCTTTCCATGTTCAACTATGATACAGTATATGGTAGGACCGCACTGAAGATCATGTATCAAGCCATCTGTAAGGTTAGTAGTTGGTGGGGTATAATAACCTACTTTGAAATTGTTTGTTTTGTCATGTTATATTTAGTCAAAAGCGAAAGGAAAAAATACATGTAGCAGAAGAAGAAAAATGTTGATGCTGAGGCTCTATAGCACAATGCATGAATGGTTGAGTATGTGCATTAGGAGCAAGTCAGTTCATTACATTGTTTTCATCGCAGTCAGTACAAGGTGATTCATTGGTTATAGCCTTGTTTAGAATATTTAAGGTCTGATATCTAAATAAATATAGTGAGCTAGCTTGTGACATTTATTTCTAGGGAAAGTTGGCCGGTAAAATCTCACTGAAACATGTCACTGGTGGTCTGTTTACCCAGGAAGAGTTTATTCTTCACATGCAGGTATGGAGTGAGTGTCAATGCGTTGCGTGCTTGTTGATTGCCAGGTTATGTGTTGTGTACATGTGCAAATATTCTATTGTCAGAGCTGTATAGTAACCATGGGATTTGTGACTGAGAGGGAGATGGCTCAGGGCATTCAGGTGCCGGAATCAGATAGTAGAGATGTTGGTAGATTCCTCAACAGAATTCTGGGTCTTCAGGTGGTGTTTCAGAACTTGGTAAGTGGTTGACTAAATATATCTTTATAGATAAATTGTGAGCACTGTTAGCATTGTTGCTACTTGCTCATGTGCACAAACTCTAATCAACTTTATGCTTTCTTTTTACTAAAGCTGGTTGAGCAGTCGTAAGCATCGTGGAAACGGCTTTTGAGTATCGACCAGCTTTGAATGATAACTAAATCACACAATACCTAACTGGTTGTTATTTCCTTAAATAGACTGAACTTGACTCATTGAATTAGGCTTTGTGAAACTTAAACCAGTCAAGTTGTAAGCACCTTTCCTTAATGTTAATGACAAGTTTTGCTTCAGTCTGAACAACTTGAAATAGTGATTCTATGAACATCTCAAGTATTCAATACACCAACTGCTGTGGAAAATCCCAATTGTGACTCTAAAACCTATATATTGCTGTTTATGAATGTTTGGTATGATGAAAATAGTTAGAGAGAAATAAGACTCGCTAATAATGAGCTGTTGACTAATTGCTAATCAACACGTTTTCAGTAAAATATTATGAATCTAGTATTTTTGTTAGCATATTGTTTGGTCTGAACAAACCAGTATTTTGTAATTCTTCAGTTTTCTTTTAGCATATAACTGACACATTGAAGCTGCAGTTTCAAAATGGGTATACTTTTTAGCATTGCAGTGTTTTCACAAGTTTTTTGTGATATAGAGATTCCATTTTAAACTCACTTTCCTTCTATACACACCATCATGCCATGCATTTACTGCAGTTATATCAAGTTGGCTCATAGTACTGCATGTTGCAGATATTCAACTATTTCATTGCCTGTTTGGATGGGGTTATTACTTCTGCCAAGAAGGAAGGAAAGTTTAATGAAGGATTTGTTGATCTGACCGGTAGTTCCATCACTCAACAAGATGAACCAAAGAGTGTGTTCACGGCACTTTGTGATGACTGCAAGTTAGTCAACTACTACTATATTTAGCTGAGTTATGAAATGCTAAACTTCACTAGTTGATTAAATATATATAAACCATCCAGCTACTGGAAAATAATTACAATAAGACAGCAAAAGCAATGCAAGAGCTATAACTTGCTAAAAACTATTTCAAGTTTTATTTGCTTATACTCTATAGCTTAAAGTTTTGAAAACTGTGGGATACCCAGTCTTGGGAGTTGTCTGTTCTCAAACCTCATTGAAGTACATAAATAATTGTAGCTTAATGTTCTTCAACTCTGAGAATTTACTTTAAATCTCGTACAAGGGAATTCAGGGTTATCTCCTCTCCCTATATTACTACTACATACCAGTATTATTCAACAAGTTACATAATAGTGTCTGGCACTCTATGATATGTACCCTGTGTGTCATACTATGCCTTAATATAATACAAGTATATGGTGGTTTACTCTATAGCACCTAGATTCTAGTAGTGTATATGCTATAACACATGAACACACAGTATTGCATGATACAGGCAGGTCAAGGTGCTGGTGGACAGAGGCATGTCATGGTCTACCGCTCTCAAAAGGTTCCATTCGCTAAGGGGAGACGATCGTCTTGCTGGTTTTTACAAGACTCGCAATCCCATGCACAACAAGTACTTCTACCTTCTGGTGACACCACACACTCACACTCACTACAAGATTGCTAGGTTTGTGTTTCGTGGCTCTCACCTGCGCTTATATGAGGCTGTATATATCTACCCAAGTCCTGAATACAGGTTCTTCCCCCCCCCCCCCGCATCGGTTTTGCTTTTGTACTCATCTAAAGTTTGAAATACTTGCAATGGCCTTGCATTGTTTCAAATATATTATCCAGATGCATTTATAGTTGCTGATTTCAGTCATCACAATAATGTGTGGGTTTAGTATGTCAAACTGAAGGAACTTAGTACAGCTGTTTGTGTTGCCCGTTGACAGGCCCAACACTGGTGTGAATGTGCAAGAACTGGACAGTGAGGAGTTGCAACATAAATACCAGATGGTCAGTTTAGAGAAGGCGGGTGAGTATTTAGGTTAGGCCTAGATCTGTTGGGTTTAAATGGCAGTCTCCTGTTTAAATGAATGTCTAACAAGGCTGATAATAGACTACAATTATTTATCATCTGTCAGGATTTAGATATGGTAAATGTTCTTCTTCCAGTACTTTGATTGGGCTTTATATATAATATTATGCCTAATCAGTATGTTACATACAAAGTATATAAATTTTATAAGATTATAGTTGCTACTGAATGCATATTATGCCGTAGATTAGTTGAGATAAATCTCACCCTGTTATTATCCCTTGATAAATGTACATTTGCATAATTCAACTATGTACTTATTCTAAAATTTAAACATGATTTATTGTAGAGGTGGAATGGAAGAAGATATATGAAGAGAGACTGTATAAATGTAACCATGGCAGTCACTGTAATAACCCCAGGTATTGTCAAGGTGAGTGAGCAGCTAGTGTTACTTGTTTACCAAGTGTAAATATGCTTAGTACTTTGTCTGTGGTTATCTTGCTGTAGTATGTATACAATAGTTGATAGTGAAGAGATAGGGAGTATAATTGGCATAAATCACTGGAATAGCTTGCATATAAGGTCTATAGCATTATTTAAGTACATCTGAAGTACTTGTAATTTTTTTTGCATATAATGGAAATATCTCGATTCGGCCATCATCTGCTCTAATTTTAAAAGAAGGCTGCATTTTTTAATGATGTAAATAGAAGCTGCATTGTACTTGGACATGTGCTAGAACCTATTAAGTGTAAACCCGTGATTAGCGTATTCTACACTCATGTGATTAGCATTATATTGACACTTTGCATCGCCCTATCAGTTGGAATGAGGAGATACAGTGTGAACCTCATATGTGGCAGTTTGATAAGGATACTCCCCCTACTTGAGACTACATTGCTCAAACACGGCCTGAAACTAAAGCTAAGGTATGATATCATCCTTTCAGGTCCAAAGGCTGGTTTAACTGTTGCAGTTTCAATTCCTCACATATGTTTTAAATATAAAACCACTCTTATCTCACATAATATTTAAATTTGAATAACAAAGCTGCACTTGTGCCTTGTAAACAACTCGAGTATTATCAGCTCACTTATATACTATATGAAAAGTTAGATGGGGTACATGTAGTAGGCAGTTGATTTTGTTTTCAACTTTTTCAGCAAATATGATGCGGCAGTAAAAGTAGTCAGGGTACGCTTGGACAATGGGGAACGGCTGATAGGATTTCAATACCCTGAAATACTAATGCCATTAGCTGAAAGAGAGGCAAGAGCAGTGGCTCTTGAAAATAAGGTACATTCCACACTGACCACGTCATCTATTCCTATGTTAGATGACAACTCCAGTCACGAAATGAATATTTATTGTCATTTTTGCATGTTTGAGTTCAAAACAAATTATTATGGTGTTATCACCAAATTTGACTTAAGTGCAACTGTTTTATACTAATTTTTATATCGGCATAAGTACAGTAAGACAGTCATGTGAGGGGTTACAGTAATCGCATACAAATATTAAATACGATAGATTGCAGAGTTTATGTGGTTGGTTATTTATACACATTGTATACTAAACAGAAATGGTATAAGGAACGAAAGTGGGTAGTTCAATATAATACGCCTTCATGCTTGAATACAATTTGATGTTTTGTTGTTTAGTTAGCATCTATTTTTGTAGACTTCTCTGCTTAGCCATTTCTCACAGACTATTGAGCCAATATCTCCCGTCTTGAAGAAAATGTATCTCCGTGCAACAACTCCACCCCCCACAATCAAGTCTTACTTCACCAGTCTAAAACCGACCTCAGAGTCATCTTCTACTGCAAAGGTCAAGGTTGCTAGTAAGTCTGATGGTACACAGTCGGTAGATTTCACAGTTGAAGAAGACAATGACATTATTTGTGTGCTGGATCGAACACCCGTGAGTAAACGTAAAACTCAGTCAAGTTTAAACACATTTTTTAAGAAACGGACTAAGCTATTGTAAAGCCAGGTGCTGTTGAGATAATGTATTGCAATATATTGTTTTTACTACTTACGTTTGCTCATGGAACCCTACAGTATGCATAATTTATCAGAATTAGATTTTATAAACACTCTAGTAGCAAATTTACTTTTTTATATTTTCATGCAATTTATTTCATGGTATCCTATTTTGGTGATTAATACAAATATTTAATCAAGTTGTATACACAATTAAACTCAAGAATTTTGAATTTGCTATGTACGCTGTTGCATACTGTTGGCCTTGGTGAAGCTGGTTATGTGATGAATTTGAATTACCAGTTCTTTGTACTTATATACTTCTTATGGAAACTGTTTGAAGTTACAACTAGTTCTGCTGGCATTGAGAATTTATTGAAAAGTAAAATGCATGCCTGCTTCAGAATTCTTCTTTAATTATTTATTCTAAAGTACTCTATAAAATAAGTTCAACATATGTTTATACTTGAGGCGTGTTTGTCTACACTTGTGCTCGGGTTGTCGAAAGTCTGAGTGAACCCAATAGGCGGGAAGGAAAGTTATAGAGTAAAACTTATGTTTTATTTTTCAAATAAATTAAAATAAATGGCTACCATAATATTATGTTGTGGAAATATAAGCACCTTGAAAATTGAAAAACTTAAATATTGTGATAAAAACCAGCAGGAATAATATAAGAAGACTCAAACAGTATTATGAATTTTTTTACTGAAATGAACAGTTTGTTTTAAAAACAGAGTTGCTTGCATATAATTGCAAGAAGTTACGTCGGCTGATTGAAGTTGATATTACTGATTTCTATAGTCGCCCCAGCTGTTCTTCAAGTTGTCAAACTTAAGAACCCAGGCATCCTTACAGGGCATCTTGCTAGGAGGGATAAACGGGAATGTAATCTGAACAGCAGAGCCTACTGTTTGATACTTCAGGGGAGTATCATAGCCTATAATCTTTATTTCAGAGTTGGTGGCCACAATGGGGGCACCCAGCTTCAACACGTTGTTTTCAGGCCAACTCAGAACAAATGCATACACACTGTAACCTGAAGTTGAGGTTGTTGATTTCTTTTGGGTATACCTAAAGTAAACAAAGTTATACATTTATAATTACCTGCTAGTAAGAAAGTTTAGGTTGAAGTTTTTATTATAGTGAATCTGCAAATTTAATAATCAGTCAGTCTTCTAGAAAACTTCATTGACTTACTAGGACATGAGAACATCTTGCACGTTACAAAAATTGATTATCTCACTACGTATCTGGGATGACCATTTAATTATCTTACCATATGCCTGGGGTAACTGTATCATTCTGATACACCCACGGCTGGCTGGCATAAACTGCTTCACCATTTACATCAAGCCAAGCTCCCATCTGAGTTAATCTTTCTTCAAATATGGGAATTATGCGCCCATCATGTGTTGGGCCTACATTGACCAGCAGGTTTCCTCCACAGCTACATAAATATACAACAAAATTACATGTTAGTGTTTTATTCAAAAGCAGCAACTGTTATCACAGCTCATACAGCCTGCAATGGACGAAAACAAAATTGCATGTTGGTGTCTTCAAAGACGGCTAAGATTATTACAGCTGATAAAGCATGTAATGTGGTCAACACAAAGTCTGCACTATATTTACATACACAAATATACACTGCACCGAACTGATAAAATCAAATTGTACCTTGCTCTGCATAGAATAAAACTCTAGTTGGCATCTAAAGGTTAGTAATTGAACTCTGCCTCAAAAAATATACACTTTATTATACAACAATTTGAACTCAACTTTTTCTTACCTGATTGTTTCAGCCAAAGTAGTAAGAAGTTCTGACATAGTGAGGAAATCATTTATATCAACATTCCTACGGTAGCCCCATGAGCCTCTGTCAATAGTCATGGCATTCTCCCACTTGTGTGTCTGCAGCACACCTGGGTTGTATCTAGGGAAATAGTAAAAGTTAGATATAAGTGAAGTAGCTAATCTCACCAGGTGCTTACAAACTTCATAGGACAATCAACTTTCGAGTTGATATCACATTGTTTACCTGTAAACCAAAAAGCTGTAAGTACATTAATAACCAATGCCAGCGATAACTTTAAATAGACTTGGAAATTTAAAGATCCCAAATTACTAGTTATCTACTGATTGCACATTGAGTTTTGGGATGCCAGCTTCTATTTTTCTAGAAGTGAGTTTTATTGCGTGCCAAGTCATACTTGTTGAGAGAAATTTATGCAAAAAATAACAAAATTTGCCATGATGTGCCACATATGCACGGAATATGACAGAGAAGCCGTCAGAATAAGAACTTGAATATAGAAATAAAATACCTGTCGGCACACGTGAAGTAACCTCCATGTTTACAGGGGCAACCAGTACCCCAACGGTCATTGACCACAACAGTGTCTTTAACTGGGCTGCCAACAAAAGTAAAACCCGATTACCTGATATATACATTTTCTAAATTAAAGTGCCAAAAATTATAAATGGAGTCTTTAGTTTAAAGATATTTTGATAATTAATGAATTTCAGTATCATTAAAAATTCAGTGTATCTAACCTGATTATGTGCCCTGCAGAAAAATGTTGGGAAACAAGAAAAAGGTGTTTAATAAATGAAATGATGCTACTAGTTACCGTGACTTGATATATGGTGAGCAGCATGAGCTACCTGGTAAGCAGTTGGTTTTGACTTGGAAACTGCAGGGCTTTGATCTAGTGCTGTGTTTTTGTGTGAAAATTTGTTTTTCAGTAGTGTGTTTTTATGGTATTTGACATTCAGTTAGGGGGGAACTATTCACGAAAAATTCAAATAAATTGTTTCCTATATATTGATAACTGTGTTTAAGCTACAAAGAGTTAGACGTACTGTATGTTTTTTCTTATTTTGGTTTCATAATACTGTTTGCAGAGCTTTAAAACCTAAGTTTGTAGCTGTGTCAAGCTGTTAATGGTGCATTGAATGCAGGAAAGGTGTCTGTTAATAAATTTAAGGTTGCTGCTGAATATTAATGGTGCATTCAATAAAGATATAGCAGTAAGCTACCACTGAAAAAAAGTTTAAAAACTGATGCAAAAACCACACAACCAGTAATTTAGAAACATAGAAATCTTCACTGAGATCAGGAAAGAAATTTGAAGACTAAGGGAACAAACCGATAACTGTAAAATAGAATAGAGCATAGCTACTAGCTAAAGCACCACCATGCTACAAAAATATATAAAAAAAAATCAGATAATACTAGGTACCTTTCGTTATAAAGCCATGCCAGAAACTC
Source organism: Bugula neritina (assembly GCA_964035545.1). Taxonomy (NCBI): domain Eukaryota; kingdom Metazoa; phylum Bryozoa; class Gymnolaemata; order Cheilostomatida; family Bugulidae; genus Bugula; species Bugula neritina. The sequence continues at coordinate 26,623,697 of OZ037765.1, forward strand.
TTTCGAAGTCCAATAGTCATCACTGGCTTCCCATTCTCCATCTGACCAAATAACTTCTGGTTTATATGTGTTCACAAGTTCGTGCAGCTCAGGTATAGACTTGGCCTGTTCAGGCGATTCACATACAGTGTTTAGTACTAGCAACAATAAACACATAGAAAATAGCATGCATAGTTTAAGTTAAGTTAAATAATAGGATAACTTACATGAGGGAATATTTGAGTTTGAAACTTATTCTTTTTATCCATAATATAGAAAGGGTTATACCATTCAAACAGCGAATGATAGAGACCAAAGGTAATATTAGTCCTTGCACGAATGGCCTGTGCCAATTCACCTAAAAATAGCAACTTGATAGATATTATCTTGATGAGATTTGATATTGTTTACAAATTGTTAAACAACACAAATGGAACATGAAAGTTCTAACTGCTAGAAAACATACCAACAAGATCTCTATGAGGTCCAACTGCAACTGAGTTCCAGTTGAAAGACACATTTGTAGCCCAATTACAGTAACCTTCATGATGTTTACTTGTCAGAACCAAGTACCTGAAAGAAGATACTGTATGCACTTTACTTGAAATGTAGGAAAGAAAAGAAGATTACCATTACCAATGCCTTGTGAAGCTCAGTTATATGCATACTTTCAAGCTGGAAACAAGTAGTATTAACGATAAAGTGCTAAAGAGAACAAGGCTCAGACTCAGAGTTAAAGACACTGTGGAGCTAAATATCTGAGAAAGTTAGATGTTGACAAAGATAGTTGGCAAATGAATGCTAGATAATATAGAGATGTTTGGAGATGTAGGACAAAGCAAAATAAAATTAAATATTGTCTTATCGAGAGAGATTACTGTATGCAAAACTTCTTGTAAGGTGAAAGCAAAATATTGTTGAGGTTTTGGCTTTCTTTTGCGACTAAAAAATCAACCCACTAGCTGGGAGCACAACTCCAGTAATCTCTAGGGTCTGCTCCAATACAGGATATTAAAAGTGTAAAAAATGTTTCAAGACTCAAGTATGAATACATTAGTAGAATACTAACTACTACATAATTCCCAACAAAAGGCAATAGCTTTGAAACATTTCTCCTTTATATAGAGAGCTGACGATTGCAGTAGAAATGCATTTATTTTTATGAGGTATAACAAATGTTGCACTTACTTTGCACCAGCTTTTTGAAAAAGATCTGCCCAATGGTTAGGATCAAACAGCTCCGCTGTGAACATAGGTCCAAAGTCAGCATATGTAAAGCCAGGTTTGTAGTTAGCACGCATGAACTCTCTGTACGATGAGTTCGGTGCTGAAGATTGCCAGTCATACCAAAACCACTCACTTCCAAAACTTGGAACAGAAAATACGCCCCAATGCAGAAAGATTCCTATCTTTGCGTCATCATACCATGATGGCAGTGGTCGAGCATCTAGAGATTCCCATGTTGGGTCATATTTTACATCACCATATTTCCCTTTAGCAGGAGAAGCAGCCGCAAAGTAAAGTAGTGCTAAAGCTAATGTGAGAGATATTAAACTGAAATTCAATCCAAGCTTGAGTCCAGTCTGATAATGAACACCCAACGCCATCGTTTTGATAACTATATCTGTAAAAATAAATATATATCATGTGAATATCAACATTCCACATAATATAATTATCAGTATCAATATGTGAATACATATATTTAATTCAAAATATTTTACTTTTACCTTAAGTATAAGTATTAGGTTTAGCTATCTACCTATATCTCAGAAAACAGTAAGCATAACTAGCCTACTTCTTAGATATATTTTAATTTTAGTTCTACGTATGTTTGTTCATTGTTGAAAACCAGTTTCAGTTTAATATTTGCAGCAATAGCCAATAACTAGATTTTTACAATAACTATAAGTACAAGTTAATATTTAGTATACAGTAGCCTATACACCATCAATGCGAAATGCTGAATAGCTTTAAATCCTCAGTTGAGTAATCAATACTAGTAGTGCAGTTGTTTACAATAGATATACAATAGTATTCTGTTAGTAAAACAATAGCCAGCTATCCTTTACAAGAAACTGCAATAGTGAAAATAACACGAGAAGGCTGGAGCTTGAGGTAGGTCGGTTGTATACAAGGGTTAAAGGGCAATATAGCGCACTGGACCTTGAGTTCAACAGTATCAGTCGGAGTTTAAATTACAAACCTATTTAATTTGAACTGAGATCGCTAGATGCAGCATATAGTTTGGGATCACTGAGTGCAAAATAGAAATTGTTATACCATTATCACTGTCCAATTGAAACTTGAAATATTGCTTTTAGTTTTAGGGACTCCCAAACTCCGTGTTACATTAAGCGATATCTATTTTAGCCAATGGCAAATTGGGTTGTTCTATATGCAGGCGGCTGGCCCGACATATAATATTTTCTGATTGGCTAATATAAGTGTAAGTATAAAAATAATTATTATTAGATTTATATTATAAATATAATCTATGTCATTAATAAATTATAATAATTTTAAGCAATATGACTTAATTTATATCATTACCTACATAAAGCTTATAATTTATATCATTGTGGCAGCTGGCGATGTAGCATATAATAATAAATGGTAGCCTGTGCATAATAGTATGACTATGCATAGATTCAAATAACTTCTCTTTACATTATAAGTACTAGTAGTGCCAATATATCATTTGCTTTTGCCTGTAGAGTTTGAAAGTTATTTTCATAATTCAAAGATGATCTAGCTCAAGAGGCTAAAGTACAACACTCCCAGGACAAGCAAGACGCTGCTAAAACTAATGACTTTTATGATGAAAGGACGGTAGAGGTACAGGCTTGTTTGCTGTATTCATAAAACATTTAGACTTTAGGGTGTATTAAACGTAGGCAGTGTTACGCTAGAAACATGTATGCTAGTTGTGTAATAATATTTTTTGGTGTTGAGTAGTAAAGCAATTACCCACATGTGACAGGATGTGTAAGGAATAATAATTTTGCAAAAATTTAACAATTACTAATCACTCTGGTCTCTGCTGGTGAAGTTAATCTTGAGGACTTTCTTCTACCAATTATATTTTCAACATATATACTCACTACAAATCCGACATCTTCTATTGCAGCTAATTCAATGTTTATTTTTAATTTTGATCTCTAAAAACATTAACGCTTGCTGTAGATAGAAGATGATTTTGATAGTTTGGATACTGAAAAATTTGAGGGAATGGAAACAGAACCTGTTGCTACGGAGCCTATCAAGAAAGAGCTTCAGTTTGCAAAGGCTGGTTAGAGATTGCTAAATCCTTTGTTTTTTGGTATATAAATTACTTGCAAATGGTGTTAATGAACCTACTGGGAAACTGGGCTAACTACTATATGAAAATAGGGCTATTAACTGGAATATTTATTTATTTCATAGTAATGTTTATAGGTAGATGTGAAAATATTACTCTAGCTCAAGGTTGGTTTAAAGCCAACAATGACCTTTTGGGAGCTAGTTTCCCTATAGCAAGTAAGAAGGCATTAAAATTTAAAATCTTAGATGATAGACTCAAAGTTCATTATCTGACATATTTTATGGAGTGCCCTGCTCCACCAATTTTTACATTTAGCCATCTGATCAAGAGCTTTAAAATTTATAGTAACAAAATAAAACTATAAATGGTGTTTATTTAATTTCTATAGTTTATTGGTAGAATGCCAGTAATGATGGTAATAGTACAGAGCTTAATACTAATATCAGATCTAAATACTTGCATCATATCTATATAATATTTGCATCAGATCTAGACACTCAAAGATCATATATATCTAAATACTCATGTCAAACCTAAATCATATTTAAATCCTTGAATTCATGTATAGATTTTCAGTATTTTTAAAATGTGTAAAAATACACTCCATGCAATTACTTATGACTCCTAACAGTTCACTAAAATTTATAACCACATAGCAACATTCATTCTAACATTGACTAGATAATGGCAAGAGTTTCCAAATTAAAGATTTCCTTCAAAGAAAATAATACAAGTAGATTTAAACATATAATGTAATACTTGGATAGTAAATATAGAAAAGACAAATTGCTAAATTAAAAAAAAGTTTAAATAAAAATTGAAGTTATATCTGTGGATGTACAAGAAAATCATCTCACTGTGATATATAGTGTTGAGCTTAACTGGAGTCAGTACCATATTACTGATTTCTATAGCCAGCCCAGCTGTTCTTCAAGTTGTCAAACTTAAGAACCCAGGCATCCTTACAGGGCATCTTGCTAGGAGGGATAAACGGGAATGTAATCTGAACAGCAGAGCCTACTGTTTGATACTTCAGGGGCGTATCATAGCCTATAATCTTTATTTCAGAGTTGGTGGCCACAATGGGGGCACCCAGCTTCAACATGTTGTTTTCAGGCCAACTCAGAACAAATGCATACACACTGTAACCTGAAGTTGAGGTTGTTGATTTCTTTTGGGTATACCTAAAGTAAAAAATGAATGTGAGAAAATTTGATTTTTTTTTTTTTTTTTTTTTTTTTATAAAGATAATGTGGGTTTTATAATTCAGTCCGTCTTCTAGAAAACTTCATTGACTTTGGTTAGAAGATGACAACATTTCGCACCATTACAAATTCAATCTTTTCTCTATATATCTGGGATGACCATTTAATTATCTTACCATATGCCTGGGGTAACTGTATCATTCTGATACACCCACGGCTGGCTGGCATAAACTGCTTCCCCATTTACATCAAGCCAAGCTCCCATTTGAGTTAATCTTTCTTCAAATATGGGAATTATGCGCCCATCATGTGTTGGGCCTACATTTACCAACAGGTTTCCTCCACAGCTACATAAATATACAGCAAAATTACATGTTAGTGTTTAATTCAAAAGCAGCAACTGTTATTACAGCTTATACAGCGTGCAATGGACTAAACAGATTCAGTGGGAACAGCAAACAAGGTAATAATTGAGGCTGTATGTCTTATTTATATACGAAAATAGATCATACCTGCACTGAATTGATAACAAATCAAATTGTGCTCTATTAGCCATAGTACTAGAAATCTAGTTGGCAGCGTAAAGGTTAGACTGTGAATTCTGCCTCCAATGAACATAGAGCTTTCTTTAATTATGCAAAAATATGTATGGGATTAAACTCAATTTTCTTACCTGATGGTTTCAGCCAAAGTAGTAAGAAGTTCTGACATAGTGAGGAAATCATTTATATCAACATTCCTACGGTAGCCCCATGAGCCTCTGTCAATAGTCATGGCATTCTCCCACTTGTGTGTCTGCAGCACACCTGGGTTGTATCTAAGGAAATAGTAAAAGTTAGATGCAAGTGAAGTAGCTAATATCACTAGTTGCTTACAAACTTCATAGGACTATCAACTTTCGAGATGATGTAACATTGCTTACTGGTAGTATCTGCAAGCACCTTCACAACCAATGCCAGCAATAGTTTTAAATATACTTGAATTTTGTACAAGTATTTACTGATTGTACTTTGAATTTTGGGGCAGTGGCCATTTTTCTATCAGTTTATCTTATTGCATAACAAATTGTAGTTATTGGAGGAAAATTATGCGAAAAGGAGCAATATTTCAATAAAGTCACACACAATAAGTATAGCTCTTATTTAAGATTTACTCAGATCAGCAGTTTCTAATATTTCTAGCAAAAACCTTGTATTTTATTAGTTTTAAAACCCTCAATTTAACTTTTCTGTAACTTTCCAATCTCAAAAATATGTCATCAGATGCACAAAAATAGCAGCAACAAAAAATCAAAAAGGCAAAATCTGAGTATTATGCAGTAATTGCTCAAAAACAAAGTGCTATACTAGTATTTTGATTAAAATAAAACCGCAAATAATCTTTTAGATAGAGAACCACTGACCTTAATATCAAAATAAAATATCTGTCGTTGCATGTGAAACAAACCCCCAAAATTAAAATAAAAATAAAATGCAATAGATACATATAAATATCAGTATAAGAATACCTGTCATCACATGTGAAGTAACCTCCATGCTTACAGCGACAATTGGAACCCCAACGATCATTAACCACAACGGTGTCCTTAACAGGGCTACCAACAAAAGTAAAACGTAGCTACCTAGTAATATATTAACATATATGTATGCGTGTGTGTATATATATATATATGCATTAGCCACAATGTCTTAACAAAGTAGGTACAGACAAGAAAACATAAGTAATTTTTTGAAGTGTACACAAATTTAGGTTGATATATTAATTAAATTATGTTGAAATTACCATGATACTAAAATCATTAAGTGTTGGATGACATTTAATATGTCATCCAACAAACTAAAAACATGAATCAAATTCTCAACAGCTGGAATACTCAATACCTTTCGTTGTAAAGCCATGCCAGAAACTCTTTGGCAGTCCAATAGTCATCATTGGCTTCCCAATCCCCATCTGACCAAATAACTTCTGGTTTATATGTGTTCACAAGTTCATGCAGCTCGGGTATAGACTTGGCCTGTTCAGGCGATTCACATACAGTGTTTAGTACTAGCAACAATAAACACATAGAAAATAGCATGTGCAATTTAAGTTGTGTAACAGCTTACATGAGGAAATATTTGAGTTTGAAAGTTCTTCTTTTTATCCATAACATAGAAAGGGTTATACCATTCCAACAGCGAATGATAGAGACCAAAAGTGATATTAGTCCTTGCACGAATGGCCTGTGCCAATTCTCCTAAAAATAGCAACTTGATGGATATAATCTTGATGATAGTTGATATTGTTTACAGATTGTTAAACAGCACAAGTGGAACTTGAAAGTTCTGCTAAATAAACATACCAACAAGATCTTTATGAGGTCCAACTGCAACTGAGTTCCAGTTGAAAGACACATTTGTAGCCCAGTTACAGTAACCTTCATGATGTTTACTTGTCAGAACTAAGTATCTAAAAGAAGACATTGCATGCGTTTTACATGAAATGTAGGGAAGATAAACCATGTCTGCTTACGACTTGCGAGTAGAAAACAGCATTAGTTGAATCGTCCAAAAGTAAATTTATTTTATGATTACAGGCTTAGCCTGAGTTCTACTTTGAAAAAACATGTAAAACTTATATTGAATATATTTACAGTTATAGTTTATAAACAAATGAAATATAATTAAAATACATTAATTTGGTGTGCCCTTATAAATATTATTTTCCCTGAAAACATAAACAAGCCTAACAAAATTTTGGCTAAAATTGAAATTAAACTTACTTTGCACCAGCTTTCTTAAAAAGATCTGCCCAATGGTTAGGGTCAAAGAGTTCCGCTGTGAACATAGGTCCAAAGTCAGCATATGTAAAGCCAGGTTTGTAGTTAGCACGCATGAACTCTCTGTATGATGAGTTCGGTGCTGAAGATTGCCAGTTATACCAAAACCACTCATTTCCAAAACTTGGAACAGAAAATACACCCCAATGTAGAAAGATTCCTATCTTTGCGTCATCATACCATGATGGCAGTGGTCGAGCATCTAGAGATTCCCATGTTGGGTCATATTTTACATCACCATATTTCCCTTTAGCAGGAGAAGCAGCCACAAAGTAAAGTAGTGCAAAAGCTACTGAGAGAGATCTTAGGCTGAAAATTGATCCAAGCTCAAGTCCAGTCTGATAATGCACACCCAATGCCATGGTGATGGTATTGATAGCTATAATTATCAATTATAATAATTATTCATTATTATATTAAAACATATATTTATAATTATATAAACATAATATTAATAATAATGTAAATACTAATAGTAATACTAATAGTAATAGCAATAGGAAGTTGGCAAGATGAAGATCAAAATTTCAAAATGATAATCTCATAGTGATAGTCATACTTAGTCTCAGTATAACTGTAAGTATAAGTATAACTACAACTACAGGTATAACTATAACGATAAGTATAAGTATAACCAGCAGCTTAAACCTAAACTTAAAGGATTACAGTGATACTTATAGTTATTGTTAATGTTAGTGTTAATGTTAATGTTAGTATTACTGATCACACACAGACAGGCTAGTTAGCCTGTTGAGTTAATCTGCACAAGAATGTTAACACTTTTTAGATTACTGTCCAAGTACTGACAACTTAGTTTTTTATGTGAGGCACACCCCTTCTTCCCTCTAGGGAGGTCCAGTGTGGAAATAACATCGACAGGTATCGACAGGTATTGTTAGTGTTACTCTTACTCTTAGTCTTACAGTTAGTGAGTTACACTTACACTCACACTGTCACTGTGACTTACAGTGAATTTCAATTAGGAGAATTGGAAGGTTTTTACAAAATCAATATGAATATCAAAATTTCTTGCACATTATCAATACAAAATAGTATATTGTAAATAGACGTACAACCACAACGTTAGTAACTGTAATACTGATAGTAATACAATACTTACAACTCAACGGTAATACTAATAATAACAAAACTCACGCAAGTTTACTGGTAATAACAATAAATACAACATAAATATTACAGTAGTTCTATAAACAGCTTGGAGTTGGGGGTGATTGAGTGCATTAGTTTGTGGTTCCTGAGTGTTGAGTTGGGGGTTTCAATGAACCCCAGCTTTAAACTCGGAATCGCAAATTACTATACTCGGTTAGCCCTAACTTGAATTTGCTTATAAAACCATTCTAAACATTTGTTTGCATAATACTAGCCTAGCTAATTGACTAATATTATGCCAGAATGAAATTAAAAATTTTACAATTATTATAGGTTTGTTGAACAGACTAAATTAGTCAAAATTGCGAAAAGCAGCACAAAGTTGGGAATCACAGAAGGTAGCATCTGCATGCAAATGCATAAATCTCCGACCACCAAACTCTATATTATACATCAACTACTGCCCTCAGTGCTTACCTCCTTTATGCTGCTTTAAGCGTTATCCTAAATCAGTTCTATTTTACGACATTACAGCCCTATCTTGATTTTGGTCTATTTTTATTCAATTTCTAACGGCAGCAAAACTTTTTTCTTCTCATTCTCTCAAGGCTGATCTCTACCACTGTACCAGTATAAATATTTTTAGTTGATTATTATTGCCAATGAAAATGAAGTGGCAATGGTTAATTTTGGTTTCTTTATGCGTAGCGCTTATTGCTCCGCACAGTGACGATAATGATTTTGCAGAGTTTGATGAAGAAGGTAGGTGAACTTGAAGTACTAGTAGTAGTACTAGTACTACTAGTACTAGGTCTAGTAGGCCCTAAAACTCAGTATCATTATGACTATGAGTAAGGGTAAATCACTAATGACTGGAATATGTAATTGTAAAACTAAAAGTAATTGTAATACTCTACTGATAGTGATTGTGTTTTAAAAATACTAATTTTAAATTTAATTTATCACATTTTCATTTTAACTTACAGTTACTAATAGTAATACTAATACAGTAATAGTGTAATACTTATACTAATAGTGTAATACTTATACTAATACTAATACTATAATTATAAATTAGTATTACGGAATGAGGGAATAAGTATAATTGCAATTAATAAATTATAATAGCATTAGCTAAGGCAGCTATATTATTTATAATAATTTAAAAACTATATATATAATTATAATATTAATAAATTTAAACTTAAAGTTAAAAGTTGAACTTATTTTAGTTTTAAGCTTTCTGTTTTAAGCCAATGTGAATGTTAAACTTAAAGGTAAACTGTAAACGTCCATCACTCGAACCATTGCCGCTTTGACTCTCACCTGGCTGTTGCATATACAGTGATAATGGTAGTGCGTCAGCAATTTAAATTTAAAACTGTGATTAGGTGCTTTTTCTAAGATGTTTTAAAATGAAAGGTTATACTTTGTGTTTATTTAATTTAGATCTAGGTTATTCTTTGCATATGTAATACAATGTTGTGACACTCCCAACTTCTAATTCATGACTTGTACATTATAATGTATGATATAAATATGTACTTCAGTGAATTGCTATTTCTTATTTTAAGTAGAGCCAACAAGTAGTTTGCCTTTGCTTGCAGAGTTTGAGACTTCACCTGAATTTGAAGATGATCAACCTCAAGAAGCTGAAGTACAACAATCCCAGGACAAGCAAGACGCAGCTGAAACTAATGACTTTTATGATGAAGGAACTGTGGAGGTAATGGCTTGTTTGCTGCGCCTATAAAGTATTAATAATATAAAATTGGTTTGGTATTGTTCTATTAGAGACACCTTACAATCGCTTTTACCAATAACGGTGTTGAGTTGCAATTTAGTAACCCGTTTGTGTCTGGGTGTGCCAGGACTAATGATCTGGTAGAATTAAGTAATTACCAACAACTCTGCTGATGAAGCTGTATCTTCAGTACTTTCTTTTGACAATTGTTTATGGGATTCATTACAGCTAGTTTAAGATAAGTTGGGCATGTTTTTGTCTTCTTTATTTTGAAAACGAATTTGTTCTGTTATGTAGTTTTATCTCTGAATGCACCACTGGTTTTATACAGGTAGAAGATGATTTTGATAGCTTTGATGCTGAAGAATTTGAGGGAATGGAAACAGAACCTGTTGCTACGGAGCCTATCAAGGAAGAGCTTCGGTTTGCAAAGGCTAGCATTAATTTCTTATAATCTTTATTGATTTAGATTGCTAGACCATTTGTGTTTGATATTCAAACTATTTTACATTTATGTGATTGGTTTTAATTTATTTTTAAGGTGCCAATGAACTTACGGAGAGACTGGGCTAACTACTATGTGGAAATGGTGCTATTAACAGGAATGTTTATTTATTTCATAGCAATGTTAGTAGGTCGCTCTAAAAATACTACTTTAGCTCAAGCTTGGTTTAAAGCTAACAAGGATCTTTTGGAAGCAAGTTTTTCTATAGTAGGTAAGAATATATCAAACAACTCAAAGTTCAATGTCCGACATATTTTGATAGATCTCTCTTCTTAATTGTTTTATTTAGCTATTAATTGAAATTCTTTGGTAATCTATTTCATTTGGTGATTTGTCATTTTTATGAAAAGTCTTTGTTGTTTACTTTGACCTCATCATCAAAACAATATGTGAGATTCTAAGAATAAAATAGAATGGTTAATATTTGAAGTTTCTCTAGTTAATTGATGCTGTGTAGGTGATGATGGTAATGGCACAGAGCCCAATACTAATGTACTTATGAAGCACTCAGACCACACTTATGTGATGTGGTGCTCCGGGAGAATTGGCATGGAGGGTATGCTGGTTCAGTTGAGGATGGTGAAGAGACAAGATCTGGTCAACTTTCTGCAGCGCATGGTGAAACCCATGTCTGATCAGATAGTAAGCTCTATGTATTACTCATATGTATTACTCATATGTATTACTCATATGTATTACTCATATGTATTACTCATATGTATTACTCATATGTATTACTCATATGTATTACTCATATGTATTACTCATATGTATTACTCATATGTATTACTCATATGTATTACTCATATGTATTACTCATATGTATTACTCATATGTATTACTCATATGTATTACTCATATGTATTACTCATATGTATTACTCATATGTATTACGCATATGTATTACTCATATGTATTACTCATATGTATTACTCATATGTATTACTCATATGTATTACTCATATGTATTACTCATATGTATTACGCATATGTATTACTCATATGTATTACTCCTGTTATTTTGTGACAAGTCACTTGACATTTTTAGAATCGGTAATTTTGCATTTTGAATAAAAATAAATTGCATTTTCATGGTCAGACAGACAACACCCTACTCAAATAAATCTCACAGTTGCTCGTAAGTAATCTCCCCATGCTCCTATATAACGAGTATAGTAATAAGAAGATAATGAAAAACAAATGATTTAGTCATAAAAAACAGATTTTTGTTCACTTGGTGAGTCATTGGTTTCTCCCAGTAAATCAGTATGAGTTACAGTTGTTCCATATTGCTGTGTAATAATGTTCTAAATGTGAATAAGAGTGATTCAATATAACCTATATGTTTTAGGTAATACAAATTAGAATGGAGAAAGATGACATGGAAAATTTTGTGTTCTGTCTAGCACAAAAAAAATCTGCTGTTAAATTGCATAAAGAGATGGAAGATTTAGTATGTACATCATAGCCATGACGATTTATTCTATACTTTAAAAATACTTCAATTAGCATGTATACCAGTTGCTAGTAATTTTAATTTGATGGCTCTGTAATACTTCAAAGTGTTTTTAATAACGAGTGTAAATAAGCTGGTAGAATCAACGATAACACATTATCTTATCTATTATTATAGGGTAGATATATAGAAAGTAAAAAGAAAGTGGAGGAGTATGGAATTTCAGATTCTTACCAGGTGCTTAGTGAGTTTGGTGAAGTTACCAAAACTTTTCTCTCCGATTCAAAGGTAAATGTCTTGTCAGTGTGGCATCACAGCATTTAGCGTAGGGCCACACGACGCGTTTTACATGTTCGTGACGCGCGAGAAAACCTGTACCCGTATAGACCTGCCACACACAGTGCGTGTGTTGCGAGTGCAAAATTTTTTTAGCTAATGATGTTAGTGTTAAACTTTACTGCTCGCCTACAGACGTTAGTTTATAAAACTACGTCATCGGCAAAGTGACTTTAGATATTATAAAAGCGGAAATGCAAATTATATAAAACTGTTTTAATTCAGTTCGCTAAAATGTGAATTGAAATAAAAAAAATGTGCTTGCTAAATGATAATGAGCCAATTAGATCAAACAAGCACGAGCTTGCCGCACTTCTCACTCAGCATGTTAGACACGTGAAAATCCGCACGCAACGTCTTATTTTTGGGCTAAACGTGTGGCCCTACGCTTAGTCTAAATCTTCCGTTATGTTTGTCCGTATAATGTAATTTTATTTGTTGCTTTTCTATTAGCACTGCAATTTCAATGAACATATTTCACAGGTGCTAGCATTTCTCCGGCATTATGAAGGAGTCTTAGAATTCATGCATTTCTCAGATCAATTTTCAGGCCCAAAGCCAATGGAGTAAGTTCTCAATACGATTATGTATTTACACAATCATGTTGTTTGGTTGCTAGGATAAAGTGACATTAGAAACCATGCAGTTTGTCCAACTTATTGGATTTGTAATCTTGCTGTTTAGGCATTATGCGCAATATGCTAGAGTTTTGTAATACTACATAATGCACAAGATATTTATAAATAGCATTGCTTACACGCTATAAAGTTGAAATTAGCACAATTTTGTTACAGTCTATCCACTGATTATATAATGTCTACAATAATAAAACATGTAAAGTAGATGTAAATATGGATGACGGGAAGTTATAGTCGGTATAAAGAAGAGGATTCTTTAGAATTCTAAATCTTTGCGTGCTAATTATTCTTGAACTGCTCTTTTATATAACACAGGTTTTGATGCTATACTACTAACAATTTTCAATTTTATGTTTATATTTAGATATGATAGATTTATTAGGTAAGGTATTTGGTCTTGCCTCTTGTGCAGCGATTTTCACATTTCTCGCATGTCGTGCTCACTCCCAAATCTTTGTATCTTTTTAGTGAGAATGAACAAAAGAAACTGCCCGACACGTCCAAGGCTCTCACTTTTTGTTTTAACTGTGAGTAGCAATGAGGATTTTTGAATATTTAGTTTATAGTTTGATGGTATGAAAGTACAGTTCAAATGTTTTAATTATTTGCAATTGTAAATTTGTTAGAAAATGGTGAAATTAATTTCCTAACTCAGTTTTTTAAAGATATTTAAATGAATATAAAACTAAAATTGGCTCAGAACCACTTTCATGCTGTTATTAGTTAAATTATTTATTAATAATGTATAGTAGTTTTAGATTTGCGTTTACGATAGTAGCTCCTTCGCCTTTGAATTGGGGTCTTATTTCAGTAACTTCATTATTATTATTATTTAAACTCTTCTAATTACAATTTTAGTCAAGAGTTGAAATGTGTTGCAATATATTATAAATTTGAGCACAAATATTTTGGAGTTGTTTCCTTTGTTGAGTTGGTAGTATTTTTTCATGTTAGGCAATGTTCATGTTGTGAGTTGCTTACCCATAGCCACTTGTAATATTGTTGTAGTGGGTAAAAAAGGCAACACCTCTAGTCAAGACCTTCCACCAACCACCGAGTGGACCAAGTTTGCTCTTTACTGCGCTGAAAAATGCAGGAAGTATCGTCTAAGCCGAGAGGTTCGTTGAAGTTTTACTGTGGATATCTATCTTACAGTGACATTGCTTTATTAGAGAGAGTGCTATGTTATGTAGATGTAAAGTTTTATATTTAGTCTGTAGCTTTATAAAAAACTTATTATTTGTATCATATTTGATTTCCTTATGATATGGTGTCACAAATGCCCCTTACTAACTTGTTTTCAAATTAGGGCAAGGCTAGGTCTGATAAGAACAGGCTAAAAATGCAAGAGGAATATGCAAAGCTGGCTCATCAACATCGAACAGAATTGGCCCAGCAGCGCCGCGAGGAAAAGCTGAAAGCTGAGACAGAACGTTATATGAATGAGGACGATCCTGTCAAAGCTAGAAAGCTGGAGGTATAATACTTGCATTTGAAAACAATTTCTCAACATTTAGTCATTCAATTTTTGAATGCCTATTTTCTATTTAGGAGGTGTGTAAATGGTTGAACCATTTTACTCTTGAAGATATAAAATTAACGTTGTTATTAGCGTCGAGACCAACAATTTTTTTTTTATTTGGGTATTGGTGATAGTAAAACTAGAATATGAAATTTTGCATTTTCTAAACATCTTTTTGTTGAGCAAAACACAATTCTCAGGGAGCGTTTGGCCAGGGAATTGCTCTATACTAGATTTTTGTTGCCTCACTGCATCAAGCAGTATTTAATTAGAAGAAAAAATACCACTGTTGAAATTTTATAGAGTGAAATTACTTGTAGCACGGTTTACCCCCTTGCTATGGATTTTAATTTTAGTGATTTCAATTTTAGGAAAAGCGGCAGAAAAAAGACCAAGCTCGCAAACTTTCCAAAATGAAAGCTGTGAAGATAAAATCTTCTTAGAGTTTCATATGATGCAGGACCACCTCATTTTCCAGTCAAATCATTGCCAAACCAGTTGAAATGTTTATAATACAACACATAATGTAGTGTAAATTAATTCATGATTTTTATCGTATTTACAGATCATTTTGTTTGTATAACTTTTATCTTCCTAACAGTTATGATTAGCATAATGATTTTCAGCATTAATAAGGTTTTGTTAATATCAATTTTTCAATACTAAACTTTGCCAATATTTATCTTTTTAGTAGCAATGAATAAAACTGCAATGGCAAAAACTCCTAATAAATGGCACTTTAATTACGTAGTATACAGATACTGCTGAAATTCGCTTGATTTTGTTATGCACATTGTGTTATGTTGGCATTTGGAAGTTTTACTGTATTTCAGTTTGAGTGTTGATGTATTGATACGAGTTGCTTGGCCTGGCAGCCAGGTAACTCCAGCTCTTGTGAATCTGTAGGGTAGCTGTCTGAAATTGTTCTATAAGCAGCTCTGAGTTGGGGGTGACTGAGTGCAGCAGTTTGGGTTCTCAAGTTTGGGGTTATAAGGTCCCCAGCTTCAAAAATTGAGAATCCAAATTACTGTACTCATTAATTTACCCCTAACTTGGAGCTGCTTATGTCACCATCCAGTTGTCCAATGGTATTCCCTAGTCTAGGACCCTGGGGTGAGCACTAACTAGCACACCATAACACATTCTTAATTTATCCATTCGTTCACTGTCTCTCTTTTGGTGTATACACTTTCTGTGCTTAATTTCTTGTACACACTCTATTTTATTTCTCTATATACATTTTGTATTCTATTGCATTCATGCACACCTCTCTATCACACACATACCCTCTTATATCATTATAATATATAATTATGGTACCTGCTACACCAACGCTATACTTGGTATGGCTGTACTGTAGAGCTAAATTTACTTAAATTAGGGTTGTGCTCTCTCTGCATAGCGTGGTGATTACTATTGACAAATATAAAAATATTTCAAAACTACGATATAACAATATTGTACAAACAAAAAACACCAGAAGCAATAAACCAGTTCTTTGTTTCAAGACCATTTTATTCGATAATTCTTGGGTAGCAAGGACTGCTGACTGCAAATAAAACTGTTGATAGAACCCTCTAATATTCTTGGCCCATGACTATATTTTGTAGATTATAAGCATGACTCTTGGAAATATGTCGATCAATAGTATTTATAGTATTTTATATGATTTTTACTGCGACTGGATTCGCTGTACCGAATGCTGCACAAATTCTTAGTATTTCATTCTGAGTGAATTTTGCTGATCTGTCGAGACTTTACAATGGCCCCCTCATTTTATTAATATATAATTTGTAGGTTACACATCCGTTTATGGTATGTTTGGAGAAATACACCACAAAATTTTAACGACAACGTTATGATCGAACTTTTAGCGTTCAAATTCAACTCGCTCTATTTTTACTCATGTTGTACTCGAGCTCATAAGATTAATTGACTTATTTTCATGGCCTGGATTACTGCTCTCTATTCTTTCATTATCTTATTGAGTCGAGGCACATTGGTAGCAGGCCTAACGCAAGAGGTAATCAATTTGAAACTCATTTCAAACTCAAACTGAAATTGAATTAATATTATCATTATCATTATGATTATGAATCTCAATATCATAATCAAATTCAATATGAAATTGAATTTGAACCTCAATGTAAAATTGGGATTGGCGATTAATTCATTATCATTATGATAGAAGAGAATTGATTGAATTACTTGAAGGTTAATATTTCAATTATTGCAATTAAATATTAACTTAAGTCTATGATTTGATATGAATTTCTGGTAGACTCAGAGTCAGCTTCACTCTCACGCCACGACTGGAATTTGTTTGGTTTCTTATGCTGGAAGCCCTGTTTCAGTGTTTGACTTTCTCTACTTTTGATTAAATGAGTTTTGGTGCCAGAAATCAATGGGCGTATTGTTGATGTATTCAGTATTGTCATTAGTTTTAGGATTGATGCTAGAACTAGTATACTTCAGCTTGTAGTTGTTATGCTTAAAGTTACTAACTTATTAATATTACTATTGTCTATTAGCGTTAATATTGCTATTACTATTAGTATAAGTATTAGTATTAGACTTAGTAATAGTTATACTATTACTATCAGTAATTACTAGCGGTATATTTATATTATGATTATCATTATCATGTGTTTTAAATAGTTATAGTTCAAATTGTATCAGTATGCATTATGTTAAATACCGGCTATTTTTAAATAACAATTTTAATATCATTATGATGTAAATAATGAATCATGACGTGGCAAAAGTGTCATACAAGGCTGTAGTATATAGTTGTAGTCATAGTGCTATGTCTAAAAGTAAACCTCGAAAGTTAAGCTGAAACATCATTTAGCATAAATGAGCATTTTTAGGGTGCGTGGCACACAAGCTATTCAATGTGCTAAACATTAGCATTAAAATCCTTATGTGGATCTACTTTTTATGAAATTAATCAAAGGGAGTAGTTTCATGTAGCTTCTAAAACGTTAGCCACATCAGATATGTCCCAAAGCTTAGTTCAAAGATATACATTATTCTTAACAGCTTGCTTGGTCATGTTGACTCTTCGAACAAACAAATTCTTTGAACAAGCAAACACTTGGCATATATATCATTCCAAGTCTTCAAATGTTCAAGTATGTCAAAACCTGCCACGCTTTTCAACAACAACAATCTAAAAACTATATGCAAAATAAATATCCTGGCATTGGAAACAAACAAATAATCTTAACAAGCAAACAAATTAGGGAATGGTGTTTGACTAGATGTATAAACCTACTAGGCACAAACAGCACATTTCATTATGTTCAAGTGATTACCTTTATCATTATTTGAAGTGGAGAAGACTTTATGCTGTTTGTTGAAGTACAACTGCTTTATAAAAGTGTGAACTTGTTTTCTTCTGTTTTTTTTTCTCAAAATTAGTTTAATGCAAAGCTTGATACTAGTTTTTCCAATAAAAGGCGCTATCACCGGGAAGTTATTTCACTTAATTAAATTTGCATATCATTGCATTAAATTATCTGGATTTATAATACAAATATTCAATTTCGGCTATGTAAGTAAAGTCACCTCCTTAATTTGAGATTAAAAGCTTATAGAATATATTGCATAAAATTTGATGACTTGTGGATGTATTTTTTAGAAACCTTTATTCCCCTACACTGCACAATGAATTTCTACAGTGTAAAAATATGATGTTTGTTAGAATCATTCTCAAGCTTTTTAACTGAATAAAAAAGGTTTTAACCATGATAAAATATATTCATAGATGCTGTAGTTACAAATATGAAGTTAGAAACTTGTACTATAAAATAAAGAATTAAACTGTTTTGTTGGTTGAATAACATTAGGCTATTACGCAGTTTTTAATTTCAGGTCTTTAAATAAAAGTAAATATTTTTTACAACTTTAGCCCAAGATCAAGGTGTATACTGTATGAGCTACTTTGTAATACTTTCATGAATATTTTGATAGACATGGCTAACAGTTTTACCTTTGGTTTTAAGTTACTAAATAAGAAATATTGTAGCTAGTTTAATTTACAGCTTCTTATAAATGTCTGCTAGAGCTGAAAATCTGCTTAATCAATTGATGATTCTTTAAATATAGTTTAGTGGTGAGTTTTATCATACTCATCATAGGCGAATGAATTTTAAATATTAACGTTTCAGTTTATTTAGTCTTTGAGTATTGAGACTTCTTAATGTGTTTTCAGAAGTATTACCCTTTAGCCATTCAAGAACACCTACTATTCGTATCAACATTAGATGGCTCCTTGCATGCTATTAACTCTGTTACTGGGAGAAAGAAATGGAGTATTGCTGGAGGTTTGTAAGCATATTAAAGCCATTTTACTCAACAGATTAATTTGCTTTGATGTTTCAGCAACTTGCCATAGTGATCCAACTGTGAATTAGTTATGTTTTTGCAATTTTTTTTAGTAAGCTACAAAACTACAATCTTTTAGGGAATAGTGTCATTTTATTTCTAGCAAGACTTTGTAGCATGAGAAGTTGTCTGACTATGAAATAAGCTAAACATAAAATAAACAGACATTAACTCAAACTAATCAAAGATCTACGCATCCCTCCTAACAGAGTTTACCTAGATTGAATATTAATTTTGACTTATATTTGAGAAGCTTTTGACACAAAACAAACATTTACCTAAAAATCTGAATTTGTTCTGTGAGCTAAAGTTATATTTGTACACATTTTTTAGACCCGCTATTAAATGTACCAACAGATGTAAAGTCCCGTACATTTCTTCCTGACCCCACAGATGGAAGTTTGTATATGTATAGCACTGAACACAGCGGGCTTAAGAAAATGCCCTTCACTATACCTCAGCTGGTGACAGCGTCTCCCTGTAAGAGCAATGCTGACGGTATTCTTTACACAGGTAAAGTTTCCTTTTACTGGGGCTACAAAGTAGACTATTTTGTAGTTCACTCATTTCTTTTGACAAAACTTTTATTTTACAATTTTTTATTTAACTGAGTGACAATGCTGTGTATTGTTGCAGCCTGATGGGTCAATATTTAATCTAGTTAACATGAATTAATGCCTATAATCAGTTATCATAATGTAACATCTCCCGATCTACTAAACTATATTCCAGCATAGAATGATGCAATCTTATAAGCTGATGCAATGATACACGTCGTAGGTTATTTATGCTGTTATATGTTCACCACTAACCGCAACATTGTGTTTATTGAAGTGTGAATTTATTATGAATATTTAACATGGTACTAGTTATAATGTAAATCTAGTTGAAAAGGCATCCATTCACCAATAAGCTGAGGTTCACAGAATACCCATAGATTTAGCATAAACATGGGTTGTTAAATAGGCTGCCCTGGATAGGTCTCCAACACTACAGTATTTAGGTTTCAGGCCAAGTTGTAAAAAGTTTCATTATCCTAAGTTCTCTACAATTCCTTGAACTTCACACCTTCTGATATAGGATATATTTTCGTCTAGCCTTTGACTCTCTTATGTTGTGAATAGTAGCACATGCTACATATTTTTAAGCCACTTTCGCATATATAAGGCAATATTTTAATGTCAAGAAGACTAATAAGTTGGTACACTACACTTTTATGGGTATAAAATGTTAAATGGTCAACAGCCGAAGCTTGCATATGCTGTAAACAGACATTTTCCATATGTAAAATTTTTGCTTTTCAGTTTAGGCTTGCTGACACAAAAAATTGATGCAAATTGTAATCTTTTCTCTAATCCCATAGGTTGAAAATTAATGATAAGACCCCCCCCCCAAAATTTCATTTCCAATTTTTCTGTTCGTTTATGATTGTTTTGCTATCATATTAAAATTGTTGGAATATAAATATGCCTCCGAATAATTGTATTTGCAATTATTTTTAAGGGTTTTGTGAATTGTGGGTGCACCGCTTCATGCATTTTACTCAACTAAATCCTGTTTTAGGCTATAAAAAAGATACATGGTTTACTTTGGACACTGAAGCTGGTGTGAAACACGACCTTGATGCCTTCGGTGTTAATGATAAAGTATGCACTCAGTCCACCCAGCACTCGGTCTTCATCGGTAAAACAGGTCAGTGTTGGCTATATTGGACTTCTTATATGCTTAATTTTTTAAGGCGCTAAAGTATCTTTAATTTTTTCTACTCAAATGCAATTCTGTGGTGTATTCTGCAATGTATTTCTATTGAGTAAAATAGTGATGCATTTTTGGTGAGTTGTTTAAAAGCTGCATTACTTAGACTGCAGCTAATAGGTAACTTAATTCTGTTTGACAGGCTTGTATACTGTGCCAGCTATGTTTTGCAATGTTGCAGCAATTAAATTAGTAAATTCTATTATATAAAAGTGTGTACATAAAGGTATTGTTTGATTGCATTATTTTTACTGTTTGTTTTGCAGAGTATACTATAGCTATGGTGAGCAGTGAAGATAAAGTACGAAGGTGATTATTTGTAAACTACTTCTGTTTGTTGTCACTGATTTAGAAAAGGTTTATCTCTTCTGAATCTGTTCTTTATTTCATTAAGCAGCAAACTAAGTTTTTGTAGCAAATGAAACTAGTTGAACAGCTTTCTATAAAATATTTTGTCTTATTATCATTTGTAGATGGAATGCTACATTTATAGAATATACTTCAACATTCACTAAGAAACTAGCTGACTACGGTGAGTGTATGTCATTGTACGTGTGGATCTGTCCTTGACACAGGGTCGGCAGTTCAAGTCAGCCCTTTGCTGTGATGTTATCATGTCATATGAGTTACTTATAGAGATAATGTAGAAAATTTTAATTAAATTGCCATTTGGTAACACTGCTTTTAGATATTCATGCTGGCTATTGTTATTCATCACTCAGGTTACAGCGAAATTCTTTATTTTATTCTGCATGTTAGAAGTTTCTGCAATTGTCACACAAAAAGCTAAAGTCTGGCTGATTGTTGTAAGGCTTTGGATTTTTTAGCAAGTCTTAGTTGTATTATTCTTTCACTGTAATTTGACAATAGTGTCCGTTGGTCATCACGGAGTTGGTGTAGCAGAAGCTCAATTATTTGCTGTATAATTCTGTGTATATTTACAGAATACAGGCATTTCTCCTCCAGCTCAACAGGCAGTCTTCTGACATACAGCTCTGATGCAAGTAGGTGAAGTTGTGTGTAGCTCTGTGCTTCAGCAATGTATAAGTTGTTACCATGAGTAGATTAGTCTGAATATTGCACATAACAATTCTTCTGTGATAAGTTAGCTGTTACATGGTGGATATTAATTTGCTTAGCCTGTGCCAATGTACTTTATATGACTCTCATAGGGTCATTGGACTACTTGGTATACTATACTAGTACACTGTAGTTCAACACAGCCATTCAGCATGGGTTTAGCAAGATTTGTATATGATATATGTTGCTGCATTGGTTAATATTGTTTGTAATTACTTTTGTCTGAACGAAAAAGCTGAAACTAACAGCAAAGGTAATTTTTTTTATAATTTGTTTTAAGTATTTGTTCATTTTGTTTAAAAAATTTATGTTGAATTTATTCCATTATAAATGTTCATGTGTTACGTTAGCTAGTGTTTAGTATAGTTTTTCTGAACATCCCAATTGTTGTGAAAAGTTGGTGGATAGTTGCCAGTTCAAGGTTATTTCATGTACCACTTCATTACAGAGCTGCTCAAGTGGCAAGTGGACTTCAAGTCTCCAGTAGTAGGCATGTATTCTCTGGAAGCAGACGGACTACATAAACTTCCTTTTCTGATTCTCTCCGACGAGTCTCTAGACTACGTCAGACGGGGTCTCACCTCGCTCTCTGATGTAGAGAAATCCAACTTTGTGGAAAGTTTGTCGTAAGTTATTTAAATCTATAGTTTCTTTTCACACTATTTTTAAATTTTGAAGTTGTAAATAATTAGTTATCTGCCACTTGGAGATATGTTTGTTGTTGCTGTAGGCCCACATTGTATGTCGGACAGTTTTCTCACGGACTCTATGCTCTCCCATCTAAGGTTGATATAAACAGAACTGCTATAGCTGTGAGTATCATATCTGCTGTGGAACAGTTCGGAGTTCTCCTCCTTCAGTTACAGCTTCTCATTCATCGAGCTGTATACTTTCATAAGAGTTGATATTATTAAAACAGTTTTTTATAGCAGCCAATAGTGGCTATAAAAACAAGTTTGCATGCAATTTTCAGTACCGTTTGAAACTACTATAGATAGATTAATTCGTGTCTTCTTTTTGATATTGACATTTCCTACAGGTATGCCACTATGCCTATGTATTATGTATTTTACAGCCCAGGCTTTTACCTAGGATAGCCGCTCTTGTAGAAGAGGTAACAACTCCTCCAAACATAATCCCACCTCCCGAGAATAGTGGAGCTGTTGAGGAGTCTGGCGTGAAACTGGCCACAACTACTGGAGAGAGGGTGAGCCGTAGAATCGACCCTAGAGACATACTTCTGTTGGGTAAGAACATCAGGCTATGTAGTGCCTTCTTACACCACATTCTAGAATTATATTACGTTGTATTAAATCAGCCATATTTTATATAATGATAACATATTCTAACTAATTTATATCTCCTATTTTCTGTTTTCTTTGTTGGTTTGTATTAAACGTAGTATATTGGTTAATATAGAAAGACATTTAGCTGGTGTTCTATAAACTACTTTATGATTATTTATTGGCAGGTAACCACCACCGCCCGGATGATGTGAGCATACCTCTGATCCCAGTGAACAAGCAAGATTCAGAAAATAAATGGAAAATAGCAGTTGACCAAACCAAGCAATATTCTGAATCTCAGCTTCCCGTAGCAGCCGCTATGACAAATGAAATGAGAATATTTGCTGTCACTCTCATCGTTGTTGTCGCTGCCGGTGCCTACCTCGTAGTCAAAAATCAAAGAGTGAGTTGTATCCAATGCCAAGTTTCGTATCTAAGCTTGCTGTCTATTCCTTACTTTTACTATTGTGTATTCAAGTACACTCTCACTCTGTGATCCCCTTACAAGTAAGCTGTTCAAATACACTTCTTCAGTGTACAGCAAGATTTGAATGCTTTTCAATTCCAATGTGGATTATACAGAAGTATTGTTCATTAAAGAAATTTGTAAATCTGCTTAAATATGTAGGTGTATAGCTCACTGTGTTACTGCATAGCAGTGTAAAGCTCATCAAATAGTTTGCTCTAGTTTAAAATATGCCAATACATTTTTCTGCTCTATTCATTATAGAACACTGAGCACTCTTTCAAAGTGTTACTCGAGAAACAACTGTCCGAAAAAGAGAAGGCCTCTTTCGGCACTTCAGTCTCAGGATCTCGCACTAAGAGCAGCGAGTCATTGGATGATCTGGAAATGGGTGAGACAACTCTCAGCTGATTTATCTGATAAATATATTTCAGTGATATATTGAGTAATTGAATCGACAGTGTAGGTGCTAGCATGGTTCAAGTGTGCATGTGTGTGTGTTGATTTCTTGTAGTAGTACCAGAAGGGCATCTACGAGTTGGCAAGATAGTGTTCAATCCCAAAGACATTCTCGGGCATGGCTGTATGGGCACATTTGTGTACAGGTGAGTTTTCTTGAATTATAATATGTATCTTTGTCATTTGAGTAAATTGTTATATGTGACCTTTATTGTTTTATCTTATGTCTCTTTACACTTGAACATTGTAAATCTGCTACTATATACGTGATATACATCGCACCGTAGTGGTAAACTTAATGCTGTTATATACATGGCATACATTGCACCGTAGTAGTAAGTTTAACGCTGCTACACATGGTATACATTGCACTGTAGTGGTAAGTATAATGCCGTTATATACATGGTATACATTGCACCGTAGTGGTAAGTTTGATGGCAGACAAGTGGCTGTGAAGAGAATATTACCCGACTGTTTCAACCTGGCTGACAGAGAAGTTCAGCTGCTCAGAGAGTCGGACCAACATCCCAATGTCATCAGATACTTCTGCACAGTGAGTACCAGCATCTACTTGATGTAGCCATGTGGCTCAAGTGTTTGTATGTGTTGTAATTGTACTGGATGACTCTAAGGGTTAATTTTAAAACTTGATTTTATTGCTACAGCTTGTATTAAAGCCTATGTTTGTAGTTGTTTTACTTGCCTATTAACACTTGAAGCGTATTGTAGCTAGATAGTAGTCAAAATTGTCAGCTGCACCTAAACAACACACTGACAAAATATGGAAGTAGTAAGTCAACCATAACTTAATAAAATGAAATTAAAGATATCAATTTGTGGGACTCACTACAAACGGTAAATCATTAGTCTCTTGCATAGCTGAAGGCCTTCTGCAACAGTTTGTTGATATTGTATAATAGACTATGTTTTCAATACTTTAATTCACATTAGAGCTGTTAGCTCAGTCTAATGCGTTAGGTGTAAGCCTTTTGACAGTTATGTTATTAGATTTTGTTGTTAATATTTGTAGTTGTTACACAAATTTATTACTCTACAGAATCTACCTATTCTGATTATAAATAAACACCTTACAGAGTAAGCTGGAAGAAGTATTGACTTTTGTATCGTATTTCTTGTAGGAATCCGACTCACAGTTTCGTTACATAGCCTTAGAGCTCTGTTTAGGCACCCTCACAGATTTCGTAGAGAAAAGAGTAGAGTGTAAGACTCCCGCTATACAGTTGCTGGAGCAAGCTATGTCTGGTATCTCCCATTTACACAGCCTGGGCATAGGTAAAGCTTCATTATAGTAAATCATGGGTTTAAAAAATATATTGGGAAATTGGTGATGATCTGTAATTGTCCTCTTTTTTATTATATTCAATTTCCATTTAATTTATTGTTTGCAGTACACAGAGACATAAAGCCGCATAACGTTCTGCTATCTCTGCCAAACAGCTCTAAACAAATAAAGGCTTTAATATCTGACTTTGGATTATGCAAGAAGTTGGCGGCTGGTAAACTTTCCTTCTCCAAGATGTCTGGTGTAGCCGGCACCGAGGGATGGATTGCTCCAGAAATGTTGGATTCTGAACAAAGGACTGTAAGGAATTTTCTTTATTTTAAATGAAATTTTAGGTAATAAGTTATTCAGTATAAGCTATTATATACAGTGGCTCTAACTGTTGAAAACCCTAGATTTGTATGTAAAAGTAGAAAAACAAGTTTCTAGTTCTTGTAGTAAGTTGTGTTCTCTCTAAATTCAGACAGGTATCCAAATTTGATTTTTGGCCAATTGTTTTTATATATTTTCTTGTGTTTAACATTGTGTTATATCTATGAATTAGTGTGAAGAATGCAGAATATATAGTGTGTTCAATTATTTCTGTTTATCAATAATACTTATTTAGCTATGTGTATTTTGAGTTGACATATTTTTTATAGACTGCATCTGTTGACGTGTTCTCCGCTGGCTGTCTGATATATTATGTGCTCTCGGAAGGCAAACATCCATTCGGAGACAAGCTGAAGCGTCAAGCTAACATCCTCAATGGAGAAAGTAAACTTGATAAGATTACTGGGCCAGGTAAGTGATGCAATTAAAATACAGGAAAACTTTTGTAAATAAAACAATTTAGTCAATTCCATTAAAGGATCCCTATTTTATAAATCTCTTGGATGTTAATTATGTTGGGTATGCTTCAAGTTTATTGCTTGTTTAGTTATAAGAGGATAAACATAATTTTCTATTCAATTAAAGTTTAAAGTATCCATCCCTGGAAAACCTCTTATTACAAGGAGTTTTTAAGCAGACTAAGAACTGTGCCTTTTATTATACTGGCACCATGTTTTGAAGGATTTCTACTGGGGCACAACAGTTATTGACTGGATGTTCTTCCTCACATCACAAATGACCTGCATATACTCGAGTTAATAACCTTGTCATACTAGGCTTGTGCTCTCAGCACTAGACTACAGCTGTTGTTACTGTTTAACGAAGAAAATAAATTGTTTCATTTGCTTGTTGCTTATTCCCTAGAGAATTAACACTAGTTAATTGAAATCTGGTTCTTCAATTTTCTACTGTATTTCTGCTAAACATTGTTTTGTTGTATAATGCTGACTGGAAACTCAGATTATATCTGACTCTCGCGTCTCAGTTGTCACTCAAACATTATGTCACGCATCTGCCTTGTATTTCATACTAATTTCCACTTGTAGCCTTCATATGCTGCTTACACATTATTTCATGGATGATAACACATGACCCTCTGGAAAGGCCTTCCATGGATCAAGTTCTGGTGCACCCATTCTTGTGGTCCAATGAAAAGCAACTGCAATTCTTCTCCGTATGTTCAATCTTGCTATGTACTATTTATTTTTATATGTGTGCGAGTGTGTGCAGCTGCTGATCAAACCTCATAACATCTCACCACCGACGTTATGTGAGCTGGTGAGAAAGTTGAGTGAGTTTAGTGGAAAAAAATAAAAAATACGGTTTAGTTTTATAAAAATTCACGCTGCAATACTGCGCACACAAATACACACACATGTACATGTACATGTATACTATATTAACTAAATTAACACTATAATACTACATACACGCACACAACACAATGTGTATATGTTGCTACATTGTTGAGCCTGTGCTTTGCTGTTTAGGATGTGAGTGACAGAGTTGAGAAAGAGCCAGAAGGAAGTTATGTAGTCCGCTGTTTGGAAGACAGATGTGATACTGTGGTAAAGGGTGATTGGAAAGACCATATTTCTGCAGAGCTATATGATGGTTAGTAATAATTCTGATGTGTTTATTGAGCTCTTCTTGAATTTTAGTTTCTCTCTTATATCTTAGATCAAGTGTGGTTGAATTTGTATCTCCCAATAAACAAAATCTCTCAAAAAATGAAGAGCTGTTAAAACATCATCAACACGTATTCAGGTTATGTTATATTAGTTTCTTTTTAAATTGTAGACTTGAAAAGGTTTCGCAACTATCGAGGGTCCTCCCTGAGAGACTTGCTGAGAGCCATGAGGAATAAGGTTAGTGACTTAATGACTTGATTTTAACTTGGTGGCTTGTGTGAAATCAAATGTCTACAAAGTACATTAAACAATGTTCTTTGTCACGTGACCTATAGTCAGTTTATTTAGCTGCAGGTTAAAGTTTCATTTTGCATTTGTATTTTGCTTGTTTGTAGAAACATCACTATAGAGAATTACCGGAAGATGTCTCCAGATCTCTTGGTAGAATACCAGATGAATTCGTGCAATATTTTACTTCTCGGTTTCCAAAACTTCTTATTCACACTTATTTGACAATGACATGTGTAAAGGAAGACCCTATATTCTTAAAGTATTACTCTGTGTAAAAAAGTTGGTTAATTCTAGTATATTCTATAAATGTGCAAATGGTTTTAGTAAATCAGCAAGCTAGTAAGATGGGGCTGCTCATCATTATGCTATATGTGATGATTTAAATATATATAAATATTTAAATATTATATATCTATATATATAATATATATCCAATTTATGTTTATTACAAATGAAGTCTTTTTCAGTTCAACTTGAGCACTTTCAATCAAGGCTCATTCTATCAGTTTGCTATAATTTCTTGTAATCTTTGGCATAAGACTAACAGTGGTTTACTGCTATTAAAATTGGAACTTTCTATTCTCATTATATTTAACTATTCAAAGACACCATATTTATGCTCCTTACTGTAAATACTTATAAGATCTTGTCCACTGTATATAATTTCAAATATCTAGCATATAATCACTAAATGACTTATTTTAAGTATATCAATACACATATTATGCACTATTTTTAAATAAATGTATTATTTGTCAAAATTCATCACCTTGATCGACTCATCTTTGGTATTTATAACTCTCTATAGTCTTATCTTGTGTGAGTGTAAAGGCAAGTTCCCATAAGTTATGTTGAAATTTCCTTTCTGCTATAGCTGAAATTATTGAAGGAACCACAGCTATTGAAGGAATCCTTTATAGCCAAGCTTACCCCAGGACTCTTAAATATTTTGTTGTCTTCTCTGCTTTTCATACACTTCAGCAAAAAGTTTTCTAGCCTCATGCTATTGAAAACTACACACTCGTCCAATGTGGTGCCCAATAATTATGAATTTAGCTCTGCAGACTCTGCTTGCAGTGTTTTATTATAATATTGCATGTACAGAGTTTCAAATCAATGACTTGGCATAATTCATCAGAGTTCAAATTAGTATGAACCTATTTGATAAACTATCCCTAATCTTGCTTATCTCACTTTGATTCTTGCTATACCATATATGAGCAATTTGACAAATCTGTGTGTATGCAGCTGCAGTTGTGCTAGCTAGCCACCATAAGGCTATATCTCAATTCCCCCCTAATCTTTTACAAAAATAAAGCACCTTATAAATTATAACTTTATAATACACTTGGAATATCAAAGCCACACCTTATATGAAATTTATAAGTAATTTAGAAAAAAGCTGAAAGTAGAGAACTTTATAAATAACTATCTCAAGTTGGAAGACTACTGAAATAAAAAGCATAACATTAAAAGCATGAATTTCACTGGAGATATCAACCCACTAGATTCTAGAAAATAAATCTACAAAAGCTTTCTTTATCATGTGCAACTTGTAGTATTTGTTGTCTACACTTGAATCGCCCAACGATAACTCTTCAGTATGTAGCTATTGGTTATTACAAAAGGTTAGAGTTCACGCTGGGTTATTTTAAGTTAAAATTAGAGTTATCTTTTTTATTAAAGGAGGTAACTCTATGGTCAAACGGATCGAAGGCGTGATCATAAGAAAATAAATTAGTTCCAATATCTTCATACTTTTTCAATACAATATTACGAGGGTGTGTGTATCTCCTCATATAACCATGTCATTAGTTGCAGCTAAATATTATACTTAGGGCTTCTTAATACTGCCCGCCACTAAATCAAAATCGAAGGTATTTACTATTACTATTACTATATAAATCTGTTCACATTGTGATTGACCATTGAAATGGATAAGATATTTATTCCACATCAACGGTATTAACATGGTACTACTATTACTATTTCTACTTTGTTGATATCTGATAAATTAAATGACAACTCTATTGCTAATAGTTATACTTATAATATAATAATAATAACTATAAGTATTAGTATAACTAATAACTATAAGTATAAGTATAACTATAAGTATTTGTAAAACGAATAAGTAATAACTCAACTCAAACTGAAACTGCATGTTAATGTAAGATTAAGTCCAATGGCAATTGCCAATTGGGCATTGGCAATGGCAATACTAATACTATGCCAATAGTAATACTAATATTAATACACTTGACTAATACTAGTGCTACCTACACTTACAGTAGTCTACTGTAAGTGTAGGTAGCACTACTACTACTACTACTACTACTACTACTACTACTACTACGTCTACAGTACTAGAGTCTGTCTAGAGTACTACTAGTACTACTACTACTACTACTACTACTACTATTACTAGTACTACTGCTACTACTAACAGTAAATACTAAATCAGTAAATGTAATAATTATACTTATAGTTATAGTAATACTAGTAGTACTAGTAGTAGTAATAGTAATACTAACAGGTCTTGCTACTACTAAATAATCACATAATACTAATAAGTAATTAGGCTACCGCTATGGTTATAAAATATATTAATATAATGTGTACTGTACAGCCATAAGCAAATTGACATTAATATTAACTTTAAATGGTAATCATCATTATATTTATAGTCACTAAAAGTTAGACTCAAATCTAATCACTGATGAGTAATGAGGCTCAATTTCATAGTTTAACTTCATGATTATGTTATGTTTTACTTGCAGCATCAGTGAATATTAATATTGGCGATCATCCGACAAAGTCGCCTCAGAAGTTTTTCTCATTCAGCTTCTGGTTATTGGACTTGAGCCTATGACTCTAACTGCCAAGTCACTATGACTGTGAGCTACTGCTATCAGGCTTAGCTAGTGAGCTATGAATCTGAGGAGTATCAGCTACTGCAAGGTTAAACTTATCTAAATTATAAAATGAAAAAAGTAAGTAGGTAAAGTCCTACATAAATATTTACTGATTCAGTTTTACTCTAACTTATAGGTTATAAGTGTGACTGTTGCATATTGATATTAGTAATACTATTACTGTATTAGTATTGTTATTACCATTAGACAAGTAGTGAAGGAATGGGCTAAGTAGAACTGTTACTTCAATACTTGAGTTTATTCTTAGAATCACATTGTAAATTTTGTTTACGCTTGCTATTATCATTGATATAGTTATAATCAATATTATCGCTAGTGCATTTCAAATATCACCATTAAGAATTATAATGATAAAATCTAGGGCTAAATGATAGTCATAACCTTAAGCTAAGTCCATGGAAAAGCCAAAGGATATCTCATTATTGTGATAATTTTGCAATTGTGAGTATCATGATAATAATAACAAGTCTATTAATTGTTGAGAGCTTGTATTAAATAACTGTTAAAATGTTTATTGAAGCTCTAAATTTGGTTGTAGTATGTACTTTAACACTGGTTGAATTTTTTCAAAGCACTGTATTTGTTCAAATACTAAAAAATTGAAGCTATTCATTGTTTTATGCTTTTCTATTTTAGACACACTCACACTAATGATCTAAATTCTGATCCTTATAATACTGGTGATTAATACAAGTTGTATGATGTTCAACCTACAAGACCTGAAGTAATTGACTAGATTCTATACTAAGGGTGAGGCAGAGTAACTGTCCCTAGACGCTGACAACACAAAAACTTTATCAAGACAGATATTATTCAAGTATAATTTTAGTTCCTAATATAATTATTTCAAATCAAAATGGCTTTTGCTGGAAAGTTTCCTAAAACAAGAAGACAGCATCAAGGGTCAAGCTGTTTTATTCCAAGATCAGCATCACAGGAATCTATAAATCACTGTGAAGATGCCAATAGAACTTCTGTAAATCAAAATGAGAGAGTGCCGTCAACTTCGGTAAGCAACACGTATGTCAGCCGCGAGAATCACTCTGGATTCGGGTTGACTAGTGCTGGTGCTCCAACTACTCGTAACTTCTCTAAACTTGACTCTGGTGATGACATCAAGGCTGTACTAGTTAGTGTAGAACCAGTCTCCTTGGAGCAGTATAATCATTCAAAAGATGCAGGAGATGTTGGAGATGGTCAGAAACTGAAAGTAGCCAATGACAGAGCGCAAGATTCAGTTGTCCCAGTCACACCGTCCAAAATTGAATTCTCCCGAGTAGATATATTTTTTATCTGTATATCTATAGTTTTATATGTAACTGATATTGGGCTGGATTGCTCTGTTGCTTACAAACATTATCTTTTTTATGAACAGGAGCCCCTTTACTTCATATTCACTGTAGCATTTGTCCTAGTATCTGGGGTAGTGACCGCCGCATTCAATCTTGTGTGGTACTATGATGAATATCAAACAAAAAAGAAAACACCCCAAGATTTCCATTCGCGTAAAGGGGTGATATTGAGAGTCTTAGCTAATTTCCTTATGCTTGGACCTGTAGTGCGGTATATTGACACTATCCTATATGGGGTTAGAAGTCGTCAGAAAGGAATTTCTCCTGAACGAAGGCAATATTTTCATGATCAGATGCAGTTTGAGCGTGTTGATGGGGCCATGCTCAGACTATTTGAAGCATTTCTAGAGTCTGCTCCCCAGTTTCTCTTGCAGGTGTACATTGTCCTAAGAAATGGATTAGATGGCGAGAAAGAGGGAAACTACTTTCTAGGTAACTTTTTTGCCTTGCAGACTTTATTTTTCGATTAGCACAGCCTATTAGTTTGATTTTGATTTTGTTGTTTGTTGCACAGTTCCTTATCATGCAACTTGCTAGGCTTTTCCAACGTTTTTAATTACACTTTAATGAATTTCAGTGGCTGTTACCATTACATCGATAGCAAGTTCTATGATATCGCTGGCATGGAGTGTTGTCGCCTACCATAAGGCACTGCGAATGTCAAGACCAGACTTGAAGAATATCGGACACATTGGACTAGCTTTTAGATTTACCTGGCGGCTGTTTGAAGTTTCTCCACGCATAATTATTTTTGCAATGTTCATGTTTGCATATGGGGTTAGTATAGAATATGTAAGCTATATCAATCTAGATGTTATCTTTCTGTCAACGCTATTTAACACAACTTTAGTACTTTTCTATAACGTAAATTAATTAAAATTACAGAGAAAATCTATTAATATTTGATATCTCAGAGACTCTAATCTATATTTACAAATATATGGTTCAAATCATTAAATTTGCAATAACATTCTTATTTGCTAAACTCTAAGCTGGTAATAACTTTATTGATTTTTTATGGGAACATTGTCTATGTAAACAAACTAATACATGGCACTACTACGATGAACTAGCAAATTAAGTTTTGCTACCATCAAATTATTTTTTTTAATTTCTGTGTTTTCACTACGCCATTAAACACAATAGACTACTCTGAATACACAGTGTGTACAGTGTATTTTAGTACTATGTACTATGTTACTTGCAGTATTATATTGGCATATTTGTGGCTCTGCATTGGATTGTGATGACCGTCTGGCTAGCCAAGATGCAGACCAAGTTCTGTGAGAAACAGGGATGTGAGATGTTTTTTGTGGTCATAATGGCTCTCATCTGGAGCTTCTGCTTCTTCAATCTGAAGGTTGGTTTGCATTTTATTCCCTGCAACTGTTACTCAATATAAATACAGTGCTCCCTCCATATCTCATGAAATTGCATAGGTCACGAGAAGGGCTTGGGCCCCGTGCTGTGGCTTATGTTTGTGTGTATGGGAGAAAGTGGCCGAATTTAACGGACCCGTGAGTTAAATCTCGTATTCTACTACGTCATGAATTAAGTTTTCGGGCTGCAGCTTTGTGAGATACAGAGGGAGCACTGTAATATGTTTTGAATGGTACTTATAACTTTATATTAAATGCTACTCACATACTAGCTGGAATATGCATGTAATTCCTGATAAGCATGCGAGTATGTAGGCGAGATAAGACTCAAACAGCTGACATGTTGACACTGTATCTCTATAACATGTCCGAACTTCAACTCAACACGCACCTGTTATATGACTCATTGATAAGAAGCCTATGGTGGATCAAGCATCATTTCATACGTTAACTGCCATGTATTTGTTTCACTGTCAATTATTGCATACTGCTCTATGCTGTGTGTATTATAATCATAATACCCAAATACCACCTTATATATCGTGTTGCTGTATATATTTTATAACCATGTATACCCTTGTATATAATATATAACTGCGTATTATATAGCCACATAACTGTGTATCATATAGCCACATAACTGAGTATCATATAGCCACATAACTGAGTATTATATATGTCTACATTTGTTGCTGCATGTTACTACACTGTGTTATAGGATGGCCGCACTAGGAAGACAATGCTCACTTACTATGTCATCTTCTACCTGGAGAATATCTTCCTCACTGTAACATGGCATGTGAAGACAGCAGAGAGGGGCTACTGGTATCAATATATAATCATGGCTGTCGTACTCGGTGTGTATCTGTGGTTATTACCTTACTGTGCTAGTTGTGTGTATAATACTGACAGTGCGTTGAAACACTGTGTTCATGTCTGCTAGGCTCAGTGGATGTCTAATTTAGAGTTTAAATTCAATGCAACTGTTGATAGTATTTCATGTTATATGTATCATATGCAAAGTACAGAGTTGCAAAATATTAACTGTGAACTTTTGTGTTGAATAGCATGTCTTATTATCACATCACTGTAGTGAAATACTCAACTCGTAGCATATTTGTTGATAATATTATTTCTACACGCTGTTGCGTCATCTTTACAGTAAAAACATAAAGCGCTCTTCGTTTAGCCTTTTGTTGTGAATTTATTAGCTCAATGAATTTCTTTTAATGTTACAGTGTTGTATAAAGTGTAGTGTTGTGTGAAGTGTAGTGTTGTATAAAGTGTTGTGATGTATACAGTGTAGTGTTGTATACAGTGTAGTGTTGTATAAAGTGTAGTGTTGTATACAGTGTAGTGTTGTATACAGTGTAGTGTTGTATAAAGTGTAGTGTTGTATACAGTGTAGTGTTGTATACAGTGTAGTGTTGTATACAGTGTTGTATCTGTTGCGTGGGCTGATAGACTACACCTTTTATCACATTTTATATGCATGTGTTCAGGTTGCCCTAGCCATTGTTATTGTATCCTTACCCATAGTCATATATCATACAAAGCAACGTTAGGGAGAGTATTCAATCATAATTACTTTTTTGCCACAATAGAAAACAAGTCCTTAGCTGCTCTAAAATAAAGCTCTAGGGTTCTCACAGGAATAACTACTATAATAAACATAGCTCAAGTAGAAGTCACAATGCAAACTAAACTTAGTAAGCTTATCTGTAATATCAGATATATGCAGTATTTTCATAATCAGTTATCTGCTATTTTGATTGTATACAATAGGTTAGACAGTTTAAAACGTTTTTGTTATCTAATTCCAAACACATTACATACCATATTTATTTGTTATGAACACTATAATAGATTATACACATATCTGTTTAACTATGTTAGCAGTATTGTAGTCTTTTAATGCTGCTCAAACATGTGTAGTGCCCTTGTGTGGGGAAAAGTTGCACTGAAGCTACTCTATTTTCCCAGCAAAGTAATCTTACACTCAGTTTATCCTGCAGGTGCCATCGTACCAATGGTTATTTCCATACTAGTTTACTACAAGTTCCTACATGTTCAAACCATAAAGACGTGTCTCTCTCGTCACTACTGGACTTCCTGTTCGGAATCTGAGAATACACCATCTTCAAGGTATTGCGGCACACTTCTGATTCTGTGTACAAGTATCTTATTATGACTAGAATATATGCATTGCTGTCATCATTGTGCACTGCTATATACTCACATTTGTTTGTCCTGTGGTACTATGAGTGACACTGCGTGGTGGTTCTGCTGTAGTGTTGAAGATAATGGCGGGTGAGTAAAGGTAGCTGATGCAGGTGATTGCCGGTTTGCTAGAGCTACTAATCTTCCTGCAACGAGATCTCACATACATCAATCACTCACAAATTGATGCTCCGGGGTCTCCTCTGCTAGACGTGCCCGTGCTGTACACACTGTTTCCTGTAAATGTTTTAATTTATGCTGAGGACGTCTTTTATATGGCGTGTCAATGTTTGTGTACCCAACAACTACTAATGAGTATATTTTTTATGAATAGATATGGCAAACAAGAAGGAAGTGGCCCGGAGAGACAATACCTGACAAACGGAAATGGAAACGAAGTTTTGTCTTCTCCTACATCCAACAATAAATTCGGTGAGCTGCTGTTTTTCATCAATCTCAGGGACAACTACTAGTTCATGGGTTGTTGGTATCTTTGTAACTTGTTGAATTTATTTTGGTTTTTTATTTTTCTTCATTTTGAATAATTTTCAATAGTGATGAAGTTATTCTGTTTTGGCACGAGTTGTGAGACTCCATTTGTTGCAGAGTAAGTTGTTTTTTATATATTGTCTTACCTTGCACCTTTAGTTTCTTATATTAATTAAAAAGAAAACAAATATATATAGAAGGACACTTCATTCCTAACATTTTCAAGCAAGACAGTTTCACTGTGTTTTAATTCTTCTACCAATAATGCTGTCAAATTTCAAAGTAATATTGTAAATAAATAAAGTCCATTACTTGTTTTCTCTTTTATTCTTATTGGAGGGAGTAGTCTAATGTTGAATTCTTGGCAAGAAATTTGTAGCAAATGGCAAAGATTTTGTAACCTCAAGAATGTTATTTTATGTTTAACAAAGATTTTTTTTGCTGCATGCAGTAAATATACTATAATAACCCACTAATCAGTTCAGTTTACCTATTGGTGTATTCTCTTTTTGTAGCTAATCCAATCTCCTCCCCACCTGTAAACTGTAAAATAGACCTCATACTAAAACCTTCAGCATGCTTTTCATTGTCATGAATAATATAATAAAAGCAACTCCTAGGGAATGCATGATGATCCCTTTCATTCTGTCTTGTCAACCATTGTTGAGATTATTTTCAAACTTGTGCAACTGCTGCTATCATATAACATATTCAGCCTTCATCTTGTGTATTGTTATATTATTTAGCCTCAAGTTCATTTGAGCAAGAAACAGACGTTGATAACAACTTGGAGAATGTACCAGATTCTAATCTACCACCCGACTCCAGTCTTCCACCTGACTCCAGCATGCCGCCCTATTTAGCCCCAATTCCCAGCACGTTAGATAGGTATGTACTTGACTACAGGGGGTTGTGTCACTAGCTCAGTATCCAGAAACTGTGTGTAGGGACAAATCATGTGATATGATACTTGGGGCAACATATTTACTGCTAACAAAATGGTTAATTGTGTTATAAACAGTAGTTATTCTGGCGAACATTTGCTGTTGTTGGTTGTTCCTGATAAATATCAAGCTGAATTATTCAATTTTTGATCAGCAGGTTAACTTCTTATAATATTGTATATCAATCAGCCTTTCTCCTATTATTTATCTATTCACGGCTTCAAGTTTATATTTAATGTTTCAAAAATGTTATTGTAAATTGTATATTTCTTTTTGATGAAAAGTTCTTTTCTATGCCTTATAAAATGTCTGTATAAATAGTAGTATAAGTGCCAATAATTATCTGCATTTCTAGGTCCAAGTCTAAAACTTCTGTACAGGAAATTCCAAGTCCAGCTGAAGAGAAATTATTGAGAAATGGTGATGCTGGGTCTAACAGCTATTTGGAGTCTACGGTTTCATCTAGCAACTCCAGCAGGCTCACTCGTCAGGATACCATACCGAAATATATAGCTCCTGTACCATGCAACTATGGTTTGTTATTCATGTGTGATTCAAATAAAAAAACTCGCACAAGTTTTTAGTCACTCTCCCTGTAAGACACCTTGATGGAAAGGTTTTTTTTTAAATCGGGCTAAGGGCTTATTCAGATGGGGCACGGGAGCAATTATGACTGGATACTCTTCCTGACATCACCAATGGCCTTTGTGCTTACTAGGCAAACGCTCTAACCCCTAGACCAGCTGCTCATGTGTAGTTCAAATACTGCCCTTGAAGACTTAATAAGTGTATCCTTGGCAAAGGCTATATGTCAATCTCGTTCCAGTAGGCATACTGGTGCAGTTTGTTGCTTACAGACCGCTTTTTATTTCAGCTTGCTGCATTGTTTGTATATAAACATTTATTTAGCCTCACAGATGCCCCTGGATATACACGGCCAATGCTTACAAGTAGCTGTGCATCCATTCACTGGCACTTATAGCTGGAATCAACTCATTTAATTAGGCTGGCAGCCAGAAACAGTCTGTAGTTTATGTTTGTATGGGTCTGTTGTGTGTATGCTTCAGGATTATGCTATTTATAGAATGTATGCAAGTTATAACAATATTTGTTCAATTCAATATAATATTCTTTATTGGGAGTTATCATCACATTTCGTGATGTATTTCTACATAAAACTGATATGTGAAGATGTACTATGATTTGTGTAGGTGCAACAGTACCAGGTGGTGCCCCGGCTTTATATTCTCTCTCTGTGAAGACATCAGCTAAACCCACTCAGCTTGGCTCTACGATGCCAGGGGCAGCAATTCCCACTACAACTTTAGTCAGTGAAGATAATTCAACTCTCAGAGAAACGACTGCCAGTTCACCGGCCACTCCACCGAGAGCGTCTTTGTCTAAATCTGTAATCGATAAGCCGCCCATGCCACAACCTCGCTTATCCACTATCGGAAGTCCTAGAGATAGCCAATCACCAGTTATGACACAAAGTGTTGACCAATCAAACTCATTGTTTGATGATTCTACTTTATCTGTTGCTTCAGGACATGATTTTACACAATCCTCATCTCATAATGACTTAACAACAGTAACTGACTTGTCAGAAGAGAATTCACTTGTCCTCAAAGAATCACCAATCTCTAAAGACACACCACAGTTGGCTACACCGTCCAATGAGAAAAGTTCGTCACTAGATAGCAGTGTACTAGACATATCAATACCTGAAGATATTCCCCTGAGAAGGAAAGCTCTACTCAACTCTCCTTTGGATACCAGCTCCGATTCTTTAGACACGCCCGTGAAAAATGCCCGAAGGCAATTGACCAATCAGCATGACTCTCCTATCAATACTCCTATACCTGAATGAGTTACTTCAAACCGCTGACATATACATGATAAATGGCATTAAACAATATTTTTATTTGTGTTTTAATCATTTTATAAAACCCCAAACACGCATTGATTGCTATTAATGATACCATTTGTACTTTCAGTGTTGCTACTGTACCCATGCTGCTATACCCAGTTTTATGTTATTGTGTACAATAACATATTATGTTTTCAAAATTCTATAGATTCTTGTATCTGTGGCTACCAATCAAACTATATTTTTGCCAACAATCTCTCTAGTTGCCATAAGAATAAGAAGAAATGTATAATTTTTATCTTTTGAAAATATATCTTTGCAATTGAATCTAAAATAGTAATTTTTCATGTTTAAAACTAAGTTTTTCAAACTGAAAATCAAATTAGATTTGTAGCACTTCTATTTTTAGCAAAGTGTGTTTGAATGAGTAAATAATAAAATGTCATAAAGTTGCATTTTAAAAAATGATAGAAATAAATAATTAATGAAATTTCCTTTGTGCAGGTCTATTCTGCTTTTGCACAGCCTTTCATCATTATTATACTCGATGTCTTCCAAGTTCATTCAAAACAACTTGATAATTAGACCAATCTATTATATAATATGTAACAGTGTAAAAAATTCACTACAAAATACAAATGCTGTCTTCACATTCTCTAGTTCTCTAGCTTCTCCATGTATCTGTCCTGCATCCACCCTCTAGTATTGTGGTGGTACTGCTATACTATATTGCAGAGCTTCTATGACCCTCTCTGTAAGCAAAGGAGTGGAATTGTGATATATCTACTTGTGGGTTATAAAACTGGTACACGCCTCTGATTGGCTGAGCTTCACACTATACACGCAGTCAATATCTTAAGTAAAATGAAATAACATAAGAAGTTGTTTGCCCTTGATGCAACTATATGTATATACATTGTCTGACTACAATTATTCAGTTTTAAACCATTTTCTCATCAAGCTGAGCCAAAAATTGTTAGAGTACATTAGTGAAATTTTCTGGCAAAAAATGCTAACTTATATAACTTTTAGCTACACTATATAGCCTATATAATAAATGGACATACATAAAGGCGTTTTGGTCCAGCATTTATAAGGCTTTTATATCTTGCGGGTAGGTCTTTGCCAATTACCAGAATAATAAATGATACTAAAGCGATGACATTGACTGCCATGAATGCTGATAACCAACTCCAGTGAGTAGCTGCGTACTGCATGGGACTAGACGCTGTGTATCCCCCCACTGCCATGCATATACAAATGAAAATATAGATATATAGATTATATATTATGATATGAATTGAGTTTTGAAATTGTCTCATGCAGCTAATTTAAATGAATTTCTAAATTATTAACATTTTGGTTCCAAATTACATTTGAAAAAGAACCGCTACCCGAACAGGACAGCGTAGAAATAGATGAGGACTTGAAGAGTATGTTTACAATACGATGTAATATATATGTATGTACTATGTGTATAATACAAGACTTACCACTGCCTGACAAACTAATAAAAGCGTGTGCTACTCCTACAATCTTTATAGGTGCTACTTCCACAGATACGGTGACCAGTAAACTGATTGCAGTTTGAGTGCAGAATCCCATGAAGAATCCCAAAACCAACATATAAGTCTGAAACATATGCAAGTT
Organism: Bugula neritina; assembly: GCA_964035545.1. Lineage (NCBI taxonomy): Eukaryota > Metazoa > Bryozoa > Gymnolaemata > Cheilostomatida > Bugulidae > Bugula > Bugula neritina. Next base: position 26,664,186 of record OZ037765.1, read on the forward strand.
TTGCAGAGAAAGGCTTGTTGTGATATAAAACATATTTATTAGTATATTATTTATTGGTTAAGTAAAAAAATTGCTTGGAAATAGAAGCCTAAGGCTCTATTACATAGTTGTGTAGTTTATTTCCTTCTAGCCCAATAATCTATGTAGGGTTATTCTCTAGGATAATTCATAATGAGTAAAAGTCTTTGTATGAGCCGAAGAAAACATCTATTTCAAAATATTTGTTAGTCAAAACTCAGCTGCAAAGCCAGTTCTTTGACTTTTACAGTTACATTACTCAATATAAGTGAACTGATACTACACTCACTTTGCTAGTTTCAGGATCAATGGTAAAAAGAAAGAGATTGAGTGAAAGACATGCTCCAGCAACACAATACTGCACAACATTCAGTCTCAGAGATTTCCCTGAGCCATAGTAATATCCTTTTCTTAGCATTACATCTGTAGCTATTCCAAATAGGATGCTTCCTACCATTCCCCCAAACTCCATCGATGTTAAATAGGACTCTGTGCTATAATATGACATTCCTCTCTGTTCGATTAAGTAAGTCTGGCCCCATTCTACGCACGATGACTTTACGATGTGCAACAGGAAGTTGGTTATGACGAGAAGCTGCATCAGCTCACTTCCTGTCAGGTCTGACCAGTGTCCGTCTGTGGCAACTATCATCACGAGTCAAATAAGAATAAGACACATATGAGTATTACATCAAGTCTTCAGCTTTCTCCAGTATTAAATACCATTTATTCTTGCAACTAAAACACTGATATATAGAAATGGGGTGTAAAATGTAGTGTTGAGATTATACTCAGTAGCCCCTTAGTGTAATGGTTAGCGCGCCAGCTTGCAAGCCGAAGGTCTGTGATTCAAATCCCAATGGGGGCAAATATTTTATAAAAACAACTCCTACATTTGTAGATTGGTAATGATTAATAGAGCGAGTTATTGAGTAGTTTACACTAAATGTGATTGAAACCAAATCTGTATCATACCTCCCAGAGTGATTTCATCTTCGTAGCCTACATCAGAGGGAGTATTCCACGTATAGAAAGGGACACCAGCTGAAAACAATAGAACACACATTGCGGGCACTTGCAGTGCTACCCTCCAACTGTAAGAAATGGATAAACTTGCAGCTATACCAGGTCCAACTGCAGATACTAAGTGAGTAGCTGAGGAGAGGAGAGCAAACCAGAAGCCAAACTGAGTCGGTGGATACCTGTTAAGGATACAGTTAACTGTAGGATGGTTGTGAACTAAAGCTAATTTCAAAGTTGCTAAATTTTCCGTTCTAGATAATGAACTGTCAATAAAATCTCACATTATAGACAGGAGTTGGCAGGAATAATTTCAGACAATATTATTTTGTATGCATGCAGCAGATAATGATGTTCTGGGCCATCTCAATAAAGTCTTCATATTATAAGCACATTAATCAGCTTCTGCTCAATCCATGCTTAATAAATATGGCAATAATTTTTAGCAAAATAACATTCATCGAGTTTTAAACGAATATAATACGGCAGAGTGATTGTGCTCGCAGGTAATATAATGCAGCAGAGTGATTGTGCTCGCAGGTAATATAATACAGCAGAGTGATTGAGCGCAGGTATAAAGCAAAACAACTCTTACCATGCCCTAATTATCTTGACAATAGATGGCCAGCCAAGACCTTGGGCACACCCATTCGCAGCTGTTAATAACATAAGGTTGTACCAGTCTTGTTGATCTGCAATTTAATTTTTAGCTGAGTTTATTTAGTCCAGGTTAGCTAAGCTGAAAAATGTTCTATATTTTAACGTAACGAGAGAATCGGCTTCAACAAAAATAGAATACATGAAAAGAAATTGGAATTATTAACAATCATTATACACAAATTTCATACTACATCCGCCTGGAAAAGTTTATGTTTATGTATTTGCAAATTCTTACCTGAAAAAGCAAGCATTACAAAGCCAGTAAGGAAGAGAGAAACAGCATACAGGTATTTAGGAGGATACAAATCTGTGGCTACACTAGCAAATACCTTGGTGATTGAGTATGTCAATGTCTGAGCTGTTAATATGGCCCCTACAATATTCACCAATATTACCAACGTATGGAGTTGTAGCTGTTAGATGCCTGCATTCTCAATGTGTCTTAGACTACATTGTTTGCAGATGAGATTCATTTAATCTTTAAGGCGATGCCAAGCAAATATACACACATATTTCATAAAAATTACCAAAATTGAATAAAACTGCAAATTATTTTTTATATAGAAGAGATTTGTTTTGAGCACTGAGATGCTTAGTGCAAAAATATAGCAATTGAGTCATGCAAATACATAATTTTTAATAGGCTATAACCTGAATTAAATGAAAGCAACGATGTAGATAATACTTACTAACCTACTTCTCCACTACTCAAATATCTGTCGGCAAGTACGTATGGCAAAGTGTAAACAAAGGATTTCCTGTTGTACAGAATTAAGGTGTATCCAAGGTAACACATTATGAACACAAACAGCTGGTAAGAAGCAAAAGATATTCCATGTTCTTTTGATTCTAAAAGTAAAAATTAATGCATTATATTTCTGACAAAGATTATCTCTATTGATGCTCTGCTATTTTTTATTTTGGTCTAAATTAAAGAGTATTTACTGTAGTTTTTAAACCAATTTATGTTAAAAGTTTGCTATTGGTTTTTCAATGCATAACTTTTATTAATTTAAACTAGAGCAAAGGCAAAATAGCAGCAAGCAGTACTAGTTTTAGTAAATATTTGTGGCATCTAGAAATTGCATTTTAAATAAAACTATTTTTTTTTCATTTCAAATTTTAAGTTAAAAGCTGAACACTAAAGTCTATTGAATATTTTACACATATTGAAAGTCAGCACAATCAGTATGTATATGCGGCAATGACTTTATAGTTCGTATATACCTACTCTGTAATTTAGCCTCTCGCCTATTTAATTTTATGAATTTTATAAGCTTTACACGAACATGTACCAACAAGTATAAACTCTACACAACATACCCGAGTCTTCATCATATCCTCTTTGACTTCTACTAGAAGTCTCATTGCCTCCCTCTCCACTTGAGAATTGTCTTTCACTTCGTCTCTCTGAAGAAGAACTCTCGTCTCCATCGTCTGACATTGTGATTAAAGTTGTTGTGAAATCCTAGAGCTCTTGTGAGATAAGAATGTTATATGTTTTTGGCCAAACTACTATAGCTGTTATTATTTAGCTTATATACTATGACAAGCTGGTTGTATAGATCACCGTTAATAGAGAAATTCACAAGACAATCAGTTTATATTATTTATTATATTGTAGCAAATACTAATTGCAATCTACTAGCTAAAACATCTCAGCTATTTCAGAAATGTCCAGCATACAGAATAAGACAATATTATTAATATATATTATGCACATAACATTATATCATTAAAAATATTCACTTTATATGACAAAATATTACTATAAATTATAGCAATTTTTTGTCATAAAGTGAATATTTCTTAATATCATTATGGGATAGATGTAACTAATTAACATTGTTAAAATAAATAATATAGTAGTATAATATGCAACATATTATTAGTACTTTAGCTTGTAGTTGAAATAATGATAATAGCACAAAGGTATTAAACGCTATTGCATAATGATAATGCTGCTACTTTCTTCATTATGTGACCTCTTTTTCTAGTAAGTATGAAACATAAAGCAGAACAATTAGTAAAATACTTTTAGTACTGAAAACTTACCTGAAAGTCAAGTTTTGAACTGAGAGTTTAATTTGAGGTACCTAGGTTTTGACTTTAAAATGAGGTTTTGCAGCCATTTTAATGCAGCTACAAGGGCTATATTTTTCTTTTCAAATTTGCAAACAACTTATAAGTTGCATACGTTGCTTTTGGCAACTTATAGTTGCTGAAAGCATTGAGCTATAAGGTATAGCCATCGGCTGTTTATAGATCCTTCATTTCATTGGTTGTCCTATATCACATTTTTGGCAGCTAAAAACACTGTTTTTAATAAAAAAGTAAGATAGAAAGAACGTTGTGCTACATGTAGTTGCAGAATTTTTTTATATAACTTAATTTTTAATGCTTACGTACTCTTTTTGCTTGAAACAAGTTGTTTTTACTCAAAAACATTTCAAGCTCAATGTGTAATTAATATAATTTGCAGAGTGCTGATTTAGAAACAAAAAACAGCTTTGTGATCCAATTTTTGTTAATTTATTCTGCTTCCACATATTGTTTCTAAATTATCATTGCTGCTTATATAATAGATTAAAAAATATAACATGATTAACATGATGGCACAAAAATAACAACAACTAAAACACATCCTCATATCCAAGCCTAGGAAATTTACAAGTGTATAGATATTTGAATAACAATAAGTTACTAAAGGCTAACTGAAGGCTAAAAAGTTGTAGCAAATAATTTATTTTCCTGCGGATAACCTTTTAACCCCAGAAGCTGCCTGTTTGTATGAAGCATGTATATCTTTACCAATCACTAGTATCAAGAAGGCAACAAGGCCCAAGATATTTGAGAGCATGAAAACTCCAAACCAGTCCCACGCAGAAGCAATGTAGTTCATTGGAGCACCAGCTATGATAACTCCAACTAAAATGAATAAAATTTGATACTAAATAAAATAGAAGATTAAAAACCATGTCATAAACTTTTACAGTTATCTGATTGGCTGTTGAAAGCTCAAGTCAACTAATCACATAGTAGAATAAGTGCTGCTGTAAAATATATGCAACTCTCAATAGGTTTAGTTGAGTGCTTTGAGTGGATAATAATATAATGGCTTAGTAAATAACTAAGTCATCATAGCTTTTGCAATATATCATAATTTGAGTTTATATTTTGTTCAAATCATAATAATATATTCTATTTACAACCTTACACAGACTATAACATGCTTACACACAAGCTATAACATGCTTAGACAGACTATAACATGCTTATACAGACTATAACATGCTTATACAGACTATAACATGCTTACACAGACTATAACATGCTTACACACACTATAACATGCTTACACACACTATAACATGCTTATACAGACTATAACATGCTTACACACACTATAACATGCTTACACAAACTATAACATGCTTATACAGACTATAACATGCTTGCACAAACTATAACATGCTTATACAGACTATAACATGCTTGCACAAACTATAACATGCTTATACAGACTATAACATGCTTACTATTTCCAGCTAATCCGACAAAGCCTTGAGCAGAACCAGTCATCTGTATCGGAGCCACTTCCACAGCAATGGTTCCCAATAGACTCAGTGCCCCGTACATACAGAAACCCATGACAAACCCTAAGACCCACATATATGCCTGTAAGTAACAAATTCCACTATATGCAAAGCCGATTTCTAATTAAAGAGAAACAACATTTTTTATTTTACCGACACTAAATAATATGTTTTTTTTAAATTGAAGTAATATTTTATGTTGTGGCATTTAAATTGTGGTGCCAAAAACATAGACTTGGAAGTCTCTTTCAGGTAGAATTACCTTGCTTGTTTCTATGTCAATAGTAAACATGAAGAGGTTGAGAGAAAGACAAGCTCCAGCAACACACAGCTGAACTATAGACATTCTTGGCGATTTGCCAGTCCCGGAGTAGTACTTCTTCCTTATCATAAGGTCAGTTAGGGCTCCCAGCACTATCGACCCGACCAGTCCACCAACCTCCATGGCTATAAGGTGGGAGGAAGCCATGTTGTTAGACAGACCTCTTTCTTGCACTAAATACATGAGACCCCAGTCTTGGCTGGACGTCTTGACTATGAACAGGAAACAGCTGACCGAGGACAAAAGAAACATGAAGTCACTTCCTGCTAAATCTGACCAATGACCTTCTCCGGTTCCTGCAGCATATAATATAATATAATATAATATAATATAATAAAATATAATATAATATAAAGAGAGAGAATATAATATAAGAAGAGAGCATATGATTAATGTTAAAAGCAATCTATTATACTTTCTATTTTTGGAAACACCAGTATATTCTATGCTATAAAAATGATAACTTTTTATGTAAAATATTCAACTGCATATTATATAACAATAAAAATTTGGTGGTTGTAAGTTTAACCACTTGGAATTAAAATTAATGTTATTTGTACAAAAAAATCAAAAACACTGTCTTTCAAACCTAAACTGCATACATTGAGTAACTTGATATTATGTAAATAATTTCAGTTTATTTCCTGTAGTTGACTCATCAGACGACATTCTAGTGAACAGGAAGATGACTCATAACAAGATAGCAGACGTACTCACCAAACATGGTGACCTCATCTTCATAGTCCACATCCGACGGCTTGTCCCATGCGCAGAAAGGTATGATGGCAGCAAACACAACAGCAGCCATAGCAGGCACTTGTAGAGCAAATCTCCAGCCATAAGTTACAGCCAAGGCTGTAGCTATTCCAGGGCCAAGAGTTCCGACTAGATTAGAAGCCGTGGCTAACAGTGCGAACCAGAAACCAAACTGGGTGGGAGGGTACCTGCCAGGTGAACAGCAACATGACTTCAATACAATACATATGTCATATAATATGATATAATAACATTCATGTATCATACATAATATAATAATACAATAAAATAAATACATCATATATAGTATGATAATATAATAAAATACATATACCATAAATGATATAATAACAATAAAAGAGATATATAATATAAGAAATATAATAAAAAATACATATAATATAAATGGATTTTATTAAACCATTTGAAAGAAAACAAGACAATGCTTTTAAATGCACAGGATTGTTATCTAAAGTTTCAGTTACCAAAAGAAGAATTACTTCCCTGCTCAGCAATCTCCCACCACAAAATATCCTTACCATGCTCGTATCATTTTACAAACAGCTGGCCAACCCAGACCTTGCGCTGCACCATTGGCAGCAGTCAACAACATGATGTTTGGCCAATCATCTTGGTCTACAAGAGGTACATTAATATACACAGTGTACTCTACACAGCTGTTACATACAGTTTGTGGAGTATATAGCAAGCCTATGGCTATATAAGAATGGCAAGCTACTTAGCTGAACAAATTCATTTGATGACATTAATAAATATTTACGTAACAGCAATCTGCCATTGTTTACAATTGGTCTGTTAAAAAACAGCTGGCAATGGTATTTATATGGCAAATCAAGTCCCATTCTAATAATGAACATATCTTTTGCTTACTAATAGTGCTGCAACTAGCCATAACACAGCAGTTTTATATTCTATTACAGACAACATGCCTGTCTAAAAGCCCATTTATAAATAAACTATGCATACTTAAAATAACAGTGGGATACCTGCACAGAAAGAGTTACCTGAGAAAGCAAGCATGACAAATCCAGTGAAGAAGAGACCCCCAGTGAGCATCACCTTAGGAGAGTAATGGTCTGAACCCCAGCCGGAGAAAAACCGACTGACTGTGTATGTCCAGGTCTGTGCACCTTGTATCATTCCTGTGGAATCAACTTGACACTACACACTGTTTCAGCTGGTGATATTTCATATACATAGAATCGGATAGTATGATTTTGCTGTCATGGTGTTATCTTGGCTTATAAAGACTATATTATTTTGTTTTGTAGTTTGAAGTGTTAATGAAGATTAAATTGAGGCAAATAAAAAAACACATGCCATTTTAACTTGCATAATATGCCTTACTGTGTCATATATGAAATGCTTCTTTGTTTTAACTAATACGATATGCACATCACTTCCAATTATTTTTTTTAACACTCAGAATGTATATTTATATTTCTTTAAATTAAAAAGATTCCAATGTGATGATCTACTAATGCTTTGGTATTTAATGAAAGCTGATGCAGATAGTTTTGTTAACATAATATTATTATACTGGCACATGTAATATATATTATATAATTTGCATTTACAACTAAAGCTATTAGAAGTGATAATTTATTAGTACATTTAACAATTTTCGACGTCAATCACATTTTCATGTGATGTTTAATTATTTGACATATTTTTAATGTATTGTGTAAATCCTTCTTACCCACTTCGTAGCTGCTGAAATATTTCTCCATGAGTATGTGAGGAAGAGTGAACACAAACACTTTTCTGTTGTACAACATCAAGGTGTAAGCAAAGTAAGATGTCACAAACACAAATAGCTGATAAGAAGAGAAGGACACTTTATGATTTTCATCTAAAAAAGATGCAAAACTCTAAACAAAATTTCTTTTAAATAGAAACTTCTATCAAATATTCGATCACAACTAGATAAAGTAGAGAATAGTGACTGCTGATACCTACCCGTGCCATCGCTGTCTTTTCTCAGCACCGTACCAGATCGGTCAGATTGGGGGTCAGACTGAGGGTCAGACTGAGGTGCAGAGGATTCATCGGACATGTCTAGAAGTCAGTGTTGCCAGACTTGAGTTGTGTCTACAACACACGGAGACATCAATGTCAGAATAAGTAATGGGGAAATTGAAAAAGCCCCTATTCTAGATGAAACATGTACTAAAAGAAGTTTCGCATTTGTATGGTGAAGAGCTTTAACCCTTGCCAAAGGAATTAAACAAACCGGGCTGTTAAAATTTCTCCATCACTCTAGCTAAATAAGCAAGCCTTTACTAAATATTATACTAATTACCAAATAGTACAAAATAATTTATAGTTAAACTTTCATCAAATAATATTTGTAGATTATAAAAGGTGAAAGCTGTAAGCTAGAAGCAAATGCAACTGGTAGTATAACATAGCATAAACATATTTTATATCATAGTAGTGGGAACTTACTTTTTAGATTTTTACATTCTCAAAATGTTAAAAAATCATTGAATGACTGGTTATTTGCATACTGGATTAGCCAACAATTAAAATCTGAAACAATTGGAAATTATATCACTTCACGCACATACTGAAGTGTGGAATGTAACATCAACTCAATTAAATACATTATAGATTCATTTCGTTCTTTTTAGCAGCATATTATTTTCGGTGTTTGCCTTTTTTACTCGAATAGAAAGCCATAGACATAGCAGAATGCTTTGCTATGATGGCAAATATTTTTACTGTTACTTGACAAAGAATATCTCTTCACAAGATGTTGCAAAATAAAATTCAAATTAGCATTAAATTTATAGTTGTTATAAAAAAACCATTATACTTTTATGGATCTTTTTATAAAATATATCAGCTAAATTTTTTTTTAATGAAAAAATTTATTGTCCTAAATAAAATAATTTTAAACATAAGTAACATATTATTATTAATTTATTGCATATTGTGAATTCTTTTATTTGTAAATCTTTTGATGAGTTACTTTTTTAGAGAGGAGCTCCAGCTTTCTTCAGCACTACTGTTTCTAAAATTAAATAGAAAGAATCGAATAAAGGACAGAAGAGCACAGCAAAACCTAACCACAAAGAGGTTGCAACTTTTTTTATCAAATTATCACCCATACTAAATAAATCAATGAAAAAGATTATCATAAAATGCTAAAACTGCATTATTGTAAAGTGTATGTATAAGAACGTTGTAGTTTCTTGTATACTCAATAACTGGGTGTAAAATAATAATCGATTGAGTAAATTCAACATGTAGAAATGTAATCCACATAATTGCACAATGTTTAGTAGAAACTATATTTGCCACAGTTTAAGAAAACCAAACTGAACTGATTTGTTAAGTTCACCAGAAGAAAAACAAAAAGAAAACAAAAAAGTTGACTTACTAATTTTTTTAGGGCCTCCTTTTTGTACAAATGTAGCATTTATGTCTTTTCCAGCAACGACTATAACAAACGTCAAGATGCTCATAAAGTTGATGCCCATGAAGGCGGTGAACCAGTCCCAGTTCTTAGCTATGTAGTTGATTGGAAATCCGGCCACGACAGCCCCAACTACAAAAAGAAACGCAGAAAATAAATCCATGTGTGGCACCTAAAACCTGTTTACTAAACGCAGTGAAGATTTATCTTAGATCGTTCAAAGCATCACAACACTAAAATGTAGCAACCAAAATGCAAATTAGTGATACACAAGCTAAAATACATAACTCTTTTAATAGCTTCTTACTATGACATAATATCTAACAACCAATAGGTATGTTTAATTATGAAAATCTATTGAGAATTCTGAAAGGTCAAACATAAGAACAAAATAGACGTGTAAACCTATTTGTATGATACAGGCATATCTCAATCTAACCAAAACACATCTAAGCATAAAATATTGCATAGAACATAATAGAACTAAATAAAACAAAATATGTAAATGTTTAGTAAGTCATCCAAATCTGAAGCTCACCGCAGGCAGCCATTCCAATAGCCCCATGGGCTGAGCCGGTCATGTGTATGGGTGCCACTTCCACAGCTATGGTGACGAGGAGACTGATAGCGCCATACATACAGTAACCCATCATGAATCCCAGCATCGTCATATAAAACTACAAACAGACCACACAGATGGATACTTTCTACAATGTAAGATGTGCTAATCAACAGCAAAAACTGATTGATAACATACAATGAAATCATGAATTGAATAGATGTTATATAACTTATGGCTCTGATTAAAGAATTATAAATAATAGCAATTATTCGGTAAGTGCTGTCCACGTTTATCATACCTTACTGGTGTCCGGGTCGATGGTGAAGAGAAAGAGATTGAGAAAGAGGCAGCATGCTGCCACACAGAACTGAACAGCAGCTAATCTCGGAGACTTGCCAGTTCCGGCGTAGAAACCTCGTTTGATCATGAAGTCGGTGAGAGCGCCGAGAGTTATGCAGCCTACGAGGCCGCCTACCTCCATGGCGTAGAGGTAGCTTGAGGCAGACTGGGCAGTGAGACCTCGCTCTTGCAGAAGATAAATCTGTCCCCAGTCTTGGCAACTCGTCTTCACCACAAAAAGTAGGCAGTAGGTTGAAACCAAAAACATCATAAATTCACTCCCAGCCAGATCTGACCAATGTCCATTTGTTTTACCTGCAAATGTTTCATCTCTACTAATTCATGGTCACCTTTACTATTAGTTACATTTACTTATATAATAGAATGAGACAGGAATCAAGTTTTTCACCCTATTCTGAATGCATGCAAACTTTTAAATGTACAAAATCAGAAAAGCCTCAAGATAATCCTTCACCATTTAAACAGTAGTATATAATAAGTTTGCTGATTTACCAAACATGGTAAGCTGGTCTTCATAGCCAACATCAGACGGTGCGTTCCAAGTGCTAGACGGAACAATAAGAGCAGCAATCATGGAGAGGGCTGCGGGCAACTGCATACCCATCCGCCATCCGTACGAGCTGCCTAGACCCTGGGCTACGATTGGTCCAATTCCACTCACCACATTAGAGGCGGTTGACAAGAAAGCAAACCACATTCCAAACTGTGTTGGTGGAAACCTTTGATACAAAGTAGAACATGCGTGGTCTATACAGGTGCATCAAAATGTTGGTGTTTACAGAGTAACAAATTTTGTTGTTTTGTTTAAGAAAAAACATGGATTCAACATGACAGTCATATAATTATTAGTAAGACCATAAATTGTTCAATTTCTAATGCACAAATTATATAGGCTTAGTAAGTGAGCATTGGAAGATGGTATATACATTAATGAAGCATATCTTTAGTTATGAACACCAGTGTAGCAATATAATTGAGCATATGCGCAGATACATGATGAAGTTTGGTTAGATTATCAAGATAATGTGTTTATTTAAATGTTTGAAAATCGAAACATCTGCCCCACTTTACACCGGAATAAAGAAAAGTAAAAATACAAACAAAGCAACCATTTTTATGGACATTTGGAAATAATTTTAAAATAAATAATTTCAAGTTTTAACTAACCATGCTCTAATCATTTTAGTAACAGCTGGCCATCCCATGCCTTGAGCCAAGCCATTGGCAGCTACCAGTATCATTATATTGGACCAATCCTCTTGATCTACCATGTAAGATATAACATGTGTGTATAACTGCTATTACATGCACTATACTATATACTATAACCTCACAGCACATCAGTTTTTAAGGCAATATAATATTTGGTGAATTAAAAATAAACTTGTTGGCAAGATAAATAAAATATTTGATATGGATATTGATATGATATTCACGACAACTCGTAAAGTTGCAAACTGCTGCCGTAGCAGCAGCTCAAATGTAACACATCTCTAATATATACTGTATAATAATACAATATATATAGATGTATTATAATATTTTGTAAGAGTTACAATAAAAAAATCCTAGTTGATTGTCTAGAAATAGCTTGGAGAAGTTGGTTAGGACATCACATCATTTACCTGAGAAAGCAAGCATGACAAAACCCGAGAAGAAAAGTCCCCCGGCCAGCAATGCCTTTGGTGAATAATGATCTGAGGCCCAGCTGAAGAAGAACTTGCTGATGGAGTAAGTGAAGGTTTGGGCCGATAGAATCAATCCTAAAGCAATAATATATAATCACTTGAACAACTTCATAATATTGAAAAATAAAATATAAATCTTTTTCTCATAATAAACCTTATACTAATACTAAAATGTTAACTTTTTTGAAACCTATATATTTGATCACTTTGAATGATAATTACCAAACAAAATATTATTTGATTTACTTTTCCCATCCATTTATTGATCAGTCTAAGTGTGTTGATTCATGTAGAAAACAGTATCATAACAGCTGATCAATAAAAACTCATCAGTGCTACATTTGAAGTGTGTTTATTTATAGAAGTCGATGTGCCAATGACCTCTACTTGAAATAAATGCTCCACTTTATAAATAAAAGTATTAGCAGAATATTATACTTTCTGCCAAAGACAATTATATATAATGCTAAACTTCTATTAGTATAAAAGGAAAGTAAAACTAGCAGTAAAGTTACCAATTTCATAGCTGCTGAAATATTCTTCCATTATGACAAACGGCAGGGAAAACGTGAAGGATTTCCGGTTGTAGAGGAGTACAGCGTAGGCCAAATAGCAAGAGACAAACAGGAAGAGCTGGTAGGAGGAGAAGGACATCTGATAGGTTTCTTCTGCAAAATAAAATCAAAAGCTCTTCACTGAAGCTTTAGCTGACAGCCATTACACACCCAATGGTGCATGTAACCTTCAAAATGAAAAACATGAGCCATTGCATATGTTTCTAGTTTCAAATTTACATAAATGTTGAAATTTCAATCAATGCAAAAATTTGAAGTAAAGATGAAAATCAGACAACTAAACATAAAAACAAGCTTGTTATGATTAAACATTAAATTACATTTTCAACACTTAGTAAAATATAATTAGTATTTAAATTGATCCAAATTGAATTTTAGTATACAACCCGAACTTTATAAATATTATATTGAGAGGCAAAGATTAAAGAATAGTTGAGCAATGATTGCAGAACAGTAGTCTTTAACGAACTTTTATACAAAGAAAATATTAGACTGATGTGTTGCCTAAGCACTAGCATTAACTAATTTGTCTTCCAATCAACTCTATAACTATCTAGAAACAAGTCCATGTCACACAGGTGCAGCATACATAATATATATCCTCTAGCAACACACAAAATTCAATAGCAGATTCCATGAAGTTAGCCAAGATTTAAATTATTAACAGTATGTCATCACTGCTAAGACCTTAGGGTATACCACCTTTTTATATGCTGATTTACAGCAAGTATTGTATTAATATGAAAAAACTTTGTGGCTGCAAAATGACTGTTCTATAAAACATACTAGGCTGTTGGTTGGCTACCAGAAAAAAATATAAATAATATTTAAACAGTCCAGTTTATAACAGTACACTATTGTACCTTCTTCATCTTTCTTTATTACAGCCTGATTGTCACTCTGCTCTACTGTATCTTCACCTTCAAGGTCACCAGCCTCAGAAACATCAATCTCTTCTTCAGACATCTTGGTTTTTTTGGTTTAGTATGTTTCTATTTTTAGCTATCTTTTATTGCGCAGCAATATTTTCTAAATGATATTGGCATACAGATTCATAAAAATGTAGAAAACGTTTAATGATTATAACAGCCAAATACAAACCAACACCCAGTTGAATAGTTATACATGCCTTTCTATTTGCAATTATATTACTAAGTATGCATGTTATGTTGACCACAAAAATGGTGCTGAATGGCATATCTATGCTATAAATAAGACAGTATTATGTTACCTACTTCACTCCCTCTCTATTCCAGACCCAGCAGCTGCAGCCCTTTTTTTTAGTGAATGATGTCATCAGCAACATTCCAGGCAATTGTGCCGTAACAATAAAATTGCAAAAATTTTTTAAAAATTTATAATGTGAAATTTTTTAGTTTATACATCAAGCTGCATTTTTATCAAAAATATAAAAAAAATCAATGAGATTTTGACATGAATAAGTAGTTTTCAGTTAACTTTGGCATCTTTAAGTTGAATGCTGTTAGGCATTGGTAAAAAATTATGTTAAGCTAAATGATCCAAGTACTTAAAAGCTAAATATTAATGAAAAGCTTGAATTCAACAAAAATAATTTATGGGGTGCAAAAATTGAAAATCTTGTGAAGTAAAATAACTACAGTAATAGTCATAAACATGCATGATAGTTTTTCTCAGTGAAGTTGATAAAACATGCAAAATGAATTAAAAACTTGAAACATACTTGAGTTGTTGGTGCCACTATAAAAACTCGATCAACGTACTGGGAACCTGATAATCTTATGTTTTAAAGTGGATAAACAAGCACTTTCAGTCAGTGATTTACTTCTTTCTATTAGATGCTTAATAAATTTACTGTCCGTAGGTTCTCCATTACTTTGATATTAAGGCAAAAAATGTGGCAAAAAGGTTTCGACTTCATCTGTAAAACTGTTCAACACTATCCTACTAAATCAATTGTGTGCATCTATAACAGAAAAAATCAATATAACGTGCAAGTATAATAATATGTAGGAAGTTTATTTGGGCAGACATGCAATAACTTGCTGCTGTCAATTAAAGCCACAAATTTTCAGCCATTTCCATTATAGATATATTTATGTTTATAGATGCCATTGCCAAAGGCTTTTAAAATCTCATTTTTTCCGAAAGGTAGTGTTAAGCTGATAAACTTGCTATTTGTAACTCGTAACAGGTTGAGTACCTTATCGTGCTAAAAATTTAGCAAAAAGTTTGAGAATTTTAATAAACAATAACTTTTTTTTCAAAATAGCTGACCAAACAGACACCTTTATTGTTTTTAAATATTATAAAAAAAATTATCAAAATCTCACAATAATATGTATGGATTTACTACTTGGCCATCCTGTTTAACAACATTCAAAAATATCTACAGTAGATCATGCTTTTAAATAATAACTCGTAATGATTACAAAAAAAAAAAACATTTATAACTTTAACTATTACATACAAAAGTTAATTGAAATTCATTTAAACATTGATATCTATTAAACAGAAAGCTGAGCAATTGACAGTTCAGAAGTATAGTGACCAGGACAAAACTTGTCAATACATGTTTTTTACTCATGACTAGACTTTTTATTGTATACCCACACACTTTCCACCACTAATGAGAATCTTTTATCAACTCTTTTGTGTGTAACTCTTTCACAAGATAAAAGTTTACCATCGTGTTTAACATTGATATGCTGCCTGATACGTCTAAGCAGCTCATCGCTGTACCCACACAGCGTACATTTGAATTGTACATTAGGATCTGCTGGTGGATCGTACTCGCAAGGAGCTAGTGTTGGTGGTTTGTCCTTGGCAGCATGCATTTCCTTCTTATGCTCCTTCAAGTCAGACATCTCTATAGAAATAAAGTCGCACTTATCACACCTGCACACATCAGTGATAGTCTCATTAGACCATGGGACTTTAGCACCCGGTTTATCGCCTGAGGAATCTTCATTGACAGGCAACTTTGACTTTTTTCTCTTCGGCTCTCCTACAACCATCTCATCACCTTTTCTCTTTTTTGGTTCAGATGGCAGAACTGTCTTTGCTGATGGTGGCATGTCATAAAATATTATACCCTTCTCTAAGGGCACCATTTCCTTTCTAGTTTTCTTATTGGGTATCTTAGATTTCTTATTTTTGAGCTCAGAAGTTTTGTGTTTTGTTCTGGAAGAATCTTTGCCGTGAGCAGCTTTAGCCAATGGTGCCTCTGGATGATCTAGAGTTAATTTGAGTTAAAAATAAAGTATGTCAACATTTTATCACACCTATATAAACAATTGATATTTGTGGTGTAGGATTTAAAGTTAGTGGAAGGAATATGTCACTAAGATAACTGGCTAGGGTGTAGTAAGTATGCACTGCAAGACTAAATGATAAGAGAGCATAGATAAGGCTTTGCTATGCTAACTGATACAGTGTACCATGTTTTATAATGTCTGTTTTACTAACATGTTTATTCAGTGCAAGGCAGCTTTCAAATAGAGGTGGAGAAATTTTAGTTAAAATTGATGATTTATTGTTATAATACTTACACAAGTTTATAGTCACTATCCCTGTGAGAAACCCCTGATAAAAAGGGTTTTTGTTAAAGCGGGCTAAGGACCTATTTAAATAAGGCACAGGAGCAATTAGGGCTGGATGCTCTTCCTAACATCACCAATGGCCTGTGTTAGGGCTCGAACCCATGACCTTCGTGTTTACTAGGCAAACACTCTAACCCCTAGACCACGGCTGCTCCCTGATTTATCGTTATAATGGTTTGCATAATTTACTAATGTTTACGATCTTTTTTGGATTGCCCTTCACTTATAAACCTTATATTGAATTTAAAACAACGCGTAACTCTAGCCATCATAGTGTAGGTGATAAAAACCTAAATTCAAAGTGAGTGAGTAGCTAATTCAATACTTTATTCATTTCAAGAAAATTAATAAAATATTAGGGTAATATATCTGCTACCTTGTTACATTGAACACATGAGAATTGTATTCCTATTAGAGTCAATTGCAATGAAACATAACAAAGTCAAACTGCAAAATATATTCTTTATTCACCTTATAATTTTCACTTTCACTAGCCACTTTTTATTATCTATGGAAATGCTATTATATTCGTGATGCCAAGTTACAATAGCAGTTAGATTGTACAAAATTACTTGAAAAATGTATTTACCTCTAAAGAGAAACCCTCCGAATAAACAACTCTTAGTAGTCCATGCAGAATAAAACTTCAAGCTGTATTAGTTTTCATTGACTTGAGCTGAGACTTAAATTATTTTCGAAACCCGGCACTGATATACAACAAACTGAACTACTCACAGAAGTCTAAAGTGACTAACTAAAACACTATTGCAACAGCTGATAAGTCCTTATTTGTCTTATTGGAGCAGACTGGAGACATGAGTCATGGTAATTCCGGGGATTTTTAGGCATTAAAAGCACTAGTGAAAACTAAATGAAAATGCCATCAACCCAACCATTTGATATAATATTATTGATGCTACTCACCCCTGTTCAACAGTTTGCACACCCTGAAGTCATACTGAGTTAGCTTTACATAGCAGTAAGGTATAGTTTCACTGACCACCATATTAAGGTTGAATGTGACTCAATGCCAAAGTAGTACACTATAGTATGAAGAAGCCTACCGCTACTTCCTCAATACTTATCTAACTTACTTGCAGCCTGCAAGTCGATAGTCCAATAAAACGAAACTGCTTCAGTACGCAGCCCTGCACTGCACCTACTCGTTGAAGCAGTGCTACACTATGCATTATTAACAGGTTAACACAAAAGACCCACTGCAACCACCAGTTGCCATACAACATTTAGCAAATCAATTGCAAGAACAATATTATAGGCTTCCACGGAAGCGCACGCAGGGCTGGAAATACTTTGTATATGGCCAACACGACAACAGTGGCATGTTATGCACTTATAAAAAACTCAGGTGGGTTTATAACCTCCATCAATGTGAAAACTCCCAATGAAAAGTTTTTTCTAATAAGGTTAAATACTTCTTTTATGATATTATAGCAAAAGAGCAATTATGACTCTAGAAGTCCTTCCTAACATCACCAATGGCCTTTACTGGAGGATCGAACACTGGCCTCATGTTTATCAAAATATCAATCTAGCTAGACCACTGCTGAATAGTATGCATTTATATCATGCATTAATAGTGTCATTGTTAGCTATAAAATGTTTTTGAATATTGTGATAAATGTAGTTAGTGTGGAAAACACAAAGGATATCGCAGTACTTTTTAGTTATTCTAGCAAAGTATAAATGCTCTAGGACTGAGCTACTAACTGGCACGGTTGTTCTAAAATCTAAATGATACACCTGGCCCACACATACACTAGACTCGAAAGCAATTGCATTATCATAGTATATGATTGACTATGGAAGACCAGACCAACTATAAATTAAAAACTACAACCTCAAATAACATAATTCTATAATAACTCATTGCATAATATGCCCTTTTAAAGTTCAAGTTTAAGCTTTTCTATTTTCATGCAAGTCTTTCAATTCAAGGCCTAAGTTAGTAAATTGAAACTTCCTCAAAATAATGTTGATGAAAGTTTAATCATGCCCTTCATTGTAACATGTTGAAGGTCAAAGTGTGAAGCAACCAGGAACCACAACAATATAAACATTTCTTGAAGATGACGGCAGTAACTAGCACTAGTTGTTAAATAGTGTGAGTTACTATCTAGTGTGTGTTACTAACTAGTGTGAGCAACTAACTAGTGTGAGTTACTAACTAGTATAAGTTACTGGGGCACCTGAGTTACTAACTAGTATGAGTTACTAACTAGTGTGAGTTACTGTTGAAGTAAAGGAACGTTGAAGATGTAAAATAATTTTGTAATCTTTTCGAAGGTAATTTGAAACAAAAGAATTTCTTTAGATTTATCTCATATCTACCAGACAACCAACTAATAAATAAAATTTAGTCAGCCAGTCTTTATAACATCATAGAAGGGCTTTCATTATATGGTTGCTGTTAAAATTCATTCAGTATAAGAAATACATGAGAATGGTAGCCTGATTTAACTTTCTACTGCAAATGTTTTTAACTGCAGCAGAGAAGTAAAATAAACAACACTTTCCTAGATTAAACATTTTACATTTGTTTCACTGTAGTCCCTGCGCTAGTTTTCTGTGTATTGTACGAAACATAGCCTACTGAAAAACTAACAATTGAAAATAATCAAAATAAATTAAAACTTGAATAGCTACAATATAAGAACAAAAAGATAATTGTGAATTATTTCGGATGTAATTTTACAGCAACATAAATATTTTCAACTTGTCAATATCTCAGTTCAAATAAATGGCAATCACAACCATTGCGGTTTCATATAAAATGAGTTTAGTTTAATGTAAATACATGTCAATAATCATGTATTACTGAGGCTAAATTTTAAATAACAAAACTTAAACAATAACAGGCTGGCAATCAACCAACACAAGCATCTGTGATAACTCAAAATAATGCAAGGAGGTGCCAGCATTGAGCAAACTTGACACTAAAACAGACTATACAAGCCTAGTGTGTGTGTGTGTGTGTGTGTGTGTGTGTGTGTGTGTGTGTGTGTGTGTGTGTGTGTGTGTGTGTGTGTGTGTGTGTGTGTGTGTGTAGTTTTTTAAAATAGTAGCGGCCTGCTATATACATTAACATGCCAATGTTGCACAAAATATGACGTTAGTTCATCTATTGTAAATTCAGTGATACTTGACACAGCACATCCAATATATCTCACCTTTCTTCCGCTTCTTCTCCTTACTGCTTTTTTTCTTCTTTTTTGACTTTGCTGAATTACCTGGAAAATAACTAGTCAGTAAGTACAACAGTGCCAAAACAAGCAATACACACTGTAACTGCTTTTCACCACCCACCCATTTCCTACAAAACCTATTTCAAAGGCAAGCATTACTTTATATTAAGATATATAGAAGTAAATGTGGTTTTGAAGTTCAAGAAACCTGTTATATCTATTAGCATAGCAAAACGTGAGCAGAATTTGACTTTTGAGTAATACATTGCATCGCAACTGTGTAATCCTAAAAAAATATTCAATACCATCAAAGAGACTTAATCTACATCATTCCTAGTAGCATTTTCTATTTTAATGCATAAAGCAGGTAAATGCTACAAGTTTTTTAACCTCAACTTCAACAAATGGTGGATAAAATGTTTTTCAATTGCAGTTATGGTGAACTAATGATCTTTGGCTACATCCTTTATTTACATGCAGGCTAAAGCCTCTAGCATGTTTAAAATATTCTTAAGAGGGGTTAGCTCAACCACAGCAGATTCAACTTAAAGAGCATTTAGGAGCAGTAGAGGAGAAATTGAGATAGCCTAAGTTCTTTAAATTACTTTATAAATTTTGGTTTGGGGCTCGGGTTGAAATTCTTGCGAGTACATAACTTCTTTTGCTACATTTCTAATCTAGAACACAGGCTTTTCTCAATTTCTCCATTACTGCACCCGCCTCTTGGAAGAGATATGCAGATACCTACACATTTAGAATAGCAGATAAAAGCTGGAACAAACGACAAGTGGGCAGATAACTACTATAACTCACCTGAGTGACACCTGGATGACTTTTCACTAGATGAGCCTTCAGTTTCGACAAGGGACACATTCTGAACATTCTTTTTGGCCATCCCACCTTCAAATATACATTACATTTCTAGTTTACAACAGAACTGCCAAGATATCACAACTCCTAACACAACCACATCTTATTATATGACTGGCATGCAAATTACAGCTTCTAGCATGTTTAAGAAGTTATCATCTCACTGTTTACTTGCTGCAATACAAATCTTACATTTGCCAACACAAATCAATTTCATATTATGCACACATTTTGGTTGGCATCAGTAGAGAGGCAATAGATTGGTGCTTCTAGTAAATGTTTGCAGCAGCTGCCAGCAAATTGATGTTTCAGTGAAAATTCCAACCTATGAAACTAGTTTCTACGACTAAACTAATGATAAATTGCAATGTTAAAGATTTCTAAGCTGTCTACCATGAAAATTCATAGATGTATCATCAATTTTGTAACAAGACTTTAGCTACTAGCTAGGTAAAATAGAAGTAGTCCAGTGCTAGTAGAAATGCAGTATTACTGTTGCCAAAGTAGAATAAACACGTAATACACAGACGAATCTAGCAACCCGTCATATTCTTACCATTTTGATATAAGAGCTGAAGCCGACTTTTCAGTGAGCTGAACTGTGAGGGTGGTTGTGAATGTTTAGTATCTGCTACAAGCATGCAAGTATAGATACAATGCTAACGTATATCAAACAATTTATCAATTGAAACCATGAGCAAAAGGAATATTATGTTACACAAATTAAATTTAAATACCTTCATTCAGGTTTTCAACTTTTTCCACACAATCTTCTGCTTCAGTTGAGCAAACTAAAAGATAAATTAATTGAAGCAGATTTAAATAAAGTGTGCATATCCCTGGAATAGAAGAGCTAACAAAATAATAAAATTAACGGCAAGTAAACAATACAGCTGTACATAAAGGATATGATTGGAGCCTCATGCTACTTACTACCTGTGCTTTCCTCATTGACAGGTCCAAGTGTTTGTGGTATGTAAGTCGAACACAAGTCAGATTTTATTCGTATGGTTCTGGCAAGAAGTCTCATTTTCTGGAAAGTGATTGGAAGAGCCGTTTCCAGGGGCGTTAGTAGAGATAGCACTTGAGTGTGGTGGACAGTTTGACAGCATTCAGATTCAGAAACTTGACCACACTCTATAGAGACTAGACTTAACTTGGGAGATTCAGTAGAAAGACTAATCTGTGAATCACTACTAGCTTTTTCTCGGTGAACCAACAATAGGCTTTCTGCATTTTGTTTTTTAAATGATGGTTGTTGGACTAAGGAATCTGATTCTTTTATCTTGTGGTCAAAATCTAATTCTGTAGAGCTAAGCTGGCAGTCTGTCATTGTGTTGGTGTGTGTTGAATAGGTAGTACACTGCGACACCAATGCTGAGTGAGTGGACGTGGAATGTATACTGAGACCAGGGACAGACAACTCTGTATTATGTGACTGCCCGCTAAATTTTCCGTAGGCCAACAGATGATCTGTGGTTACATTGCTGCATTGAGGATCATATAATGGACGAGAAGTAAAAGTGGGAACATTACTACAGAGTAATGAAGTATGCGAAGACATAGTGTTGTGTAAATCACCCACAGAACATTGTGTGAACTGAAATTGGTTATTGCAACCTTGAACATTAGCCAGTTGCACTGCTTTGATGGTTTTGGTCGAGAAAAAGTTAATAACTTCTGTGACATTGGTAACTTCAAAAAAAGGACATTCAACTAGCTTAGCTGTAGTAGTGCGTGTTAGAACATCCAGGTTTTTAGCTTCAGTCAATTGAGGTAAAGAACTAGAGTCTGTGTGACAGTATGACAAGGGAGGACCAGAAGTGGAGTAGTCGCAGTCAATAGGATCATCTGGAGGTGCTACGACTAGAGGTTTGTGCTCTGAAACAGAAGGTAGGAATTCTATAGAAGACAGCACCAGAGCTTCTACCTCCTTGATGTCACACCATTTCAACAGTTGAGAACTTCTCTTGGGAGGACGACCACGTTTTGCTTTAGGTTTTGAAATGGATGGAGTGTGGTGGTAATTTGTCTACAATCAAACAGTAACTGTACAATTACAATAAAATAAAGTTAAAAAGTCCCATATTTGAGTGAAACAGTTTCAGTCAATCAAAAAACTATATTAAGTGTATACGCTAGATATTAGTCCTATGCTATCGAAAAGGCTGTCAAACATTTATGTGATTGACATCTTTTTGATAATGCAATAAGCAAAGTTGAGAGAGTATGGCAGAAGATAGAATGTTTGTATTTAAACATGGCATAAATATAGATTGCCTGCTACTGATGATACCAAGATAACAAGTTTATAACACAGTCACACACAATAACATAAACTACACTGTCAAAAAATGAAAACAGAGTAAATTTGATAACAAGCTAAAATGCAGTTTCTTACCTTCCGTAGGTAAGAGTAATTGATTTAATAGTAAATGAGCACGCATGGCAAAAAGTCAACACAGAGAACAATTACAATTGTTCACATTACAAACAGCAGCCTATTGCGTTAGCAGTCAGTGGTTCCCACCCAACCTGGGGGGAATTCCCCCTAGGGGGGAATTCGGACATTTTAGGGGGAATTCAGATTTTGAAAAATTCATGCACCTTGATGAAGTTACATGCATATGTATATCTATAAACATCAATTTTATTTTATCTATTTAACCAAACCATATTCTGCAATCTCAGTTTACTCCTACATGAATGTGTTTATTAATTACTCTATCCTAACTGCTCCCTGTACTATTTCGAATGGAGGTCAGAAATTTTCAAAAACTAACAGGCCAACTTTCAGCAGCCAGGCAAGTCAATCTCTATGAACTGCATACTACATATCTAGTGAATATCTTTGCTACACTAAATAATCTGAACCTAAAAATGCAGGAGTGCAATCATGTTATCATTGCTTTTCATAGCAGCATCAATGTTTTTAAAGTTACACTAAGGTGGTGGCCTCTCTTTCAAAAATGGTGTCTTTTCCCACACTCAATGAACTTTTGTAGAGGAAACTGTTCCGAATTTTAAGGTAAAACTGGCACATGTAAAAATCGCACACTAATGTAAAATTTTCCCAAACCCAAACCTTCAAATCCCCCCATCCTGAGCCCTTAACCCCCAACTCAAATCTTCAATCCTAATATTGGAATTGTGCCATTTTTACCAAATTTTCCATTTGTGCCTTTTTTACCTGTGCCATTTTTACTTTAAACCGTTCTTGGTTTCAACAAGCAAACTGTTCCCACACATAGCTGACAAAGCCGAGTTTTGGTGTCATCCAACACCACCTATTCGTATGAGGTAGGATTCTCATCAATTCAAAGAGAAGAGAAACTGCCTAAATCTACAGAGTGACTTGAGATGGGCCTGGTCAAAAACAGAGCCAGGCTTTAAGCAAGCTGGCACAAAAACATCAACTGAAGTCATAACATTAATAATTGAACTGATCTGTGCTTTGTAACATAAAATGACTATAATATAACTATTATGATAATTGTATTATATGCAAACATAATATAACTATTATGATAATTATATTGTATGCAAATATAATATAATAAAATATATTGCATTGTGTCATATACTATAATTGTTAGTCATAAAATTGTTTTTTGCATTTTGGAAGGAGGGAAATTGATAGTCAATATTTATGAAAGGGGGGAATAGTATGAAAAAGGTTGGGAACCACTGCATTACCTACTTCAAGGAAGAGGTTTTATGCTTAGTATTGTGCAGGCACTACATTTTCACTCACTCCATAATCTATTCACTCAGTGACTGCTATTTCAATACTTATAAAACAGTTGACACGCCATCATTATTTTACAATTATGTGGAATTTTTGCAGCACATTTTGTGTAGACAATTAATTTAAATAAAATGTGAAGTGGGAAGGGGCAACCTGTATCTATCCAACAGTAAACAGTGCGAAAAGATGAGGCTTAATACTCACTAAAGACTTTGGTGCAGTTTTCGCATCAGAAAGCTCATTAAAGGACAAACTCTTTTCCACTTGAGATAACATTTGCAAAGCTTGTTTCACTCGTTTAGGTTCTTGTGTAGATGCCTCAGGTGACACAACTCCTATTAACAATTCATAGCAACAATAAATACATCAGTTTTAAGCACAAAGGGAATAGATTTTTTTTCGATAATTCAATTGAATATTTTATCAACAGGATTTAAATGAGAGATTAGCATTAACGGCTTTTTCCTCTATTTTTCACCACCAAAGCATTTCTACAAAACTGTTGGCAAACCCTGCAACATCCAGAGATGTATATAGGCTTATATTTGCCAAAGCTCTAAAACACAACTATATCAAGGCAGATGCATGTACAATAAAGTAAAATGGTGTTACAAGCTTCATGCAGTAGTTGAGCAATACAACAATAAAACACAGCGTTAGAGTATATGTAAAGAAAGCAGTAGCGATTATGTGAGTTAAGCAAACTGACAGCGTAAACACATAATTATTATGCTGTCAGTTTGAAGGAAAAGAAGTCCCAGCATTACCAGAAAACCATTACCTGAGGAGCACAAACGTTTGCTTCTTCTCACTTGTTGTACTTTTACTATAGCCTCCTCGACTACACCTGCATACCATAACATACAAGAGCTATACTAACCACAACCAGGAAGCATATCACCAGTATACGTACCAATTTATGACATGTACTGTTCATACATTGGGTTGGGCTACTTAAAATACCACTTTATCGCGATGGGGGGGGAGGAGGGGGATAGTTTACTAACTAGGCACTATATAAGCGGTCACGGCCTTGACGTCAGAATGTACACATATATTATGCAGACAGGAATCCCAGTGTGAACATGCAACATTTTTTATAGTAGGAGTAGCCGAAAAGATTATTTTAACAAAAAAGTATCTGTAATATTGTAAAACGTTACCACAGATTCAAAAACACCACATAAAAGCCACCAACATATACATCCCACACCATGCACATGACAAATATTAGATTGAGGTTTCGTATTAGTTTTATATTATAAAATATTAGAGCCAATTTAAAATATGGCAAGATATAGAAAAAAAGAATGTTGAAGTTCATAAACAATTAGGCATTATCCTCCCACCACTCATCGAAAAGAAAAACTTCTTACTGTTTTTCCTTACCAGGGGAGCATGACGGATTTGGATTCATACTTTTATGTATAAATCTAGACCTATTTGTATCAGCATCTAAAAATACAAAAAGGGTGAAAAGCTAAATACTGTAAGAGCTAAAGAAAGGCTTACCAGCACAAATTATAAAATTACCATACATATTATATATTTTAGTCACAATTTACAAGTGAGCCCTGATGATAAATTATTTCAACACATTCTGCAGACATTGGTTAAAACCATTCTGGTAGCCTGGTCAATGTGCAGAGCAATGATGATTGAAAACCCATTCTATTACCAATGATTCTGCCAGTCCAAAACCTCTACCTCTATCTGCTGAAGCAAGATTGCTTGCTTTTTATAAATTCATAATAGCTAATTACTTAAAAACTAAGCAATTAAAATATTAGATTTCATGGTGAAAAATTAAAAATATAAATAATGGCAATTTTTATTTCCTATTAAAAATGCTATTTATGCATTCAGAAAGTGGTAGCCATTAATTTCCAGATATATTTGTGGGATTTGACGCCACTTTTTAGATTCTCTAATTTATTCAAACATAAAAAAATGGTTGTTCTAACTTATAATAATTTAGCCAATAATTCTATAGATATAAAACATATAAATACATCTGGTATACAAGTAAAAATAGTCTCAAAACTAAAAGAACTTCTGCTACTTGATAATTTCACTATTACACTACAGCTTTAAATTGTTTAATGTTCTCTTACAATAACACCAAAAAGTACAAATAGTCACACATACAGTCTCTAAACCTCTACACTATGGTTTGTCAAATTATTTTAGAGCTATTTTTAGGTATTGATATACTTGTATATTTTTAAATTCCAACTATATATTTCTTGAACTGTGTTTCATGAAATATCTCAATTTAGTAGCCACTGCTGTATCAACCAAAATTTTATTTCAAGTTCAGCAAGGCATAAATTACTATAGTTCACCATTAGAAAGCTGCCTTTTAGATGTTCTACTACTTCTAGTTTGGCTATTTACGGCTTGCTGTTTCTTGGCCTTAGAAGCTCTACTGCCATCTACAATCAATAAGGTACCAAAATAGTTTATCTAAAGCTAGAAATTCATAATGAATACAATGGCTATAATGATACAATGGCTCGCCACATAAGAATTTCTAATTCAATCAACTTTGAATTTCAGCGCTAATCAAAAACAATATTACTTAATTAATTACCAGCATGTTTTAGGCAAAAGAAATGGTAATATATAGCATCCCGATTTGAAAGTGTGTGTGTGTGTGTGTGTGTGTGTGTGTGGGAGAGAGAGAGAGAGAGAGAGAGAGAGAGAGAAATGTTAGCAATGTTAGAAAAGTTAAAAAGTTAGATACTTATCATTAACTTTCTGATAACAGCACCAACATTAATTATAGTTATATTAGAAATTGGTGGCTTCTGCACTTCCAGAATAAGCAACACTTTAAGCAGAGCTAAGCAGGTTAAAGGTAAGAGCATAATTTGAAGTCAGCGAGACAAAATTTAGACATTGATATGCCATAACCATAAGCCAAGGAAGGGCTATGATGATTCTCACCGATTTGTATGGAAGGCAATTGGTGTGCTTTGTCTCCAGAAGAGATGCTTCTGTTCATGAGATTTGAAAGTTGTTTAGCAGAATTAAAGTTAAAAGCTTGATTAGCAGGATGTTGTTCTCTGCAACTGTTGGCAATTGAATGAGACTTTAAGCCTGGGCTTTGAGCCATAGTGGTCTCTGAATGCTGTTCAATTGTTTTTGGGGTGTTCTTTAGGCTAGTGCCATTAAGCTGCTCATCACATTTCGAGGAACTACTTTTGCTGTGGCTTGGCAACAATTCAACATGCTGCTTTGAAATTTCAGTATTTCTACTTTTGCTATTACGCAATTTCCATTCTAAAAAGTTTTATTTCATTACACGATCATTAATTGCATACCTAATTTAAGATAACTTAAACTAAAGGCATTGCTGATGAAAATAAAATACATATAAAAAATTCCTCTAGTTAAACCTGACTAGCCAAATACTGGAATCAATTCTCAACTTTTAAAATAGCTGTTATCCTAAGCAATAACTGATGAAGCTAACACATTTTAGAATAGACAACATTAAAGCAGTAAAGATGTAGTATAATCACTATAACATGTAATTAGCCTTAACTTTTTGTATAATTATCGCATGATCAACTAATTTATTGGAATCCAGGTTGAAAAATGAGGAGACAAACCTGGTAGACCTTTTAGTAGCTTCTTTGTAGGTACAATGTTTGAAGAAATTATTTCAACACCCTCAAGATTAATTATCTCTGGAGAAGTTGGCACTGGTTGTTTTGGACAATCACTTTCAGTTGTGCATGTTAGTTCATCAAAACCAAATGTCGAAGCTTTCCACAATGAATTACTTTGAGAAGTTAATTGATTTCCTTCAATTGCTTCATACTGATTTTTATCTTTCAATTGACATTGGTTAGTACTTGTTTTACTATTTGATAAACAATGATCTTTATTAATGTTTTTTTCCAGCAAACTTGATTGAGCATACGTGTCATATATATTTTCCTTGAGTATACCAGAAGAGAATTTTTTGCCAAAATTTTCGGGTGGAGAAGACTTAGAAGCAAAACGTGATGCAACTTTCTTAGATGAAATATTCCAGAAATCTTTATTTAATTCTCCATCATGTTCAGAAAATAAAAAGTGATCATGAGTTTCGGCTAAAATAGCAAGAAAGCAATAATGTTCACCTAGCAAATCGTAGAAAGCACCAAAAGATAATTGCAAAACTGAAAGCTTAGTAAGTCATCAATAATTAGAAAGCTGAGATGTGATATAAAAGAAATAAAATTACGAGAAGAATTTAAAGCACTCAAAGACTAATTTAGTTGTTTATGGCTTCACAGATAGAGTATGCCAGTAAAGATGCAATTAGAAAGACAAGAGCTACAAATATTTGAATGATAATTGTCAAATTAATCAGTTGCAAATCAATGCATAAAACCACCGCTACTTACCATCAATTGCTAACATAAAATAAACCTCTTCAAAATAGCAGAATTTCAACTAGACTACGCTAGCATGTATAAATAATCAACTGGTGAGAAAATTTCAGCTAAAAACTCACCTTTCGCTTCTTTCTTGAAAAATGTCATATCTTGGTCTTGCACAGACCTAAAACCGACAAGCATTTTATGTAATATAATACAATACATACTACAATAAAGATTAAAGGACAGATAGTAAGCAAACACCAATGCAAATCTCACCAGTTCCGAGTAGAAAGAGATGTCTTATCTGCTAAACTGTGTGAATCTGTCAACCAGTGGTTTTCTGGTTTAGATCTTTCGGTATCACAAGCAAATGTATTTGCTATAATTGAAATTCATAATCAGAGAACTATTACAAAATAGATGATCCATCACCAGAATCATCATCGTGGTTGAGAACATTGCAATAGTCAACAGATTGAAAAATTTAATGAAGCCAACTTTAATTTGAAATTCTTGAATGAATATGAAAAATGACCATGTGGGTGAATGAAAAATAGAATATTATACTATTTATGGATTATGTTTATGGCAACAGAGTTATCTTTTCCTCGTTCATAAACATTAAATTAATATAAACTTATGCCCTTATACTAGTATAATACTAATATATTAACAGCTAAACGCTGCTGCTTAATATTGTGAAAATTTCCCAAAAACTAGCAAGAAGTTTCATCTTATCACGAAATTGTTTTTTAAATAGTCATACTGATTTAGCACTAGCTGAACAAATGAATTGACATTCTAGAACTTGAACCTATTCCTTGAAATTATTGACTTGAATAAAAATTTACCAACCTCCACCATATAATAATTAGAAATATTGAATTTCTAAAAGCATAACAGACCATAAATGAATACTTAGAATTAAATGGCAATAATTTCATCTCCACTGCATAAAGCTAGTAACAGCCATAATTGAGAAATCATTTCCATTCTATGAATTAAACCCAAATATATGTAGACATTACACTCAGTTTTATTTTAGCAAACTTTATGTTTCAATTGTCTCTTTAAAAGCTACATGTTCATTTAGAGTCTCACATTTTGCAACCAATATTAATATTAAATGAGGTTAAAAGGCATTTTTAATATTAGCATTCAGCAACATCTTAAAATTAAGTACTAGTAACAAGCACTGGTACACTAATTTCAAGTAAAACTAGTTGAGGCTTTGTTTAATTACACAATTACGATTTACAACAAACACAATTATATAAGTTATCAGTATTTACTCAACCTGATGTCTTAATATACATGCTTGGTAAGAACAAATGGTGATTTTACACAAGTTTGCACATATATGATATGCCAAATTACTTTATTTGTATTTAGTAATATGACATGTAATTTTTTTTACTATGACTATGACCGTTATTGCGCATAATATAAATATAAACATTAATTAGCTCAAGTTTTATATAAAACAAAAAATAATTACTATGTGAAACTGAATGTCTATATCATCATTATGATTATGAGTATGATCATCATATTCATAACAATAATCTATTTATCGTATAACTATGATAATCATGATATTTATAAATTCAAATAAATATAAATATATTATAATCCTGGTGATGGCAGGGATTACCATTATGATTACAATTATCATCATGATCAGATCATAATAATGATTTTCTATGAAATTTAATTAGTAAATCACAATTTATCATTTCATACCAAGTTCAACTACTAAAATCTGTAGTTATAGTTTATAATTATAGTCATATTGATATTCTATTCCCGATGCCTGAAGTATAAGCTACAAGTTTAACTTGGAAGACTAAAATTTAGATTTTCATCAAGTTCAACATCACTGCAAATCAACGCAATATTTAAACTTAAATGTTATCTGATACTATAGTTATAGACTGTCATAATACTAATAGACATAGTTATAATTAGTCTTTTAGTTTTATTTATATTAAAAGTATAAAATTAACTATAGTACTGGTACAACTATAACTTAAAAGATACAAGTATAGCTCTGACATATTTATCATGATAAAGTTAAAAGTTATTAATATTACAATTATAAGCTATAATACTAATACTCACTATTAGTATTACTAATAGTAATAGTAATAGTAAATACTATTACTAATTATAATACTATAGAAATAGCATTCAATTCCATGTTACTGTTAGTGAACCCATACTGATACTCATACTGATACTGATAACCATAGTGACACTCAATATCATTATCATACTCTGTGCTGACAATCATAAATTTCTGGTAATCTAAATTCTAAATCATAAATTACCAGTGTCAAACTGAAAGCAAATCATCAACTTGCAGTTCAAGTGATCACCATCATCATCATGAAATTCAAATTGAATATACAACTCGAACTACATGTTACAGTTGTAATTATATTTATAATAATAAGTATTGTTATTGTATCATGCTTATACAGAAATAAACGCACTGAAGTTTCTTATTATGTGTGATAATAATAATAATAATATTGAAATGCAATACCAATAACTATCGTAATAAATTTGGTAATGGGAATTGTTAGCTGTAGACATCGAATGATTCTACAAGCAGCTCCGAGTTAAGGATGACTGAGTACACTAGTTTGCGGTTCTCGGGTTTTGAGTTGAGGTTTACTTATACCCCGACTCCAAACTTGAGAGCCGCGAACTACTGCACTCCGCCACCCCCAACTCCGAGCTACTTATAGCACCATTTTTGGACCATCGAGAAAAATATAACCGCACTCAAACAACATTTTCCTCCTGCAGCCTACTTTCCGGTCAACTGCACAGCATAATTGCAGCAACGCAGGCAAAGGCCGCTACCATTGAACTATAATAATAGTTTCAGCTCAGTGGCCGCTACACTGCGCTCGTAATAAGGCAGTTCTATGGACAATCGTTAGAGTCACCCCCCCCCCTTTGCTTATACATTATTTTACTATAACTATAACATGAGCCGTGCTGCCCTCTTCTTATTTTGGCAACGGCTGAAATAGGGAGTTTAAATTCATGTGCACGTAAGTTAACAGCTCAACGATTATTTTACAATTTTCAGAAAATCCACAAGAAGTGAAGTATTTGCAGTGCATTTATTTCTAACGGCTAAGAGGGTTTATTGACATCATGCACGATAACTCAACATGAACATGAAATATACTGTTAAAGAAACTCCGACACACTTCACTTACACAGCATTAAAAATATTTATATATATATTAGTTTTCATCTACAGACTGTTTAAGGGTTGCATGCCCACACAATATACATTTTGCTTTTGCTGAAAATTTATATGCTGAAGTATTTTTACACACAAGCAATGCTAGGGTAGCTATGCGAAAGTCTAACTTTTAAACTGATGCAATGTTTTGTAGGTAAAAAGTAATTGTAACACAAACCTGATTTACTTGGAGCTTCGAGAACAACAATATCTGAAACTATGCTTGCTTTTCCTGATGATGAGCTACTACGCCTCCAACTGCGTCTGACTGGTATGGATACCTTGGGCTTGTTGATTATATCCCGTGGAATATGTTGTACGTATTCTAAAGGAACAACTTTTTGTTTACAGACAGCAGAATTCTCAACTGCACATTCAAGCATGATCCTAGGTTGAGTGCTTCTTCTAGCATTAGCCAGAACTACCGACTGTTGACCAAGAATATCCAGTTTGTTGGGTTGAGTATTGAATTCTTGAATATTAACATAAAAATGAGTATGACAGGGTTTTTCATCTAGATCTTCACAAATGTTCACATATTCTACATTGCATGTTTCAATGTTGGGTTCTAAACCAACATCTAGATACGATGACAAAGTTTTGAGGGCTTTGGTCATCAGGGTGGGTTTGATCAGAGGCTGATCAGATGATACGGAGCATGGTTGTATGAAATGTTTTTGACAATTAATATGACTAATTAAATGTTTCTCTTCCTTACATTGTTGGAAGTTTAGTAGGTTTATGGTCTTGTTCGAATGAGCAAAAGGAGAGGCTAGATAGATGTTTTCAGCTGATGTTAGTGGCTTTAGTAAAAACTTTTCTTTTACAGGGCCATAGAATTTGAAACTGTGAAGTAATTTTGGTTGCAATTCTTTGTGACCAGAAGTCTTAGAAGTTACATCAGCAAAGTTAACTGCCATAACATCATAAAACAGTGGACGCTTGATGCCATGAGTTTCAGCTTTGTGTTTTAAAAATTCATCTTGCATGGATGCCGTGTAATCACAAAGAGAACATCTGAACATGTGATCTTTGATATGCAATACCATCATATCTAGTGCCGAAGTTGCAAAATGACAAATATTACATCTGTAGGAATAAACATGCTGTTCATTAGTTGAGTGTTCATCAACATCTTGAGGTATGACCATGCGGAGAAAATAAGCTTGCTTGTCAGCCGTTTCCCCTTTTGCCATTTTATACCATCAAATACAGTTTCATCAAAATTTTTCTAAAAGCATATCATAAAAACAAGTTAAAAAATATCTGTATGCAATATAAGAAGCCATTTTCTAAAAAAGATAATGTAATAAATGTTGCAGTAGATTACTATAACAAGGCCTGAAGCCGAATATAATTTCACATATAATCTCTACCAGGTTCCATAAACATCATGAGGGTGGTTCTACTTTTATTTTACTATGTCGAACCATAACATAATTCTTAACTAAGCATATCTAGTAAAAAATATTTCTCAAATTGTTTATTGCACACATTTGGAAATGCATTTTACAATTGAATTTTTATCAAAAATAAATCCCATTTACCAAAATTTTAATACTGGTAGGTATCACATATCAGCAAACACTACAGTGCAAAGATTTTAATCCATTGTAAACATAAGATGATTGCACTTTTAGTAGCAGATACACATCAACAGTATGTCAACAATGAACAAGCAACCTTTCTGTGTAAACTGTATATGAAAAAAACTATCGTTTGTTGACAGTACATAGACAATCATCCGCTAATGGCTTTAGTATACAGGAAATTAAATCATATACTTTAAGACTTCAATTGAATTACATAGATGCCTAAAAATCCACTTTAATTGTTGCTATTTTTATGACCGTTTGAAATAACCGTTACAATTATTCTTACAATTTTTACACTAACTTAATTTGAGGAAGAAAACTTTCAAATACAACTTGTTCAGCTTTGTTCTCCTGTGACTTAGATTGCAGACCCTAAAACTATGAGGCATTCAATTCTGGTTCAGTGAAAATAAATTATTCTCAAGGTTTTCAAATATACTAAATTTTTCTAGGTCAGGCTGACAGAAGACTTTTAAATTTAATTATATGAACATCACCATTTAACACTCATGACACATTAGCAATTAACTAGGAATAGATCCATTATCATTATTATTATAATTAGATTACTGCATCATAAAATCCTTACAACTAGTATTATTACATAAAATAATTTAAATTAAAAAGCTCAATTGTTAATAATGGCGTAAAGCTATATTTGTAATCATAATTATAATCACAATGTGACAATAACTTGAATAACAAGTTTGACCAGTCCGCAATTGAGTAAATTGACAATTTATATTCTAATTCTCATACTATTAACATAATAAAATTCAATATTCACATTGTAAATGCAAAAATGCAAAAATGCAAAACTAAAAGTAAATATTTTAGTTCTTATTAATTCAAGAGCTAGAAGTGAAAATAAAATAAAAATTAATAACATAAGTCATCAATTAAACAGTTAAATGGCAAATCTAACTCTAGAGTCTAGACTCTAAATATGATTAAAAACTTCTATTAGCAAATTTATTATTCAAGTTATCGAAAAATAGCTGATCCTTCAGCCTATGAGTATGCCATGACCATCTGATTTCATCATAGAATAGCCATAATGATAATGGTAAGCTCTAGAGTCTAGACTCTAGCATCTATGCCTATGCCTATGGCCATGGCCAGCTGGTACAACTACACTGTTATTATTAATATTAGCTTTACCGTCTGCCAAGGTATATTAATATTAGGTCATTCTGTGTCAAATCAACAAAAATTTCAGGAAGTCCCACATCTTTGCGTCTCCGATTTTGTTCCTGTTTACACCGAATTGGCCTACACATTTTCTGAGTACTATTGTTGAATATTTCTGGCCTGACACAAAAACCTTTTGAGAAATGACTACTTCTGTGAACAAAAGTTGAGAAAAATTTTGAGAAAAATTTGTGATTTTTACTTTTAGACCAATTTATAAACGTCCATATCTCAATCGTTTTTTTAGACTGAGCCTTGAAATCTGCTGTGTGATTTGGCACCTATCAATTTTTACTAGTAGTAACACATACTACAGGATACTTAGTATGCATATATGCTAATCCATTGAATGTTAGCAAACTTTTGTAAATTTTTGAAAATCACAAAAGGCTTTAATTTTTATTTTACTTTCATTAAGTTTTATTCATAAATAGTTGATTATGACGACTTTATACTCCTCAATTTGTGCAATTTTAAAAATAACATTTTCCGAGATATAGACACCCAAAGTGAAGAAAATGTAAAAATTCAGCCGACTTCACACGGATGTAATCCGATGTTTGAATACAGTAAAATCTTTAAAACTAGCATTTTCTGTAAGGTCATTTAGTGTATTTGGTAGATTCATAGGTTTGAACAACCTTATATTGTTCAAACTTAACGTAAATCGCACGGAAGAATGGTATGTGTACAAAAATCAACAAAATGCAATTTTTCAATATATGTTAGGATCATACATTTTTATTAGACTTTATTATATATATATTGGTCAAAATATCAAGTAGATACACATATGATTCCTATATATGTCAAATCTACTGAAAGTTACAATGAAATCTGATTTGGGCGTAATATTGTAAAAAAAGTCTGCCGTTGGGCATTATATGATATTCCCATCAAGTTTCAGGTAGCTATTATTATTTCTGTAAATGAATGATTTGAAACAGCTGAAATCTTGCTGGAATCAAGTATATTACGTAGCTGAGGCAAGAGTGGTTTCAAAAACACGCCCAAATATAACACTATGGCCCTGAACACAATAGACCTAACGGATTTAGTGAAGGGGTGTTTAATACATGCCGGAAATAATTGTGGGTTTTGAAACAGATGTGCCTAAATATAGCAGCATGGCCCTAACCTCACCCTAATTTGGTCAGTACTGGTTAAAAATTCAAGTAATTGGCCCCATGCCATGTCTAATGTTCATCTTCCTGAAACAAAATTACAACTCTTTTTCATAACTGGAAACAATGATCTTCCAACTTAAGTATCTGATTCAGACAGAACTCCTTTTGCAGTCTTCTGGCTTGCCATGTAAGGTAATTGTTTACTCCAAAGTCAATGGATGTCGTATCAATGATCCAGTTTTCTGGTGCCAATGATGAAGAGGAACTCCACCCAGAAGCAACAAATGTCTGTATAAAGCCTAGTAATAATGAAGATTTGAACAAATTATTATGTCCCTTGAATAAGAACGTGAAAGTTTCCTTGCGACTAGAGAAGGTCCAGTTATTGGCATTAGCACGGAAAGCTGGACCATCGATAGAACAGCCACAGAATTTGGAGCAAACAATTACCTGGCCCAGCAAGCCAGAAAATTGCAAAGGGAATCCTGTTTGAACCAGATGCTAAAGTTGGAAGACCATTCTCTCTACATTTAAAAGAAAAATTTGTAGATATTTTGAGGATGATGAATATTATACTTAGCCTGGGGCAAATCACTGACCTAATTAGGATGAGGCTAGGACCATTCGACCTAATTCGGCCTATTGTGTTTAGGGCCATGGCACTATATTTAAACACGTTTTTTAAAGACACCCTTAACTCAGTTGCTTAATGTAATTGATTCCAGCAAGACTTCAGCTATTTCACACCATGCACTCACAGAAATAACAATTGTTACCTGAAAATTGATGGGAATATCATATAACGCCAATTTGCACACAAATCAGATTTCATTGCAACTTTCAGTAGATTTGACATATATAGGAATCATATATATATCTACTTGATATTTTGACCAATATGAATAATAAAAAATGTATGATCCTTAACATATTATATTGAAAACTTGCATTTTGTCAATTTCATACGCATACCATTTCCACGTGATTTACATTAAGTTTGGACAATATAAGGATACTCCAACTTATGAATCTACAAAATGCACTAAATGACCTTACAGAAAATGCTTGTTTGAAAGATTTTACTGTATTCAAACATCTGGTTACATCCTTGTGAAGTCGGCCGGATTTTCACATTTTCTTTACTTTGGGTGTCTATATCTTGGAAACTATTGTTTTTAAAATTACACAAATTGAGGAATATAAAATCACCATAATCAACTATTTATGGATAAAAATTTATAAAACTAAAATAAAAATAAAAGCCTTTTATGATGTGGCGAATATTCGAAATTTTTCAAAATTTAAAAAAAAATTGTCAATATTTAATGGCTTAGTATATATGCACACAAAAATTTTTGTAGTATGTGTTACTACCAGTGCAAATTGATAGGTGTCAGCAAATCACACAGCAAATTTCAAGACTCAGTCTAGACAAATGATTAAGATATGGACGTTAATAAATTGGTATAAAAGTAAAAATCACAAATTTGGCTCAAAATTTTTCCCAACTTTTGTTCCCGGAAGTAGTCATTTCTCAAAAGGTTTTTATGTCAGGCCAGAAATATTTAAGAATAGCACTCAGGACATGTGTAGGTTCATTCGGTGTAAATATGCACAAAATCTGAGACGCAAAGACGTGGGCCATTTGTTGAGTTCACGCAGAATGACCCTATTGTTAATGCTATCTACCTCTTTGCTAGAAGTAGAAGAGCTAAGGCATAATCCTAATTTGATAATGATAAAATATTGATCATAGTCAAAGTGAAAGCCCCACAAGTCCAGACTGAAAGAGTCAAAGAGATCACTTTGAGGCAGATGCAGTAATGAAGAAATTTATTGAGAAAAGCCTGTGTTCTAGATTAGAAATGTAGCATAAAGAGATATCATTATGCTCCCGCAAGAATTCAATCCGCGCCCCATACCAAAATTTAATAATAAAATTAGAGCTTAGGCTATCTCAATTTTTCCACTACTGCTCCTAAATGATCACTTACACTTTCACTTATTTTTAATCACGTATCACTAGAATTAGAAATAGAGTGCTACTAGTATTCGCCTACTGCTAGAGCCTAGACTCTAGGGCTGACTCACTCTCAGTAACACTAATTAGTAACTGCTATTGCTAAGCTTTGAGTTCATATAAGAAAACTTTAAACTTTCACTAACTTTAGGTGAAATTGCAATGACAATTTAAATTATTATAAATACTTTTATAATTATAATTTAAAAAATCTAAATTATGTTTAATTTTATAATTATATAATAAATATAACAGTTTTATTAATAATAATGTATATGTTGAATTAAATATTAATCTGTATCAAATTGTGATTATCTTTATCTTATACTTATAAATAATAACATTAGCATTAACTGTTAAGTGATTGACTGAGAGTCATACTTAATCTTATGCTTATAGTTAAACTTAATAATAAATATAATATTATCAAATTTAACATTAATTATTATTATTATTATAATTATATAAATTTAAATTATTTATTTTTAATTTTATTTTTATAAGCATGTAAATAATAAATATTGTAAATCAAAATGCGGTATAAAATCAGCTTTTTGAAAATATCAACCATTTCATAATTACATTCAAAAAATGTGTGCATAAATATTTAAAAAAAACTTACACAATAGTATAAGTTATTGAGATTGTCACTGTCACAATGAGTTCATATTCATTGTGATTACGATTTTGTTGAACACAGATTTGCCTGTAACACGCGAAAAATAAATAAACATCTGCTCGCTTTGCGTAATTAGTTAAAAAATCGCTTGAAACCGCACTAAGTTGGCAGCCATTTAGTGCATTGCTGGAAAAGTTTGAAGTTTCGACAACGATGCATACGCGAATACTGTACTCAGCTACTCCTTAACCTGGTGCTGCTTCTAGCATTAGTTTAACTGTGTTTACGCTTAAGCTAATCGATTGCTGTCGTACGGAAGCCTATTGGTGCCGTTGTAGTTTAGAGCACGTTTTGGACCATGGTCTTTGTTGCGTATATCATAGAAATATACCAAGTATAACTCTATCCAAAAGTCAAAGTCGTAATAAAATAACATGTATTTCAGTATTTTATCGTAACTTTATAATAAAGCTAATTTTAGCTTAGTTTAAATAATATCTCAAACAAATTTAAATATAAAGTAATTTTAAAAGAGAACATAATAATCTTGAAGTAAAAGTCGGTCCTCTAAAGAGTAAAGACTACCACTATGAGCTGGAGTATACTTGAAAATCAATGAAATTTGACAGCAAAATCATATGCTTTCAAGTTACAAAACCATGCATGTGTACCAACTTTCTTCATTTGCTGTACTTAAGATAATATTTATACATAATATCATCAAATATTTCTAGCTTTCCAAATGACCATCGATGTAAATATTTTAGGTCTACAGTTGTACACATAACGGGGATGTAATTGCTTACATATAGATTACTAGTTATGGAGCTAGAATGACATGAAAATATAGTTATCCTCTAGTGCTGGTTAACACTATTTGCTTTGTAATTATGATAAATTATAATATTATATTGCATTGCATTGTTTTGTGATCATGCATATTCCTTACCTGATGTTGATCATGGGGAGACAAAAAATATGGTCCTACACTTCAAGTCATACGTGATTTATCAAAGAAATTTAAACATGATTTGAGCAAGTGAAGAGGTGGTGAAGATATACTTATTCTCACCTAACTCCGCTTTGTCCTATTTGTCCTGGTGTATAATATTATACTCAACTTCTTGCTGAAAACAAGATAATAATTTTGGTCTAAAATAATATTATGCCTATAATCCGATATATAGATTGTGTTCAACCAAGAGTGATCATACAGCTACCCAATAATGTCCTCTTAATGCAATCTTATTTGTAAGAGAAATTTATTAGTAAAATTAGATTCTCATATACTGAAATGAATTTGGGTTTTAGGCATTATAGAACGCTGCTTTCATGATTGAA
The DNA here is from genome assembly GCA_964035545.1 of Bugula neritina. NCBI lineage: Eukaryota > Metazoa > Bryozoa > Gymnolaemata > Cheilostomatida > Bugulidae > Bugula > Bugula neritina. The sequence goes on from OZ037765.1 coordinate 26,704,121, forward strand.
ATAATTTTTAGTATACCTGCAACATGTATGCACCATACACAAAGTTTATTTGCAACTTGTTTTTTAATGTCGCGCATTAAAAGTGCTAACCACTTGAACTAGGTAAACACTCACTGTGCCACCCAGAGTTACCTTTCCTTTGCAACATGTTCCTGTTATAACAATCAAGTACAATGATTAGTATAATTAGTAAAATGCTTCTATTTTAACGATGATTTCAGAGGTTTCCAGAAACTTTTTAAATAGTAGGTTCTTCAAGGCATACCCTATTTTAACAAGCATGCAGATATGTGAAACATATACAAATAACATTCTACAACCATGGCTGTTAATTAAACTTATGCACAGTTTAATAAAAAGCCTGATAATTTATAACTCGCTTTAAAATTGCTCTTTCTGAAAGCAGCTGAACCTTAGTTAAATGCCTCATCTATTTGAAAGACATTTGCAGAGTATATATAGACATGCAAGCATGTTTGTCGTATTAAAGACACATCTTATATATTATTATAAACATCATCACTATATTGCTTTATCCTCAAATTAAATTAATTGTTTTGCGAAAGACATAGCTGGAATTAATGTATGCCTACTTACATTGAACATTTTTGAGATAAATGTAATCACACTTTTGGTAAAGATTTTTTTTTATTGGAAAGCTTTTTATTGTATTTGATATACTTTCAAGAAATTTTTTAATGAAATAAAAATAATGTTAAAAAACAGAATAAGCATAGTGAGGACCAGTCTAATGGATTGCATAAAATAGACTATCTAGATAAACACCACATGCATGCTTGTTATTTACACAGCCTATCAAATAGATAACATACCATCAGTAAATCTCCAAGACAAAATATGAAGATATCATGCTTGAAATGTAGTTTTGGCACCAGTACTATGATAACTATAGTGTTGAAGGGTGATGCAACTACCATAACCTTGCTATTCTAAGGTGAGTGTATCAATAATGAAATAAATAAGAATTTTTTAAATATAAAGAGATCTATATTAGATACAGCAAAACTTGCTAGCTGAATTCAGGCTATAGCTTATGCATAGTAGTTTTAGATGCTCAACACTCTTGCTTTCTAGTTAGTCTTCCTTATCAAACTGACTGTGTATGTGTGTGTGCGTGCGTGTGTGCGTGTGTGCGTGTGTGCGTGTGTATGTGTTAACTGGTGAAGAGACCGCAATGGCTTTCTGTAATATTAGTTATTATAATTCTTTATAATAAACAAAGGCTGGCTTCTAAACCTACATTAAGCTAGATGACGTCCTTTTGTCAGCTCCTTCATACTAGGTATCATACAATTATGCTATTTATATATTTATTTATTGTTGTCTTACAGAACACAGAATGTTTTTATATTAACTCATATCTTGCAAATTTACTAGCATAGATATCTTTTTTAGGAAATTGCTGCAAGTACCTCAACATTAAGTTTTAGTAATGGTGTCTCGAGTGTTGAAAGAGTTGTGGTGGTTTAGGTCTACTATCATAATGGTAGCCACTCCACTACTTTTAACTCTTATTTTACCATTCTATAAGGAGATGGGACTCACAAAACCAGTAAGCAATTTTATCAGCGAATGTTTTAAGATAGAGGTCAACTAGTTGCCTGAACTTTTGTATTTTTCAATGATTTCACTGAATTTAAATGAATAATTGTATGATTTAGGCCTGTAATTGTCTGTATATGCTGCTGCTAATGGCCGTGTACTGGTGCACGGAGACAATACCATTGGCTGTTACATCGTTACTCCCTCTAGTTCTGTCTCCACTTCTTTCCATTATGAAAGCAGAAGACGTTGCGAAACTCTACCTCAAGGTAAAGAAATAGTTTATAATCAGCTCCCAGTTGGGGTGATTGAGTGCAATAGTTTGGGATTCTTGAGTTTGAAGTTGGGGGCTTAGGTTGGAGCTTGTAACTCAAAACTCGAGAATCTCAAACTACTGCATTTAGTCACCCCCAACTCGGAGCTGCTTATAGAACAACTCCAAGGTAAGCTCAGATGAAATATTAGACTAGATATTGAATATAGCCTTAGAAACATATGAGTTCCTGGGTATTGCTTGTTGTAGGACTTGAATGTTATGTTTATGGGTGGTCTAATGGTGGCCGCTGTAATAGAGCACAGTCAACTGCACAAGCGTATATCCCTTGCCATTCTCTACAGGGTTGGAACAAATCCTCGTCTTTTAATGTTAGGTAAGTGCATGCTATAACAAAGGTGATGCAGATGCTTTTTTGATACAAAATCTAAGTATGCAAAATTATTGAAAAATTTTGAATGGTTCTAGCAATAAAACTTGTCTCAAAAACACTTATACAGAGATTTTATAACAGCTGTTATATAATAACTTTTAGAAATTAATTATCTTGCCAAATCGGATATTGACATTTTTAAAATTAATTAATATTTTTAAAGATATATATACAAATAATAATTGCTAAAAGGATTAAGTATCTCTGTTGACTGTATGCTGAAAACATGCCAAAGAAGTGATCTAAAGGCATATAGTGAGTGCTCTTACCACTCTGGTTCATGGAATCATCAAACCACACTATATACAAAAACTTGATTAAATTAGATAGTAGGTGTACGTACTAGCTAGGAATGTATGCAATGCATAATGTAAAAATTGTCATGATTTAGTGACTATATTATGAAGGGTTTTATCTGCACTATTCTTCAAAATCCTGTAAATGCTTTATAGCTTTATAATGTTTCATTCTTTGGCAAAGGTGTACTTGTTCTATTTTTACCACATATAAAAAACATTACTAAGAGAAGCATGGAATAGCTTATTATACCAAATTTCATTCGTCATGGCTATATTGGTTGGACAGATATTCTTTTATTTGTTAATATTGCTCACTAATGGCAGAATTTTTTCATTTTGATCACTCAAGTGAATATTTGTAGCATGGTTCCAAACTATCAAATAAAAATTGTTTAATGGGTTTATAACCTAGCATCCATATTGCAGCATTGCTCATTAAACATATAATTACAGAAAATTTGTATCAAAGTTTACCACGAAGGAATTAATTTACAAATTTTATTGAAATACTAGTGTGTATGCTACTATGTCACAATAATTGTTTTCTAAATGGTTCAAATTTTATGCAATGCAGCCAAACCCTGAAAATGATGGACATAATTTTGACAACCACATCAAGATGCAAAGCATCATGGTGAGAACAATTCCTAATTAAAAATTAAATAATAGACCGTACATTGTTAAAAGGGTCTATTAACAACAACATTCCTTTCTGCCTTTTTTCTTGCTAACATAAAGCCTGTTTATACCTGCTTTTGGGTGTGCTGTATGATTGGTTTCCTTGTCTTCCTATATATCTCTTTCGGATCAACAAATGTTCAGCTGTGTGCAGCACTGCTAAAACTGCACATGTTCCAAGTATTATCATTCCTAATGTTATAACATATTATTGTCATTATTAGCAGCTGCTGCATTCCTAATACTCATGTTCCTTAGGTTATTGAAAATATTCTCCATTCCTTTTTTTAATAGGGTTTATGCTACCAACTTGGTTCTTGTCCATGTGGATAAGTAATACAGCCACCACAGCTATGATGGTAGCCATTCTGCAAGCAGTTATATCTCAACTCAACAGTGAGCAGTTGAAAGTAGAAAGTACAACATCTGGAGAGCTCACCAATGAAGCTTTTGAGCTCAATGAAAAGAACCCTCCTGAACGGACGAATGATATTGGTGAAGCTACAGCTAACATAGAAGATGATGAAAATATAGTGTACACAAATCCTAAGTGGACTAATACAAACAAGGCTCTCAGTCTATGCGTTTGCTATGCTGCTACATGTGGTGGTATTGCAACTCTAACTGGAACTGCTCCAAACATCGTTCTTGGTGAAAATGTAAACAGGTACAATAGGAAATGCATTATACCACAGATATTGTGCATATCTATAAAGCTCTGATTAGTATACTATTTATAATTATATTATAATGTTTTCATATTACATTCATCAATATGGATTTTGTGATAAAGCACTCTCACCATAGCTGCCATCAAGCTGTTGCCACTAAACCAGGGGCAATGAGCACTATCACTGTGTTTCCATGACTTCCAATGGATGCTCCTACAATGAATTTGTGGTTGTGGTTTGCAACTTATACTTGTAGATTCATTCAACGCAGCTTTTTTCAAACATGGAAAAATTATTCGCAAACTTGGAAACGAAATGTATGACTTGCATTAACCAATAGTTCCTTCTGTTGTGAAGGTGTGAGCCATATGGCACCCAGCCCTGCAGTAAATATGGAACAAACAATAACTATACACAAATATAGTAATTTTGACATGCATTTCTTGACAAGCAACAGATACTAAATGAAAGGTATTCATCTTATAAAGAATTATAATATTCTAATAGAGTTGCAGAGGAGCTAAACCTTACAGACTTCAGTGTTGATTTTGCTACTTGGATGGGATTTGGATTTCCTCTATCACTGATGATGGTTCTGATATCGTGGTTATGGCTACAAATGTTTTTCATTGGGTTCAGGTTAGCTATCACTTGTGTCAAATATAAAATCTTTAGCAAGAATAAAACTGAGTGCTATAGCTGCTAAATAGAGCTGCTGTAATAAATGCCGCAAACCTTAAATTATGCAAGATAAAATTAGGAAAAACACGTGTAGGGCTAAAAAAGTGCTAAAAAGGTTGTTCAGATATTCTGTTAATTCCGAGAGCAAATATGCACCGAAATTTTTGTTTCAAATAGTTTGACAAGAGCTATATTAATAAACATGTTATATAATATTTTAAAAGAATTAAGTCATATCAAAACTTGAGTTCTACTTGAATCAGTTTGCTTTATGTTAACAGATGCAATACACAAACAGCTGAAGAGAGGCTGCAGATTCAAACTGTAATATCAAACGCCTATCAGGACCTTGGACCAATCACATTTAAGGAAATTGTTGCTTTATTACACTTCATTCTGTTAGCCCTACTGTGGATCAGCAGAAACCCTGGCAATGTAGGCGGGTGGTCATCACTCTTCCCAAAAGGGTAAAGTATGTCTACAGTCTACACAATACAAGGTTAACTAGTGAGAATAATATCCTGTCACTCACTTTTCTAACCTGTTTATTGCTAAGTGCTGCTGTCTTATCTCAAAGTGAGAACTCAAGTGGTTTAAAGGGGATTTTATCTCGAATAACTGCTTTATTTCCTTAGCCAGGCTTTCAAATAGGTTATCCGAAATCAGTTATCAAAAAGTATACTCTATTGAAACAGTTTTATTGAAACATTAGGTACTTATAGCCAAAATTTTACATCAACTTCCTTATAAGTGTCTCATAATGTAGTGGAGCGCACACTTCAATCAATAAAATTACTACTTTCGAAGACAATAAAACACCAAAATAAAGTTGCATGCATGAGAATGAAACTTTGTTTCCGTGTAACCAACAAATCTCTGCTGAAAAGGAATATTCTAAAATATGTTGGTTTATATCTAAAAATAGCATTATTTTAATCCAGTATTATGTTCTTTAGTATTGGAGGTATTCGGCAATTTAATATATGTATATAACTTATATTACTCATGCCCAGCTGAATAATAATAGCCAAGACTGTGGTAGATTTATTTTCCTACCAAATGGCTATAATTATAAAATGGAAGCATGGTTAGCATAAACAATAAAATGATGCAAAATGTGCCAAAGAGCATTCTTTGAGTCCAGTATAATGCAATTTATAATTTACCATCAAGTTATATAATACACACACTACTGCAAGCTAAAGTATGTCTTTCAATATTGTATTCACTTGTCACCTATTATACTTCTTCGATGGCCTTTTCTGTGAGCTTTTGAAAAGTTTAATGTTGATAACAATTAAATTTCAGTTGTTAACTTATCATATTTATTTTTGCTGGTACTTTTTTAAATAATGAAATGCTACACTAGCTTCTGTTGATTATAGCTATTTGCCTATACTGCCCTTATAAATATTGTTGGAGTAACAAAAACTCTTTTATTCATATTTATTCTTGTATCATATATTTATATTGATATGTAAGTTGAAACTTTTCAATGTCTCCAATTATTAATAGTCTAAGTATCTTCGTAATTTTAGATATGTCACTGATGCTACAGCAGCCATTTTCATCGTCATCTTGACCTTCCTTTGGCCTTCAGAAATGCCAGACATGTGCTGTCTAAGAGGAGGTTGTGGCCGTCCTGAAGGACATAAAGTTAGGCACCGGAAGCCATTGATCACATGGGAGTCCATCGCTCACACAGTTCCTTGGGGTCTCATTCTTCTTCTGGGTGGAGGCTTTGCTTTAGCTGAAAGTATTAAGGTACTGCTTTAGAGTTCTGGTGTAGCTGGAGTGAAAGTTTGAATGAAGTCGTTTTTGTCGTGGCACTACCAAATATTTTATAACCCGCCACGGCAGTGAAAGGTGACCAAAAGTGACCACTACCAAATATTTTATAAATGATCAGTACTGTGCCTAAAACAATAGAAATGTACATGTAAATTATTAATAAGTTGTATAACTGTTAAACATACAAGTGTATGCTTACCAGTTATATAGTTAGAGAATATATTGTCTTTGCAACTCTTAATATAATATACTGAGCCCTTTACTCCCCTCCCTATCTTATTCACTATCTCGATGAAACAATTTACATGCTTATAGATTTCTTGCTTTGATAATTGCTTAATCTCTTCCCATACTTCTTTATTTGCTATTCTTTCTCTCACTTTTTCCAGACATCAAAAAAAAGAAAAAAATATATATAAATTTGAACTTTACCGCTCTAGCACTAAAGCATATTATATAATATTTTAATATGCTCTACCAAGCACTCAAGTGCAAGTTAGATTGTTTCACATTCTCTTCAAATAGAAAAATTGATATTCATTTTCAATATTTGATATTTTTGCATTTCCATTGCTCCAATTTTAGGTTTCAGGCTTATCGGAAATCATTGGAAAGAGTTTAAGTTTCTTTGCCAGCTGGCCCACCTGGGGCATTGTCATGTGCTTGGGTGCTATCACAGCCTCTATCACAGAGTTTACTAGTAACACAGCAATCTCTACAATATTTCTGCCAATTGTTGACAGTGTGGTTAGTAGACATCTACTTCATAACATGACTGCGGTCTCTTTTTTGAGCAATTATACTTCAAAAAAATTAAAATGCTTTACAATAAAATTCCTAAAAGAAGGCAAGTATATTAAAGTAGTTGAGTGATAAAATAAAATAGACAGAGCAAAATTTAAATTATTCTAAAAAGTGTTATTCATGTATTTTATGACCAACAAACGTGATTTCATACATATTTTAATATTATGCTTCTCGTAGCAAATTATATTTATTTCACATTAGCTTATTATTTTTTCTTAAATAAAGCAGCATATAGAGTAATATAGCAAGATAATATAAACAAGTTTTTAAAAAATATTTGCCAGGTCATAATAAAATGATGACACTACAGAAGATAAATGTCTCATCTATAAATTAAATAATTATTTAATATTATTCATTATGTCCAGTAAGAGCATTTGAAATGATACTTTAATCTTAAACATTTTCATTTTAGATTAAATTTACTAGAATTAGCTTTAGTAATTCCCATTTCAAACTATTAACCTCTACATAGAAGCAGGTTTGTCATATATTATATAGTGCTTATGTAAAATATTTTTCCTAAGTCAACTTATAAAACATATGTTAGCCACTTTTTAAAGAAAGCACTGAAGAACTTAAAAATTATATACAATTATATACATATCAAAACAATATGCAGCAAAATAAGCTTTTTGCCAATAATTTTCACATTCATTTGATATTTTCATATATTGAAATCTTATTGTTGATTGCAGGGTTATATATTTTGTGTATGTAACGGCAACAATTACTGATTAAGTACTTTTTTACATTATTCTTTATAGTCTATGTTATATTTACAGCCTGCCCCATGTTTGAATGTTGATAATAGCTATGTAAGACAATTAAATTCTTTTAGGCTAGAGAGCTGAAACTTAACCCGCTGTACTTAATGTTGCCAGTTGCCGCATCGGCATCATTTGCTTTCATGCTGCCCGTTGCAACACCTCCCAATGCACTGGTGTTTGCCACTAAAGTCTTGTCTATTAGAGACATGGTAAGCCATATAGAATCCTTAATATTCACGTAACGTACAGCCAATACAATACTCATATGTACAGCCAATACGAATCTCAACCTTTCACCTTTTTGAAAAGAAGTGTTTGTTTTGATTCAATAATTGTTTTATTCTGCTAATACATGCTATAGGCATAATCAGTGTAAATACGTGCATATTACTTATGCATGAAATATCATATTTTTATTGGTGCATATAATAATATATTAGTTTTTATGTTTGAGCGCATGATATTATGAAAATCTTGTTTCTAAAAGCCCTACTAACTCAGTTTCAGAAAGAATGGTCTAAATTGAATAATATTTATGACTGTATTATATTACATTAGACCATGATGAGCAAATTGTCCACCATTTTCATCAGTATTTTTTTATCTTAAGATGTAACAATTATGTTTTATGTTATTTTATGCTTAAATGCATGCATTGTCTTACATTATATTTTATCATATTGTATTATGCTATATTATAATGTATTATATTATGTTAAAATATACTATGTTTTTTATATTATATCATAATATGCTATATTACATTATGCTACATATATTATGTTATATTGTATTGCATTATATTATAGTGTTTACATTACATTGCATCATATTATATTGTATTGCATTATATTGAATTATATTATTATATTTCAGGCCAAGGCTGGAGTTGTTCTAAATATTATTGGAGTTTGTGTAGTTACCCTGGCAACAATGACATGGGGAGCTGCCATATTTAATTTAAATGAATTTGATTATTCTACAGGCATCAATGCTACTACTGCTTTTCTTCCTATTACTACTACGTAATAATGTTTACAAAAAACAAACCACACCTTTATTTTTTAGTTAACTTTTATAAGCCTAGTTAACTAATATAATTGTCAGATAAACAACATTTGATACAAGTTATTATATTATATTATTATAATATATAAACTTTGTAAACATCTTTTGGTGATATTTTGCTATCATGAGATTATCAATTTGACTTTTGCAAAATTTATTAGATCATTTGTGCATTTCAACCCTAATATACATTTTATACTAGTTTTTAAGCTATTTATTTTGTAATGGTTTAGCAAAAAGGTCTTTTTTATATAATTTTGATATAATTAAAGTAGATTTGATTAGTGCAATCACTTAATGTTACATATAAGCTTTTAATTCAATAAGATTAATAATTTTATATACATTTAAAAAGCTTAAGTTTATTTTTTAATATGAATTGTTGAAGTTACAGGCTAGATATATTTTTAATCAAAGGAAGCTCAGTAAAAATAAAGATCATACATGAGAAAATTATTATTATTGTATAGAAGCAAAAATTAAACTTCTCATCCTAAATTCATAAATGCAAAAATTATAAAGCTTGAAATAGCTAGCTATATCACTTATTGTGAGAGAGTACAGCTTAGTAGCCTAAGAAGAGAATTGAGCTAAGCTGTATTTACTGTATTAGTATTTTTACTCTACATAGAAATTACACACATAATTTTGTCCTTGTTGGCAGGATAATTATCAAGTTACATTTCCTTACATGACATAAATGTAATACTGTTGATAATATACAACATCTTAGTACAAGTCATTGCACAGTGGCAAAGGTGCTGAGACACATAAGTGCACTACTACTACATGATATGATTATGATTATGATTATGATTATGATAGACAGGAAGAAATAATTTGGAAATCAGGCAAGAAATTTTAATCTCTTGCAAAAATGTGTTACTTCATTGTCAGTATGATATTATACAGTCAGAACACTTTAACAATTATTCGTATGGAATGAAGTAGTGTTATGTCATTATACTACTAGTATATTTTAGTTTGATGTAGATTATTCATGAATAACAACTTGAAGTTATCTCCCACTGTCTCCACTGCCAACCACTCCACTCTGTTGAATGCAGCAGGGTCCAGACCTCACTTCTAGCCAAGTGTTACTTTTCTTGTTTACACACATAAGTACAGTTATGCTGCTCAGTCTCCAGAAGTTTAGCATACAGCTGCCTACTTCAAGCTTATCGAGACGCTCTGCTCTGTATGCAGTATGCTTACATTATCGCGGAATTTCAACTTATACAATGGGAGGAGGGGAGTAGACGCTGGCGAAAATACGAAAGAAATGAAATAACTTTAGCTACCTTGGAATATCAAATACTGGGCCTTTGAATCTATTGCCTTATTGTTTGTTAGTGTCAACATTCTTGTAACTGATATACAACGTATATGGTCTTATTTCAACCTTAAGTTGAAACCCATAAATCACCAGCTTTGAAAATCTTTACGTCTATAAATATTGTTTTGGACGTTTGAACTTGAGCTCAGCATCCTAATCATAAACTGTCAGTGGTTGTTACATTTATCATGTCATACTCCAAGTGGCCACAGCTAGTTAGGGATGTCACGGGTACAAACACTCTTGATCAATGACGTAAGGCAAAATGAAGCAATAAACAGTTGAATATTCAATTATGATTTGTAAAAACATTTATTCCAGGAAATAGGCACGTGTTTACTGTTTATGATTGTGATTGGCCATTATATTATTATCAATAGATTCTAGTTATGTCAAACCTAATAGTTCAGCTTAAATTTTTCGGTAATTTAAATTTTTTTATTTTATACAAATAGGTGTCTTTTGTTCTAAAATAATAACCGGTCTTGCAAAAAACTGATGTCACAAATATCTGAAAACACAATGCATTTATTTACGCATAACTTCAATGATTTTATAGTCATTAGTTGCGCAATTCTGGTTGATTCATGACACCTCTATTGTGATTATCAAGGGAAGCCTAGATTTTGTTCAGTCACGTGATCTCAGCTTATTTCAAAGCTTGACACGCTATAAGCAATGAAACGCAGCTGTCCTCGGCATTTGCATACTAGACGCGTTGGTTTAAAGGAAGGCTTTTGTATAGGGAAGTTTCTTTATATAGTATAATAGATTTCTTTTATTTAAAGTTTTATTTCATAATTTAGTGTAAACAGACCTATAGATTTTATACTAGAGTAAGTATAAGTTAGTTATTTATAGTATCTGCTGTGCATAGATATCAATATTCTGTTAGATAAAATATTTACTTTTGTTATAACAATGCCGATGTTAATTATCTTTGAATGCTGCTAAGCTTATAAAGATTATTGTATGTACATTTGTGTATTAACTATTGATCTGCCAATTGTTTTAACGTGCTTATGTGATTGTCTACCAGTTATTTTCATAGATTTTGTGGATCATTGTTAATGCTACAGTATGATTTGTGGTACCCCTAATTTCCATTATTCTTTGCACAACTGTCCTTCAAAAATAAGCTGAAACTGATTGCTTTTAAATTTCTTGTATAAAAACCATTTTATTTGCATTTATAGCAGATTTTATAGGAGCAGCAAAATGGGTGGGAACTCATCTAAACCCCCCAAGTATATTGTTAATCACAATGGTGAAGCTACGGCTAAGCTAGACAAGTCGTACTCTCAGCTTATGGAATATGTCCACGACAATGTGATTGGAGAAGGAGTGATCTTTGATGGGCCATATGGAAAAAGAGCAGGTGAGTTATACAATACTTGCTAACTTACCCATAAGCTTTATGCCTGCTTTTCTTCCTAATTGGACTCTCGAAATAGCACTATTTGACATTGGCTTTAAGAGTTGGAAAATTTTATTGGTCATGCCAAACATAGTTAAATGAATTTCTCTCAGATATCTCTCACCAGGAAACAAATTGCCTCAGCATGCCAAACTTATTCGGCCTATAGTAATGCAAATAGCTTATATTTGACAGCCATAGAGGCGTAGCATCAATCAAGAGAAAGTCATTTGGGCACCATTGCAAGTTTTGTGGGCTTTGGGATTTTTTATAGACTAGAATTTATATTATCTCTGCTATGCAACTTTGTATCTTGCATTATATTACTTATAATAGTTTAAAACTAGATATCAGAAGTGGCTACAACCAATGTTGTAAATATTTAGTTCTTACACTCTATCCACATGGCTAGAACTGATGTATATATTTCACAGAACTAGCTCAACACTGTCATTATGATATGATGTGTTTTGATGCACTTCTTTTTTTATTGCAGTTGTTTATTGTGACTACACGGCTTCAGGAAGGTTGGTGCCAATCACAACTCTATGATAACAAAAGTCTTTCTATAAATATCTCTAGTTGAATGAATCATTGCTGACCTACAACATACCACAAATCCGTAACACAGTTTGTTTTCGAATAGTATTCTGTATTATTCAACTGTGAAGAAATTATTTTCCGGTGGTGAATTGTATTCTGCTTAGGTAGACTGATGTATGTACGAGCTCAAGAGTTAATGAGCCGTAGCTATTAGTTTATTCAAGTGTGACTGTTGATATCTTATACTGACGACATTACATGACTGGTGGTGTCCACCAGTACCAGCCATGCTGACTATTATACAGCAATTTTCTAGAATGCTTTGTTAGAAACAACAATTATTGCAAGTCTAACAATTTGTAGAAACTTTTAAACTAACAAACTTAGCAAATATTTGTCAATCTATTCAGACATGCTAAAAAAACTATTCAAAATATTTGGCATTACTGTCTTTAAACCGTGGCTGGCCTAGTTTTAAATGTTTACCAATATGGCTCTGTGAGTTACAATGGCTCTGTGAAAGTATTTAGATAGATGCGTGCCTGTATGCAAATATCGTAAAAAGTTCACTACTGTCAACCACTCATTTTCACTGATTTATATTCACCACATGACAAGCTTGTGCATAACATTCAGCTCAAACTAAATCAAAGAGAATAGCTGAAATAGTTCACTCAGTGGTTGATGATATTTCTGGTTTACAGCCAGTAGATGAGAATGGGGACATATTGTACTGCTAGTGGAAACTTTTGTAGTCATTGAACTGTACTGAAAACTATTGTCAACATCTCTTTATGGCCAGGTTATATAATCTTAGTGATGTTAGTCTGATAAATGATAAATTAGTTATATGCCAAGCTTGATAACATAAACATTCAACTGTAAAGCTAACATCCAGCCCCTAGCCCAAAATAGTGCTGACTACTTAGTTTAATGCAATACTATATTTTTCTTTGGCAGACCCTTGAGGTGCATTGAGGACTACATATCCAAGTACGTGTACACTTACTACGCCAACACTCACACAACCACCTGCATCACAGCACAGCAAACCACACAGTTTAGACAAGATGCCAAGTGAGTCATCAACTGTTACGTCAACCTATCTTCTCTCAAAACAGCATTTTAATGGCAGCCTTCAATACAAACACTTTATATAATGAATGACAATGAAGTGATTGAAGGCCAATGAATTTGTACAATAGACTTTTTACAGTCCCACGTGTACATCATTCAACTAGTTTGGTAGATGTTGACAATATTTTATAGATTCTTCCGTTTCAATGTTTAAGTCACTTACGGACTTGCACTGATTGCATGCTATCTGATTACGTGAAACTATTATACTCATATTTGCTGATGCAGTAACTTTCCCGCAAGATAGCGAAACATGCAACACAATAAAGGCAACCAAATAGTGTGTCGGTGGAAAAATGAGAAAGCAGATTGCATGGCTCAGCAAATTTGTTAGAAAAAGTTTTTATGTTTATTCTGTGTGTCAAGTTGTTGATTATATTTATCAGCCATGAGTGTTGCATGTTTTACGTAAAGCAAGAGATAAGGGAACGCAACCATCATGCAGTACGTGATTGGGTAGTAAACTTGCTCTCAGACTAGTTGGTCATGACTACTGATACAGTGTTGTCCTCACCACCCCCATTCGAGTCATGATGACGACTCTGGGTATCTTAGTGATGATAGTGCTAGCTTTTTGATACCCAACAATCTCTTTGTAGGCCATTTTCAATCTTTAAAATATTTAATGAAAAAACTAATTTTTGTTGTTGATGCAGTAGTGGAGAATTTTTAATGACTTAAGCTCTTCAATTTCTTCATGAAATTTGATTTGAGGAAAATCCACGAAGACATAACTTCTTTTGCTACAGCTTTAATCTAGAACACAGGCTTTTCTGAATTTCTGCGTTACTGCACCTACCTTTAGTTTACTCTTTTTTAAATTTTATTCAGCCTCTGATCTCTTATTTTCTCCAGGAAGATGATAAAGAAAGCAGTGAATGCTTCAGAAGATGACGTGGTTATATTCACAGGCAGTGGCACCACTGGTGCTATACACAAGCTTATAGGAGTCTTACAGCTACAGGAAAACAGCAAGAAAACTGTAAGAATCATGATTCCTGAACACAATTTCAATGATACAATCCTGTATTTCTACTAGTATATCAGCAATGCTGTATTTGAGATTTCCTTTATGTTATTTTATAAATTTATCTTGTAGGTAGTGTTTATCAGTCCGTTTGAGCACCATTCAAATATTTTACCATGGGAAGAGTGTGGAGCAGAAGTGGTGAGAATACCAGAAAGTTCTAGAGGAACGCTTGACATTCAGGCTCTTGAAGATAAACTGAAAGTAAGCTAAACTGGTGACACATAATCATATGTTACTAGAAAAATCTTGTGAGTTGCATCAGTTGGGTGAAATTTTCATGTTACATCATAAAAGATATATAAAGAAGGAAAAAAAAGTAAGCTGCGTTCTTATTTTAGCGAACAAAACAGACAATACAAAACACATTGTCAATATTATAGCTTGTCTACCATGTATTATCATTGCTGTCACCCATTTCAGCAATATTTATACTCACCCTAATAGATTACTGTTTCTTATACCCGAGACTAATTGGTAGCCACAATTGTTACCTTCTGTAGGTTATAAAAATTTATTTCACATTTATATGGTGGTGATCTTGTTGGGTGACCACTACAGTAAAGATTTATATTTGTTTTGAAAAAATTCAAATTTTGAGAGATCATGCTATAAACTTTATCTTTCCTTCAAAAATAAGTTCAAGGGCTTTCATGTGTGTCTAAGGAGCTACGAAAGATTGAATCAACTGACATGGCTGAATGGACTTTTCCTTTTGCAGTTTCAATAGGCACAATAATATGGAAAGTTTATAATATTTGTATTGGCATTT
Organism: Bugula neritina; assembly: GCA_964035545.1. Lineage (NCBI taxonomy): Eukaryota > Metazoa > Bryozoa > Gymnolaemata > Cheilostomatida > Bugulidae > Bugula > Bugula neritina. Next base: position 26,719,388 of record OZ037765.1, read on the forward strand.
TACAGAGCAATAATGGTGACTATGAAGTCATTGTGTTGCCACATAAACATATCTCTTGATGGTAGAGAGGGAAGTTGGCATTCCCTTCTTTCAGCAATGGGGGAATTTTTAGGTCATACTAGTTTTCTGTACACTCTGATATGTAAAGACACAGGGCTTTGAATCATGGTCTATTTGTATTATCTTAATTGCAGGGAAAGAATTATAAGAAATATTTGACTTGTGTCCTTCATTGGTTATTAACACTACTAGACAATCAAATCCAACAAGTTACTGCTTAGTAACTTGTTGGAAAAAATGGATGAAAAACCAGTTATCGTAGTCTATTGTTATCAATCGATTATGTTGTCTTTTTCACAGCTTTGGTTTCCCATTCTGCAATGGTTAGATAAGGCAGTTGTTAATCTTGCTGTTAGTTTTCCTCCTTGCTCTGATACACTATGCCTGATGAAGCTGCAGCAAAAGACAAAGTCATTCAACTACGTTAATTTATATTAAGCTTCAGTAGTTCATTAGGTTGTATGACATTGTTGTAAAAGTGGCTCACTGGAGATGTGTTCATTCTTTTAGATCACACCTAATCATCTTGTAAACTGAGTAGATTTCTTTTTGTTGTCTCTCTAGCATTGCTTTAGCATCTCTATAGCATTAATCTAGCATCTCTTTAGCATTGCTTTAGCCTATGTGTGTTTTTCAAATCTAGTTGGGCAACTGGTCTAAACCAGAGAAACTATATGGTACACAATTTTATATTTATAATTATATTTGAGATGATGTATCTAATGGAATAGTTGCTGAAAACAATGCAATGCAATACAATGCAATGTTCTATTCATGCTGATATGCCCTACAGAACAAAATAACCCGTGAATTATCTTCTTTATTAAAACCTATACTAAATCTACATTTTGTAGAAGTACAAGGAGAAGGGAATGCAGATGATTGCCTCCTTCAGTGCTGCAAGTAACATCACTGGAATCATCACTGATACTGTAACTGTGTCCGAGCTGTGCCATAAATATGGCGCTCTCTCCTTCTGGGATTACGCTACTGCAGCTCCTTATTTGGATATCAATATGAATGCATCAGATACAGGGTAGGTGTGATTGAATAAAATTAAACTTGAATAGGTTTAACTCTATCAAATAGTTTGGATGGCACAATGTTTCTCTTGGGAATGTTATTCTAATCTTGGCATTGGTGTGGCAGACTCATTAAAATGTACTTGTTTGGATGTAATATATTGCATTATGTTGATGTGATATTTCACTCAGCTGTGTTCAGCAATAAATATAATGGTTAATTCATTTTCCATTAAGCTAATATGTATGTCCTTCACATTTTGTGGCATATACAACGTTTATTATAGTTGATAGATTGATTCTCTTTACAGATCATATAGTTTGGCTGATAGTTAGAGAGATCAAACTGACCAACATTTCATATGCATTTTGTATTAAACTTTTTAATATTCACCTATTATTAATCATATCTACAAATATGTATTGAAATATCTCTAATCTTTGTTTACTTTGTAAAGGTATAAAGATGCCATATTCGTTTCACCACACAAGTTTGTCGGTGGTCCTGGATCTCCAGGTATACTGATAGCAAAGAAATCTCTGTTCACCAATGCTGTGCCCCATGGAGCTGGTGGTGGTACTGTATTATATGTAAGCATATGCTGGTAATCAACTTGAATTAATGATTTAGAAACTCTCAAGTGGAAAGGAATGCATCGCTTACATTTAACAGGCAATATACGCAATATACGTCACATTTTTGAATTGTAAAAGCCACAACTTTGACATTTTCAAAAGTTTTCTGTCAAATTAAAGTAGATATACTTTATTTACTGGCAAAATAGAATCCGTAACATGACCTAGAAAATCTCAAAGTAGTGACTTAAAATTAAGGTTTGTTTACTGATTTGTCCTGCAGGTAATCAAAGGAAAACATGTTTATGTTGACGACATAGAAAGTAGAGAAGAAGGCGGGACACCAGCAATCATCGAGTCTATAAGAGCAGGCCTATGCTTTCAACTCAAACAAGTAAACATTTGTTTCAATATATTTTGCAGCTAATTGACCTGTTTTTCATTTGCTTTCATGAAAGAGTTGGCAGTTAAAAAGATTCATGATAACATTCATTGTGATTATGCATTACCCTTGGTGTCATTATTGTTGTTAAACATCAACTTATTAACGGACAGTTGATTGATATTTGTTTTGACAAAAAAAGCATTAAGGGATGATTAAATATTTAGGTAAAATTTCACAAAATATATCTATTGACTATAAGCAAAATAAGTCATGTCTAATCATATATCACTAGAAGTTGAAGTAATTGTGATTCAGTAGGCTCATTACGTAGATTGTGTAGGTTCACTCCAATTAGCTTAACGTTATGCTCATACTGACTGGGTATCTAATTACTTGTTTGAAGGACATTGGGCCAAAGGCTATTGAGGACAGAGAAGAGATTCTGTACCAAAAGGCTAGAGCTCATTGGACGCAGTTACCCAACATGGTTATTCTGGGGACGGGTGGTGTTAAGCGGCTTCCGATATTTTCATTCATTGTACGGTGAGAAATTCAGATATAAATAAGGAAAGAGTATAAATTCTACATTATTCATTTTTACTGTCAATTGATTGTAGGTATTTTGCATATTTTATGAGATTTATTCTGCTTATTTTTAGATACTACAACAATCAGTCTAAGTATCTTCACCACAACTTCCTGGCCATCCTACTGAATGATATGTTTGGAATACAGGCTAGAGGTGGTTGTGCATGTGCTGGACCCTATGCTGAAGTAAGCGTTGGCTCATTTGCTCTATTTATTTTCAATTTTAGTGAATATATTTTATGATACTAAAATTTTTGCAACATTTTTCCTTTACAATTTAATAAGGTTACACAGCATTCAAATACATAAACTCTTTTAACCTTACAGGGTAGTACACTTAAAATTTGTCCAATAGCTATTTTAACTAGCTGGATATCTTGTAGGGGCTTCTTGGAATAAATGGAAAAGATTTCACAGTTTTCCTTCAAAGCTCAAATTCAGACGACTCTCAAAACAGGTAAGTTGATGCAAAGAGATGTGTGATATTGCTATTGCTGTGAAGTTGTGTATTCTTCATAGAAATGGTAGTTGTCTACTCATTTTAATGCTATCATAATTGTATTCGTTGTTCACAGAAGAGATTCGGCTAAAGTTGAAGCCCTTGTTAGTCAGTTTAATAGACTGAGTAGCACACTAGATCCTGAGCGGTAGGTAACACCAACCCTATATGTTCTGATGCCTGCTGTCTCCTCTATAGCTCACTAACAACTGCATGTTGTATTGCGGTTCTATCTAGTGGCTGAGTAACTAATTCATACTGACCTTGTAGCTGCATTGTCTCTTAGCCTCTACTAAGAAAGACAACCTGCAGACCTTAACTTAGTTTATGTAGATATAATTAGACCATTTGATGAGCTATAAATTTTATTTTCATTTTATAATTCTTATATGTGTCACAGCTTTATATAATAGTGTTGCTTTTAGAAACTTTTAGAAACTTAGATGGCTTTTAGTGAAATGCTGGTGGCTCTTAGTGCATGTAGTGTTTTGTGTGCTAGCTAACTCTCGTTATTCTATTGTACATAACTTTTACTATTCAATTCATTTTTATCCAATAGTGAAGCAGATTATGAGCAGAAATCACAAGAGAAAACTTCAGAAAGTAGTCCAAATCCAACTCGGTTAGAAATAATGAAGTGAGTGTTGCATTAGTGTCTATACTATACTGTACTTACCACATGTCAGTGTTGACGAGTCATATATTCCAGTGTTGAATCATATTATATGTTTGTGTTGAGTCATATATGTTAGTGTTGAATCATATATGTCAATGTTGAGTCATATATAATGTTAGCATTAAGTCATATATGTTTGTGTTGAGTCCTATATGTTAGTGTTGAGTCATATTCTGGTAACAAGTGTTAATGATTTAGATGACAATCTACATCTTTTTATTTATCAACTCGTTTAAAAAAAGTGATCAGAAATAATTTGAAAAAATACTATTGCGAACTGAACCTTAATAGCCCAACTCAGATAGTACACAAAAGACCATTAAAAGTTTCAAAGAATGGATTATAATCAAAAATGTTGAACTTTTCATTAAATGTGTATTTGTAGATAGTAATATTTGTCCCTTGTTTTATAGACCAGGATTTGTGAGGCTAAACTTACCATATTTCATGAACACAGATGAACTGAATTATATCACAGAAGCTGTAGATTTGTTGAGTCAACATGCCTGGAAAATGTTACCTTTCGTGAGTACATTCACTGGTTTAGCTAGCTAGCTCTGTTTTCAAATAGTTGTATTATAGTTTATTTAAATATGCATTTCTTACAGTCTCTCCTTTAATTATGATGTCTTTTTCTTTTAGTACAAATTTGATCCGAGAACTGGTGTTTGGTCAAGCAGAAGACACACTAACTCTATCATGTGTTTGACCAACGTGAGCTTCCAAGATAGAATGACTCTCTCCGAACATCCTAAAAAGCCCCGAGTGATAAAGCTAGCTCGAAAGTATTTTGAGGTATGTTGCTTTACCAACCATGAACTAACAATGCTTTTATTTTTTAGTTTTGATTATTCACTCACTGATTTATTTAGCTAGATGTAAGTGCATGTTATGCTAAACCAAATTGATGCTTTATATTGAAGGAGTGCCTTTCTGTTGCCAAAGATATCTTCAATAATGCACCAGCAGCTTGTAAGGTATGTTTCTATGTATTCATAATTATGTGGAGACAACTTTAATGCTTCTAGAAAGTCATTTTTTATCATTCTACTACTTTTAAATGAAAAAATATTGGGTGTGGCAAAGTACAAATAACAATCTCATTGAAAGTAATTTAACTATGTATCTGCCTTGTGGGTAATGATTATTATGGTGGCAGTATTATTATGAAAGGATAATTTGTGTTTAGGATATAGATATGACGGGTGATGAGAAGTTGAAAGACATCCTTCCTGCAGACAAGAGTGAGTTCTGTTGGTTTGTTGAGCCTTGGGAGGCGGCAGTTGATCTGGCTTTGGAAGGTACCAATTACGGTGAGTGTTTTACTTACTGTTTTAGTTGAAGGCATTTACATACCCACAAAGTTTATTCCTTATTTTGAAAAAGCTCACACATGCTTTTTAAGTTGACATTTCTGTGGGAGCCCCTGATAGTAAGCGGTTTCTTTTGCCGGCTAAGGACTTGTTTTTACCTTAAAAAAGGAGCAGAACTTGTGATTGAATGGCCTTCCTAATTTCACAACTGGCCTTTACCGGGATTCAAACCACTGACATTGTGTTTACTATGTCAGTGCTCTAGCTCTTGAAACTACAGCTACTCCTATTTATTAAAGCCTACCTATAATATTTTATTCTCTTTTTCAAAAATCTATTGGTATGATCATTGTTATTTGCAGTTCCTTCAGTAACAAAAAATAGTAAAAGGAGAGGTCGTCCTGTCTTCAACCCCAGACAGATGAGTGTTTTTAAAAGAGCTTCTATTTCTAAACGAGGAATTTTCAGCTCTTTCAAAAGACAAACTTCAAACAGTAGTCAGGCAACCAACGGCACCCGAAAATCTGCAGCTACGATGTCGATAATTGAAGAGGAACACAGTGACGGCAACAGCACACTTCCCAAATAATCAATAAAAACTCTTTCAGTAAACATTAAATTTTGTATTGGTATAGTATATCTCTTATAGCAGTTTTATTGTATAATCAGATACTTTTTTTATAAGTTGCAATAATATTTATTTAGTTATATGGTATTCAAATGTATTTAAGTAACAAACTCAAGGAAAATTCTATTTCCTATAATTTTTTATCATTTCAATCTCACTGATGTGATCACTCACTCAGGATTTGTATTTATTTTATGCATAATTAGTATGTTATAGTATATTTTTGCTATTTTACATAAACAAGTTGCCAAATGATTTTTATGTTAATTATCTAAATAGCAGACAAAATATTTATTCTTTACTCTTTTACTCTATTACATATCAGTTTGCAAATGATCAGGTGCAACTATTACCAAGGTCCTATTTTTAATAAATGTGAATTCCTGAAAAGGTGGTACTTATATAGTTTGCAAAAAATTTGTTCATACTTTAGATGGTCCGATATAGTTAAATGTGCCCTGCCATGCTATGAAAAAATATATATGGATTGGAGTAGCTCCAGACTATAAGAGATATATTTAAATTTTGTTACTAAATACATATTTGAATGTTGAATAAACCAAATATTCTCACTGTTGAGTTACTAGCAGTACCACAGCATAGGGCTTATAATAATAAAATACAAGCTGCTAGTGGGAAGACAACTCTCAACTGGATTACTGGTTTCTGTTGATGTTAAACCTATATTATAGGTTGAAAATAACAATATTCTAAAGAATGGAGAAGAACGTGCAGTTAAAAGGTTAAAGGTACATAAATCACTCTGTGTGTTGCAGCTGATAGTATGCTAAAATGGGGGGAGGTTAGGGGTTTTTGCACTCAGTGACCCCAAACCTTGCACTGCATCTAGCTACTCCCTTACAGCCAATAGGAGAAAGGCATGTCACATATCAACTAAGTGCTTTATAATTTATTGGCATCAGTAGCAGTTAATGAAACACTAATCTATCATAACATAAATTTAAAGGAGAAATACAGTTTTTTGTTCAATGTGTAGACTAATACACAAAGGGAGGCACCACATCCGTCTCAGATAAAGGTGGTGCCTCGTTTATTATTTGAACTCTATATTTGAAGTACTTGTGCTTTATTGCAAAACACAATCAAATGTGTCACTTGAAAAAAATATATTTGTATATAAGAAAGATTATAGTAATGAGTTTTTGACAAGTTATATTAAATGCTACATTTATTATAAAAGCAAACAATAAACGAATCATTTTAATTGGGCAGACTTGTAAGAAAATAAAGGTTGATGCCTGCTTTTTTATGCATTAAAGTGGCATATTTTACTTCTCAGATACACGCACACGCACGCACGCCCGCACGCACGCACGCCCGCACGCACGCACGCACGCACGCACACACACACACACACACATATATATATATATATATATATATATATATATATATATATATGTATATATATATATATATATATATATCCAAGGAAGCAGTTCTTTTACTAATGATTACGTACTATAATATAATACTAAAACAATATTTGCAGGCAATTTTATGTCAGTGTTACATGAATCGGTATTTTCTTTTACAATACCTGTTTGCTATAGGCTCAAAATAAATCACATCCGCATATAATATATACAGTATATGTCAATGCTTTGCCTAGTTATGTTAGGGTGGCTGTTGCCACAAAAATAAATTTCTATCTACAATGTGGAGTTAGAAATTGTCTCACTGAGGGATATCATTGAAGCATTGTAATTATTATAACGAAATATGTGTGGTGCCCAAGTCATGGTAGCTAACATCACAGCTGCTAGGGAAAGTATGTTCAACACTGCTCCTGCCTTAATCTAAAAATAGAAATGATCAGTAGAGACAAGCGGCCCAAAGTTTTTTATTAAATTTCCCATCAATACAATTAACGCGCTACACCTTTGGCATCAACCTGAAAATTATATAATCAGCACATTAAATGCTTCAACCAGAAACGCTTATTGAAAACCCAGTCATCGTAACAGCTAATTAACAATAAAATCAAATTAACAATCATTAACCTTTGGTGATGTATAATATTTGAGGCCTTTAAACAAGAAAATTAATTTAATCTAGTAGATAAATACTTTATACTTACATATAAAACAGAGCTCTGACAATTATTTCAAAGGACAATATTTACCATATCAGATATTTTGAGCACACCAGATGAGTAGACAATAGCATTAGGAGGTGTGGCCACTGGCAACATAAAAGCAAAGCTGGCAGCGATACAGCATGGGATTATGAAGTATAACGGGTTCATTGACATCCGTATTGCCTGCAAAATAATCGCATCGCAGTAAAAATAAAACCATTGTATTGAAAAACTTCACAACTTTAAAATATATGCACATATTGCTTAGTTTAGAATTTTAAAAAAAATTGAGCATGCAAATTAACCAATAGTTATTAAATCAAAGTTCATGTATGATGTATGTTACGTATATTTAAAAAAGAGAAATCACAGAAAGTACGATGCTAGAACTTGGAATCTGAAAATTAATGTGGTGGTGATAAAGCAATGGCATAATGCTTATAGAATTCTGAGCAAGTAAAAATTTTCAGCGCAAATAACTCACAATATCGCCAACAATGGGAATCATCAAGGTAGCTATGACTATGTTTCCAGCAAACTCCGTCAAACTTGCAGTTGCAATGCAAATAATGAGTACAATAGCTGCAGGAGGGAGTCCAGATATACTGTATAGAGACACTCCTATGGCTTCCGAAAGTCCAGATTTCTATAAATAGCATGCAAAATCATTCATTTTACAAACTATCATAATGTATCATGCTTGGAATAATATATTTTATTATTAGTATATTAGTATGCTCAATCACATCATCTTATATTAGGTATTAGATTTTTTGCTCCTAAACTATATTATGCCAGTGATTTAGTCGTCAGATGAATAGGTTTATATATTAAGTTGATGTATGAAGCTACATATTTTTTCCATTTCAATTTGTTTTGCATGCTAGCAGATAGCGATGAAAATACTAGATGTTTAATATGTTTACATCTTTCTGCTTAAATACTTGCAACATAACAAAATATGTAAAATCCTAATAGTATCACATAAATAGGTGAAAATATTTCACTGATTAGCTAAAAGAATTTAATATAAGAATCTATAATAATCAGCAATGCCAGCTACTAATCATAAGGATTGAGTTTTAATACATAAAATATAATGTATTTAGAAATAGATATGATATTTTAATTGATTTTAGACATTTTATGCTTCTTATTTCCATTAAGGTAGCATAATAATTTTTTTCTGTTTTATTGAACACCATGGTTAAGTAATTTTGTGAATACCTATTTTGTAATATAAAGCAATAATGGAAAACCCAAATCAAGTAGACTAATGTTGTTGCAATGTAGAAGTTGGTTGATCGACTTACATAAACACATTCTGCGAGAGCTAAGCCTCCACCCAGTAGAAGGATAACATTCCATGACACACTGGATAGCGCTGTTTTCCAAGAGATAAGAGACTCAAATGGTTTGCCTCTTTTTGGGAAAAACAGCCGTGGAGGGTATTTGGGGAAAAGGGAAATACTAAACATGACAAACACAGCTGTTGTGCCATCAGTCACAAACCTGCAGAGATATTAAAAGATAATTAATTGCACAGCAAACAGCAATGATATATACTATTTGGAGCAGCAGGTCTAGGGGTTAGAGAGCTGACTTAGTAAACCCGAAGTCATGGGTTCGAACCCCAATAAAGGCCATTAATTGGTGATGCTATGAAGAGCATTCAGTCATAATTGCTCCTGTCTCACATACGAATAAGTCCTTAGCCCGCTTTAAAAATAACCATTTCAATCAGGGGTTCTCACAAAGATAGTGAATATAAACTTTCATGAGTTTTATATAAGTATTTGTAATTTGTTTTGAAATATAATAATATGATTATTAGCAGCAGAAACTTTTGTATCTGAGAGTGAAAAGTCATGTGTGTAAGTTGGATAATTTAGAATTCAGCTTAGCCATTCTAAGCATTCCATAAACTCATTGGGTAACTGAGACAGAGAAGTTGCATGTATGTCTTCGCAGAAGCTAACTACTCTGATAGCTAATAGAAAAGTGATTGTTGCACTTTGGACTACCACTTTCTATACTCTGTAGTATATTTTATATGTGTATTCTATAATGGGAAACTATGCTTTTAGCATCATAACAAAGTATAATTTTGGTGTGTGGGCTTGTTGCAAAACATTCCTTATAGAAACTTTCAACAATTACGGTTGCACAGCTTTTAATTCTATTACTTGAGTGTAGTTGAATACTATCTGTTTTATACATACTTTTTAGGGAATAGTTGACCCCACCCACCAGCTTTTCCTGGATCTCTAGCTAACCAAAGTATCACTAAAACTAGAAAATGTCCCAAAGTAACTCCTTCCATCCAAGAGAGTTTACCTAAAGTTGCATACTCGGTATTTATCACTTGCGACACCTTGGCCTGGTCTTCAGGGGTCATGTTTGTTGACCTCCTAGAAATAGAACTAATACAGTTATATAATGACTCATGGACAGTAACTATATTGTATTATTAGTAACTATATACTGTATTATACTGCAGCTATATGTGTGTTTTCTATATATAGGTTACACACTATATATAAAACGAAGCTACAATAATATAAAATGTCTGTTGAAATTAACTTTAAAATTATTTCATCAATTTCGTGTTATTTACTTTTACTTGAGTGTACATTGTATCATTGTGTCATATCTTCATATTAGTAATATTGTACGAGTACTCATGCAAAAATTTGAAAAGCTTGTTTGAATTTTAGTTATTATGGCAATTCGTTGTAGTTATCACCATAATTGTTTATTCATTTTCCATCTAATGTCTTTTTAAGGCTATATCATAATAACGAAAAAATAATTTTAATAATTGTTTTCAAAATAAATATCAAGTTATTTTAAAAAGATCATAATTGTACATTATGACTAATTTAGACCAAAACTATATTAAAAGCTAATTTGACAACACCGTCTAATAACTAAAGTTTAGATTTAGTTTAAGAACTCCTTGATTTAATAGCCTATGTTTAAAAATAGCTAGTTGTAAGTATTAGTATAGATTTATATCATTAGCATATTAAAACTCACCTGATGCCAAGAAAAAGAACCTGGAGCCAAATCCAACAGATCAAAAGTAGAATAGCTGAAAGTGGTAAAGCAAAACCCATCCACCGTAACAGAGTTATGTTGAAGTCATAATTCAGCTTCTCTCCCAAACTATATCAAAGTATAATGTTAAAATGTAAGATTAATTCGGTTTTGAAATACTTTTGCACAACTTTTGTGTTCCACCAGATATATAAAGCACAAGAAGTAGTATACAAAGTATGACAGAATGTCTATTGTAAACTCTAAGCCAAATACAGATAAATTACATTCGTAAGTCTAAATGTGTACGATTATATATTATAATTGTTTGTATGACATAATTCAACATAATAGGTTACCAATTTTGAACAAGACAGTAAGAAATTGATAGCTTAGCTGCCCCTCTATATATAAAATCAGGTACTATTTTTTTCTGAACTACATTACCATACTATACTGTTGCTGCTTTATATAATACATAATTAAAAAGAAGTATAGTAAGATGTAGAGTTTTCTAAAACAACATCATATGAAACTAAATCAAACACAGCTATTTCACATCTTTGACAGTAATGAACTACATAGGCCTGTTCTGCATTGACTGCCACAGCTCAGTATTATAGTAGCTAGTAGATTGTAAGTTTTACTGCATGTCCTCACTCTGTAATCATATCATAGAAGATAAGGTTTGTCCCTGTGCCGGTCAAGGTCGCGACCCCACCACATGTTGCCGAGTAACACACTGCCAGAGATAAACACTTGGCTGTTGGCTCAAATCGATTCAAGGATTCACTTTTTTCATGATGCTGACTCTGCTGTGAGCTTTCAATGTCAGCGTCTAAATAATAACCGGTTCCTTTGAATACTTCGACTGTGTGCAGATGACTACAGGAATGTCTTTGAAATTATTATATTATTGAAATTGTTGAACATTGATTACAAGTCAATTTGTGAAACATAAGCATTGCATATTATATGTTATATAATAGAGAAAAATATATGTGAACAATCCACACAGTATAAGGAAAAACTACTACCATTATAGCTACCTAAAACAGGTTTTGGCAACATAATTTGCAAAATCAAAGTTCAAAGAGAGGAAAGTAAACCTAATATACTGGGTACCAGTAGATTAGCCATTCAAATTCAAAATTCTATAGCCTTTGATTTCTGAAAACTAACATGCGGTGAAACTATACATAGGTTTCAACAATGGGTTTGACATTCAAAACACACTGCTAGTATAACTAAAGATTGAAATGATACAATATTTGCTGAGTTTGGAATGATTTGATAAACACCTTCAACTGATGAGCTTGGTTTGTCTCCGGAACTCCCATTTTGTTCCGAATCCTGTATTACAGATAGGTTGAAAGTCTCCTGTTCACTGAGCTTGGTGATGACACAGTTGAGGATTGACACCATCATCAAGGAAGTAGCAGTGTTACTTATCCACATTGATAGCAACCATGTAGGCACCATAAACCCTTCATGCATACAAGTTTACAAATTATGTAATATACAAAATGCAATATATGCAACTTATATTATTCTGACTTATAACATAAGATGTGAAGATAACTACAGCAGCATTTAGGAGTAGTGGAGAAATTGAGATAGCCTAAGTTCTTTAACTTTATTATTAAATTTTAGTCTGGGGCATGGGTGTAAATTTTGTCTGAAACATGACTCCTTTTGCTACATTTTTAATCTACAGCACTACAGGCTTTTCTTAATTTCTCCATTACTGCACCTACCTCTACAGCAGCTACATTTGTCTATTTTGTAAGCGTAGGAAGAAACAAAGACTTTAGTCACAGTATTTTATCAAAGGTGTTTAATAAAAAAATAAATTGCAGTAGTAATTTGTTAGCCAGTTACATGACAGACAGGCCATAAAAGATTACATTTGAAAGAGAGAGAGAGAGAGAGAGAGAGAGAGAGAGAGAGAGAGAGAGAGAGAGAGAGAGAGAGAGAGAGAGAGAGAGAGCGCTTCCATGCTCCTAGCATTACTGAGCTGTTTGTAAAATACGACTGAAAGGCTATGCCATAAAACTACTTGCTGACCTGTTTTGGCACACTTTCAAAAGATGTGTTTATATTTCAGAAAAATAATCCTTCTATACATCCAACTTACCAAGCATGAGAAATTGAGGTTTTATCCCAAATACTTTGATGAAAGTTAGAGCAATTCTTCGATGTAGGCCACTTTGTTGAATCGCTAAAGCTACTATCATACTAGCAAACATCAGCACTATTATATCCTGTTATAAAACATTACACAGTATACATTACATATGCTTTGTACAAACATTTTTCCGTAAACTTTTTTATTTCTACATCTGCGTTGATGATAGAAACCTAACTTATGACTCACCTTGAAATATATTTTAGATACCGTTGCTGCCTCAAGAATACCCATAGTCGGGGCCAAGGCTAGAGGTATGAGAGCCGTCAGTCCAAGGGGTAAACTCTCAGTACACCAGTACACAGCCATCAGTAGCAACATATACAGACAGTTACAGGCCTACAATTGTGTTGCATGCAGTGGGATACAGTGACTGTATACATAACATAGAATGTATTTACTGCAGAGAGTAGTTGAAGTATTTTTGATTTTGCAGAAAGTAGCTGCGGTTGAAGGCAATCACTTATTCTTTATTGCATATGTTGAGGTTTTTTGCTTTTTTCAATCTAATCTAAGTACCTTTCTTACTAGAGAACAGATTTGCTAGATTACATTAAAACACCGCAGCAGTAAATAAAAAGTTCCGTTATACCAAGCAAAACGCAGCATATACCAACATTTATAATATAAATATTGGAATATTATTTTTCTGTAGGCCCAAGTAAAGCATTACATACAATCTAAAGTCTACTACTATACTTCAATTTAAACTTAAAGCAGCTGTACACTCACTCTCTGGGTTAGACCAATTTCCTTATACAGAGGTAGCAAAGGAACGAGTAGCAGAGGGGTAAGAACTAGGATGAGACTCCTTTTGTAGGACTTTAGACAGTCCATCTTTCCTGAAGGAACTTTCATAATCAGCAAGCAGTCATGAGTTCTGATCTTCTCTATTTTTTCTAATGAATCGTTATGATTCACAGCAGATTTTGCCTAAGGGTTGAAAGGAAATCTGAAGCGTAAGTTTAAATTCTGTAAAATTTTAATATAATGGATGAGTGTGCAGTGCCTGAAGCATGAATTTGTTTACAACTTCATGTGAAAATATCTATAGCCTAAGTACCTGTTTTAATTAGATAGAGTACAATGCTATGATTTCTCATGCATGCAAATGGGAAATTATACACACCAGTTAGAAATAAAAATATGTAGCTATGACAATAAAAATTGTATTTTTATAATTAACTGCAACACCTGGACTGTATCAAACTCTGTACTATAGTCAAATCTTTTAGTAAAGCCTCAGTTTATATAAAACTCCCTCATTTTCTAGAAAAGGCAGCTGATTTCAGACTCAATTTACAAATCAATAATAGAAGACTGCAGAAAATTATAATGTATATAATCTGCACCGAAATTTAGTAATAGCTTCAATGAACCAAGTGTATTCAAAATATTTGAAAATTACAATAATCACTGGATTTAAAAATAATAAGGCAAATATGTACCAAGAGATGACAAGATAGTACAAACTTGATGCTTAAGCAATTTGTCTATATACTTACTATTCAATTATATCTAATTCTATCTGTTTTATTATAATATACTTAAAGAATCCCTGACACACTTCACTTGTGGCAGTGCATACATATAAGAGTGTTATAATACTGCACAAGTGAAGTGTGTCAGGAATTCTTTAAACTAGTTGACACTATAATACTGAAAAGTAGATAGTATTCAAACCTGTCCTTGTATTTAAAGGGATCTATCAGTAATAGTAGAAAATCCTCTTTGAAATGAATTAAACACATTTTTGTGATGATGACCTTTATCACATGACTTGTTATATTCACAGACTATATAGCTGATAGCACATCAGATGGAATGCAACAGATGACAAGCAGGCAAAGTTAACATGAAATCAAGCCGCAGTTTTAATTGCTATTGAATACTAAATAAAGGCAGATGCTTATAGGTTAAGTTTTAGACTTTTATAGGCATGCAAATCATCAGCTATATGCAGTTGTAGACAAGATCACTAACACTTAAATGCAATCAAGGCACTTGATTGCTGTTCAAACTTAATGCTATAGGGTTATTTGGGAGAATGGGCTACAATTGGAATCTATATTGATGGAATTGTAGCCCATTCCTCCAAACCTTAGCATATTATTAACTTACATACTTAGTCCAGCACTTTTGCATTAGCCATACAGGTTTATTATTCTGTTATTTATATTTGGCCAGAATCTAAAAATTGATATCAAAATAACAGCTGATGTAAACCATCAGCTATATCAAATAATGGGAAGACAGCTGCTACGTTAGATAAACAGTGTTACAGTATTTGATAGTTCAATAATGGTGCTGAAATATAATATATTTATATAAAATTTTAGTTATTAAATATATACATAAGTGTTAATTTCCTCACTCAATAAATAGCCAGCCAAAGTTCTGTCAGAGTGTTGAAAACTTAGGGTGCCAATTTTGATAAATCATTTAAATATATTCATTGTATTGTATATTGATTAATTACCTTGAAATTCTTAGTTACATAATAAATTATGTTGTAATATGTTACATGATTAGTTGATATATTATACAATTCATATTCTTCACTGTATTTTTAAAATGGAAGCTCAACTTTTGAAAGAATTTTTACAACAAAATATTTTGTTTATTATATAAAAATATTAGGCTTTATAAGTTTTTTCCTTATAGTGAAAAGACTAACATAATTTGTGGTGGAATCTTTTAATGTAAGTACGGGCAGGTTGATTATAAAAGTACATCAATTACACACAGAATTGGTAGATGGGCTAAACTTAGCTGGGCGACATAGGAAGCAAAGAGCAACCAATCAAATACATAATAGACTGCAGTATACAAGATATTTACTAAAATACTGTTAGAACATTACATTACATAAAGAATGAAATTTCATAATCGAATTAAATATAATTTAATAACCAAACGATATAATTGGTGAGCCTAATCGTTCTGGCACAGCTAAAATGGCTCATGGCTGTTGTATTTTTTGAAACTGTTAAAAAAGTGGAAAAGTAATTAAAAACAGACTCTTATCTATACACTGTCGAATAATAGTAGTAGTAGTAGTTACTGCTTTGGGCTTATCACAACTTGAAAAAGAAGTTATTGATTACACATGAATATTACTGTTCAATATGTGCATTATGCTAATGCTGCATTGTTATTATTGTGTACTTTTAAGTACCATAACATATAGATAAAGTGTATTAGGGGTTATTGAAATAAAATCTAAAAATAGTTACAAACTAAAATAAATTACCATCATGCTTTTAATAATTAGTTTATTTTTGACAAAATATTGTGGTAAATATCAGATTTACCCCCCTTGACACATTACTTATGGCTATTTTCCTAAATACTGTAATTATAGCTAAGTCTGTGGCGTAACTTTCTAATACTAGCTTTAAATACTATGGCTATTGTTAAGCTATTAGCATAGTAAATAGTTAATCCCTTTTCCCCAATTATAAGTTACAATAGCATACACATGGTTGGGTTCATTTTTGCTCATTCGCGTAAACCGACAGTTGGATGCCGACAGACCGATGCCGGCGTCCCCTGCCAAACATCTCCCCCTCCGCTGTCGGTAGAAGGTTCTAGAAGTCCTTTGTTCTGCTAGTATTTTTTAGACTGGATACATCACTACCACAATAAAAAACAACTGTACGCATATTCAACACCCTCTCTTGTCTCTTCTATAACAAAGAGTTATGTTCTCTGCCTGATTTCATTCAGTAACCCACAAACTATTACAATTTATATTACGCAGTTGATGCAGAACTTGTTTTGAATGTTTGAAATACATATGTAGCAGATGTTGTGGTTGGTAAAAACACTTGCAACAGATAACTAAAGTTTCCGTGCCAAAGAATTGTTATTACTGGTAACTCTAAAAAGTAATTGTTACTATTGATTAGATGCCAGCTGAATAATTTTTGCTAAAATTTTTGATAATTATAATTTGTTTAATAATATAATAAATGTTTTGCCGGTAATAGTTATAGAAATAAAGCAATTATCCAAAACACTGAATGGCTACTTTTCTCAGTATGATGATTGTTTATTGTAATATGTTGTTGAAATAGAATATTATTGAATAGAACATATAATTAACTAGAGCAATATAACTTAAATTTCATGACACATGTATCTAACCTATGAATAATATGACATTTATAAAATAAGACTATAGAGTTAATTACTAAATGTTGGCAAAAAACTGTTTTAAATGGTAAAAGTAGCAATTGATTTAAATTACTTGTCATAAAATCTGGTTTGTTGTGACACTAAATATTTTGCATTTTTAAAATTGGTTTTGCGTTTCAGGTGCAAATATTGGAATTCCTACATTGAAGTAAACTCATCCTTCAGAGAGTTTTATACTGTAGCTTTACGGGTGCAATAAAAGCATATATAAAGGTGAAAATCTGAAAAGGATTATATATATATGGGTAATTTTACCTAATTTAGTACGCATTGGAAATCTCCAGTTTTTAGCTATTTTTCACAATTTAGCTGCTAATGTATATGAACTTTTGCCCAAAATTAGTAATATATCAATAAATACACCTAAATAATCAAGGTTACTCTTAATTTTGCTTGATTTGCCATGATTTTCCTATTTATTTAGCCAGTTTGAATTGCTGACTGTTACGGAAAAAACCATAACCATCTGCAATTGAAAGTAGCTGAATAACTAGGAAAAAGCATGGGGAATCAAGCAAAATAAAAAAGAATTTTGATTATTCATGTGTATTTATTGATATTCTATTAGTTTTGGGCAAAAACCCATGTTCATTAGCAGCTAAATTGTAAAAAATAGCTAAAAACTGAAAATTCCCAGTGTGTACTAAGTTAAGTAAAATGACCCATATGAAGTTACAACATCAAAGTGATGAGATTATGTGATTCTAGCCCAAAGACAGCAAATAAAAAAATTCTGCTGTGTTTGTTGTTAAGTCCACTGTAGAAGATCATCTGTCTGTAAATGTACATCATCAGCAATTCAGGTTTCTCAGTTGTGTTTTTTCATATGAATAACAAGTTGCCCTCTCCGAGCAGCCTTGTAGTCACATAGATTACAGTGGAATGGTTTCTTTCCAGTGTGTTTTATCATGTGTCTAACAAGATAACTTTTATATCCAGTTTTATAGCCACATACACTGCACTCATATGGTCTTTCTCCAGTGTGGTTCCTCATATGCTTAGTAACATTACCTTGCTGTGCTGACTTGTAGTCACATTGATCACATTGAAAAGGTTTTTCTCCAGTATGAATTCTCATGTGTTCGGTGAGATGACTTCTTCGAACAGAAGCATGACCACAAAATTTGCATACAAAAGGTCTCTCTCTGGTGTGTCTTCTTATATGCTGGGTAAGATTATTTTTACGCTCAGTTAGGTAGTCACATAGATGGCATTGAAATTTTTTCTTTTCAATGTGCAATTTTCTATGTTTAGCAAGTCTAACCTGTCTTGTAGATTCACCTTTACAAGTAGTATGTAAAAGTTTCTTCTGGTTGCAGTTTGCTTTTACTGGAATCACTAGATCTTCTTTCTGGTCAAACACATCTCCAGGTATGTTAGTAGTTACATGCATATTTTCAATAGTAGGATTTTCTGTAATTCCGTCTGAGTTGTATTCATGTGCTCCTTTACACAATGCAGCAGTATTATCAAATGTGTTTCTGTTATCAAATTCTGGGTGAATTCTTTCTGTGAAATATAAAACAATTAAAACACATAAAGTTTTCACTAATCAGTTTTAGGTTCTACTCTAGGTTATTTATTTTTGTCATGCAAACTTATTCTCTCAGTTGAAAACGACAACTCATGTATTCTAATACATCGGCTAATAGAGCTAAGAAATATTCTCTCAGTTGAAAAAGATAACACATGCATCTTAATCTATTGCTTCTGTGCATCTGTTAATGATACAAAAAAAATCATATTTCAGGATATTTTGCTCAATCAGAAGTTGTTAATTCTATAGTGAAAGATATTTTGTATTCTCACTAAAGCCAACTTTAAACGCAAATAATTGCAAGTATAATTATGTAATATTGTCAACTATTTTTTCAAATGATAGAAAAATAAGTTGATTAAAACATAAATTAGCAAGTAAACTTCTCTCAATTTAGTCAACTGCTTGCTCAACCTCATTGAACTTCAATTTGAAAAGAATACAATTGGTCTAAAAAACATGCTCATTATGATACACCTCTAATATTATAGTTTTGAAAGAATTTCTTGTACATCTTCCTAAATATACTCACCAGTTGAGTGAGTATATCTAAGAATATGTAGCAACCACAAATGTCAGCCATTTTTAGAAATGTCCAATCTTTCTATACGGCATTGCTTTACGCCAGGATCAAGCACTGCTTGATTAGAAAAAGATGAGATGGACACCTATTAGACAAGAAGACAATATAGTATCAATTCATTTGATATAAATGTCCAATTGGGTGCCATAGATCATACACAATAGCACGCTTTAAGAATTTTATCCCGGACACAATACAAATGGCTGAAATTTTATATTACAGCACACTTTTGGTTGCATACCAGTAGCCTCAAATGTCAGCAATTTTTAGAACGTCCCGGCTAAAGTTCTCCGAATGTGCAATTGCATGGGTAAGAGTGTTGACACTTCATTAGACATTTATATCCAATGAGTTGACACCAACGTTTCCGTGTGCAATAGGAGTCAGAGCAAACTTTTTAATAAAGCATTGTTTTATCCTGGAATACCGTGATGTAGTACTGACATTTGATGGTACCTCGTCTGGGGGGTAACAGTAATTCCACAATACAAAGTTAAAATAGCTTGTAAAATGTTAGCCTCAACTGAGATTCAAACCTGAGACCTGCTGCTTGCAAGTGGGTACACTAACCATTACACTTTAGTGACTTCGGGTATTCTAAACAACAACATATTCTTAGATATACTCACCAGTTGAATTGAAATCTGTTGTAACATTCAGTCCTAAAACTGTAAAAGCCTGAGAGATAACTTCAGACAGAGGAACATCAGGTTCTTCTGGTAGATTGTTGTCATATACTGAAGCTTCTGTGTTAACGGAGTTATGAATGTTTGTATGATCATTAGTGGGAAATGAAGTGACTGAGTTTACAGGATTCATATTTTGATTTGGAATACAATTCTCAAAGAAACCATTCTCTAAGTATGAGTTTGAGACTGTAGTTGACATGTCAAGAAGAGGTTGAGTGTCTAATACTACTGGATGATGTTTATACTGGGACACAAAGTTTCTATTGATAAAAGTAGGCTCCAGTTCAATACTGCATTGATCTCTAAAATATGGTTCCTGTCTGTGTGGATTAGGTATTTGAAAAGTCCCCTGTGTTACCATAACTGAAAAAAGATGTAAAAAACAAGGCAAACTGACATCTACATAAAACAAATTGTTTTGAATTGTCTTTAGTACATTTCCACTTTGAATATCGACAAATGAAAAAGCATTATAAAAAAAAATATTACAAACTTACGTTGGCATTAATTAAAACCTTCTTTTTTAAATGTTTCCCTTTAAGTTCATGAAAATTAACATTCACATAGCCTACAAAGAACTTTTTTATTTTCACATATATTGTATACTGTACTTACATTGGTTGCCCACAGACATGATTGATAAACTAAACCTAGCTATAGAACAGACAGGAAAGAGAAGGCAATAAATAAATTTAAAATATAAGAAGTTTGAGTTTCACTATAAAACCGTCAGATATAAACTTTGCAGGAAAGTGCTCTCAAATGAATCTACTCTGATCACCAAAGCAATATAATCTGTTAGCTATACATTCAGCTGTTCAGCTACAGTTAGCTATTGTATTTTATAAAGGAGATTTGACAATGGTGAAGTAAAAGAGAACAGGTCTGTGGCTAAACCAATTAATTTAAACAAAAATCCAGCCATTTTAACAAAAATTCGCCTGAATTCAGTAGACTTAGTTCTGTAGGAGAACAAAAATATTTATAAATAATGTTGAAATATTATAGTATATGCACTCAACTGCACATAGAAATATAGAAGTTTAATCAGTTTCACATAGAAGTGTTACATTATATATAACAATTTTATGAAAACTTTAAACAAGAAGCAGCCATTTTAACAAAAATTCATCTGGATTTAGGATTCTATATAGGAGGACAAAGGTATTTATAAATGATGTTGAAATATGCACTCAATTGCACATTTGAATCCAACTACATAATATATCTGCAGTTACAGCACACAAGTTATTTCTCCCTTGTATTATATGTCCAATACTATTTGGTTGAGATGACATGGTATCTGAAGTAAGAGTATTAATTTGATTTTGAACAATGTGTCACCAGTTTCACTTAGAAGCATTACACTATACAACAGTTTTGTATTCATGAAGAATTCTAAGATTCCTCGCATCATACAGTTAGCTCTGATTAGAGCTACTCCTGATGAATTATTTAAATAATATAATATTAATTGCATTGCATATTGATTTACCTTGAAACTTTTAGTTACAAAATATATAACGTTATATAATTCAAAATGCTTAGTTGATATACTATATACTTTATATATTCATTTTAGTTTGAAACTGCAGCTCGACTTTTAGAAGAATTTTTAAAATTGGATAGAAATATTTTGACATTATTCACCCTATAGTTGCACAATAACTATTTCCCTTATAGCAAAACAAATTATAATTTGTGGTAAAATTTATCAGTGTAAGTACAGGCAGGTACGGTGTATTATAAATGTACAGGTATTGATAACACAGACCTGATAGACCATGGACTAAACTTAACTGGAAGACACAGAAAGTAAAAGCACCCAATGAAACACATAATATAGACAACATACTATTTTGACTAAAATACGGTCAATACTCATGGTAGGTTACATAATAAATAAAATAATTGAATGAAATATAGTATTTAATGATCAAACAATATAATTTATTAGCTCATATGTTCTGGCACAGCTATATATACAATGGTTCATAGCTGTTGTACTTTTAAAGTTGTTTAAGAAGTGGGAGAATATAGCTATAAACAGACTTTAATCTGTACACTATTGAATAATATTAGTGTTGCTTTTTTATATTTATCATACCGTTTTTCAAGTTGAGATATATTATCATAACTTGAAAAAGAGGTTATTGATTAATTGACCTTGTAAAGTACATTATATTATTATATTTGAATTTTGCTTTTATATATTCAAGCTATTGTTGCATTTTTATTATTGTCAACTGCAAATATAAATTTATATATGATAGCAGACTAATTGGGTTACCAAAATTATGTAATTTTTAAATTGGCTTTGTGTTTTAGATGCAAATATAGTTGAATTCCTATATTGGAGTGAATTTATCCTTCATAAAACTTTATTCAGTGGCTTTAGTTCTGCAGGTACAATTAAAACATATGTAAGAACTAGCAATATCAAAGAGTAGAAGTATGCCATTACAGCCTCAAAGACAGCAAACAAAATAATTCCTTCTGTGTCTGTGCTGAAATCTGCCTGTAAATGTCTGCTTTTAAACATCATCAGCAATTCAAGTTTCTTGGTTATGCTTTTTCATGTGAATAACAAGTTGCCCTCTTTGAGCAGCCTTGTAGTCACATAGTTTACATTGGAATGGTTTCTCTCCTGTGTGTGTCCTCATATGTTTCGTGAGAGTACTTTGCTGTGCTGACTTGTAGTCACATTGATTACATTGAAATGGTTTTTCTCCAGTATGAGTTCTCATGTGTTTGATTAAATAATTTCTACGAGCAAAAGCATAACCACAGACTTTACATTCAAATGGTTTCTCTCCAGAGTGTATTCTCATGTGCAGAATAAGATGACCTTTATATCCAGTTTTATAGTCACAAACGCTGCACTCATATGGTCTTTCTCCAGTGTGTTTCCTCATATGCTTAGTAACATTACCTTGTTGTTCTGACTTGTAGTCACATTGATCACATTGGAATGGTTTCTCTCCAGTATGGATTCTCATGTGTGCGATGAGATTATTTTTCCAAATGAAAGCCTGACTGCAAACTTTGCAAACAAAAGGTCTCTCTTTTGTGTGTCTTCTCATATGATGGACAAGACTATTTTTACGTTCAGTAAGATAATTACATAAATAGCATTGAAACCTTTTCTTCTCAGTGTGTAATTTTCTATGTTTAGCAAGTCTAACCTGTCTTGTAGATTCATCTTTACAATTAGTATGTAAAAGTTTCTTCTGGTTGCAGCTTGCTTTTGCTGGGATCACTAGATCTTCTTTCTGATCAAACACATCTCCAGGTATGTTAGTAGTTACATGCACATTTTTACTATAAGTGTGATTTTCTGTAATTTTGTCTGAGTTGTATTCATGTGCTCCTTTACACAATGCAGCAATATTATCAAATGTGTTTCCATTATCAAATTCTGGGTGAATCATTTCTGTAAAATATAAAACAATTAGGACACCTAAAGTTTTGACTAAATAGTTTTTAGGTTCTACTCTAGGCTATTCATTTTTGTCATGCAAACTTATTCTCTCAGTTGAAAACGACGACACATGTATCCTAATCTATTGCTCCTGTGCATCTGTTAATGAAAGAAAAAAAAACATATTTCAGGATATTTTGCTCAATCAGAAGTTGTTAATTCTATAGTGAATGATATTTTATGTTCTCACCAAAACCAACTTGAAACGCCAATAATTGCAAGTATAGTTTTGTAATATTATCGACTATTTCTTTGAATGATAGGAAAATAAGTTGATTGAAATATAAATTAGCAAGTAAACTTCCCTCAATTTAATCAACTGCTTGCTCAACCTCATTGAACTTCAATTTGAAAAGAATACAAAACGCCTAAGAAACATGCTCATTATGATACACCTCTAATATTATAGTTTTGAAAGAATTTCTTGTACATCTTCTTAAATATACTCACCAGTTGAGTGAGTATATCTAAGAATATGTAGCAACCACAAATTTCAGCCATTTTTAGAAATGTCTGATCTTTCTGTACGGCATTGCTTTCCACCAGGATCAAGCACTGCTTGATTAGAAAAAGATGAGATGGACACTTATTAGACAGGAAGACAATATAGTATCAATTCATTTGATATAAATGTCCAATGAAATTTTATATTTATGTTTTCAATTTTATATTACGGCACACTTTTGGTTGCATACCAGTAGCCTCAAATGTCAGCCATTTTTAGAACGTCCCGGCTAAAGTTCTCCGAATGCGCTATTGCATGGGTAAGAGTGTTGACACCTCATTAGACATTTATATCCAATGAGTTGACACCAACGTTTCCCTGTGAAGTAGAAGTCAGAGCAATTTTTTTAATAAAGCAGTGCTTTATCCTGGAATAACGTGATGTAGTACTGACATTTGATGGTGCCTCTTCTGGGGGGTAACAGTAATTCCACAATACAAAGCTAAAATAGCTTGTAAAATGTTAGCCCCAACTGATATTCAAGCCTGAGACTTGCTGCTTGCAAGTGGGTACACTAACCATTACGCTATAGTGACTTCAGGGATTCCAAACAACAACGTATTTTTAGATATACTCACCAGTTGAATTGAAATCTGTTGTAACATTCAGTCCTAAAACTGTAAAAGCCTCAGAGATAACTTCAGACAGAGGAACATCAGGTTCTTTTGGTAGATTGTTGTCATATACTGAAGTTTCTGCGTTAACAGAATTATGAATGTTTGTATGATCATTAGTGAGAAATGAAGTGACTGAATTTACAGGATTCATATTTTGATTTGGAATATAATTCTCAAAGAAACCATTCTCCAAGTATGAGTCTGAGACTGTAGTTGACATGTCAAGAAGAGGTTGAGTGTCTGATACTACTGGATGATGTTTATACTGTGACACAAAGTTTCTATTGATAAAAGTAGGCTCCAGTTCAATACTACATTGATCTCTAAAATATGGTTCCTGTCTGTGTTGATTAGGTATTTGAAAAGTCCCATGTGTTATCATAACTGCAAAGATATATAAAAATAACGCAAATTGACATCTACCTTACAAATATTATTTTTAATTGTCTTGCCTTTTCCATGTCCCATATTGACAGTTGAAGAAGCATTATAATAAAACGTACTACAAACCTACACTGCCATTTAAAAATTTGTTGTTAAAATTTTGGTTTTTTCATAGCAACTAATCACGTATATACTGAGAATGTTCTTGTTTTTACACGTTTCTATACTTACATTGATCACCCACAGACATGGTGTATAAACTAAACCTAGCTAAATAACACTAAAAAAAGGAAATAGATAATGTTAGAACAAAATATGTTTGAGTTTCACTATAAAACTGACAGATATACACTTTGCAGAAAAATGTTCTAAAATAAATCTACTCTGATCACCAAAGCAATATAATCTGCTAGCTATATATTCAGTTGTTCAGCTACAGTTAGCTATTGTACCTTATAAAGGAGACTTGACAATGGTGAAGTAAAGGAAAACAAGCCTGTGGTTAAACTTTTATTACTCAATTGTTTTGTAATTTTGTTTTAAAAAAGCTATAACTTCTATAATATATAGATATACATCAATAGCTAAAACAATTTAGGTGTAATATTATTTCTATAAACTAATATTGAATTTAAGTGAGTCTAAATTTACAGCTTTAGATCAAGCACAATAATTCAAAGCTACATTGACAAGCAAGTTTTCTTCCTTTCATATAAATTATGTTTATGTATTTATAACAACTAATAAATTTCGGTGTCATCCCACATAAACACTTCCCAGTTAGACGATAAGCTAACTTTCCCACTTGGACGTTTCCCACATGAACAATTCCAAGTTAGGCGCTAATTATTTATATTGCTATACAATATATATTTTACGTGCTATTTATTACATTATTATTTAAATATATGTATACTCAAATAAAGCACCTAAATAATTTTTTTTGGGTCTGCTTTAACATATTAATTTTACATATTTTTTGCTTCTTGTTTGAACAAATATTTTGTTTATGAGTATTCAATAATTAAAGATAATGTTTATTGTTAATCTATTATTGTTTTTGTCCCACACAAATCTGTGAAAATCTGAGTGTTATTTCAGATGATCCATGCTGTTAGTTATTATAGCTAATAGCATTTTAGCTATTTAGCAACCAATGCAACAGTTATATAGGTACACATATATAAGTATATTACTGTATAATTATACATCATCGAAATAAAAAATAGCGTCTAACTGGGAATCGTTCATGTGGGAAATTTAGCTTAACTGGGAAGCGTCTATTTGGGATGAAACCATCATTTCCACTTCTTTGATGCTAGCATTTTTTGAACCTGCAATAAGGAACAAAGTTTAGATTTACATCTACAAGTTGAGAATTCAAAAACACTTGAACTGTTCACATACTTGCATTTATAAAATTTCCCCCCTTCACTGAGATTTGAACTCTAGATTTACAGCTTGCAAACATGCAAGCACAATGACCGTTACACCACATGGACTACAAGATTCCCCACAACTAACAGCGATCTCTAATTAGGTCTGCCCTGATAAATTATTTAAGTAATATAGTAATTGCATTGCATATTGATTTATCTTGAAACATTTAGTCAGAAAATAAGTTATGTTGTGTGTTGCAGGCTTGGTTGATATGCTGTATGCTTTATATTCCTTTTACTTTGAAACTGCAACTTGACTTTTAGAAGAGTTTTTTAAATGCTGACAGACACATTTTAGCATAGAATTATCCACCCTATAGTTGCACAATAACTATTTTTCTTTTTCTTATAGCAAAAAATCAAAAAACTATAATGCTGTGGTAAATTGTATTAGTCTTTAAGTACATGCAGGTTGAGTATAGATGCGCATTGATTACACACAGACCTGGTAGATGGGCTAAACTTAGCTGGAAGATACAGGAAGTAAAAGCACCCAATAAAATACGTAATAGACAAGATACTACTTTGACTAAAATAGTGTTAGAAGGTGACGTTACATAACAAATAATAGAGTGAAATATAATTCAATAACCCAACAATATAACAATGTGTTAGCTGAATTTTCCTTGTATAATAGCCGCCATGACTCATGGCTGTTGTATTTCTAAAGCTGCTAAAAAAGTAGGATAATAACTAAAATACAGACTTTTATCTACACTATAATAGTAATTACTGGTTTAAATCGCTGTAACTTGAAAAAGAAGTTATTAAATAAACTGCCCTGTAAAACATTATATATTGTTATGCCTGCATGGATATCACTGTTTAATCTTTCCATCATGTTTGCGCTAATTTAGTGCTATAGCATAGATAAAGTGTATTTAAGTAATATTTAAAAATAGTTAAGAGAAAAAAATTATGCTTTGGATAGTTACTATATTTTAGGAAAACATGCAGTTGAAGCAGTGAAATAACATTTGTTTTGATATATATATGTGTTATAGCACTTGTTGTCCTATATATAAACAGGCGCACTTATGACAGATAACAAAAGTTTACATACCAAATAATAATTATCAACTCTAAAAAGAAAGTGTTCACATTGATTTAAAGCCAGCTGAATGATTATTGCTGAAATTTTTGATATGTTTGTTTAAAAATTTAATAAATGTTGTGCTGCTGTAATAGTTATAGAAATAAAGTGATTATACAGAACAATACTCTTTTTATTATGTTTATTTATTGCAATATATTGTTAAAATAGAATATTATTGAATAGAAAATATAATTAACTAAAGTAATAGGTATAACTTTATTTTCATGACACAATTGTCTAACCTATGAATAATATGACATTTATAAAACAGGATTATAAAAATAATTACTAAATGTTGGCACAAAACTGCTTTAAATGGTAAAAGCAACAATTTATTAAAAATCCCTTTTCGTAAAATTTGGTTTGTGATAACACTAAATATGTTGTATAATAGTAAAGAACAGCTAGATAGTCAACTACAAATAGATATATATAATGTTAAATTATTCAGGTTACCAGAATTAGGCAATTTTTAAATTGGTGTTGTGTTTTAGATGCAACTATATTTGAATCCCTATATTGGACTGAATTCATCCTTCATAAAA
Organism: Bugula neritina; assembly: GCA_964035545.1. NCBI lineage: Eukaryota > Metazoa > Bryozoa > Gymnolaemata > Cheilostomatida > Bugulidae > Bugula > Bugula neritina. The sequence goes on from OZ037765.1 coordinate 26,747,539, forward strand.
AATTTTTCAGTGGCTTTAGTTCCAGGTACAATTAAAACATATGTAAAAACTAGCAATATTAATTGTAGAAGTATGCCATTACAGCCTCAAAGAAATGTAAATGTCTGCTTTTAAACATCATCAACAAATCAAGTTTCTTGGTTATGCTTTTTCATGTGAGAAACAAGTTGCCCTTTTTGAGCAGCCTTGTAGTCACATAGTTTACATTGGAATGGTTTCTCTCCAGTGTGTGTCCTCATGTGTTTCGTGAGAGTAATTTGCTGTGCTGACTTGTAGTCACATTGATTACATTGAAATGGTTTTTCTCCAGTATGAGTTCTCATGTGTTTGATTTAATAATGTTTATGGGCAAAAGCATAACCACAGACTTTACACTCAAATGGTTTCTCTCCAGAGTGTGTTCTCATGTGCAGAATAAGATGACTTTTATATCCAGTTTTATAGTCACAAACGCTGCACTCATATGGTCTTTCTCCAGTGTGTCTCTTCATATGCTGAGTAACATTACCTTTATGTACTGACTTGAAGTCGCATTGACCACATTGGAACGGTTTTTCTCCCGTATGAATTCTCATGTGTGCGATGAGATTATTTTTCCAAATGAAAGCCTGACTGCAAACTTTGCAAACAAAAGGTCTCTCTCTTGTGTGTCTTCTCATATGATGGACAAGACTATTTTTACGATCAGTAAGGTAATTACATAGATGGCATTGAAATTTTTTCTTCTCTGTGTGCAATTTTCTATGTTTAGCAAGTCTAACCTGTCTTGTAGATTCATCTTTACAAGTACTAGTATGTAAAAGTTTCTTCTGGTTGCAGTTTGCTTTTGCTGGGATCACTAGATCTTCTTTCTGGTCAAACACATCTCCAGGTATGTTAGTAGTTACATGCGTATTTTTACTATAAGTGTGATTTTCTGTAATTTTGTCTGAGTTGCAGTATTCATGTGCTCCTTTACACAATGCAGCCACCTGATAATCAAAAGTGTTTCCATTATCAAATTCTGGGTGAATTCCTTCTGTAAAAAATAAAACAATTAAAACACCTAAAGTTTTCACTAATCAGTTTTAGGTTCTACTCTACGTTATTTATTTTTGTCATGCAAACTTATTCTCTCAGTTGAAAACGACAACTCATATCTATTGCTCCTGTGCATCTGTTAATGATACAAAAAAAAATCATATTTCAGGATATTTTGCTCAATTAGAAGTTGTTAATTCTATAGTGAATGATATTTTGTATTCTCACTAAAGCCTACTTTAAACGCAAATAACTGCAAGTATAATTATGTAATATTGTGGACTATTTTTTCAAATGATAGGAAAATAAGTTGATTAAAACATAAATTCGCAAGTAAACTTCCCTCAATTTAGTCACCTGCTTGCTCAACCTCATTGAAATTCAATTTGAAAAGAAAACAAAAAGTCTAAAAACATGCTCATTATGATACACCTATAATATTATAGTTTTGAAAGAATTTGTTGTACATCTTCTTAGATATACTCACCAGTTGAGTCAGTATATCTAAGAATATGTAGCAACCACAAATGTCAGCCATTTTTAGAAATGTCTGATCTTTCTGTACGGCATTGCTTTCCACCAGGATCAAGCACTGCTTGATTAGAAAAAGATGAGATGGACACCTATTAGACAGGAAGACAATATAGTACCAATTCATTTGATATAAATGTCCAATGAAATTTTATATTTATGTTTTCAATTTTATATTACGACACACTTTTGGTTGCATACCAGTAGCCTCAAATGTCAGCCATTTTTAGAACGTCCCGGCTAAAGTTCTCATAATGCGCTATTGCATGGGTAAGAGTGTTGACACCTCATTAGACATTTATATCCAATGAGTTGACACCAACGTTTCCCTGTGCAATAGGAGTCAGAGCAAACTTTTTAATAAAGCAGTGCTTTATCCTGGAATACCGTGATGTAGTACTGACATTTGATGGTACCTCGTCTGGGAGGTAAGAGTAATTCCACAATACAAAGCTAAAATAGCTTGTAAAATGTTAGCCTTAACTGAGATTCAAACCTGAGACCTGCTGCTTGCAAATGGGTACGCTAACCATTTCACCACAGTGACTTCGGGTATTCCAAACAACAACATAGTTTTAGATATACTCACTAGTTGAATTGAAGTCTGTTGTAACATTCAGTCCTAAAACTGTGAAAGCTTCAGAGATAACGTTAGACAGAGGAACATCAGGTTCTTCTGGTAGATTGTTGTCATATACTGAAGCTTCTGTGTTAACGGAGTTATGAATGTTTGTATGATCATTAGGGGGGAATAAAGTGACTGCATTTACAGAATATATATTTTGATTTTGAACATAATTCTCAAAGAAACCATTCTCTAAGTATGAGTCTGAGACTGTAGTTGGCATGTCAAGAAGAGGTTGAGTGTCTGATACTACTGGATGATGTTTATACTGTGACACAAAGTTTCTATTGATAAAAGTAGGCTCCAGTTCAATACTACAATGATCTCTAAAATATGATTCCTGTCTGTGTTGATTAGGTATTTGAAAAGACCCATGTGTTACTATAACTACAAAAAAGATTTTAAAAAACAATATAAATTGACATTTACATTAAAAAAGTTATTTTCAATTGTTTTGCCTTTTTTACTTCGAATATTGACAGTGGAAGAAACAATATATTAAAAATGTTACAAACTTACATTGCCATTTAAAAGTTTGTTTTTAAAATTTTTGCTTTTTCATGACAAATATTCACATATAAAGAGCTTTGTTATTATTACGCATTATTATACTTACATTGGTTACCCATCGACATGGTTGATAAACTAAACCTTATAGCTAATAACTCCGAAAGGAAGGAAATAAATTAAGGTAAAAGATTCACTATAAAACTGTCAGATATACCTACACTTTGCAGAGAAATGTTCTAAAAGAAATCTAATATGATCACCAAAGCATTATAATCTGTTAGCTATATACAGCTAGTATACATTCAATTGTTCAGCTACAGTTAGCTATTGTATCTTATAAAATACATTTGACAATCGCAAAGTAAAAGAGAACAGGCCTGTGGTTAATCTCAATTTTTTTTGTCTGTTTGTTTCAAAAAAGCTATAACTTATATATAATATATAGATGCACATCAATAGCTAAAACAGTTTAGGTGCAATATTATTTGTATAAATTATTATTGAACTCAAGTAGATTTATATTTACAGCTTTAGATCAAGCACATTAATTCAAAGCTACATTGGCAAGCAAGTTTACTTCCTTTCATATAAGTTATGTTTATGTATTTATAACAACTATTACGTCTGAATGAAGTAGTTTCAGAAAGACATAGAGGACGTGCTTTGTATTTTTATGTGTAAAACTTCCATTACTTTCTTGTTTTCACTGTGACTGTTTTATTGTCTATCATTTTCACTTCTTTAATGCTAGCATATTTCTCGACCCCGACAAAGTTTAGATTTACATCTACAAGTTGAGAATTCAAAAACACTTGAACTGTTCATATACTTGCATTTATAAAACTTTTGCCCTTACTGGGATTCGAACCCCAGACCTACGGCTTACAGGCGCAGGCACACTGACCATTACACTACATGTGCTACAGATTCCCCACAACTATATAACAGCGATCTCTAATTAGGTCTGCCCTGATGAATTATTTAAGTAATATAGTAATTGCATTGCATATTGATTTACCTTGAAACATTTAGTCAGAAAATAAGTTATGTTGTGTGTTGCAGGCTGCAGGCTTGGTTGATGTGCTGTATGCTATATATTCCTTTTACTTTGAAACTGCAACTTGACTTTTAGAAGAATCTTTAAAAGGCTGACAGGCACATTTTAGCAAAAAATTATCCACCATATAATTACATGTATATAGTTGCACAATAAGTATTTTTCTTATAGTAATAAAGCAAAAAATTATAATATTGTGGTAAATTTTATTAGTCTAAGTACATGCAGGTTGATTATAAATAATGCACATTGATTACACACAGACCTGGTAGATGGGCTAAACTTAGCTGGGAAGTACAGGAAGTAAAAGTACTCAATAAAATATGTAATAGACAGGATACGACTTCTACTAAAATAGTGTTAGAAGGTGACGTTACATATTAATAAATAATTGAGTGAAATATAATTCAATAACCCAACAATATAACAATTTGTTAGTTGAATTCTCCTTGTACAGCGGCCATGACTCATGACTATTGTATTTCTAAAGTTGATTAAAAATTGGAATAATAACTAAAAACAGGCTTTTATCTATACTGTTGAATAATAATAGTAGAACTTACTGCTTTAAATTTTTGTAACTTGAAAAAGAAGTTATTGAATAAACGGCCCTGTAAAACATTATATATTGTTATAGCTGCATGAATATCACTGTTCAATCTTAACCCATTATGTAATTGTTGAATTTTTAACATGGTACACTAATTTAGTATTATAGCATAGATAAAGTGTATATATTTAAGTAATATTCACAAATAGTTGAAAGAAAAAAATTATGCTTTGAATAATTGCTATATTTTAGAAAGATATGCAGTTCAAGCAGTGAAATAGCATTTGTTTTGATATATGTGTTATAGCATTTGTTGTGCTAAATATAAACAGGCCTATTTGTGACAGATAACTAAAGTATACGTACCAAATGATAATTATTAACTCTAAAAAGTAATTGTTCACATTGATTTAAAACCAGCTGAATGATTATTGTTAAAATTTTTTATAATATTTTGTTTAAAAATTTAATAAATGTTGTGCTGCTGTAATAGTTATAGAAATAAAGGGATTATCCAGAACACTACTCTTTTCAGTATGATGCTTATTTATTGCAATATGTTATTAAAATAGAATATTATTGAATAGAAAATATAATTAATTAAAGTATAGGTATAACTTAAATTTCATGACACATGTATCTAACCTATGAATAATATGACATTTATAAAATAATACTATAAAGTTAGTTACTAAATGTTGGCAAAAAACTGTTTTAAATGATAGAAGCAAGAATTGATTATAAATCACTTTTCGTAAAATTTGGTTTGTGATAACACTAAATATTTTGAATAATGGTAAAGAGCAGCTAATAGATAGTCAACTACAAATAGATTTATATATAATGTTAGATTACTTAGGGTACCAGAATTAGGCAATTTTTAAATTTGTGTTTTGTTTTAGATGCAAATATATTTGAATCCCTATATTGGACTGAATTCATCCTTCATAAAAAATCTTTTGGTGACTTTAGTTCCAGGTACAATTAAAACATATATGTAAGAACTAGCAATATTAATTGTAGAAGTATGCCATTACAGCCTCAAAGACAGTAAACAAAATAATTCCTTCTGTGTCTGTGCCAAAATCTGCTTGTAAATTTCTGCTTTTAAACGTCATCAGCAATTCAAGTTTCTTGGTTATGCTTTTTCATGTGAGAAACAAGGTTTCCTTTTTGAGAAGCCTTGTAGTCACATAGTTTACAGTGGAATGGTTTCTCTTCAGTGTGTGTCCTCATGTGTCTGTTAAGATCACCTTTTTGTTTTGCCTTATAGTCACATACACTACAATTATATGGTTTCTCTCCTGTGTGTGTCATCATGTGTCTGTTAAGATCACTTTTTCGTTTTGCCTTATAGTCACATACACTACAATTATATGGTTTCTCTCCTGTGTGTGTTCTCATATGATTCCTGAGAGTACTTTGCTGTGCTGACTTGTAGTCACATTGGTCACATTGAAATGGTTTTTCTCTAGTATGCTTTCTCATGTGTTCGGTTAAATAATTTTTATGAGCAAAAGCATAACCACAGACTTTACACTCAAATGGTTTTTCTCCAGAGTGTATTCTCATGTGCAAAACAAGATAATTTTTGTACCCAGTTTTGAAGTCACACACACTGCATTCAAATGGTTTCTCTCCAGTGTGTTTTCTCATGTGCTCAGCAACATTACTTTTCTGTGCTGACTTGTAGTCGCATTGATCACATTGAAAAGGTTTTTCTCCAGTATGAGTTCTCATGTGCAGAATAAGACAACTTTTGTATCCAGTTTTATAGTCACATACATTGCACTCGTATGGTTTTTCTCCAGCGTGTTTCTTCATATGCCGGGTCAGATCAGCTTTATGTACTGACTTGTAGTCACAATGATCACATTGGAATGGTTTCTCTCCAGTATGGATTCTCATGTGTGAGGTGAGACTCTTTTTCCAAATGAAAGCCTGACTGCAAACTTTGCAAACAAAAGGTCTCTCTCTTGTGTGTCTTCTCATATGCTGGGTAAGAGTACTTTTATGTTCAGTCAAGTAGTTACATAGGTAGCATTGAAATTTTTTCTTCTCTGTGTGCAATTTTCTATGTCTAGCAAGTCTAACCTGTCTTGTAGATTCATCTTTACAAGTAGTATGTACAAGTTTCTTCTGGTTGCAGTTTGCTTTTGCTGGAATCACTAAATCTTCTTTCTGGTCAAACACATCTCCAGGTATGTTAGTAGCTACGGGCATATTTTCAATAGTAGGATTTTCTGTAATTATGTCTGAGTTGTATTCATGTGCTTCTTTACACAATGAAGTCACCAAATTATTCAAAGTTCTTCCGTTATCAAACTCTGTTTGAATTCTCTCTGTAAAATATAAAACAATTAAAAAGCCTAAAGTTTCTACTAATCAGTTTTTAGGTTTTACTCTAAGTTTTTCATTTTTGTCATGCAAACTCATTCTCTCTGTTGAAAAAGATAACGCTTGTATCCTAATCTATTGCTCCTGTGCATCTGTTGATAAAACAGAAAGAAATTTCTATTTCAGGGTATTTTACTCAATTTAATTAATCAAAAGTTGTTAATTCTAAAGCTAGTGTATGTTATTTTGCATTCTCACCAAAACCAATTTGGAACGCAAATAATTTCAGATATGGTTATGTAATATTATCAACTATTTTTTCAAAATAGGATAGGTATTAAAATAATTTGATTAAAATATAAATTCGCAAGTAAATTCCTCTCAATTTAGTCAACTGCTTGCTCAACCTCATTGAACTCCTATTTGAAAAGAAAACAAAACGTCTAAAAACATGCTCATTATGATACACCTATAATATTATAGTTTTGAAAGAATGTCTTGTACATCTTCTTAGATATACTCACCAGTTGAGTGAATACTATATCTAAGAATATGTAACAACCACAAATGTCAACCATTTTTAAAAATGTCCGAACTTTCTGTACGGCATTGCTTTACGCCAGGATCAAGCACTGCTTGATCTTCAGCCCAGACACATTAAAATGGCTGACATTTTACTTTGCGGCTTATACATTATAGCAAAGTGTGTTTAGGAAAAAATAGTACTTTCTCAATGTACAGCTAAAATAGCCTATAAAAATTTTGCTCTTTATACTCATAGGATTCGAACCCGAGACCATATTACATTGCGTGGAAGGGGCTTTGAGATTCCTAACAACATATTCTTAGATATTCTTACCAGTTGAATTAGAATCAGCTGTAACATTCAGTCCTAAAACTGTAAAAGGCTCAGAGATAACTTCAGACAGAGGAACATCAGGTTCTTTTAGTATATAGTTGTTATATACTGAAGTTTCTGTGTTAACAGAGTTATGAATGTTTGTATGATCATCAGTGAGAAATGAAGTGAATGAGTTTACAGGATTCATATTTTGATTTGGAATATAATTCTCAAAGAAACCATTCTCTAAGTATGAGTCTGAGACTATAGTTGACATGTCAAGAAGAAGTTGAGTGTCTGATACTACTGGATGATGTTTATACTGTGACACAAAGTTTCTATTGATAAAAGTAGGCTCCAGTTCAATACTACATTGATCTCTAAAATATGGTTCCTGTCTGTGTTGATTAGGTATTTGAAAAGTCCCATGTGTTATCATAACTGCAAAGATATATAAAAATAATGCAAATTGACATCTACCTTACAAATATTGTTTTTAATTGTCTTGCCTTTTCCATGTCCCATATTGACAGTTGAAGAAGCATTAGAATAAAAAATACTACAAACCTACATTGCCATTTAAAAATTTGTTGTTAAAATTTTGGTTTTTTTCATAGCAACTAATCACGTATATACTGAGAATTTTCTTGTTTTTACACGTTTCTATACTTACATTGGTCACCCACAGACATGGTGTATAAACTAAACCTAGCTAAACAACACTAAAAAGAAGGAAATAAATGATGTTAAAATAAAATATGTTTGAGTTTCACTATAAAACTGACAGATATACACTTTGCAGAAAAATGTTCTAAAATAAATCTACCCTGATCACCAAAGCAATATAAAACTGTTAGCTATATAACATTCAGTTGTTCAGCTACAGTTAGCTATTGTATCTAATAAAGGAGATTTGACAATGGTAAAGTAAAAGAAAACAAGCCTGTGGTTAAACTTTTACAACTCAATTGTTTTGTACTTTTGTTTTAAAAAAGCTATAACTTCTATAATATTATATAGATATACATCAATAGCTAAAACAGTTTAGGTGCAATATTATTTCTATAAATTAATATTGAATTTAAGTGGATTTAAATTTACAGCTTTAGATCAAGCACAATAATTCAAAGCTACATTGACAAGCAAGTTTGCTTCCTTTCTTATAAATTATGTTTATGTATTTATAACAACTAATACATTTCGGTGTCATCCCACATAAACACTTCCCAGTTAGACGATAAGCTAACTTTCCCACAAAGACGTTTCCCACATGGGCGATTCCAAGTTAGGCGCTAATTATTTATATTGCTACAATATATATTTTACGTGCTATTTATTACATTATTATTTAAATATATGTATACTTAAATAAAGCACCTAAATAATTTTTCTTGGGTCTGCATTAACATATTAATTTTACATATTTTTTGCTTCTTGTTTGAACAGATATTTTGTTAATGAGTATTCAATAATTAAAGATAATGTTTATTGTTA